>OY720115.1:7202500-8402500 GCA_963082685.1 Cyclophora albipunctata | reverse complement strand
ATTTCGACATAACTATCAAAAAGTGACTTGTAAGAGCTTTCAAATGCGTAAGTCATGTCACTGTTGAGCATTCTGTCCAGGCTCCACAGCACCTCCAGTGGTAATTCTTCGGTGGTCGAAAACACCGAGTTGGCCATCGAATTCGATATAACTGTCTAGGAGTAACTTGTACAACTCTTCAAGACCTTTCAAATGACATAGGTCATGTCACTGTTGAGCATTGGGGCAGGCTCCATAGTTACCTGTCCGAGGTCCTTAATTTTTACATTTCTGGAGCGTGTAGTTCAATAACGGTTGGGAATATGGAAAAAGTGGATAGAATTAAAGTTATAGAGAATTTTATAAGCTTTTTTATTTTCTCAGGTACTTTTTCGATAAAACTTACAGTTTTAGAGAAAAATCCAAAAAACCTAAAATTTTGACCTTGGGCCCCGAATAAGTCCCGAAGCTCACATGGGACTGATGGGGACTTTTGACACTTTATTCCTTGTGGTAAACCAAAGGTCTCTACGAAAATTTGGCTCTGTCGGAATTTTCTTTATTTCAATTGTTTAAAATGACCGGATAATGATGATGATTTTAGTTTTTCTAAAGTTTCTACCTCTATGGACAATAGTGAGAGGTCTGAACATCCAATGTAGAGTATGTACGTACACGTACATCGCGATATCGATTTTATTATTGAGGGATTCCCCGCTGAGTTGCAGATGAAGTAAGTAAAACGGGGAAGTCCCGCAGCCCGCCATAACGATGTAGAGTGTTGCCAACTTTTGAACGCACGCTTAAGGCGGGATAAAAAGTAATTGCTTTATAGAATTTTGTCATATGTAAAATAAAATAAATTGGGAAGTTTTTATTTATTTTTCCTTACACACTTTGGGGGCCCCCGTGGCCCGGGGGCCCTGTATAATTGATACGGCAGATACGGCGGTAGCTACGCCCCTGGCGACGGTGTTAACAATACATATATATATAGATAGTACTCCATTGCAAACTTAAAATTAAAATTTAGAACCTATGATACTTTTAGCTACCTTTGGCACCTAAGACATACCAAAATCTCAAGACAAATATTAGTCAAAGTTTTCCTTCTCGAAAACAGCCCTTAGTTTTACATAAGCGGTACATAGTAGGAGGGTAGAGTGTCGCCATAGCACCGGAGGCAGTAACAAGTTATTTTAGGGGTATATTACGAGAAGGGCTTATCTTTACGGCAGGTGTTCCGCCCTTGGAACAAATTCACGAAATATGTCGTCGGGACTTACGGATCACACTGTAATGGCTCCCAAGATCTGTTGGCATTAATTTTCACTTGTCCTGTTTATGTAAGATGATTTTTGGACGTAATATTGTGTTTATTTTTTATGTAATATTGTGTTTATTTTTTAATGTAATATTGTGTTTATTTTTTAATGTAATATTGTGTATTTTTATATGTAATATTGCGTTGTTTTTGTTACTTTTTAGTTGTAAGTTTGGTTTTTGATTAGGCGTGATGATTAGGTAGGTACGTCTAATCCTCCTCACTGTGACATCTTCAGTGAGATGACAGGCTATAACGTGTTTTAAAATAGGCTAAAACCTACCTACCTAAGTTAGGTTCAGTCAGGTAGAATAATAGAAAACTCTAATTTAGAACAATTTAATTAAAAAAAGAATTTACAACAACACGTTAATAGAATGAAAAGTAATTAAATACATGAACTTTTAAATTAAGAAAGAACTCAGGGTCGTACTAAAAAGGCGCAGGCAGTCTCCCGGGGAATGAAAATGGGAGACTTATCTTTTTAGGTTATCGGACAAGCGTGGTGTGGTGGCTCGCTGGCGATCCGCCGTCGCTGCGCCCAGCAGTGGGAGTCCGGCTTGGGCCAACAAGGTTAACCGCACATGCGGTTATACCGATGACCCCAAACAGGAAACTCCACTTAGCGCAGCCCGTCGGATGAACAATGTGCAACTCGCTGGCGATGCGTCGTGGCTGCGCCCAGCAATGGGAGGCCGACTTGGGTCAACAAGGCTAACCGCACATGCGGTTACACCGATGACCCCAAGCGGCAACTCTCCCTTGGCGCAGCCCGCCGGTGGAAACCCACCGGTGGAAACCCCGGATTGGAACCCAGTAAAGGCTGGGTTCCGATCCGTGGGAACACGGTTAAAAAGAGAGATATCTGAGCTTAAGTGCTCCTATTTATAGTCTTTGCTTCAACCAACTTCAATTTAATTACAATCAACCAACTTCATTAGCAATCAATATCAAACTGACATTACAGCTGTCAAGTAACTTTGACGTTTTTATAACTGAAACAGATTGTGTTAATATCGACTAATTATCGATTGATCGATCTCAATAACTGACAAACTAAGAAGGAAACGTCAAAGTCCTAGTTATATTACTTGTCAGCTGTCAATTGTCAGACATGTTTACAATTTTTACAAATTCGTTTATAGCATACAACATAAATTATTGTATGTTTTGAAATACAATTTATAAAGAATTTCACTGAGATATGGTGTTTGTGAGCCAAGGAAGATATGCCAGCAATGAAATTGCTACATATCTCCCCTCGCAGACAAGAATTTTACCTCAGTAAAATTCTTTACAGAGAGTAGAAAAATAGCAAAAACCAAAAAAATATAAAAGTATATAAAATACTTTGAACTAGGAAGAAAACAAACATGCTATTACTACTAACTGTTCCCATGTACAAGGGAAAACAGTACTTAATAATATAGTGAAAGTACAATCTTAAAAATTAATAGTTGTACAAATACAAATAATTATAAAAAAAGATTTAATGCAAATCTTAAACATAATGACAAAGGAAAAAAATAAATGGTAATGACCAAAAATGGTTAAACAGTAAACATATGGTACTAAGCCCGGGGAAGACAACAGTACGGATTAGGCGTCGACCACAGCAAACAGGCGAAATTAAAAAAAACAAACTCTGCAACTAGCCCATACGGTTCAATGTCATTAATGACAAAGAAAAAAGCCGACTTGGGTCAACAAGGCTAACCGCACTTGCGGTTAATACCGATGACACCAAGCGGAAGATATGGCAAAGACCATATAAAATACCGAGGGTTCCGTCACAGCTCACTACAGGCAGAACGCCGTAGTCCAACCACATTGGTTTAATAAAAACCACATAAAACACCTGACGTGGACATACACCACGATTTGCCATAATAGCCTTCTGCCAATCTCCATTACACTATGTCTATCACCTCAAGCTAAGCAAAGTAATAAATATTATTTCAAATTATTTTTTTCCTTTTTCACACATGTTTCCAGTCAATCCTTAGAAACACTTAAATACTACTTCTCATAACCTTACTTAAAGTAAAACAATTACTTTAACAATAAGAAAAAAATAAACGTGTCATACGTTTTTGCAAGACAAAAAATTACTTTTACAATGCAAAGAAAAATTCAGACACCGTATCAGCTGGTGCTGAACCACAAAGGGCTACTTCATATACTAGCAGCTCTGCCTTATTAAGGCATAAATAGTTAATGCAAAAGCTATTAACAAGAAATAAATAAAGAATGCAAAAAAAAAAAAAAAAAAACTACCAACGAGCGTACTGATAAGAGTTGTACCGTAAATAAATTATAGTTCTCGCTTAGGATTAAATAACTTAACAGTAAGTCACCCAAACAAATACAAAGTGTGTGTGTGTGTGTGAGGTATAAAAAAAACAAAATAGTTAACAATTGCCAATTATAAAGGCCGAATATCAAAAAAAATAAGTAAAATGAAGTTTAGAAAAACTTAAAATAGGTACCAAATTTAAGTTTCAAAAGTTAAGAAACAACAAATAAAATTAAGTTTAGAAAAACTTAAATATTAAAATTAAGTTTCAAAGAAACTAAAATAAGTTTCAAAAGTTAATTAACAAAAAATATATAAAGGTAAATTAACCAGTAAATCAGAAAACCCGTTGGGAAAAAACAGATATACTGGTGGAGCAGCAAGTTCTTAGCGCTCGGGGTGCTTTGTACTTTGAGACGGCTCTCCTGACTACCTTAGGCTAAAAAGCTTAAGGCTCAACCTGACAGGAGGGTGGTACTACCCCGTTCGAGCCTCGCACCAAAGGATCTCCCACCGTAGACACAAATACTGACACTATTTTTTTCACACACACACAAAACACAAAAAACAATAAAAATATAAAATAAGGAGGACTGTCTGGCCTTTTGAGTTCGTAAAGGGAAGGGCGCCACTCTCCTGTCAGGTCAGGCCCCACGTTGGGCGCCACTATAACGTGTTTTAAAATAGGCTAAAACCTACCTACCTAAGTTAGGTTCAGTCAGGTAGAATAATAGAAAACTCTAATTTAGAACAATTTAATTAAAAAAAGAATTTACAACAACACGTTAATAGAATGAAAAGTAATTAAATACATGAACTTTTAAATTAAGAAAGAACTCAGGGTCGTACTAAAAAGGCGCAGGCAGTCTCCCGGGGAATGAAAATGGGAGACTTATCTTTTTAGGTTATCGGACAAGCGTGGTGTGGTGGCTCGCTGGCGATCCGCCGTCGCTGCGCCCAGCAGTGGGAGTCCGGCTTGGGCCAACAAGGTTAACCGCACATGCGGTTATACCGATGACCCCAAACAGGAAACTCCACTTAGCGCAGCCCGTCGGATGAACAATGTGCAACTCGCTGGCGATGCGTCGTGGCTGCGCCCAGCAATGGGAGGCCGACTTGGGTCAACAAGGCTAACCGCACATGCGGTTACACCGATGACCCCAAGCGGCAACTCTCCCTTGGCGCAGCCCGCCGGTGGAAACCCACCGGTGGAAACCCCGGATTGGAACCCAGTAAAGGCTGGGTTCCGATCCGTGGGAACACGGTTAAAAAGAGAGATATCTGAGCTTAAGTGCTCCTATTTATAGTCTTTGCTTCAACCAACTTCAATTTAATTACAATCAACCAACTTCATTAGCAATCAATATCAAACTGACATTACAGCTGTCAAGTAACTTTGACGTTTTTATAACTGAAACAGATTGTGTTAATATCGACTAATTATCGATTGATCGATCTCAATAACTGACAAACTAAGAAGGAAACGTCAAAGTCCTAGTTATATTACTTGTCAGCTGTCAATTGTCAGACATGTTTACAATTTTTACAAATTCGTTTATAGCATACAACATAAATTATTGTATGTTTTGAAATACAATTTATAAAGAATTTCACTGAGATATGGTGTTTGTGAGCCAAGGAAGATATGCCAGCAATGAAATTGCTACAAGGCCTTTGCCCAGTAGTGGGACATTACAGGCTAATTTTTTTTAACTTTACTTTACTTTGGTTTAAAACCACGTTTTGAATAATTGTTGTAATGATTTTTTTTGTTTGTAGTTTATGTTTGCTGTTCTGCCGATGTTCATAGAAAACACGTGTTTCTATTCAATGAATAAAAACTAGTTTGTTCTAATTGTTTTATAAGCACATAAACGTTTTTTTTCAACCAATCATCACTGACATGAACAACAATATTTCAAATTAAAAAAAAAATGCTAGCAAATAGAGTACTTTAAAAAAAATCTGACCTAAGTATATTCCTATAGGTGAACCTGAACAAGTCTCTTTTCTTATAAATCTTATAGAAATCTTAAATGCCTATATCTTATGAAGACTTTAACAACATCTAAGTGAGATAGTCTTCATTCCATCCACTAAGTAGAAAGCGTCATGTACAGTCAGTTACAAAAGTTGATGAACAAATTCAATATTACAAAAAACCTCAACATTTAGCTGGAAAATTGTGATGTTTACTGTTGTAAATTACTACTTATAATATTAATACGTCTTCTTAGGACACTTTATGAAATCTTTCAGTTTTATCAGTTGTTTGGCAGTCGATCCCGGTTGTTTCAATCGTTAGACATGTCGGAGGCCTTTGGGCGGTCTAAAAACTCCGACATAAGGGTAGGCCACTGACCCACTCAAAATGAATGAATGAATAAAATCTTTAGCAGTTTTGCAATATTAAATATGTTCATCAACTTGTGTAGTTGACTGTACGTATAAGTTGGACAACTCATTCGTAATATCGAACAAGTTGCTCCCTAAGTTTCCTTCTCGACATACATCATATACATACTCGTAACTCGGCGGCGTCGTGTAAGATTTTGTTCGAGTACCCACTACATACGTCAAACGTCACCTCCCCTCAATGAAAAGCTGCGAACCGCGACAACCTACTCATTAACTCACGCCCGATACACTTGTAAACCAAACCGACTCGCTAATAACCAATTATACAGATTAATAAATATATTTACGTCATACCAATTTGACTCCATTTCTGCCTATTCAATAAAATAAACCTTTGATGTAACGAAACTCAGTAAATTATTGTTCTACGTTCAATTGTTTCTTAACGGTATATTGAATGACTGTTGATATAATAATCGGATTATTGAAATAGTATGGCGGCTGAAAGAATCGATACAGACGTATTGAGTGCTCTTTATTGTTGGGCGATTCATTGTTTCAATGCATGCAGTCTAGTGGAGCAATGTTTGTGCAGAGTTTTAATTGACCAAAAGGAGAAAGATGACTGTGTTTATCACATAAAACGGCAAATTGTCGAATAATTTAACGAAATTAGTGTCATTTTCAAATAAACTGTTGCTTATGTCACTTAAATAAAAATGAGTGTTGAAACGTCCCGAGGGAGAGATCTCATTGTGGCGGCACAATGAGCGCCTCTGATTGGCGGAAGGATGTTCTCACTAAATAAAAAATATCGACGCGTCATTTCGCGCAATTTTCATCGAATTTTCAAACGATAAAACCTGTCATTTCGCTGTTGACGCGCCTATAAAATATTCATGTAGACGACGAGAGATGAACGGAGCGATTTTTTCTTCGATTTACGCGACGAAATAAGATGTCATTTTCCGTATCATTAGCGGCGGTTGGAGGCTCCGTTCACTATTTATACGCAAAATGCGATAAAAATGACACCCGACCGATCGACTGTTTGATGCGCCATTGATAAATTACCACCTTTCACATTTATTCGTTTTGTTGGTCCGTCTTTCAGAAGACACTTCAAGTCTGTAAAACCGTTTCGAATCAAATGAAGTTTTAGCGGTGTTTTCAGTGGCGAATTGGGTGTAAAGTCGGGACTTGGATGTAGATTTCATAGCAAAGGTAAATTCGATTGGAATAAAACTCTATTTCGACGTGAGCTGGTAGGTTGAGCCCTCTCTTTGCAGCGAATCGCGCGGAGTGGTTTAACTCACCCGTTCTGCGATATCGCTGCGGTACACAAAGGAATCTTGTATGATAATCTGCAGATCGTTTCGATAAACGCTCTTTGGATAGGGACATTAAAAATACTACTAGTTTTAGATCAAATCTGCTTCAATTTATTTAGAAGGTTTATAGTTTATTTTTAATTTTTAAACTCTATTAAAGTTTTAAAGTAATTATTTGATAAGCATATGCTTTTATGATGACATTTTGTTTTAGACATAATTTCGTAAAATTGTTTCTAAACTATTTTGGTGTCTTATTAAAAGTAACCAAAAATTTCTCAGATACTTATTATAATAGAAAAACCTTGTATACTTACTTGCCACAAAATAGTGACGTGACATTATTGGCAACTTACGTACTCGAACTTATTATTATTTTCAAATAAAGAAGCCTCACATGTACTATATTAAGTGAGGAGGTAGTGCCCGGACTGTCCCAGCCGGCTTATTGCCCCGTGTTGCCGCCAATATTGCGCTCCTGTCGCCCCGCACTAATCCTCGGATTCATTTATTTTTGACAACGCAATACGATTTTATCTCACGGCTTCGGATGCTGTTTGCCTTCTGTTATTATGCTCCCGCGATATTCGGGCTACTTATTTATTTATTTAGCCACCCCTTATGAGGGTGATTTGACTTTTAATACGACGCGTTTAGCGGTCGAATTGCTTAGGTTTGTATTTTTGGGGTGCAATTGATTTTAATTTTAATTGCAACACGAAACTTTTTCTGAAATATATTTCTGTTTTGACTATTTCTTATTGAAATTTAAGTAGGGTGCAACACTTAGCTTTTATTTTACATTTTTGGAACGAAGTTCCATATCGCGCGTTGCGAAAGGGGGCTAGACGGAAAAAATGGTAACGACATTTTTTAGGCCAGAGAGAGAAACTTGCCCACGCCAGAGAGATACAGACAGAGAAACATGCGCGAGAGAAACTGTCTCTCTCTCTCTCTCTTATAGAAAGCAAGCTAGATATTTTCGTTTCGTCTTTCTATTTCGCATTGAACAGTGTGGTTTCGCGACGATTATTTTTGTTGATAATAAATAAACTTCGTTCCATCCGGGTGTCCCTTGACACCTCTCAAGTTTTTTTATTTGACGTTTAGGCCCCTTTATAGGAACCGTGGTTTCAATTCATAATGAGTAGTTTTCGCTTAAACTTAAGAAACCAGTAGGGTGCAACATTTTATATAACAAATTAAAAAAAAAGTTTAATAATTACCTAACATTTCGAAATAATATATGAACCACATATTTTGACGAATTACAACAAGAACCAATTTCAATCTAAAACTATATACTGAGTACAAACACTACCCAATCGAAATACCTAAGATAATTAATACAAACCCATATAACATCAACTAACATCTGAGTTACTGAAGCATTACGTAACAAGCAGTCAGCATATCGTACATATACACCTATAGAGCGTAAAGGTTGGTATACACAATGTATAGGTAGAGGTAGTATAGGTCGTCAATAGAGGCGATCTATCAATAGCCTCCTCACGTGGTCCGGTCTCCTTAAGCCCCCTCCACTCTATGTAAGTGGCTTGAAGCTGAAAGTGACAGACTATAGTTGGTTTTAATTAATTTTATGTCCACGCTTTTCTAGGGTGATAACGTCTCGTGAGTACGCTGCTTATTAAATAGTATATTGAGTTATGATTTGAGTTTCAATTGAAGGAGGAGAACTGAGGAGAACTTGATATAAATTTGTATGAACATTTTGGTCAATACATTTTATCGTTTTAATGCTCGCGTTAGACCAGAAAAATGAATGTAAACATGTTCAATTTTGCAGAAAATAATCTTAATTACATAAAATCGATTAAGTATCTTTATCTACACTAATGTTGTAACATTCTACTTATGTTTCCAATACTTGACTTATAATTACTACTGTTTGCGCTCGTTTCATAATAGTAACGAGTAACGAGTTTCATAATAGAACGAACCCTTCCTTATATGACAGTTGCATAAACTACTATTATTTCAACCTCTGTCTGTCAAGTTAACTTTTCCAAAGGTTAGAACACGAACACCGCCTTTATACATATACCTAGTACTATACCTCTATTAGAGACAATGCCACATCCAGATTTACTATAGGTGGAAGTACCTAATACCTACACATAAAATTCAAACTAATAACACTCCACTTTTTGTATATACATTATAATAATGCTCAATACTATTGTTAAATATTCACATCATGTACCGTATACATATACTTAAATAATGTTTTCTCAGTAAACAACAGACAACAGAGTCTTATCACGTAAACTTTGACGAGCACCGACGAGCGTCACAAAAAAATTTGCATATCTTATTAAAAAACGACGTCAGAGATAAAAATGAAAATGAGACACGTCAAAGAAAAAAAAATTACGGACGAAACTCGCACGAGACAATGGACATTTTGGGCGATACGAAAAAACGTTTTTGTTATTCAAATACTGGACACTTTGCATTTTCTTTTCCCCATTCCTTAGTCGGTGGAAGAATCTGTTTTTTTTAATTATCGTGTTTGGTAATTAGTTTGGGGAACGATCTCTTTTCTTCCGTTTCCCGGAGGACAACTTGTCTACCGTTAATGAGGTAATTTATAGTCTAAGCACTTTGAAAGGAAGAAGTTGCCAGTTCTTTGCTAAAAATAACTTAGTCGACGTTATTTAGTAGTGGTTGGTGTGTTGATCAATATTGCAAGGATAATATTTAATGGAAGATTTTGTGAAGATGTTCGGATAATGCTTGTACATTTTGAACCAGACGAGTTCTTGGTTGGTTTAGTCTGTTCTTACAAGTATATAATAATATTTTGTAGACTAGTGATACATGACAATAATAATTTATTAATTAAGTTTACATCAGGAAAACGATTAAAGTTTGGCTCGAATATTTCAACAGAATAAAAAAAATCATGCTCTATTCTCAATGCTCAACATTCCAAATACAAAATCATTGTTATTAAACGCTATCACTTCAAAAAAAAGGTTCATTCAGCTTCCAATTTTGAAATATAGAACTCTTCTATTCTCTTTTCAAATACCACAAAATTATTAACATCTTCATAGTATAAATATCCACTGAACCGCATAAGAGGTTGTACACACTGGTGGGGCACTTATACGGTTTTTGGAGCTTTATTTTTCTCCAAATGACACACGAAGCTTCAGTAGGATTATATCGATCTGTGAAGCCCATATTAAGCAAGGAGTACAAAAAACGGTAGATTACCGTGATTGGTATTTGTCGAGTACGAGGGTTTCTCATTGTGGTTCTGTTGTGTTTTTGAAATTGCAATTTTGGTGGTACTTATTGTTATGTGGTATAGTGGGATAATGGCTTTATTTACTTCACGTACGCGAACCAAATTAAAATACATAAAATTGCGACATGATTTGATCGACGTTATTTAGATGGTAGATTATTATGAATGATGAAGTCATACCTCTCTACATAGCTATAATTATGTAAAACCAGTAGCAGCATACCTTTAAGTGTTTAGTTCTTAGATCCTCTGCAAAACAAGGCTCTTATCTACCGAACACTGAACCGAACCCAATGTTCTGAACAAGTGAACCAATCGACAATCATTACATTATAAAAAAACTTAAAAAAAATCTTTAACATAAATCGTCCCACAGCTGGGCAAAAGTCTCAAATCAAATACAAACAGAATAAAACTAAAACAGAATCAACTTTTTAGCGAGTAATTTCCCAACCACATGCTAATTTATGAGTAGTTTCAGAAGCCCAGTGTAATTGAAGCCCCGTATCGATGTTAACGACACGTTACTCAATTGGAACCCTCTTGTTTTTTACGGAGGGTCGGCTAATCCTGGCTGAGGTATCTGCCCATCACTCTAATGCGGAGTAATTTCGCGACCCCGCAATGTTTGCAAGCTTTATGGTCTTGCTAATACTTTGAGGGAATACTGCGGTTGCAGAGCTGAGACGTTTCGAATTGATGTTTAATTTTTTGGCGTAAAATTTTGTAAAGTAAAGACTGCGAATATGTGAAATAATTATGTATGTATATGTAGATTTAGTTCATTTGTAAGATGCTTATTGGTTAGTTCCACTCATTTGCAATGTACCTATTTGTCAATTCTAGACGCCCCCTTAGAAAGCTACATAATGTTTATAAAAAAAAGAAGGATTAGAAGGAAGAATCATTAAAAGAATGATCAAAAAAGATAATGCATAGAAATGAAGCACTTAAACGTATCTTTTAAATGATGAAATCAGTCACCTCTGTCTCACCGAGGTCTCATCGCTCTCCAAATAATGACAGCGTAAAGGAAATTAAAATTCTGAAGCAGAGGGCAGTTACAACAAATCCCGGCACTAAAACTCCTATATATCCGAGAGAACGTTGTAAAAAATCATTGCCTTCATCTACCCTCGATCCTTGGCGAGGGGAAAAATCTAATCTGTGCATTTTTTGCGGGACCGCGATGCCACAAAGAATTTCATTTCCCACTGTTCATCTATCTCTATTTCACTGACGGCTCTTGTTCTTGAAGCCCCCTCCCTCTCCCCACATCCCCCTCATCCGTTTTTTAGACTTCCTCGATCAGAGATAAGGTTAAGCGAGCTCTCCTTATTAGTGGTTTGTACGCGACGTTCAGCCTTATTTTAATTTATTATGTCTGCATCGTTTCTTACTTGATTATCTCATTTGCGTCGAGATTAAATTCCGTGGCGAATATAAAAGTTTTCTTCTTTATTTTGTTCAAGTTTTTTAAATTGTTTATTTCTTATGTTTTAAGTTTTTGCATACTATATATTACAAATCGAATCATGAAATAATTGTAGACATCTACAAGAAGTGTAACAATAGAACAATCAATCGAAATGCCCATAATCTGAAAACGATAACGGAAACAGTTTATGTATTAAATTGATTAACAATAGTCCAAATTATGTTTATAATAATAAACATGACAAAGAAGTGAAACGAGCAAAAGTCAGTCACACACTAGTGCGACCGCCGCCATCAAAACGAGCCTCCACGAAAACGGAATTACACAATTGTGTACAATTGACATTCAAATCTGTGGACATTGGTGCTTTGTGCTTTTATTGCCACTTATTGACGCGTAATTGTCAATAAATTTCTACGGGATCGGAGTTTAATGTGGGTTTGGGTGAAAAAAGTTATGTTTTATTAATATTTTTACGAGAACGTTTAGGAAGAGAGATAAGATCGGTGCTATTTGGAAGTTTTTTCTTTCAATTTCCGTCACGATTTGTTGGCTCATTATTGGCGAAGCGATGAGGGCGATAGGGGCAGTAGTCGCATGCTATCGCCTCGGCCACGATCTTATCGTGTCTTGTGACTTTCATCGGGGCCTCGATTGATCTCCCCCCGCTCGTGAACGTGATTTAAATGACGTGAGATATCGTTACGGTGATTTATTCTATCAACGTAGTTATGACGAGTGAAAGACAACTAGATAAGTACTAAGTTGTGCACTTTTTGCTTAAATGTTAATTTCTATGTTTTATTTAATCCAATAGAAAACTATTAAAACTCAGAAACTAATTGTCTTATTGACAATTAACTAATTGATGTGATTTTTAATTTATTAACTGTCAAAATCACTCATTAAATCTCTAAGGAACCGTTTGAATTATTTGAGTACAGGCGTAGGTGATACATGCTATCCTCGTCTCTTAGCTAAGTACGACCGACTGCATCAATAAGTTGCATATCTAACTTCTAATACACCTTCTTCATACGCGAACCTCTTGTAGTCAATGTCTTTCTGAGTCTCAAAGGCGGTTACGATGACTTTTGAAGGTCAAAGTCACTTGTAAGTAGCTATTTCAAGCGAAACCAAGTTATCGTTCATTCATCAATAGTTTACCTAAGCTTTTGTTTAGTTTCTAGCTTGTTATGGTGCCTACAAGTTGTCATTACTTAGTACAGTTGGCCAGATAATATACATTTACTAGCTGCGCCCCGCGGTTTCACCCGCGTTGTACCCGTTCCCGCGGGAATTTCGGGATAAAAAATAGATGTTGTCCGATTCTCAGGCTTACCCGATATGTACACAAAATTTCATGAGAATCGGTCAAGCCGTTTCGGAGGAGTACGCGAACGAACACTGTGACACGAGAATTTTATATATAAGATTACCTGGACCCCGCTGAATGTTTACTATGCTACAATTTTGTCAAAATGTGACTTATGTCAATTATGTCACTTATTTGCAAAATCAGATTAAACAGGACCTTAATATATTTTAAAGATTATTGCGTTAATATGTCTTGCCGTTGATAATAAATACATTCTTTAAATCAAGTGAAAAAAGTATTAGCCTGTAATATCCCACTGCGGCCCAAAGGCTTCTCATCGCACCGTAGATATCAGTACAGTGATGAGGAATATAACAGGAAAGAATATTAAAAACCTTTCAACATAAACGAAACTATATCAATAATCCATCATCAATTTATTCGAGACACGTTCGTAGCCTCATATCTGATATAAGGGATGGGTCCTCCTAACTTCACCAATATTTAGTGAGAACAAACTAAAATGAACTCTATCACACCTACTTGTATTAGAACATATCTTACTGGCTTACTTTCTTAAGTGCTCGTGTAAAGACAGCCCTAAATATGAGTTAGTATTTAGGCAACTCAATACAACTCATTGCGATTGTGAAGCGACATGCAGCTCGGCTCCTACTTTGATGGGTGGGCGATAGTGGCATTGTTATCTGAACGCTACCGTGCTTCGGAGGGCACGTTAAATATCGGCCCCGGTAGCTTCAATCGATAGATCATGTCGGAGGCATTTAGGTGGTCTAAAAACTCTACCACCAGGGTTGGCCACTAGCCTACTCAAATTTACTATTTAATACAACTACATACATGTAATGATCACTGAAATCCAAGTCCATGCAAATATGTATTATTAAGTATGTTGTGCAAAACTTCTCACTTACAACGTTGCAGTAAACAGACTAGCATGAGTAAATAAAACGAAATTAAATTAAGCTGTTGCGTTGACGTCCCGCTGACCGCACAGATAAGTCTGTTAGTCTGTGTGTAGACAAGACAAGATAAACGCTTATTAAACACGTCACTCAGTGTCGACGTTATCTACCCTCCATCGCGGGGTGGGGGGAAAAATGTAAGGCTTGTGTAACCCTTGTTTGTTTTGCTGATGTTTGATTTTATAGATATTTCTTGTTATTATAACTTTATATATTTGACATCAACTATTGTTAAACAAATATCTTTAAAGTTCTGAACCTGATATGTATACATAGGTAAACATATTTATTTATTTGCATGTATTGAGTATTTAAATTAGAATGGCAAGCAAGTTTCATTAAACAAAGTATTTAACAATCACCATAATTAAAAAGCAAGCGGCCCTGTATCCTAAGAATCAAAGTATTCCCCAAAACCCAGTAAACATGGACATCAAAAAGTCCCGGGTTTTTTTTGCAATCATCAAATTGATCTGTCCGAGCACCATCTGGCCCGTAAGTAAAGCGCTTTCGAGCTCCGTGGGCCGCGGAATTAATTCATAAAGCACGTATCGCTCACAACCAACCAACGATCATACTTCGTTTAATATCAATTAAATTAGTTACGTTACAATACATTTCTTACAGTTTGAATATTGATATTGTGTTGAGATTGTTTTGAAGAAAAGGATTTATTTATGTTGTTCGCATTTTGAAACTAAACGATTTAATTAATGTAATATTTGAATTCCCATACAAGTGGTTATTTGTCTTTATAAACCGAAACAAAAAGCTATCGGTAAAAGTTTCCCCGCTGTAATTCCCGCCGTAGTCTAGTTTGTTGGAACACTCGTTTCACGAGCAAACAGCACATTCACTTTATTCGTTTATCCAATCTATGTGCACTCGGCTTTCCGTGGTCAAAGTTCTCAACGAAAACTCATTGTGCGTGAAACCGGTAGTTTTACTGAAACAAATTTTTAACTGAAAGGTACAAAACATTTCATATTTGAGCTGAAATTGTAACTGTTTGGCGGGCGGGCGGGTGAAGGCGGGAGGCGCGCGGCCGTAGGGCGGGCGTACACGTGTGCTCATCAACTAATGGTCCGTGCGCGGCATTTGAACCGAGCCTACACTCTGCACAAAACCACCCGCTCCTACTCGCGGCCCTGCTTTCGGCGCAAAATTATAACGTGTAAAACACGGCCTCTCCTTGCATTCCGCGCACGAGATTTTTATGAATGCCGCGATTATTATTCGCATTTTAAACTCGAATGCGGCTCTATTCTCTCCGAGACGTATAGCAATATTCGTAACGAGTTTTCTCAACGGTGTGCTACCTAATTTCAGTTGCGGGTGAATGTGGGTTGCGTCGCGTGAGCCGAGTTTCAGTTCGCTCATAAGCGGAGCGATTGTCGAAGCGGGATCGAATGTGATTGCAAATTTATTATCGGGCAGCGGCGAGCGGCGGGCGCCGCGGCCGGCGACTAGGGCGGGCGGGGCGCGGGCGGGCGCGGATTC
Source organism: Cyclophora albipunctata (assembly GCA_963082685.1). NCBI lineage: Eukaryota > Metazoa > Arthropoda > Insecta > Lepidoptera > Geometridae > Cyclophora > Cyclophora albipunctata. Next base: position 8,386,690 of record OY720115.1, on the reverse strand, counting down.
ACGTGCGCGCAGTTGTTTTTACTCTTCATGTATTTTTTTCTCGACGAGGCTCGGCTCTCCCCTTTTGTTCTCAAGTGGACCAGCTGTCATTATACGCCATGTTACTGTTATTTTTTTCGACGTTTTTATAGAGTATTGCGTCGAGAGGGCGTTTCGTTCGGAAAAATGTTCGTTTTGCGTGCACTCTGAAGAGCTTGCGTGTCGAGTGACGTGGCCGTCCTGTGGGCTTGAGTTATGGACTTTGTTTTTTCTCTCGTTTTGTTACATTTTTGGGCATAATAAACCCGATTAGTTAGTCGATTAACATAATCGTTTTAAACCATGTTTATTGAAATACTCAATCAAATTATTCCTGCCTAATCTACGTATGAACTCTGAAGTACTACATTTGGGTCAAATGTACTTTCATCTGACCCACTCAAGCTCGAAACTTTACAAATAGAAATGTTAACATGTGTCACTGCAGTTTTCAAGTGGCTTCTAAATAATTGATGCGAACCCTTTGGTGCTCACGAGGGTTCCGTACAAGCCGTATTTCACCCACATTATTTGCATACAACCGCTATTTAGTAGGTTAAATGGAAAGTATAATGTATACTTTTAATTAAATTTTGTAATTAAATATTAATGGTAACCGTTGTTACATATTAAATTAATAAACAACAATCTTCACTTTTTAAGTATAAATTATTCTAAAAAAATTATGTAAGTTACTCCAAACAAACATTTATATACTTTTTCGAAAATAGAAAGGATAATTAACCCAACATTTATCACTATCACAAAATCGGTTCCTAATAAAACAGTTTTTTTAAACACCAGCCCCATTTAATTATATTTTTAAAGACAATTTCCAATCAAAACAACACAGTAAACAGAACATAACATGCACAAGTGCCTCTTTTCAATATACTCTGCAGTCTACGGTACAAAGTGCGGCATAGTCTCAAGTTCGTCTTATTGAACAATGGCGGATGCGTGCCAGCTCTGTTTTATTATGATTGGTTAGATAAGTCTCAGGAAGGCTCGGAAGCGATCCCCGTTCAATATCAGTACACAGTATTGTTGGCTCAATCGATGGTATTATGCATATGAAGCCTATATCCTTGTTATGGATGTTGATAGTGTTTCAGACTTGGTTCTAGGAATTAATATGTTGTTAGTAATCAAAGGAAGGTAATTCGTACTACATGTCTTATTTCACAGCCTCTTGAGGGATAGTTTCTACATTGATTATATCTTAGTAAGGTTATTATACTAAAAGGTAATAAGTAAGTAGCCTGTAATGTCCCACTGCTGGGCAAAGGCCTCTCATCTCTACTTAAGATATATCAGTACAGGTAATAAGTAGATTTTAAGCAGTTACGGCATAGGTTGGTTAAGAAGACAGGCTACAGAGAGGTAGTTTCGTTTTTGAAGAGTGATACATATATTATGTCAAATCTCTCTCTCTCTCTCTTCCTGGCTATGTGTCCCACATGGTGGTGGGGTCAGCCTTCCATATTTTTCTCCTCCACTTCGCTCTTTCGTTGACGTCGTCATCGGAAATCTTGCACTCAGCCATATCCTTGGACACTACATCCGTCCACCTTGTCTTGGGTCTGCCTCTGGATCTTCGACCGGGGATGGAGAGTTGTTGTATTATGTCAAATGTAACACAATAAAATTCACAAGAATTTTATCTCTATTCTGTAAGTAGTTGTGTCATACTTCAGGGAGAATGTCATAAATATAACGCTTTACGAAGCCAAAACTAGCCGGCTATCCCTTCATAGGTCAACGAGCATATACCTTCTTCAATTACTAATACGGGACGTATCTTTTTTGAATAATAATAAAACCAATACACTTTATAATGTCAAAATACATAAATAATTACATTAATGATCCTCAAAAGCCACTCCGCTGGACCCATCCCTTTTACATCCGCAATCGGGATAGTTGTAATATACTAAATTGACATCGGGTGAGCTACTCTGAAAACTACTCAAATGTACATCTCAATCCAATGCATTTTAGGAAATTATTACTTCATTACATTAGGACGTATTGGTGTGCTGCCGAGCGCGCCCTCTGCCGGTGCGTGATTGAATTCCCGAAACGAAATCCTGGTCCTTTCCTTTCTTGTGAAAAGTGTCACCCAACTGAGGGGTTGGACGTTTTCCTTGTACAATATACCTTATACTTTATTTTTAGATAACATGGCTTGAATAAATCTTGATGGCTGTTTACGATTTTTATAATTATCTACATACACGAGTAATAGGTTAAGTTTCTTTGATAATGTACAGTAATAACGACAGTTAGGAACAAATGAGAGTAGCAAACAATCTTCTGCATTTTGAGAACCAATTCTATGATTTGAATCACCATACCTTGCCTAAAATGCCATGAATTTATACAATCTCCTTGTAAAAAGCTCAATAAATCTCAAAAAAAGACATCCTCATAAAACCAACTCTATTATTCCTACATCCTTCACCATCAAGCCGTTAACCCATTAACTTAGGCCTTATTCATTTCAATTCGAGTAGGTTAGAAGCTAACCCTGGTATCAGAGTTTTCAGACCACCTAAAGGTCTTCGACATGGTCTAATGATTGAAACAACCGGGACCGACTGCTTAACGTGCCCGCCGAAGCCGTGCCGTGCCGCCGTGCGCCTTACTTATAATTCGTATTTATCCATAACTAGCAGCGCCCCGCGGGTTTACCCGCGTTGTGCCCGTTCCCGTGGGAATTTCGGGATTTTTTTTACATAAAAACCTTCCTCTTGAATCACTCTACCTATTACAAAAAACCGCATCAAAATCCGTTGCGTAATTTTAAAGATTTAAGCATACAGACAGACAAACAGTGTGACAGACACGAAAAAGAGACGACTTTATTTTATACTAGCAGCGCCCCGCGGTTTTACCCGCGTTGTGCCCGTTCCCGTGGGAATTTCGGGAATTTTTTTACATAAAAACCTTCCTCTTGAATCACTCTACCTATTACAAAAAACCGCATCAAAATCCGTTGCGTAATTTTAAAGATTTAAGCATACAGACAGACAAACAGTGTGACAGACACGAAAAAGAGACGACTTTATTTTATACTATGTAGTGACTATGTAGTGACGTTACCCCAAATCTTTACCCAACAATACCTCCATATAAGTAAGAAACACCCAATATCAAGATAGTAAAACAAACGTACAAGATCTGAACATGTTCAATTTACTAAGGAACACATCGGTATGTGCACCGAACCGTCTGAGATATTCCCGGGGCGACTCACCCTGATACGATTACTAAGACCCTCACAGACGTGATGGACGGACGGACATCGCATCTACGAGTATATCTACAGTAGCCCATCTTATGTACGTACGAGTCTCCTTCGGTGCTTTGAGACAATCTGAAATTCTCGGATATGTTTCATCGGAGATTTTGAACGGATTACGTGCAAAGGTATTAGAAGAGATTAAGTATTGGTTATTTCATATCTTAGGTATAGACAGGAACAAAATAGGTTTACTAAATGGAATATTACGAGTCTATTACGAGTGTTATTGTAACTTATCTCCATCACAAAATTCCTTTCTTATGAATTTTGAGATGAAGATTAATAAATAGATAAAACCAGGTTACGATGGTAACCCGATTGAATCACTACGAATAATAAAACAAAGTCCCCAACCGCGTCTGTCTGTCTGTCTGTTATCTGTTCGCGATAAACTCAAATACTACTGCACGGATTTTGAAGCGGTTTTTAAAATAAATAGAGTGATTCAAGAGGAAGGTTTATATGTATAAAAATTCCCGAAATTCCCACAGGAACGGGCACAATGCGGGTAAAACCGCGGGGCACTGCTAGTTAAAACTAATCGCTAACTTAAACACTAGTCGGACTAATAGGCGGATTGCACAAGCATTCTTAATTGTATTAAAGCCCGTGATATGTTTGATAAACGTGACGTTAATGACGTTCGTTAAATCGTGTTATATTTCGTGCATTAAAAAATACAAATTTGAGCGAACAGCTTTTGTTTCATAAACATATTTAGGTCTTCTTTCGAGTCAAATGCTAAAAATAATTCTTGTGTTTATGTTTTCCCGGACCGTAATGCATATTAGGTACTAAATGATGTACGGTCGGCCAAGAAAGTGGTCTACCACTTTTGACAAAAGTTTCTGCGAGATGTAACGATCGCTAAGGTTGACTTTTCTATGCACAATTATGTTATGACGTTTAAAATTGACCTTGTTGTTTCATGACGTTCAAATGAATCTCAACCGTAGGGTGGTAGACCACATATTTGGCTGACCGTACGTAACTTAAGGGTTCTTATGCAGACTCTTAGGGCCATATTAATAAACGCGTATTAAGAACAGTTTAGCTATCAAATGGTTTGTCACTTTCTGACATGCGAAATTTTCCGCGCAAAAGAGACAGATAGGAGCGTGCTACTGTACAATCTAATCAGGATTAAATTGTCGGTCTCGGTTGTATCAATCATTAGACCATGTCGGTGGCCTTTAGGCGGTCTAAAAAGTCCGACACCAGGGTTGGCCACTAATCTACTTGAATTTACTTTTTTTGGGTTAAATTAAACGTTAATCAATACCTAACCAAACGTGTAGGTAACAAGCATTGCCTTTTTTATTCCATACAACATATTAAGTTTGAAGTTAACCACCACTTAATTATCGACTTACAGCGTTATGCGTCATCATGTGCCATGCAAAAGGCAACGTTGTCACTAATAAGTGTCAAGTTATTCCTAAGATGTCTTCCATGCATACAGATTGAGGACAGGGCCGGATTAGGAATGGTAAAAGAAAATACATTAAAGATTTATCTTAAGTTAATGGCAGGGGCCGGTAAAAATAAAAAGTACGCATTAAAAAAAAATAGAAAACCTAATTTTTTCATGACCTTCATCAATTTCCTTGATCCTCTTTCACTCATTGTCTTATCTGCCACTGCCTGATCGTTTTTGGTATTTTGTAAAAATTCTGAAATATTTTAAGTTCACATACCAAAAATCATTTTTATGAAAGAGCGTGACAGAGTTTTATTTTTTCAAAACATGTATTAATAGGCTTTCTATTTTGGATGCTGAATGCTTACCGTATTATGTACTAGCTGCACTCCGACACGTTAATAAATCTGTACTTAACTAATTGATGTAATTTTTTTTTTCAGCTTTTTCTGACTCTTTGAGTACGAGCGTTATTCTATCACATATTCTGTTCACTTATATTTTCTAAATTGTATATATTGAATATTGAACAATATTGAAGGCATATGTTCAACAATCTTCAACCGTTTCCCTTATTACGTCTCTGTAGATTTGAGTCACGGTTTTCACGCGCGAGTAACAACTAATTTATGTTAATTCCACATCGGGCAACGCATAAATATGTGAGACACGTACTTTGTTGCTCTTCACGTAGGATCACGAGACAAATATTTTACATCTCCCTTGTATATTACTATATACTTTACCTGTACGCTGTATAACATTATATTATGTGATGAGTTATATAATAGTGTTTACTTCGTATAGGAAGTTAGGTAAAGTATCATTTTCCTGAAGTGTCAAAGAAACACGCTCAGATGAATTGGGACTCTCTTTCGGTTTTTGAAGCCGGTTAAAAATATCATAAGTTTAAGTTTTTCATCATTTGTTTGTACAAAGTTTAAGTTTCAACTACTTATTGACGAAATATATACTCGTAAAAGTAATGTTTACATCCTTCGATCAACAATACACAACTAGATGTCGGGTCGGCGTAAAAAATACGTCTCAGTGAATAACGCCTCATTTGAAAAGTGAGTCGTTATTCTCACTTATTTTATTCATAAGATTTGCTACTTTATTGCTAGGTGTCAAGGTTATAATTAGGTTGAACTTCGAACAGTTTTAAAACGTTTTTTTCAGTTCAGTAGTAAACAAAATAAGCTGTCACACGTCATCCACGCGGACAGTATTCACCTTCGATTTTGTACGTGACCCGATATCTAGTTGTGTATTGTTGATCGAAGTTTACATCCCATTCTAATAAACAAATGAAAGCCAAAACGCTGACATTAGAACCAAAATGACAGTTGACATTTCCAACTTCTGTACAGGATAGTACAGTGCCACCAACTTAACTGTTCAGGTGGGCAAAATGGGAACTACAGCCGCGTCATATTGAATCTCTCTCTTAGTTAGGCTTTATATGATTGATATTGTAGTTTCTTAAATTTTAATGATATCTATAGACTGACTTGCAAGACATGTTTTAATTACCTTTGTTTCTTCGTGAATTTCTTATATTATGGCAAAACCAAATTCTCCACTAGCGACGCTGTCAACTGAACAGATAAGATGGTCGGACTGTACAACAAACTCCTTCGCTACAACTTCATTCTCTATCAAATACAAAACTATTGATTCAACTAATTATTATTGAGTGTCAATTAATCATATCGAACAATAAAATGAACATCGGCGTGACATCGGCAGGACACGGGACACCGTGCATACTCTCACACTCTATTATCTTGAACACGCCATACCGCGTGACGTAATGACACGCTATCACGTGACGCAGGGAGGTATTCAAGGACTTGCGTTTAAGGATTGTTTGTACAGACAAGGCTTCACTGATGACGTCTCTGAAAAAGTTGTAAAGATAAACTTTAAGTCCTTCAGTTTACTCGCTTGTTGTTGTACTCCTTTGTACACGTTATATGATTGGTATATTTGTGCTTTTTAGAAAACAAATAATTATTCGTAAATAATTATTCATTTTTGCGGCTTTTTGTTAAATTAAGTTCGAAATATTTTTGTTAAATTAAGTTATATTGGCGTTAGATTTTGGGAAATTCATGTTACGGATGGTAAGGTTTGATGTGGAATTTATTCTGATTTAGAAGTCTGTGAAAGTACATATTATCGAGGACAAGTGAAATAACAGTATTGCATAACCAAGCTTTTTTATGAATCAACCATTGTAACTCTTGTTTTTCATTCCCAATAGTCATCACTACATAGTAGATATAAAACAAAGTCGCTTTCCGCTATTTGCCGCTGTGATTTTGACACGGTTTTTTAAACTAGATAGAGTGATTCAAGAGGAAGGTTTATACGTATTAAAATTCCCGCAATTCCCACAGGAACGGGCACAACGCGGGTAAAACCGCGGGGCGCTACTAGTTACTACTAAATTGATTAATTTTCATGTTAATACGAATTCAAGAGCGCAGCACAATTATTATATCACACCTACGCATTGTAAAACTAACAATTAGGCGTCGATTAATAAAATTTTGAGTACGCAAATGGATCATATAACTGAATTATTGGATATGAAAACAATATGGTAGTTATTATGTAAAGCGGCGACCTGTGCGACCCCGCGGCGCCTAGGTTCTCAATCCCCCCCTGTCCACATTTTAGGGCCACGATTTTCCACATCTCAGACAGCGCAGTGTCAGTAATACAATGGAGCATTCCCGTCGAGTAGGAGGCTCTTATCGATCTAGTGGGACGTCATCGGGCGATACGGCCGCGACGCAAAAAGCGTGTCAGTGGGCACAAAGCCTTTGTGGCGCGCCGGACGCCGCTCGCCGACGCCGCTAGCTTTTGTTTGCTGCTTAGTAAACGCTCACCGCTGAAAGTGGTGATTTTAGTGTCCGTAACTTAGTTTGACCTGGGTACTAAATGGCGATAACACGACCGTTGCAGATACCTCTAATGTTCTACCTATTGAGCTTACCACTTTAGTCGCTCTCGGTGGACAGAGTTATCTGTTTTGTACTCTCGTTCTGATATGAGTTGGTGGCACTTTTTATTTTATGCACTTTTCATCTTACAGATATGTATTTTGTTTAGAGTTTAAAAAAGATTCCGTTGTATTATCACACCAATGTCTTCAATGATTCTTAAGTACCAAAGTTTTGGAAATAAAATTTGTTTTAAGAGTTTATCGAGCGTAAGTGGGTGCCATCTTAGACGATGCCAAACTTGCGAGGAGGCGACGAAACTCGACGATGTTTTCGCTCAAAATAATAAGTACCAAGTCGTGGCGAGCAAATTTTTTGCGAACTCTGTGTAATGGATTGTTGGAAACTTCGATAACTTTCGGAAACCGCTCTTCGATTTTATTTTGCCAAGGAATTTTTTAGTCAATTTCTCTCGAGAAAGTTTGAAATCTTCCAGTCACCCTTGGTCTGCGGTCGATCAATTTATTAAATCACTTAAAAAACCTTTTAAAAAGTTCGAGCATTATTTAATGAAGGTTTGTTAATCCTTGTAAATAATAATAAAATCAACAAAATCATTTAAAATTGAGAGCTCTTCATATTAGTTGTAACAAAATTAGATTTGGGATGATTTTAAAAGCGTGTCACGCGGTAATTCATCTATAATTGAATCACCGATGTTCGGTGTCGGCGCCGCAACCCCTACATTTGTTGTTGGCACATCGATGGCGCGTAAAACAAATACTATAACACTCCATCCTTCAATGTTGGGGGGCGAAAGTTAATAAAATTCATGTATCGGAAACTTATAGCCGTAAAATATTGTTGAGGTGAAGGGTCGCGGATCGCACTTCAAGATGTTAGACGCGTGTCATAAAACATTACTTTCAATAACTGCAGTCATGTTTTTGACACATTTTGTAAACATGACTTTTTCGTTCTTACCAAGTTATAGGTTTAGAATTTGACTCTGCTACTCGTATTCGTGTAGTTATTTTGCAGACCGTACCAAGAGCAAAGTAAAACAATATTAAAACATTCTAAATTCAAAAGAATGTTGTATATGTGCGTCACTGAGCCACGTACAGTCGGCCAGTGAAAACATAGTCTAACTTTTATAAACCCCACTTACAAACATGTAAATACGAGTAATCTACTCGTAAAGTTTTCATACACCAACTTCAATACGTTGGTACGAGTACAATACCTGGCGGTCTAAAAACTCCGACACTAGGGTTGGCCACTAACCGCCATCTTACTTACTTATACCTGTCAATGAGTCCTGTCAATGTTAACTGGAACTGCTCAACATTTTCCAAATTTAAACTAAAGAGTTCCATATTTTCATCTAATGACTGTAAACCCGCATATTTGAAAATGGAAGAAAAATATTTAAGATTTGTATTTAGTACAACTTTGTTTCTATTTATTAACTGTAACTGGCAATATCGCAGTAAGATTAGCCGGCGGTCGAGACAGAGCGGCTCCATTCGCATCAGCATTAAAATAAAAATAAGGGTAGTCGTAAATACCGGCGGACAAAGAAGAGATATACGGTTATAGCGACAACTCGGACCGCTGCTGGATGTTTATACTTGTTCACTAGATACCTATGGCCTGGATCAACAATTTGTTACTCTTTATGGGCCAGGTAGTCAGGCCACGGATTGGCCGGCTTTTATTGGTTTTTTGAATATTTTGGGTTAACCCTTATTTGAGGAATAGGAGTTTTACTATCGCTCAGAGATACTTAATTATTTGACGTAATGTTTCAAAAAATTCCATGTCAAAGTGATTGAATCTCTAGTCTAAGGGCCGATATTGCGTTAAGCGTGCGCACGCCGCGATTTCATAAAAAAGTGAACCGTAGCGTGCGCCCGTCGTGTGCGGTTACATACAAAAGTGAACCGCTGCGTGCGCCCGTCGCGTGCGGTTACATACAAAAGTGAACCGCTGCGTGCGCCCGCTTAACGCAGTTTTGGCCCTAAAGCATTTGACGTCTCTGACTACTGACATTAGAGTTGAGCAGATTATTTATGAGAAAAGATACCCTTCTTGAGGTAGACGCCTATATTTCTTCCTAAAAAACCCTTCCCCAAACATTCCACTCCCTAAAACTATTAAAACCAACCTTGAAATCCACATTACCATTAGTGATCGGTCATCGTAAGCTACGCGTCCCCTTTGAAAGGTCGCGCCGATATTTTTGGCGCCAATAGACCATAGAGAAATAAGTAGAAAGGCTTCAATCTGGGTCCACCCTTTTACTAGATGATAAATGAAGGTCATTCTTCACGGGAATACAGGTGAAATTAAAGTTGAAATACTTGAACTTTTTCTTTAAGTTTTTTGAGCGTTCCTTTAGATTAGAGTAGGTATCGTCCACGTCAAATTTCTCTTTGACCGCACGTCTGTTTTCCAAATGGATCTATTTAATAAACATATCCTGGACTAATTCACATGCTCTTACGGCCATGTAAATATAGGTCAAGACAGAAAACAGCATATAGAGAAACCTCTTCTATTTTTGGAGCCGGTTAAAAGTGGCTATGTACAGTTGTTTTTGTTATACTAATCACTGGGTATTTTACTAGGATGTTAAATTATATTTATTGCCAAGTCCACTATATAAAAAATATTTTGACAGTCATATATCACAATCATTTTGATTGTGATGCTAATAATAATTTCTCCAAGTTTTTGCTACAAAAAATACAACGCAATACTTATAAACAAGTATATTGGGGAGGTTTCTAACCCCTTCTGTCGGATGAGAGGTTGCAGGATAAATGGATAAGTCGTGTCGCCAAAGAGCCAGCTTCCGACTGACTGTGGTTCCGTACACATTGTGCTCCCCGGCTCCGTACGCCTCGGTTTAAAGGGGGTCAATGCGGACGCGATTTTGGAAAATGACTCCAAGAAAAGGGACGGCAGAGGATAAATGCGCTAAAGAGGTAAAGTTTTAGCTTTGGTTAAAACGGAACCTGCTTTGTGGGGTATAAATTAAATACCGGGTACAGATTATTATTATTTCAGTTTTGTGGGATGAACTTATGGAACTAAGAAGTATGAAATACAGGTATGTATAGCCTTTAATGTCCTACTGGCTTGATAGAAGCCTCTTATCTTATTGAAGATATCACAGTATAGTAAAGTAAGGAGGATTAGGCGTAATCATTATCATAACCTAATGCGGTTCGGTGATTTCCGCCGATTCTTAACATAGCTAAGAACTATCGCAAGGAAACTGGCTTTGAAATAAAGAAACTGCATTCAAATCGGTCCCTCCGTTTGTGAGCTACGATACCACAAACACACATACACACACATAGAAAAACGGCCATTGACGTCAAACTCATAACACCCATTTTCCGTCAGGGGTTAAAACTTAATATTACTTCGTACTACAAATTATAAGCCCTAGTGGTTCTGTTATTACGTCCATTTTTACAAGTGTCCTGTAAAATGTTCCTATTGACTAATAGTCGGAAATTGTAGCCATTATCGGCGCTCTCGTTTCAACTAAAATTATTATTGTTCGCACTAAAAGTAGCCATTTAGTCGCCAATTGCAGCAGGAGTGGTTTTCTTGATAGTGCTACGTTTAGATGAGTACGTAGAGTTCTGTTTGGTATATAAAAAATTGTTTATAAAAGGATACTTTGGTAAAGAAGCTTAAAGTTTACCGCTTTTGATGCAGAGTACGGTAAACTTATGTATTAGCATGTTATGTCCCACTACTAGGCCAAGACCTGTACTTAAACACTTAGGGCTAGAATCACAACCTTGAACCTTTAGTTAATCGTTACTGTAGAAAAAAATCGTTTACAAAATATTTGTTGTTTGTCAAAATCTTCATACCTATCGCATTTCTTATGAAATAGAGAATACGCAGTCTTCGCTCTTTCGTGGTCTACAACAAAATGTGAATAACAAAAATCACTAGATACATATAAATACACAATCAGCACAAGATGCAACCAAACCAGACAAACTTAACTCTTAAGTGATTGCATAAATCAAAATATTTACGTAAACATAGTCACAACATGGCAATTTTAAATATAATGACAAATTGCTTTTTAAAATCAACAGAGTGCACAGAAACACGAAAATGGTTCGGTTGACATTACTCCTGTAGCCCTTGGCTTCCGGTTATCGCTACACAAAGAGGGCAGCCCTCCCCTCCCCCCTCTCCCTCTCGGCTCGCGACAGGAAGAGGAAATACCCTTCTATCGTTAAGGTCTACCCAGCTCATTCTGCGTGCCACACCAAAAAGTATTTTTGTAGGGTTAATGAAAATGATTTCGGATTTTTTTGACTTTCAAAAATATTTAGTGCTTAATGTATTGATCATGGGAAATATACGTAAGTTTTTTTTGTTAAAGAACATTTAAAGAATGTATTAATTTTTGTTTCAGAAAATGTTTGCTTGGCTTGTTTTTTTGTTACTTGTAATGTGTCAGCTTTACCTATCACCAAACTGTTGTGATACGAAAAAGTAGATCACCTAATTCGCCTCATGGAACTAATAAATTCGGTATTAAAATTTTAATTTTAGCAAAAAAAAAACCAAGTATACGAAACACGAAAATTTGGTACTTAATTTAAAAACCTCTAACATAATCCATCATAATATTTTCTGTCATATTTTTATTCTATTCATATTTTTTAAATTCCAATAAGACGCCTCACTAATATTATATGAGCAAAAATATTCATATTCAGAATTAAGAGTACAGTGAGAATGAGAAGCAGGGGGCGGTGAACGGAAGCAATGCTAATGCACCCGACTGCACCCGAGGCTCCTTGCACACGCGAACAATTCATTAGCCAGCCATTGTATTCTACAATTATGTTTTTATGAAAATCGATGGACGAAAACGTGTGACCTCGTGACGTCACATTTAAGACTTGTAACAAATGATACAGTTTGATGGTATGGATTGTGTGTGCAGTATTCTTTTAAATGCTTTTAGTTGCTATTACAATTTTGTTTATAATATTAATAAGTAGATATGAAGATGATAAATATTGGCTGTTTATTTGAAGTTTTCCACCAGTTAATATTTGTCTTTTGGTCTTTAGTCATTGTGTAACACTCATAAAAGAGTCCCTGAAATTTTATATTTATTAAACTGAAGAAAAAACTGCGAGTGAAACCGCGGGAACACAATGAGTCTCTAGTATTTAATGCGTTAAGATATAGACTTCATTTAAACAACATCATCCTTTCCTAACCACAACAAAACACCAAGTTGCTAACACAGGGAAAATTTTAAAACTGACGCAAATGTATCCATTCCAAGTATTTTGGAAGGCGCCTCCAAAGAGGTATTCACCCTAACGTCTTCAGCGAAGCGTCACCGAACTTTCCATGAAAAATAACGCGTTTTAACTTTGTGTTAATATTATATTGTGGTATTATTACGCCATTTATTATAATACCGCGGAGGGATGGGGCGCAGTCCAAGTTAAATGGACGTTTTGTTTGCGAAAAACATTTTTAACCAGTCTAACGATTTTATGTTAAACCCTTTTACAGAGGCAATTTTTAAATTTTGATTTATGGTAGGTTTAATGTTAATATGGATTTTGATTTATTTCAGTTTTATTTACCTCAATTTAGACTTTATATTGTAAGGCCTGAGAGCCGAAACTGCGTTAAGCGTGCGCGGTTTAATAATAAGGGTCCGTTCACACAGACCGGCTCGGAGAGCAACGGCGCGCATTTTTCTTTTCACACAGACCGGATCGTATGCGCTTGGAGTTGGTCGGAGCGGAGCCGCCAACTATTTCACATAGACCGGCTGGAAGCGACCTGAAAGCGGATGCGCTCGGAGCCGGTTGGATGCGCTCGCAGCCGGTCGGAATCGCTCGCAGCCGGTCGGATACGCTCGCAGCCCGTCGGATGCGCTCGCAGCCGGTCGGATGCGCTCGGAGCCGTTCGGATGTGCTCGGAGCCGGATGGGTACACTACAAAGGCAGTACCAGTCTTCCGATCCAGCACGCAATCGGAGCCGATCGGCTGCGCGAGCGAGAAAGAGCACGCAATCGGAGCCGATCGGTTGCGCGAGCGAGAAAGAGCACGCAATCGGAACCGATCGGCTGTGCGAGCGTTAAAGAGCACGCAATCGGAGCCAAACGGCTGCACGATCGAGAAAAATTACGCGATCGGAGCCGGTAAGCTCCTCTTATTATTTCACACCAAGCGCCTTCAAGCATTCTTAATCACAAAAGCAGTGCACATGCAAAAATAAACCTTAATACAAATACTAAAAACTCTATTTTCAACGTGATAAGAATCTGCTCTCCTCTCCGAGCCGGTCTGTGTGAACGGACCCTAAAGTGAACCGTGGCGGGTGCACGCGGCGGGCGCACGCGACGGGCGCACGCGACGGTTTACTTTTGTATGAAACCGCACGCGACAGGCGCACGCTTAACACAGTTGCGGCCGTTCGGCCCTGAAACTACGTTAAACGGGCGCCCGGACGGGCAACAGGACGGGCGGGGCGTGTCCACGCACGTGGACATGCGACGGTGAGGTCTCTGAGAACGCGACGGGCCCCGTCACGAGCTTAACGCAGTTTCAGGCCAAAACAATATATTATAAACAATGAATTTAATAAAGAAAATTTGTAAATGGTTTTAATACTGAGGAGAAACTAGTGTTTTCAAAAGCACTATTTAGTTTATCACGCAGCTATGCTACGAGCATTTACAAGGTACGCTATGAAACTATTAGACCGTTTCCACTGATTAGCACACAGCACTTAAGTTTAAGAAGAAGAGAAGAAAAATAGATACATCAAAGTGCATTGAATGCAATTTTGTTTCAATGTCATTGTAGTACAAAAAAGTACTCATCAGTCTGTAATGTCCAAATGCAGGGCACAGGTCTCTCGTATCAATAAAGCTATCAATCAGTACATTCAATCAAATCGTTGGTCCCAAAATTATTATCTCTAATAATGATAACATTAAAAAACATATCATTGTCTTCTAGTTAAATTCGATAACAAAAAGGTATATACATGTAACCTATAGTAAGTCCTCTCAGTTGGCCATATCAAGCAGCCGAAACCACCTCCTGCTCGTTGATGAGGCTCTCATGACACTTGAAGTCATACGAGCACTATTGAGGGTCATCCTGCACGTTCGATCATTACTATCTTCACTTACATTGACTATGGTCTGTACGCTATATTGTTTATGGTGACTTCTGCAGAGGGTATTCGAATTCGATTGGAATGTTGAAGTGTGTGACGTGTGTGACCTAAAAAGTCATAGATCTATTTTCTAAATACGGATATTGTTATATTTAATACTCACAGCGGCCCGCGGTTTTACCCACGATGTGCCCGTTCCCATGGGAATATGTATTAAGGAACCTTTCCGTTTAATGTTGCTATCTATGTATGTATGTATTACAAAAAGAATTACTCAAATCTGATTGATAGTTTCTGAGATTAACGCGTTCAAACAAACATAAAAGCTAGTTTAAAAATAAGTCCGATTACTTTAATAACCCGTATAACTTTCATAACTTGTTGATGATTATTTAAGTGGTAATATGAACTACTAATTAATCACATTCACAACATATTATAAAACAAAGTCCCCGGCCGCGTCTGTCTCTCCGTTCGCGATTAACTCAAATACTACTGCACGGATTTGGACGCAGTTTTTTAAATAAATAGAGTGATTCAAGAGGAAGGTTTATATGTAAAAAGTTCTCGAAATTCCCACGGGAATGGGCACAACGCGGGTAAAACCGCGGAGCGCTGCTAGTTATTACCTATAGAAATCACTCTAATTTACCTATACACGGTAAGTACTTAAATTGAAAACTCCAACAGGAAATGCTAAGTAGAATTCATTAAATATTTCTGGTCATACTTCCAAGACGAAACCCCCTTTCACCTGGCGAGTATTTAATTGAATAATCCTGGTCGTTAATCACGGGACCCGTCTGGAGGTGAACTTGAATTATTTTCCCTTCTCATTAGTTTGAAAAGTTAGTCTCGAAACAAAAGAGGATGTCAAATAAGTTTAACTCAGAAGTTCCCGTGTTGTAACAATGAACGCAAAAATAGTTGATATTTAAGTTTGGAGTTTTTGGAGCAATATTGAGATAGCAAAGTTAGTTTTTGTATAAAAGTCGTGTCGTACGAACAGCTGAAGAGGATGGCAGATGACAGAGGAAAGTGGAAAGAACTCCATCGACAAGAGCCCAGCTCTTAAGTTTAGAAGAAGAGGTAATGTAATTATGTGAGTATGAATATGTCAAAGTAAAAGTAAACTGTAATGTCCCACTGCTGGGCCTCTCATCTAGTGAGATGAGTGATCTAGTGATCTAGTCTTCGATCAACAATACACAACTAGATGTCGGGTCGGCGCAAAAAATACGTCTCGGTGAATAACGCCTCATTTGAAAAGTGAGCTCTTATTTTATTCATAAGATTTGCTACTTTATTGCTAGGTGTCATGGTTGTAATTAGGTTGAACTTCGTACTGTTTTAAAACTTTCGGTAGTAAACAAAATAAGCTGTCACACGTCATCCACGCGGACAGTATCTAGCTTTGATTTTGTACGTGACCCGATATCTAGTTGTGTATTGTTGATCGAAGGATCTAGTGATGTGATTCAGTGGAATATGTTAGCATATTTTAATTCATATTTAAACAGTTAGTATAGGTAAACTGTTACTGTAAGTACTAGTTAAATACCAATAATCGTATCACGTCAAACAGATTTTTGTATAATGTGGGTGCTTCAGTATTAAACATTATCACTTACTTACACTACACCTGATAGATTAGAAATACTTAAAAATACTTAAGGAATTAGGTTTCTTTAACATATTGATATTTAGTACTCAATAACATCAATCCTTTCACCTTTAAAATCCCACTCTAAGTAACTCATACCTAACTATAGAGGCTACTGGCTACTGAATAAAAGTAAACAGTCCACTCCATCTCACATTTAGAACGCGAAGGGTCGTACCTACATCAAAATCAGGACCCCGAACACGTACGTCCATATACGCTATACGACCTGCCTGCCCTCGCTTTACCTTTCGTTCATCGTTCACATAGGAGCCCAACTCCTTAACACACACAAACAAACACTAACGCACAAACTAAATCACACGCACACATAACAGCGCCCCTTTGTCTTAGTTAAGTGTCAACCAATAAAAACAAAGGATTCGAAAATGGAACAAAAAGTGTTGGCCAATCGCGCGGCGCGTCACGCGTGTTGATGCGCGGCTATTGGCTTGAAAAAAATCCGTTTAGCTCCGATGACTCCGGCTAGACGTTAAGATTGATGCGACGAGACGGTTGGCTATTTACTCACGGTTATTTACATAAGAAAGCTGTACGGATACGCTTTATTTGATTCATACCTAAAGCTAAGGTGATAGATACATATTTCATAAACATTTCTTCTTTAACACCTTTTACCTACTAAGCTAGTTAAAAAAAGTACCTTTACCTCCTAATTCGGTCTTACAGCAAAAAGACGATCCCTCGAATTAGCTTGTCGGTACATTAACGTTATCAACATTCGTAAAGAGTTTCTGAAGAGTCTATCACTTCTCGTCATTCACTCAGACAAGAAAATTTATCCCGAATGAGAATACCTCGTGACAGGCGTGTGTTCACGTGTGAGCGGGGGTCGGGGGAGGGGAGGGTCGTTCAGAGGGTCATTTATCATTCATATCATCTTCGCTCCACTTCGCTCGCCGCACCGCGCCCGTAAATAAATAAGAACAGACTTATCTTTTACAGCCGCTCTCGAACTAACCATACTCACCTTAATATCACTGCCGTAAAGATCGTTTTCGTTTACAAATATTTTTGGAATATACTCCGTTATGGTAATAAGGAATGGTAAGTAACCGCGTAGGTAACTGTGCATGTGTTTTATGTTGTATATAAAGTTTTTTTGAAAATAATCGTATACCATTATGTAGATGTTGTTGGGTCTTACTTTGCAGCCTAGGAAGCAATTTTCTTGGGAAAATGGTATAATCATAAAATTAACTTTTCACGATATGGTCCTACAATATCTGTAACAAATAAGACATACAACAAATCTCCCTCCTCAATTGTGAAACCTTTTATTATCATAGTATATTAGGTGGTTGGACTCGAAATAATTCCGTACGTTCGGTTCTAAGAAGATTAGCAACGATTGGATGTTCTAAGAAGGTCCACAGCTTTTCACATAATGGCGAGGGTACGGGCAAAAATCCATCAGGTCGATTTACTGGCATTAAAGTAGTTGGTAGCAATTATCAAAGAGACACCGAAGCAGTTTGGTGGAAGTCAGTAATTGAAAGGTAGTATCCGACGGTACGTTTGTTTAGTCCGTCATAATTGCTCGCTGCACCTCTGACGAGTCGCCGGCACAAAAACTCCTAAATCCAGTTCATTAGGACTCTATTCAGAGCCCACCCCTGGATGGAGATACGCGGTGATTACTGCAACCGCTCCCGACGGCTCACGAATAAAGACTGCATCATAATTTCACCAGATAGACCCTCGTGCCACATTAAAAGGAATACCG
Organism: Cyclophora albipunctata; assembly: GCA_963082685.1. Lineage (NCBI taxonomy): Eukaryota > Metazoa > Arthropoda > Insecta > Lepidoptera > Geometridae > Cyclophora > Cyclophora albipunctata. The sequence goes on along the minus strand of OY720115.1, from coordinate 8,368,374 downwards.
AGCTTAATTCCCCCGTATAGGGTCTCATTTTCAATTGTGTATCGTAACGTCACTTGCACAATGATATGTAAAAATAATGAACAACTTAGTTTTAAAGCAATGGAAGATAGAGCTTAGGATGGTGGTGAGAGAGGCTCTTTTTGCTTGTCGTGACTGGAAGGAGATGCTTTGTAAATTAATAGGAGGAAAAGTTTTGCGGGACGTCGCACCGGCAAGGTTGTCGCAGTTGTGATTCAATTTGGACGCTAATTTAATGACGTTGTCGTGGAGGCAAACAAATTGATATTCATATGGGACCACCGCTGCTTGTTTATGTTTCTTTTGACATGTTTTATTTAGCGTTGTAATTGTTGTCATTACATCTGTTAGGATTACTGATTAAATATTTGGGTGCGGAGAAAAATGTGGAAGATTTTTGCTCGTATTTATATGATGATGTGTAGACTGTAGAGTGTATAGTTATCTAATATTGTTAAGGTCAGTGTTCACCGTGGACTAGGTACTCGCGCAGCGGTTCCCAGCGCACGCGCATACGAGCACAACAAGGTAATTGGAGTGTCGGCCGCGAGCGGCACAGCGCATTGTTGGTGTCGTTACACCCTTGTTATTCAATTCAACAATTGAGCAGACGACTCCTTGTTTCGTTCTCTAGATTGAGGTTAATCTCCGGATTACTTCTCAGAACTGATTTCCTGGCGGTACGATTTATTTGCAATTATTCTCCGATCTAATTTGCGTTGCTACTTAAGAATATTGAACATGACAACTTCGTTAACGGACAGCGTTGTAATGACCCAAATACGCCAATTATGCCTTACTTGCAGCGCCCCGCGGCTGCACTCGTTTTCGTTGGAATTCTGGGCACAAAAGTAGCCCGTTGAGTTTGTCGCGAACAAGCAGACAGACACGGGGCGGAAGACATTGTTTTATATATAAGTCAGAATTTCAAAAATCTTGCACATCTCCTCAAAACATTCTTACAGTAAACAAACATCTGGTAACTAAATTAAATATGTTATAGTCAAATAAAACGAGAATGCATTCACGAAAGAGTATTTAGGAGACTAAGCCGCGCTGTAAGGTGCAGATAAACGTGGCCGAAGTAATCCTCTTTGTGTAAAAATGTCCCCAGTGTCGCCCCCTGCCGTCGCAACTTTATTAAAAAGCGAGTAATCCCCACTAGTGGACTGGGTAACGCGATTACGTGCTATAACAACTCAATACGTCGGCTCCGATATGAAATTAAATTTAAATCCTGTGCGTTGATGACACCGGGCACCCATGAGTATTGATACAACTGGCGCGAGAATTGATTCGGACCAAACTACGTTAAAGTTGCTATACCTATATCTGCGTTTGTACAGATTGGAAACTACAGCTCATAAACAGTTTTGTTTTACTTAAACGATATTGGTATTTCTATCTGATGTTTCAGAGGGCACGTTAAGCAGTCGGTCCCGGGTTTTTTCAATTGTCAGACCAGACTTCAGGCGATCTTAAAACTCCGACACCAGGGTTGGCCTCTAATCTACTTGAACTTACTTGCTTTTACTTAAACGATCTTATTGTATTTATGAAATACATAAAAAGATGTTATTTTCATCCGTCAAGTGAAATCTCGTGAAAGTTGTGGAAACTTCGCATGGTGCCTCCAGCCGCTCCAACGTTCAAGTGAGACAAATTCAAAGAATCTTATCTAACAAAAGTGTAATCTATGTGATATGCAAAGAGAAGTCATCATTGGCCGTATCTTGACACGGCAGGGAACAGGAAGCGGGGAGAGGTGGCACACTTCATTACTCGCACATCAAACAATCGCGCCGGCACCGCCATCTTGCCGGAAGTGACGTTGTGACGTGCCGCCGCGATCGCTTTGATCCACACAAAAATAACTTCAGTGCTCAGTTCAGTCTGAAGGCTCGGTGCAGTAAATGTAATTGCTTCTTCTTTGATGACTGAATCAGTAGTCGTAGAGGGAAATGTATAGTTGAACCTAGCCACAAAAAAAAATCATTTGATATATTTTCCTCCTCACCTTGTAGGTTGGAGACCATCCCTGATATGAGTTTTTAGACTACCTCTAACATTTTTATATTTACCAAAAATCGCGGTACGAAAAACGACTTCTATGTTTAGACAAATGATTTGAAAACAATTGAGTAAAAGTGAGCCTGTAGTATCCCACTAAAGGACAAAGGCCTCTACGCTGAAACAGTACAACCATTTAGTGACATAATATTTTCCCAACCCTACAATAGATGATCAGCACAAATATGATTTGGTCTCACAATGTACACAACAAGGTGGGCCTCTTAATATCGAATTACTAATAATATAAATGTTGCGTTGATTTTATCTCGACAAGAAAGGGGAGCGATCTAAACATTGACACATTGACGGCCATTGATTTGTTCAATTTGTATATTTCTGTACTCATTCACCGATTTCCACGAAAGTGCAGGATACTTTTCGAATAGATCCTGAATATGTTATGCATTAGAACCTGCATTAGAATCTACAATTGGTCTACAAACACATCCATTATTATTTTTTAATTTAGTAACCCTATTTTGGCATAAATATGATAGATAAAAACGCATATAGGTAAACTTATATTTAAAATAAAATTTAAGATTTTTAAAATTGTTTTTAACATCACCCAATTCTTAAAAAATCAAATTAAACAACAATAAATCACCACTCCATTCAAAACGAAACATTTTCCAAACACCCACAGCATCACACTTGACACCTTCTGTTTAGAACCCTAAAAAGTTGCTAAACAAAAAGCACACTAAATCATATCCTCTATTCAAAACAGACTACATCCCAAATACATTCAAAATACGTTCAAAATTGTGTCACCTCCCGTCAAAAGACAAAGACTGGTCTTAATTGAAAGAAAAACTCCTGTTGGATCACAATGGAATCAGATGTCATGCCTTATCAAGTGAATTAAGGGCATATTATAAGCGGTGAAAGGATTACACAGGTGTCCTGTGAAGCGGCGAGTTGAGAGGAAGTTAGATACACAAAAGATTTAGATGGTAATACTTTGTAAATTGTTTGATAAAAAATATGTATTGGATGCTCGTTCTAATTGGATTTGTTATTTTCATAAGGTTAAGCAGGATAAGATCTATACACGATCATGTGTTGTTCCTCATTAGCGATACAGGACGACCCTGATTTGTTTGTACTTGCTACGATGCTAAATCAAAAACATTTGTCAATATTTACTTAGTGATTCAAATTTAATCCACATCCCCGAACGTGCGCTAGTGCGCTAATGTCGACTTTAATTCGATTGTATTGGAATGTAGCCCAGCTGGAAATAACCTCTCGTAGATCAATAAAACGGACTGTAATATGATGACTGACATTTTAATTTAACAAAAGTTCTCATATCAAACAACCTAAATATAAATATTCTGATGCACGACTTGTGTTGCAACCGTGAGAATGATCGATTCCAGAATTTTTTTTATATAATCACTGCTTTATTAATTTCGAACACCTTTAAAAATAATACGATGTTAAATACCTAATAAGTTTGTAAAAATGAATTCCCTTACAATCAACTCATCGATACCTCATCTTGTAACACACGACACATTCCATTAACCCCCGATATCAAGAAGGAACGTCATCCATGCACTTTGTCTCGTCTCACATTACCTGTCACCGGCACCCATTAGTGCTCTGACCTAACGTCTAAGTTACCCCCTGAAACACCCCGCACCTTGGACCCCCGCCAACTCAACAAACCACCTAACAAAACAAATTCACTCCGACATATCAATAGATCTAAGCTTTAGAGTCCATTTTTGCTGCCACATTTTTTGGCAAACGCATCTTCTATGTTTATCATACACGTTGACCCGAAACTTGCCATTTGTGTTGCTTCATGTGTTGTGATGGGAAATATTGGATGTTATTCGTGGGTGTAATTTTGCAATTCTTGGTAGAATATTGATTGTATTAATTTCAATGGTCGTTCTTTTGTGATTTCGGTGACACGCTGTCAAATATAGAAAGTAAATTATAGCGATATAATTTGTGCGTTTAGTGTAAATAACCGCATTTATTTTGTGAAATTATAGCAATGTCCCATGACAATGACTTGTTTGGCACCTCGAGCGTCCTCATTTGCATCTATTAGCGTAATTTTGGGGGAAATTCCGTACACTTTTGAGAGAATGTCTCGTCGTGTGCAATCCGAATAACAATATTACACGGTCTTTATGTCCCGGTTGCCGCAGGAAACGACAATTATTTTTGGTCCAATCCTTGAGGGCGGAGAGAATGGTGCGTCTTTCACACGCGCAAAATACCTTGAAAGGACCCTTTGTATCAGCATGACACGGTGAGACAAAAACGGGCCATTCACAAAAATGGGTTAGCCCATATTTTTTTAAGGAAATCGCATTCGCAACACTGCGTGTAAACTTAACTTTATAATTGCGAGTTTCTTCGCTATGTTAATTGAGTGAATCAATAATAATCTGGTATTAGGTAACAATCGACTGTTCCAAAGACTAATTTACAGAAGTAAAAGTAATAACTAATCAAATCAGTATATTAACACATTCACTACGTTACATCACGTTTCACATTTCGATATTCAAATTCAAAAAGGTATGATTGAGTGAGTTTGTAACATCATCACGAAATGAAAAAGTTAGTAAGGACAATAAAATTAAAAAATTGAATGTCATAAAACGAACTGAGCGATTATAAATATTTGCCGAAGAGAATTCAAAAAACGAACAGAAGAAGTATTTTTTGAATAATTGAATATTTGCCAAAGAGAATTTAATTAAATATGTTCTGTATATTACGGGAACTAACGAAACCCTAATATGGCTTAAGTATTTGAGAACGATTCTAAATCGGTTCGTTTTATTTTTTCAAATATGAGCGAAGGAACAATGCCACGCTGTCTGCCGGCCGACAGGTATATGACGGGGCACATTTTATTGGTTTTCCGAAACATTCCCTTCCCTATTAATAAATGAGTAGAGGGAAAAAACTGCCGTAGAATCCATTTGTCAGGACTGTGGTGATTTATGAGCAAGGACTTTCGAGATTCCTAGAAGAACGAAGAGTTTTGTTCTATTTGCTTACCTGTCACTGTGATTTAGAAGGGTACCTATGTAATGGTTTTTAGACTTTTTAAATATGGTATTACTTTAAAGTGTTGATGCTTTATCAACTTGATGCTAGAACATCCCTAGTAATATTAGAAACGTGAAACTAACTCTATCTGTTAGGCTTAGCCACTTTGTTAAATGGATTTGATTTCAATTTCTTCGGGCGTGGACTATTTTTTATTATCCAGAAAGTCCCACGGGAACGTGTATGCTACGGATGAAACTGCAAAAATTACTATTACATAAATTCTATGGCTTCATATTATATTTTCTATATGACCTATTAAATCTTCATTCATTTAATTTTTTAACAACATATTTGAAGACCATATTTTTCGAATTTAAGCATCACCATCATCATCATCATTGCCTTTACCGATAAGTTATAACCTCATCACTACATCTTCTCCCAACCCAATAACTTATAATCTAAAAAGTACAAGTAACATGATAATTTTGAATTCGATCCGAAATTGCCAATTCTCACGCGCTTCAATAAATTACAAGGAAACTGATGACCGTACCGAGAGGCGTATTCTGCAGGTAGTCGATAACACGGGACCAGGGCCTCAAGTCTGCTATTACAATAGTGTCAGAATGGTCTATCATTGATTTCAAAATTGTTGATTTTGACAAGTTTCGTAGTCTACTATTACAATGGCGTCATTGTGACTTTCCAATGGTCGACCACTGACACTCCATTGAAAGAAATGGCATAAAATGGTAGTCTCGTACATAATGACAAATGAATGACTGACATAAGCGGTAGTCTGCTAAACTTTTGACAGTTCCTTTGATCAGTGATCTACCACTATGACATCATTGTGCAATCATTGCATTTGATTCATGACGCGGTAGAAAAGTGTTTGTTCGCGGTTTGTAAATAGGTAGTGTTGATTTATTTATTACGTGGAATTACGGTCATGTATTCACTACGACTCAATATTCTTGAGTTAGCTAACGCAGTGGATGCTAGAGAAAGAAGGACGGAGGAACGCAAAAGACGTCGTCGAGCCCGTCGCTTGTCGAGAATGAATACGGACCCCTTTATTGATATTCCCGAGGCGGAATTTGTGAAAACGTTTCGTCTTGGGAAGGACTCAGTAAGGGGATTAGTTGAAGAACTCGTCCCCCTTATCGCCAGGCCGCGTCGAAACAATTGCGTATCGACAGAAATGAAGGTGAGTAAACTGAACTTGACATTGATTAATTATTCCATAAAAAGCTTTAGCTACACTTACATAAACACGAAATGTTATATTGATTAATGGTAATGTTAAATTTTATATTGCAGATTCTAATTGCACTTGCATTTTATGCATCAGGGTCTTACCAAACTTTGATTGGACAGAGTGCCCTCCATAATGTTTCCCAAAAAACTGTGTCACGGGCCATTAACCAAGTAACGGAGGCATTAAATAAACTGTATCACAAATATATTAAATGGCCTACACAAAATGATGAAAGGAATATTATTAAAGCTAAGTGAGAAATGAGATATACCCGGATTGTGTTGTTTATACATATTACCTGTTTTACCTAAACAGAATTATTTAGTTACTAAAACTTTCAGGTTCTATCAGAAATTTGAGTTTCCTGGCGTCCTCGGTTGCATTGATGGCACCCATGTAGCTATATTAAGGCCGCACATACATGAGGAGCGATATTATAACAGAAAGGGCTTCCATTCCCTTAATGTTATGATAGTAAGTATTGGGTAGAAAGTAGAAATGTCTACCTACCTATTGCCCAATTACTTAATATAATATAGGTAATGCCAAAATACATAATATGTAATTCATTTACAGATTTGTGATGCTGATTTAAATATTTTATGTGTGGACGCAAGCAACCCAGGCTCTGCACATGATTCCACAGTATGGCAGGGTCATCCAATCAGTCACCACTTATATTTACCACAAATATCGGAAAATACGAATGAACAAGTATTTTTATTAGGTAATACAATATTTTTGTTGGATGAAAATCCTAAGAACTTTATCATGTTCATGTATTAGTGTTTGTTTGTAAAATGATTATAATTTTCAGGTGACAGTGGGTATCCACTAAGAAAAACAATGATGACCCCAATCCTCAATACTGTAGATGGGACACCACAACATAATTATTATGTAAAACATGTAACTGCACGCAATACAGTGGAGCGTTGCATAGGCGTATTGAACAACTTTTTAACTATCCATGTAAGATTTGTATAAAAATATAATTATGCGTCAGCGAGAACAAACCCGCGCGATACAAACAAATATTGTATTAGTTTTAAAAGCTTGTAAATAAATATTTTTGTGTGATGGAATGTTGTGTTTCAATTTTTTTTGCTTGACATGGTATCTATTGAAATATTTAAATAACCTAAACCATAGTTTACCCCGCAATTTTTAAATAAAATATCATTTTGTACATAATGGTATAACTTTTACTAAGTTGTATGTTCTGAACTATGTTATTTCATAATATTGCTTCGCACTCTTATAAATTATGTGTCATTCAAAGCACCATTTCAGCCATAACAAAAAATACCAGCACAAGTAGGGTCTAATTACAATGAGTTATGTCGTAAATAGCTTCTAAGTGCCAGAAGTCAAAGCGCGCGCCGGCCAAAAAAAAACGGTCGGCGCGTGTTGTTTTTGCGCCACGCAGAGCGCGCGGGGCCGGTGTAGCAAGCGGAGAGTAGTAATATTCTTTGGATAATACTCTCAAAGTCAATTCAATTCAATTTTTGTTTGATGGCCTCTGCTGACATTTCGTCGCAGTCTCTCAAAGTCTCATGAAATATTTTGAAAAATATACCTACTTATAAAACAAAACCGATAACCGGCGGCAGTTGTGTCAAAGTCAAATATGACATTACTATGTCACATTTGATTTAGACAGCTAATAAAAGATTATTGAGTTATTTTTCTTTTAAGTTTATTGCTATTTAGGGACTTCTTACTACTTCAGATTGTTTATAACACTAATAAATCCTATGTAAAAATATATCTTATTAAAATCTAGCATGAATAAATGTTCAAGTTTAGTAGTAGTTTTTCGAAAATCATTTCTACCAACGGGTTTTATAATAATGGCAGCACGACTATGTCATTCTATTACAATTCTATTACGAGACCACTGACCGACCACTGACCGACCATTATGAATTAGCAGACTACGAATTTTTGGCAAAATGACAATGGGGTCGTATTGGAATGACGAGTTTATAAAAAATAGCAGACTTGGGGCCCAGATAACATCGTTACCATTACTCGGAATAGTTTCGCCTTTCACATTGTTAATAGTTCTTTGACTTACACCGAACCAAATGCGGTAAATATACTTAGTACTTAATTTATGACAGCGCTTTCCAAAAACTAGTGAGTCGAGTTTTTTTTTCATTTGAATAAAATAGTCTAGAAGTAGCTTTAACGCTAAAATCAAAGACGTGAAATGCTTCCTTAGCAGAGATTTAATGAGTGATTTTGATATTTAATTAATGAAAAATATCGTCAATTAGTTAAGTGTTGATTTAGTAGACGTCTCTGAGTGCGGTTGTGAGTAATTTGAATATTAAACAAGTATCAGATCTATTTGACATGCACTAACTGTGAATGACCAACTAAAATAACTTAGAAAATGCTTTATCTATACTAATATTATAAAGCTGAAGAGTTTGTTTTGTTTGTTTGTTTGTTTGTTTGTTTGTTTGTTTGTTTGTTTGTTTAAACGCGCTAATCTCAGAAACTACTGAACCGATTTTAATAATTCTTTCACTGTTAGATAGACTATTTATCGAGGAAGGCTATAGGCTACATTTTATCCCGAAATTCCCACGGGAACGGGCACAACGCGGGTAAAACCGCGGGGCGCTGCTAGTTTATGATAAAATTATGACAGCCTTAAAGTATAAAAATCTCATATTGAACTGGTCACATAAATCCCACCTAGTTTCACCAATTCCTACACATCGACGGCTACCTATTGAAGACTTCAGTCTCTAGACTTATCGGCGTCACTTTCTATTTCATATTCTGATATCACCACGAAAATATTTCATAAAAAATAAACCAAATAATGACATGTTGTACACAAAAGTGTTCCCTTTCGATCGGACAGTGAATATAAGCAAGTCATCGAGATAGGATCGATGTGTCTTCGTATCACACCGCGATCGCACGGACGAATGTGCTTACATCATGTAGGTGTTGCTCGACCAAATTACAGAATACACCTCCGTAATAACTGGGCCCGATAAAATAAAATGTTCCAAGTTTGATTTGAGGAACTTTAATTTGTAGAATGTTTGACGCTCGATTTAAACCTGCATTATTTTTGTGTGTATAGTATGTATGTATGTACATATGTGTATTTTTAACTTCTTGCTCTGAGAAAAACATTTTTTTTAGAAAGTGCTGAAATTGAGCGAGATCTCTGTTCGAGATTTCACTAATCATTACTAATATAACTAGGAATTTGGAAATTAGAATTCAAAAAGGTTAAAGTCAAAGTCAAAGTCAAATATTTTTCTTCAGTTTTGGCCCCATAGAGGCTCTTTTAAACGTTAACTTGAAGTAGATCGTAAAGCTAACTCTAAATTGCTTCTATTGCACCTTAAAACTCATTACACCACCAGAATTACGCAAACCCTTACTTATCTACACTTTTCACTTTTAAATCGTTTGGTGTGATATCTGACTAAAACTAGAGATAAGGGTGAAACATGATAATTGCGAGGCAAAATTTGATCTGCGCTTATCCCCTCACGCAACACTCGAGCTCGGGTCCCGGAAGTCTATTGTTAGGTGAAACTACCAAAATATCGGGACGCGCCAAATCTCTACTTCATCGAAATCTCGAAGAAACGTTTCTCGTAACAAAAACTGGTCGGCTAATCCGCGGCCTCTTTGATTCCCAACAACGACTCTCTATTTGTTTCTGTAGTGAAGCTTAAAAAACCTTTGGATTATTGATTTCTGTGAAAATTCGTTCGGCCGTAAGGATAATGTGCCCGGACCGGGAACGATTACTCGCTCAGGGATAAACTCACCTCCTTTTTATACAACCGCTGGGTCAGGTTTGTAGATTACCAAATATACTTAAGTACTCGTACCTACATAGTACGCTCTACACACAATATAAAAATACCATTTTACCAACAATGTTGAGACTATATCTGAATCTTAAACAACTAATAAAAGTGTGGTGGCAACAACATTAAAACAAAACGCTAGTCAATTTACTAAAACATTTATCAAAATTATTCAACACCAAAAACTAATTGGTAACTAAAAAATATGCGCCAAATGTTTGTCGGATCGGACACAATTAATGATTCCGATATTCTTAAAAAAATACACTCCCTAATGAAATAAGACGAGGCGTGATCGATCAAAATAATAATTAATAATAGTTCGGCGTCGGCTGTTTCCTAGTCATCGAGTTTAATTAAAAATATAGGAACAAATTAACGTTTCGGATTTCAATTTACAGCTTTATACTGTCCTATCTAAATCCTACTAATATTATAAATGCGAAAGTTTGTGAGGATGGATGTATGTTTGTTGCTCTTTCACGCAAAAACTACCGAACGGATTTGGATGAAACTTTACAGTAATGTAGGCAATATATATGGTTAATATACATCAAAATAACATATGGGATACAATTGATCCCGAAATTCCTGCGGGAACGGGTACAACGCGGGTAACACCGCGGGGCGCAGCTAGTAATATTATAAATGCGAAAGTTTGTAAGAACGTAAGTATGTTTGTTACTCTTTCACGCGAAATATACTGAACGGATTTGAATAAAACTTGACAGTAACCTATAGGTATTAGGTTATACATCAGAATAACACATGGGATTACATATATCCCGAAATTCCCGCGGGAACGGGTATAATGCGGGTTAGACCGCGAGGCGCTACTAGTTCTCTATACGAGGCTAGTCTATGCACAAACTCAGAAACTAAGTATTTGAATTAGTTCTTGCATGACGTTGCTAAATTAATGAGTTAGCCTGAAGCTAGATATCTAGGTTAGATCAGAATTTGATATTGTTTGAAAGTTGTTAATGGTCTTAGCTAAAGCCTTATTAATAAGAATGAAACCATTGCTAAGATAGGTACTTACTTAACATCATTACGTACAAGTATTGAAGGATTTTTTCAGACTTTTACCTTAAAGTAAGTTCGAGTGGTCAAGCCTGGTGTCGGGGTTTTTAGACCGCTGAAAGACCTCCAACATGGTCTAACGATTGCAACAGCCGGGACCGACAATTTAACGTGCCTTCCGAAGCACGGTGACTCTCAGATAGAAATGCCATCTAAGTAGGGGTCGAGCTGCACGTTGCTTAACAATCGCAATGAGCTAACATAGCTTTTTAAAACAGTTTTCTTATTAAAAATGGATGATTAAAGTCCTTGAGATATAATACAAGTAAACATCGAAAAATTAAAGAGCAACTTTATCATGTCACAGTCAAAATAGACGTAAATATTTCCCAACATTAATAGACATCTTTTAAAATCCAAAGTATTTTGCAATCTGCAAGATGCAGGATTAAATTCAACAATTTAAACTTGTTAAGAGAGCCCAGACTCAATATTAGTCTGTCAATTATAATAATGTTCATCAATCAAAGAACGAACATCATGCTATTGACATCACACAGTCATAATGCCTTCGTAAAGTTGAGAAATCTCGGGATTTGACAAATCTACAGCCAAGTCCATCAACTTGGATCATAATAATTAAGTCTGCTTCAGCAATTACCGTTCGATTTTAAATTGCAGTAACAATATTTTAAACTTGTCATATAAATTGACTAGATGCTGTTTTGAGTGACAATTGCATTTTGTACCGGATTGCGTATTTGCTAAATGATTCACATATACATATATATATTGAAGCAAAACCTATTCGCTGTTGTCATTTATTACTGAAAATAATACCAGTAGTAAAATTGGATAAAACCTCATTAAACGAAAAAAATTCTTATGTTCCATTCTCAAATAGAAATCTCTCGCTTACACACTTCAATATTCAGGCTTCCAAATTCAAATTAATGTAAACTTCACCAGTTAACATTCATTTGAATTCGGAATTTGGAATCTTATATAACAAATGACAATCGAATTTGCTATTAAATTACCAATCAGTCAATTATCGATCAAGTGCGGTGCAGTTATGTAATTGGATTAGTCGATGTTGCGATAGGATTAATAATCGTGTGGTTGTAATTGGTGCGCGCGCGCATCGAACGCTGGGTGATCGACGGCGCCGCGGGGTGCGCTCTCTGCGCCCGCGCCGCCGACAATTATATCAAGACATCAATATTGTGGATATACCTATTGATATGCGAATGCTATTTTATGCCGACGTATTCGTAGAATTTTGTTTTACAAGTACATATTTATTGAAATTATATTAGATAGTTTCGATTTGGAGCTACTTTTGGAAGTAAGATGTATTCAACATCTTACTTCCAAAAGTAGCTCCATTTCCATTTTACAAATATATACCACGACCGCATACATATTATTATTATTCTATTTATTTCTGTATTTCCACGTTGAAAGTCCATTGCAATTAATGGCATTCTATTATTACTTTCCAAATTACCTACACATTGCTTAAAACATTTATCATAGAATGGTACCTATCTTTCATAAATTTTTCTACGGGCACCATCGAAACGAAACGAAAATCCATCCACCATAAGCAACCGTTGGAAGCAATCTGGTGATCGGCGGGAGGTGTACTCGATCGGGCTAATGATAACAGCCGATCGACGGATTATTACGTTAAACCCGGCTGTTTCATCGGCTGCGTTAGTTCACAGTTCACACCTCGCAGTTGTAGCATTAGGACCGGTGCTGACTATAGAGAAACTTAGGAAAGTCGGTAGAGAAAGACAGTCTAATAAAAGTTCATGGTACAATTAGACGTTTAAGTCTCTAGTGTGCGATAAGCGCTTGTTTTTAGGTTTTGATTCATAAGGAGACAGTCCGAACGAAAGTCTGCAGTCTTGAGAGTGTCTTTTAGTCTGTACTGGACTATCTGCCTGACTGACTGTACGTAGTCTATCTTAAAGGATTAGCAGTTCCTTGCCAAATCAGAAGTTTGGAGTCCAAGTCTCAGCTGTACTAAGAAAGAGATGAAAACCCAAACATGGATTTGAATTTTTTTGGTTATTAGGCAAGCGCAATGATTCCGTTTAGCTTCAGCAAGCGAGTAGGGTTTGGGTGTCAGCAGAATCTTACAAGTCACAACTTTATTTTAAGATACATAATAGATACTTTTCAAACATGGCTCAGGTTTGGAGTCACCAACCAGCATTAGGCGTGCGTGGTGATTATGCCTAATCCTCCTCACTGTACTGATCTTCAGTGAGATGAGGGGCCTATGCCCAGCAGGGACATAACAAGCTAATACTTTACTTTACTTTTACATAATAGATTATAAACGATGGTCGATACAACATAATTAAACTTAATATATGGAACTCCTCTCAACAAAGTTGTTCCAGTTATGCGTCCGCGAGACGATCAAGTGCACTTGACAAGTCTACGGGCTTGAAGTGAATATTGATCGTTTACAGCGTTGACTTGACAATTCCCGTCAAGTATCTACGTGCTGGACATGACTTGACAATAATTTTGATGATAACTTGACAACAAATTTGAACCAACTTGAGCTTGATGCGACTTGACGCGACTTGACAAGTTTTATTCATTTGCGACTTGTCAAGTGCACTTGATCGTCTCGCGGACGCATTAAGGTAAGCCGTCTGAACGTTGTGACGATATAAATCATTTTGCGAATCGTGATCAGTATAATTCTGGTCGTGTCATTCTAATTTAAGATCCTTCAATATGTTTTCCTCATAACCGTTATTTAGCGATCGTTCAACCAACCTGTTGAAATATATCATTATGTTCTGCGAAGATGTAGTCAAATTCTAGGGGAATGTGAAATATTATCGTTAGTTGTGAATCAGCTCAGCTGCGAGTTAGGAGGAGTTCAGAAGTGCGAGTTTGCGTTCTTTGGCAGAGTAGTGTTTAGGTTTGACTATTGTGTCGAGCGGTTGGTAAGGCAGTGGATACAATGGAGTAGTGATCAGATGGCTGGCTCGTTGAGTTGCGGAGTCGCGGAGTCGCGGATGAATGGAGGGCCGGGCTCGGATCGACAAAGGCTCACGCACGCCGTCCGTAGACAATCCGCCGAGTATCGATCTACCGCGACCCTTCGACTGAGCGCCGACCGCGGCACAATGCCGCCGCTCTTTATTATAGCATCTCACATTGTTGTCATTGTTATTATTATGATTCTTTACCGCTTTCCATTGTCGGTCGGCGTTTGTGGCGGTGCTTTTTCACGTCTCGCGTTTAGTCTGGGCACTGGGAGCGCGACGCTCGCACGTTATTCGCGGAAAACGAGTGTTTTCCTCACGGAAATTTTGTCATATTTGTACGTTTTTATGTAGTTTTAATGTGCGCGCGCATTGTTGTGTGATTGACGGTTCGTCTCGAGTGAGATCCAGCGGAGATGTGGCCGCCAGCTGACTGCCTACTCCCGCCTAACTGTGTATGAGTGTGCTGTATAAATGTGTACGTAGCTACGCCTACAAGCATGGACTACTTTGTTCTTTCACGGATTTAGTTATATGAACTGTATGTACTTTAAAATGAGTTCTAGTGCTCTTATTTGTAAGTTAAAAATGTATTGAACGTTACTTGGAAAGTCGTATTCGCAAAAATGTGAGTTACAATAAATCTTATAAGAAACAGAGTGTTATTAGAATCTATTTTTAGATTATGTACTTTCAAACATTAATGAATCATTCGTTCAAACAAAGTATATGTTGCCAAATGTTTGATAAATATTACATTCTTAAAACATACATGTTTTTCAACACGCAGACAAAAATAAACGTTAAAAATAATTCCAATTGAAATACAAAAAGATTCCATGTTAAAACACTGTCAAGAGATATAAAAACATCGGCTTAACCGACCACTAAGAGAGATGTAACATGTTTAACCGCGGCAATTTCTTTAGAATATAACGTTAAATTATAACAATGTATGTAATTGCTAGAGTCAAAGGTCGTGACGTAAAGTTAAAAAATTGTGTTAAGAGTCAATCGATTTGTTTGATCGGGGTTCCGTACAATAAAAAATATGTGAAATAATTTTCGACTGCTTTATGTGTAAGATGGTTAATGGTTGTTTTAAACGTTCTTACATATAATACTTCAATTGAGTTTTATGTTGGTTTTTGTATACCTATGTTAAAAAACTACGAGTTTAAATGAATTCGCAATTTTTTTACTTAATGCCATAATAAACCATATAATTAAACCATAAAAGTTGCTTACAAAAGTTTTCTAGACTAATCTGGAATTCACGAAACTAAGGGCTGCTTCAGCTTACGCTTACGCACCAGTAAAGGTTACCACAAAATGTCAATCGCAACGGAGCATTTAATTTATTTTTAACACGGAACCCTAAAACTTTCTTTTTATTGAACATTCAAATAACATTTATATTGAAATAATAGTAAGACGTTATCTGTCAGATAACCCTGAGTGATGTTTAATTAGAAATACTGATTATATACTCTTATTTATTTAATAATGTAATTACATAGTTGGTAATCTATGTATCTTCTTCAACTAGTATGTACAGTTTGTCGATACTTTATGTGCCGTTATATTAAGCTAATTTATAAGCTACAAGCCGGTTAGTTCAAAAAAATGAGCGAGCAAGTCACAAATGTCAAACTTTGTCCTAAAGGTGGGTACTGACTGAACGTTACAAGGCGTAATGTACAGTCCCACGATCTTATCTGTTCAGTTGACAGCGTCGCTAGTGGAAAATTTGGTTTTGCCATAATATAAGAAATTCGCCAAGAAACAAAGGTAATTAAAACATGTCTTGCAAGTCAGTCTATAGATATCATTAAAATTTAAGAAACTACAATATCAATCATATAAAGCCTAACTAAGAGAGAGATTCAATATGACGCGGCTGTAGTTCCCATTTTGCCCACCTGAACAGTTAAGTTGGTGGCACTGTAACGTGTTACATAGCAAGCGTTCGTATACAAGGAATCACGGCGCGCGCACTCGTAGCGAGCCACGAGCGGATCTTTGCTGTAAAAAAGGCCTGTTGCTCGCTGTAAATGTGTCATTACGCCTTGTAACGTTCAGTCTGTACCCACCTTTAGTTTACCAACTCATCGCTTGTAATCTCGCTCAGGGAAAACGATGATAAAAATGTTGTTATTTGCTGTTTTTTGAAGCCATGTAATATAACGATAGTATATTATACTAAGTATATGCTACTGATTGATTAATTATGTATCTTATATTTTAATCATACTAATGTAATAGTGATGAAGACTTTTCCCTATATGTGAGAAAATATTATATTATGTAAGTGCGGATCTACAAAATTGTCACACTGGCGCCTCTATTGGATCGCGGGTGGAACTACCGCGCGGAACAGCTAGTAGGTATTTAATGAAGGGAAAAATCTCGATAACTATTTAAGTAAAACACCGATTTCAAACTCAGTTTTTGTGAGTTTGTTGTGACCCTTTTGACAGACCCTTTCTTATAAAGAAATATTAAGAGACAAAAACATTTTCAACTTTTCATAAATGACGGAAATGGTACCATTACTTCAGGGTAATACTTCCTGAAACTCATTTAAACGTTAAAGATCATAATTTTGTTTTATTTTGTGCATATTTGACTCATTTTTGATGCCTAATTTTTTGTAACACCATATTTTGATACTCAAATGACATTTCGATTGACATTAGCTTACAGGACGCAAATGTCGCGAACGCGAATACAATTTAAAGATATTTAAAATTCTTATATTTTTGATACATAGGTGTATGTCAAAAATATGTATATGGAATTGAAGGTTAGGTACTTATCTAAGCTTAGTAGTTGTTGAGTTTCGTATGTTTTTGGTTTGAATATGTTTATACATATGTATATATTTCTTATAAGAAAGTATGCCTCCTTTATAGTTAATCTTTCTTAAAACTGTATGTTTGTCAGTCATGTTTTTTTGGATAAGCATTTGTTAATTCAGAGTCGTCAATAAAATCGACATTAAAATAATTAACGTAATTTTTTATACAGTACGTTAAGAGAACGCCGTCAAAAAGGAATGGCAACTGGTGGCTTCAAATTGAGAAGAGTGGCGGGAATGGGGGGAGGCCTTTGCCCAACAAAGGGATGATACAGGCTAACAGTAACAAGTCAAACATTGCTCATTAATCTCTATCTTACCTATCTACTCTTACCTATCATTTGACGTCTCTGAGTACAGCTCTAACGCCCGTACTCAGAAACGACAAATGCTTTCTTAGCAGAGATTTAATGAGTGACTTTGACATGTATGAAAAATAACGTCAATTAGTTAAGTGTCCATTTAATGGACGTCTGAGTACGGACGTAAGAGTTAATGAAAAAAGTTTACAGAAATAACTAGACTTTTGTATCAAGAGCTTAATTACTTCTACATCTATCGTGAAGGCTTTACGTGGAAATCGATACCAACCTATATTCCAAGCATGTACTCTGACCGGTAGAAGTACTCACATAAGACCGAGTTACAGTGCTAGAAAATTCAATAGGCCCAAAGGTTAAGGTGTTAGAAGATGTTCGCTATTATAATTATAGTTGAGATAAACTTCTCATTACGGTTTATGGAGTAATCACTCTTTAGCAATATGCACCCGTCATTAAATTTGAGTTCATTGTCATGAAAATAGTTAAGATAATTATGTAATATACTTAAATACCTAATACTTACATAATATACTTAATTAATAAGTTGAATGGGTTTATTCATCCTAAAACTCAGACCCTAGAAGACAATTTACTATAATTGGATCAATAATAATATTTAATCTGAAAATCTGAAGTACTATGTCCCTATCAAACTATGCAATAACAAATACCAAACCAATCTCCCAGGCAAGCCACATAAACCGTCCACAACTGTACTGCCTACATACGGTCGCACGTTACTATTTAATTTGCGGACAGTACGGCCCCAAGATAGGCCCTGATGAGACGGAGACAGCGGCCGGAAGCTGCCCGGGGGCCCCACCCGCCCCCACCCCTTGAGTACAGCCCTATTCATCTGACGACCTATTAAAATAAAGGTGGCCAAGTGTGATATGCTAGTTGATGAGTTTATTTTTGAGTTGAACCTTCATGATTAGTTGACTATGTTGTAGTAATAAAAAGTATAAATGATGTCATGAGTATATGAAAAGGTAAATAGATTTATAAGTATGTATTTAAAAGTGGTAGACGATGTGTAACTAAACGAAATGAAGATAGGTAGATTTCACGTGGTAGATTGTACATTACTAGATTAGTATTTTTACTAAAGATATTCAATACTTTAATATATAAAAAACAGTAACAGTAGAACAGTCCCTAGCTAAAAATATCGTCACAGTGAGGGAGAAAGATTAGGCGTAATCACCAAGCTTGCCATTGCGGATAAAAATATAGCAATAATTGAATCCATAAAGAAATGAATTCGAAAAAATTAAAGCAAAGCCCAAACAAAAACAATACCGTTCCAAATTCAAACTTCAAATAATTGCCAACATCATTACCATAACCATATTCAACATTTTTGTCTATTCACGAATAATTCATAGAGGTATTCATTTATGGGCGTAGTTCTCGTAACGGTCAAGAGGGGTGGTCCAAGGAGGTAGGTTCTAAGGATATGCGGTCTTGTTTGTGTCCTC
This sequence comes from Cyclophora albipunctata, assembly GCA_963082685.1. Classification (NCBI taxonomy): domain Eukaryota; kingdom Metazoa; phylum Arthropoda; class Insecta; order Lepidoptera; family Geometridae; genus Cyclophora; species Cyclophora albipunctata. The sequence goes on along the minus strand of OY720115.1, from coordinate 8,349,428 downwards.
TCGCCCGGCCAATATTGGCCTCATATTGCAAAGCTCTTCAGTCCCATCTTGCGATGCATGCTACAACTAATAGCCTTCATGAATATACTTGCACATCGGAATATCGGTGAAGGTATCAAACAAACGTATATTGGTGTTCTTAGATAGTTAGTCTATGTTCTTAGGTAGAGGTAGAATATAGAATATGGTAGAATATATGTAAGGATTAATTTGAGCTGGTCTTTATTGTCAATTGAAATAGTTTTGTAGGACTTTTAATTTTATAGAAAATTAAATTGCTGATTGAGTCTCGCAAGCAACTTTAATTTATTGTAATTAATGAGAAATGGAATTCGAATTACCTTGTTAGCTAGCTTGTTTTCATATCAAGTAAGTACAAAGCTGTAATTTAATGAAGCATCCGTTGTTATAACGTGTTGTTCACAAACATAAACACATTTCCATCTCCAATTAGTTCTCAATTCAATTCAATTTTTTGTTATTGGCTTCTGCTGACATTTCGTCGCAATTCCGCCAGTGTCAGTGTTCCCGGTAGAAAAAAACACGATGAGTTGGGTAGTAATTTTACTTCTGTTGGCCGGTGGTGGAGAGTTTACCTCCAAGCAGAATCTAGGACAAACACATGACAAACACATTTATATATTATATGAAATAATACAATTAGTTCTCGAAAAAATTAGAAATTCAAGAATCAAAACCGTTATTCCCGCCAACAATGACAGGCGGCCATATTGCGCGACACAGTGTTGCCATGCGCGATAATTATTAATTTGCTGCGAGTGTCGCTGTCGCTGCATTCGCGCCTCTTGCCGCTGTCATTAGTGACACCTCTCGCCAATTAGGACGCTCACAGGGTTTGATGAGCACTTTTTTATTTACCACAAGCGTTAGAGCGTTTCCACATTATCCGATCCGATATCGGTGTCGGACGCCGATCCGATATCGGGGTAAGTCAAATGTATGAAATATGTTCCGATATCGGGCCGGACAATATGAAAGACAGGTACTTATTTCATACATTTTACTTAACCCCGATATCGGATCGGCGTCCGACACCGATATCGGATCGGATAATGTGAAAACGCTCTTACTCCGGCAATTATTGAATGACTCGCGAACCGTAATGCCTGGAGTGGAAGCATTTGTATCGAAGTGTTGGAGGATTTTATGGTTCTGGCTGCGCGTTGATAGTGGTAATGATGTTATGTTAATTAATTTCTTTGTGTAGTGGAAATTGTCTCTTGTTGGCAATAGTTGTTTTTGCAATTGTATGCTGGTTTAAAGGTATCTATAGTGATCTCCTTTGGGTCATGAGTAATTCTTTATGATAAGCTGGCCAATTAAAAAGTGTACAAATCTTATTCGTCAAGGCCGTAATCGGTGCAATCGGAACGGAAGGGCTGCAGCATTGGCATAATAACTTTAGTAACACAGCGCCGTAATTCCAATTAGAATTAAATTAAAGTAACCTCACCGGGTGGTAACAAGATTAGGCCGTGGTTACCTAACGACGTAATTTACTATTTCCCAGGTAAACCATGTTAACCCTGGTACTGAGGAGATTATCCCGAGATGCGTCAAGGGAATCCCACATTTAACGCCAGCGAGTCAAACCGGGATTCATTAAATTGAAAGTGGAGCAAAATGGCGTCGACGCCAGTCAGCGCGAAACCGTTTCACGCTCTGACAGTTTTGTAGTTTGAATTCAGAATGGACCTAACCTATCTGTCATCGATTTTTTTCTAGTTAATCCTCTTTGGACTAGCCTGTATATATATATGAATGTTTATTTTTGGAACTGGCAATAAATAGATATACGGCTAGTTTATAGCGGTATCAAAATAGGCTTAGGATAAATATATAATTTACTTTTTTAAAAGGTTGTCATCTGACCTGTCTATACGTATACGTATGTACACACTTTGTTTGATGGAGTTTCATAGTTTTAGGAGGTAAACTGCACGCAAGGCCCTATAAGAACATACGCTTTTTGTGACGAGATGTCTCCCTTAGTATCAGATGTAAAATATATAGTAAAGTGTAATTCTGATTAAGAATTGGTCCATTAAAACTTATGAAAATATTATTGTACTTGTTAGCAATTGTATATTAAGATGAATATAAAGGTGACAAACTGTAAATATTATATAAGTGTTCACCGAAATGTCAATAAAATGGCTTATAATTTCAAATTATGTCATGTAAGCAAAGTCTGTAAAATAACATAAATAAATAATTTTATTACATAACTGTGTTTCTTATTACCTGCTCTAATCCTCCATTATCCATAATTCTAAATATATAGACCAAAAAACCAGTAGCAATAAATATTTGGCCATTACTTAGAAAACAAAAGACAATAGAGTTTTCGAACAATGCTTCGGAATATTTACAACTTATGTTTATTAAGAAAACTTTGACCAGTTATGAGCTTTGACTGTCGTTCGGTTGTGAAACTGGAAACAACTCCGCAAATTAAAAGTGGAGGACTAAATAAAAACTCTTACGCCAGAGTTGACCTAACCTTATTGAACCTTCCTGCTTTTTAGTAAATTTTCAACCATTACATAATATTATGGATCCTCTTTAACAATTAAAAAAATACTTTAATTATCCGCGAACATACATAAAAAATATATACAAACAACCGAATTGAATCGATCCGAATCGGTTAAAAATAGATTTGTGGCCGACTCTGGTGTCAGTATTTTTAGACCGTCCCAAGACCTGGACTATGCCTAAAGATATGGTAATATCGGTCATGTTGCTTATACATTTCGGTTTTGAAAATATAACTTTAAAATGAACAAAAATTAAATGTAAATTAGTTATTTACCCTGGTAAAAAGTAATACATATTTACCACCTGGTGATAAGTTGCCAACCCACATTATAATTATGTAGATTTGTAGACCGCCGATAAGGGCTAACGGTTGAAGCAAGCGGATCTGATAAAAAATGACTATGATATTATTTTAGTAAGAGTGTTCGTGTATTTGTAACCAACTTTAGTGTCAGAGTTATACCTAAAGAGAAACTTATTAGGTACAATCTCATATTGACCAATAAGGAGAGCGACGTAAGTTCTTAATTAACTGATGTTTAGGCATTAATCAACAATGTCTAGGTCTTCTAAACTTAGGTATTCGATAAAAGTAGATATTCAGAATTTCGGTAAACATAAGAAATTGACTATGTTTATGCCTAAAGATTCATGTGAGAGCAAAAAGAACATCAAAATAAGAAAAATTATCTCTTTGTATAGATTCTGTGCAGGTCATCCAATGACACATATAAAAGTGAAATCCATTGTCTCCTGCACAACCTTTAGGCACCATTCCATAACATACGGAGCAGTGAACAGATATTTACGTTAACATTGTCGCAGGGGCCTTGAACTTACTTCTACAACAGCTGAGTAAACTGAAAAGAAGCGAGCGTGAACCAAGAAACCTTTCATAAGTTGCTATTGAAAAGAGCACATTATTGTTATTCTTACGTTTCCCTTTTCTAACCTCTGAAGACTGTGCAAACTAACAGAAAACAGTTTCCTTATTGTTTTTGTTAACCTTACTTAGCTAGTTTTTGTAGTGACAAAAATATGAAATGTTTGATAGAATGTTTATTTATTTGTTTTTTATACAGTGGCTAAATACTGCGTTAATAGTCAGTCAACCCATAGGTTATCCGATAACCCTACTATACATATATAGTATATATTATTAAATCTCATGTAAACAGGTAAGATGAGCATGCGCGCATTCAAAGTGTTAGACAAACTAGAGGTAGCCTGGCTGAACCGTCGGCAAACAAAACTGTGATTTGCATGAGGCGGCGGTAAGGCCGGCGACAGACGGGGCCGAGGCGTGCGCTCGGCTCGCTCGCCGCGCGATTAAAAATGCACGCCGGTGCGGGAGGGAGAGTGGGGCGGGGCGGGGCCGCGAGCCGCGCTCCCATTGGCGGGGCGACGGCGGGCGGGGCCAGGGCGCGCGCGCGGGGGCGCTCGCTCTCGCCGCCGCCCGGCGATCGAGCCTCCTCACAACGCACGTAGCCTCCGCGCTGTACGGTCCCGCGACACGTGAGTGATCCTACGCGTACCGCCGCGAGTCCATGTGAGCGACACACAGTTCTCTCGTTGTGCACGGTGAACGAAGGATCGGCAAGCTGTACGCGCCGCAGGAAGACGACATGTTGACGATGGAGACGGATCTGAAGGGCGGTAGTCTGCACGCCAACGTGCCGCCGCACCACGCGCTCCAGCACGGCTATGGGTCGCTGGGCGCGCTCGGCGGCATGATGGCGCTGCCCCAGCAGCAGCCGCTAGCGCAACACCAGCCGCTGCAGCACCAGCACCACCAGCAGCTGCCGCAGCACCACCAGCAGCCGCAGCAGCAACACCACCAGCCGCCCAACAATAACAACAACAACAACAGTAAGACTTCCAACGCAGACCGCGTCAAGCGCCCCATGAATGCGTTCATGGTGTGGTCTCGTGGACAACGCAGGAAGATGGCATCCGATAACCCTAAAATGCACAATTCGGAAATATCAAAACGCCTCGGCGCACAATGGAAAGATCTCTCTGAATCAGAGAAGCGACCGTTCATCGACGAAGCGAAGAGACTTCGCGCCGTTCACATGAAGGAACATCCGGACTACAAATACAGGCCGAGGAGGAAGACGAAGACTTTAGCCAAGAAACAGGAGAAATATCCGCTAGGAGGAGGAGCTCTTCTCGGAGGGGGAGAATCCCAACGGTCGGCCGCTCCGGCGGCGCAGCAGCCTCGTGATGTGTATCAAATGACTCCCAATGGATATATGCCCAATGGATACATGATGCATGACCCTAGTGCATACCAACAACAAGCCTACGGATACCCGCGCTACGATGTGTCACAGATGCAACAAGGCGGCTACGGCGGCGGGTACTACGGCGGCGGCGGCCAGGGCTCCCCTTACCTGCCGCAGCCACCGTCACCCTCCGCTTACGGCATCGGGCCGGGCTCCCCGGGCGGGTACGCGCTGCCGCCCTCGTGCGCGTCGCACTCACCCAGCGGGTCCTCAGCCAAGTCGGAGCCGGTGTCTCCGGGGCCGCCGGGGCTGAAGCGCGAGTTCGTGTCGCACGAGCCGCCGCAGCTGAAGCGCGAGTACGCGCACCCGCACGACCAGCTGGCCATGAAGCGCGAGTACGGGCAGCAGGACCTGAGCCACATCATCAACATGTACCACGTGCCCGACGAGCAGCGGTACGCGGCGCCCGGCGAGCGCGCGATGCCGCTTATCTGAGAATCGCCTTTCGCGTGCGACATCGACATCCCGCCGCTATGAGCTGGACGTGTCGCCGCGCCTCAAGTACCTTCCAGTGACTTTGTTGCGAATATGTTTTCGCGTTAGGACAGTGATCGTTATCTCCCGGCCGTACATACTTCTAGGTATGTCCATTTATTTGTTTTGTAATAATGTACTGACGCGGTTAGTGTTGCGCGGACTGTTAACTTAGCGAGCTGTCGGCCTCGCCGCCGGCCTACAGTTCAATTAATGTTGTTGATGATATCTTGTATTATATTATGATTATTGTATTTTTTCATGGTTTAAGTTAAAATATTTTAAGTTGTGTAATGTGGACGGACGCGAGGAGCCTGAGTGATATCGCGTGAAAGACGATGTAGTGATCGAGGTAATTCGAATACCAAAAAAATTTGAACAAGTTGTAAATATAGTGTTAAAGCTAGAAGTTGAAGTTAGTCGGTAAAGCGTAGATAGATAGCGTAAGTCGTGCCACGACGCCTCACTCGCCCGACGTGCGTTGTACAAAATATTTGTTATATGGAATCAAAAGTTATAAATTCTTGAAAGACTAAAAATATTGTAATACGAAAATGTACAGTGAGTGTTATATAGTCAGTGGACACAAAATATATTGAAGAAAAAGATGAAGTTATCAATAAACGACGCGTTAAAATTGTACATGATTTTTTGTTTTGCATACCCTTACATACCCCCTTATTGGTGCTAATTATAGTGATAAGTTGACTGTTTCTGCATCTTAAGTTGTTTTTGCAAACGTTAAAACTATACGTTTCAACAATTCAAAACGTCGACATATTTTAATCAAAATTTACCGTGTGTAGCGGGCTTAAACTTTTTACGTATAAACCTTGTTGCTGATAAGATATGCTTACTTTATCTACAATTAAAATATGTATATTCTAGTAGTTTGCCCTCGTTTATGTGTGAAATATTAAATTTAATTTCGTAGAAACATACGAAAATATTTTACAAACATTTAGAAAATAAAATATTTTGCAAACTACCCCCGACATTACAAACATCAAAAAGATGTATTTAACAAAACAAGTTCTATAAAAAACACAAACACATTAAAATGGTAATCATCTTTAAGTAAATTCTCCGAGTATTTTAATAACTTAATTTTCAATGATAATGTCCATAGAAAAGACTTCAACGCACTCATCATCATATTCTCGGCATTATTAGGTGTTAAAAGTGATATTAGAACTCAAATATATAAAATATTTGAGATATTCATATATCGATACATTGCTCAATATTTTTCTCGATACATGACATTTAAAGCAATATTTATAATTACTATCGATGGACAAAATGCAAGAAAAATAAAGTAACCATTTCCTTCTTTTTTGTTTGGAACACAACATAATTATATAATTGAAATTACAAAATCATTGATTCCCGATTCTTAATTTGAATAATAACTTTACATAATTGTAGCTCAGTTTGGTGTATAAACTCTTTGGTTTCTGCTATTAACAAAAAAGTTTAAGAAACGTAACGAATAAGGATTGAAAGAATACACATTTTGTTTACAAATATAGTTTATTGCATAAACTACCATGAAACCACAGCTGTATGGTTCACTGCGTAGATAACAAAGCTGCAATAGATAATATACATACCATAACTTGGTAAAATTCTTCTGATACAAAAGAAGCCGAAACCATGTTTATCAAAGTAATAAACATAACAATAATTATTACAGTGAAATAACATTACTTTAAAACGCCAGTCAAGATAATAAGATGTTTTAGGACGAAATATGATTTCATTTTATTTTGAAAAAAGCAATTCTTTTTTCACTTCGTATATTGTTCATTCAAAAATAAACAAAATTTTCTTTTCTACGGCAATCTGAAAAAAATATTTTTAAAGAAATTTCAAACTTAAGCACATGGTTTTAAGCCTAAATAAGGGTAATTTTTAATTTACCAATCAGGAACTAGGCAGTATCGTATATAGATGCAATTCCGTTGTTTCTATCTGTCATAATAAATACCAGAACCAGAGAAAAACAGGGATACCATTTCCATACGGGTAAGAGGGCCTTATTATATACTATCTGATATAAATATTTTTTTATTTTTTTTTTCAAATTCACGCACGGTTATTTAGACCCAAAGTAAGCTCTAAGCTTGTGTTATGGAATCTAATTAACTGATACTACTACTTATACATATACAAATATTTTATAAGAATATATAATTGACTATGTCTTCACATATTGTTGACTCCTGGGCGGGAATCGAACCCGCAACCCCCGACACAGTAAGCGCTCTCACTTCCACTGTGCCAACGGGCTTGTCAAAAAATAAGTACTAACCGCCTTATTCATTAACGATATTTTACTTAAACAGTGTTTTAAAGTGTTTTGTCTTCTTCACTCTTTCGCAAATAGCGTACGTCGGAAAGGGACAAACCATTTGACAGCTAAAATGCTGTTAATAACTGTTTATGAATAAGGCCCTTTCTTTATTATTGGCAAACTATTTAACATTACCATTCTTATGCTTGTTTATAAAAACAATCTATTTATCTAGAACTAATATTTATAAAACAAAACACAGGTATACAACCGATATGGTAATTTAGCATTTTAATACAAACAGACATTAATTTATTCATTTAATATCATTATACATGTGATGAGTTCGATGAACTGACGTGTTTTGTTGCTTATAATATAGCTTTGAGGATATTTCGAAATAATGGGTTATTTTATAATAAACTTGGATTTATTTTAATGATTGCCTGATTTATGTACCTATGTTCTATTTATATAGGGAATAGAGATGACATGATTTACATTCTATTTAGGGTATCTAAATAAAGCGAAATATATAACATACTTCCAAAAAGTCCTAGGTGAGATTAATTTAAAAATCGGTTCTCTCTTAACAGTTGAAAGCTTTGCTGAATCGTATTGTTATACATATTTTAAGATTTGTTATAAGTTTAAATGGAGTAACTAAGAAATGTTAAAGGCATTATTGAACAGTAGGCAATTCTGTATCTTTACTCTTTCGGTTTATGTACTTCAGTGATCTTCAGTGATAGTATTTACGTGGTATAAACGTAAATACTAGGTAATTTAAAAATCCTACATTACATTTGTCTACCAACGTTAAGTAATAGATATCGTAGGTACTCTTTGACGCATATTTACTTATTTTTATCGATAACTTACGTCAAAGTGTCCCTAGAAAAGTCGCGTTTCAATCAATTACTGTCAACACGTAAGGGGGTGACTTTAATCAAATCCCTTCGCGAACTTGATTAGAATTCGGCCACTTTTTCTCCCTTGGGATTGTGCCGACATAATCCGGCAACACGCCCCAATGTTTAACTCGTGCTTATTTTAAACTATTTTCACTTAATACGGAATGGGGCTGTGATATATGAAGTGGAAGGCTCTGGACTTAAATGTTTATTTGCACGTTCTAAATTCAATCGAAGTTTTCATCTTTGTCTATGGAATAGTTTGGTTTAGGTTTTAAATTCAATTTGAGTTTTCATCTATGTTGTTTATGGGAGAATTTGGTTAAAGTACTTCCTTTGTATTTAAGAACCTGTTTCGTTAATATTTTGGTCAATTGTGAAGTATTCAGATGAGGTCCTACAGACTTATGATAGGTGTGACTGTAATATGTGGTAGGTTAAGAGTTAAATTATACTAAACTTACTTCTGAAACAAAATAAATTATTGATGACAATACACCGTAGAATTATAGGCAGTCTCTAAACTCCACGATTGGAACTCAAAACAACCTTGTTTTTACCTAGGTAGTCCATGAATGTATTCAAAAAATAATACTGTTAGGTAAGTAACTAACAGTTCTATTTAAGTTAGACTTGGTTTAAAACATAACAGTACATTAAATTATGACGGTATCGGTAAGAATCCAGTGGAAAAAACAAGAGACAAAGAATGTTTTGGGACTTTATAAGTATATGCGAGTATAAGAATATAAATTATGAGTAAGTATAAATTCATTTTACTAAATCAATTTTATAAAACAATCGCCAATCCATAATGAATGACTCTCATCACTGCACCGAAATAATAATACAAAAAATTATACAAAATGTATGTATGTCCGGATGTAAAAGCGAAGTACGTTTTCGCACCCCACCGTTACGCGACGTGGGCCCGCGGTCGCGACCCGGAGTCGAACCCGCGTCCCTGGGGTGGCCAATCACTGTTCCCACGACCAAGCTTTGTTTTCTCTCACGGTTCGCGACATGTCATTCCGATGATTGTAAACCACTTTCTAATCACACGTTTAAGAACAATGATACTTAACTTAATTTACATGTAGTACTTTGTTAAGTGAAAAGATCATGTTTTAGGTATATTCTTGTATTTAGTTTTTCATGAGTTAAAATCAAATCATCATGACTGATTTTTCAATCAGACGACTTCTTCTATTGAGAAAAACAGTTCAGTGATGAGGTAAGAATAGAATGAAATCATTAAACCTTTTTCCTCCTCAGAAGGAATCGTCTCCGACTGGAAAATCGACCACATTACCTAGTCCACATTTTAACTCTCGAAAGAAAACTGAGTGTAGATGTAGATGGCTTTAGTAGAAAGATGTGGTATATAGTTGTGAGTAAGAACCGTCACACATTTAAGTCTAGACAATGATGAGACTGACTTTTTGACGCAGTTGTCGTTAAAATTAGTTTCTTCGACAAAAAGTCAGTTAAAATTATTGTCTTTAATGTGCGACCCTTCAAAGCTTTATCGTCTACTCAAAGAAATACTAGACTTCTAGAAAGAATATCTGGACTTTATTTAAATTAAATTAAATTTTAAATATACCTGGACAAATTCACACACGGTTAATTAGACCCAAAGTAAGCTCTAAGCTTGTGTTACGAATCTAATTAACTGGTACTACTACATATACATACACAAATACTTTATAAGAATATATAATTGACACCCAGACGTCGTCGCCAACAACTATGTCTTCACATATTGTTGACTGCTGGGCGGGAATCGAACCCGCAACCCTCGACATAGTAAGCGCTCTCACTGCCACTGTGCCAACGGGCTTGTCTAACATTACTTAGATATCTTATTGACCTAACACTGATTTTAATTAAGTGAAGTAAGTTCGAGTTGGTCAGTACCCAACCTTGGTGTCGGAGTTTTTAGACCGCCTAAAGGCCTCCGACATGGTCCAACGACAACCGGGACCGACAATTTAACGTGATTTTAATTGAAACCAAATCTCAAATACTTTAACGGAAAATCAGTCACACTCATTACAATATTAACACCCCCCAAATAGCCAAAGAACTGGTTCAAACAAAATCATCTAAATACTATTGAAAAGCGAAACTTAATCCCGTACCGTAACTCTCATTAATTCTATAATTTAATGTTTAATATCGTATTGCACACGGCTGCAAGCACACATCTGCGTTCCTTCACCTATAATATCCGTCGAATGGGCTTTTTTTTCAACTGTAGCAATTTTGCTGATACATATTTAGAACTGTACGTGTACAGGCGGTAGATCGAAGTGCTAGATAGAAATACTACCCATTTTAGTATTATGTCATACGCCATGTTGTACCCGTTCCCGCGGGAATTTCGGGATTAAATATATCCCCTGTGTTATTATGATGTATAACCTATATTACTGTAAAGATTCATACAAATCCGTTCAGTACATTTTGCGTGAAAGAGTAACAAACATACATACTCGTACAACCTCACAAACATTCGCATTTATAACAGTAGGATAAAAAATCACTTAAGGTTTTTATGCCAGCAAATCGACCGGTCCAAATGCTGCGCGTGCTAGAACTTTGTCATATTCAAACATCTACAATAAATACTAGAATGTAAATGAAAATTTTCCAATTTATAATTTGACAAAGTACCTACTGAAGTGCGTAGTATTTCGGCTTGTCAACTGTATTCATGAAATCTATGACCACGTTTCCACTAACAAAACGCCCACGTAATACTACCCTTATTCCTACGGAATGAAGTCCTAAAAACAAATTCCCAGGTGGCATCGCCTCCCGACAAGTCTGTGAAGCCCTTAAGTTGTAAACATGGGTACAAACAGCTAAAGTTGTCACGTAATGCGTTTGTCAAACATTTTATATTTGTTCTTGAGATTGACACCGCCCCGCCCTTGCGTTCCTTTGTTTTTATGTTACACGATGTCAATATTTACTCTCATTTGTTATTTGGGCTCGAATTCGGTGACTCGTTTGTGGGTGGCTCTTGGTACACAATCTCTGCATGTTTACCTTAAGATCAGATAAGGATCTTTAAGATTTCAGTGTTGTTTTTGATGCTATTAATATTGCGAATCTGTTTAACTATTGCAATTGATACAATTGAATATATGTACCTATGTATGATAAGTTAACCAAAAAACATTTTAATAAGTGTGATTGGAACACATTTGCAGAATGGATAGACTTTATTTTATTCCTATCATTCTACCAGATAGGTAATTCCACAATATCTCTTTAATAACCCAATATGTATAAAACACTTAGGTAGTAAGTATGTACTTAAGTTACAGTACCACTAACCAACTACTTTAACAATAATTAAAAACCCACCCTTATAAGTATCTAAAATCCTACAAAATTATTTCCTCAACCCCCAAAAACCAGAAAAAAATAAAATTGGAGAAACACGAACCTCTCTAACATCTGCAATAAGCCGCAACGTTGTAAAAAATAAGTGGAATTTAGCTTAAGTTTAGTGCGCATGACCTTCTCGGAAGCGATAGAAGCCGTAACGGTACCACTAGGCGTTACCTCCAGGTAAACTGGGCCTTTCTTGTACATACACATAATATAACATGCCAATGAAAATGTTAAGCATAGTTAGAACCTTTCCATATTCAAACTTTTATATAACCTACTAAATGTCAAAGAGATTTTCCGTTTTTTGTAATTAGACAAAGTATCAAGGTGGTTGAAATTTTCATGGTCCGACTCTGTACAGTAGAAGGCTTGCGAAGGAAATCGGCGACTATTATTAATTAAATTATTGCTTGTTGGATAGGATATAAGAACTTTTAGATGTTAAGTACTTTGTCTGAAATTAAAAGTCATAACGGAATGACTTTTAATTACGTAACGTAACGAATGTCTCAGTTTTGGATGTTATTTCTATTTCTTTGTATTCACGGTGGAATATTTCTATAGTTCTTTTCTACTCATTTCATTTCGGCTGTAAATCTATACTCATATACTAATAGCTAAAGAGTTTGATTTATTTTCGTCTTTTTGTTTGTTTGAACGCTAATCCAAGGAACTGTCAGTCCGATTTTAATAATTGGGTATTTTTTTTTTTTTTATTTGAATTTGAGAGATGAAATCAGAATCAAAATCGTTTAATAAATAAAGAAATTATAAACTCTGAAATATTCTCTCCTGTCTGATCAGCATCAGACAGGAGAGAATATTTCAGAGTTAGAGTCTAAAAAAAGTTAGTTTAGAGTCAAAAAATCGTTTTGCAAGAAAGGGACAGCTCCCTTTCTTGCAAAACGATTTTTTGAATGCGACGTCTATGGCGCTCTAACATTGTGACGTCACACTAGTAGTAGTGCTGTCTCTGTCTAATCAGCAACTTTGACCGCTTGTTACTCTCGAAATAATAACGATATAAAAAAACGGATTTTAGTTTCTTACACGTGATAACAAGATAAGTTAATAGGAAGAATAAAAAAAAACATTCAAATACCCAATTATTTTTGTACTGGATTATAGCGCCCGCAGTTTTACCTACATTATACCCGTCCCCGAATTAACCCGTTCGAACACAAAACAACTGAGATTGATTGTTGTTGAAATTAACAAAAATCAAACACTTATATAATATTAAAACAATACATAATAAAGTACGTTAGTAAGTGAGTACTACTGATAAATTTAATAATAAACTAAACATTTCTTAAAACAAAACTAATATTTTACAAGCCACCAATATAAAAGTACTGTAACGGAATGAAATGACTAAAGTTGTGGTCATTTCGATAATAATTCATAAGCAACAAAGCGGCGCGTTTCAAAAATAGGATACTGAGCAATAAAAATGTTTTTAGAAAGTTATATTGCGGCGAAGGGGTTGAAACGTGGGGATGTTTATTTTTACGTTCCTTCAAAGGTAAAATAATATGGAGGTAATAAAATATTTGTTTTAAACAAATAATTTTGCGGGCAACTAACTGTAAAATGTCCCGGTATCGGATATATAATTACTACATAATCTCTGCCTAGCTATTTTAGTGTGATTTTAAGCCACGTTCACAATTGACAATAATGTGATATTGTCATTTGACACGCACTATGTTTTTAATGGAATAAAAAGGTTCTCTCTTTCTTGCAATATCTGGCGGCGATTTATCTGACGTCTTACGTATTCGTGGTAATTACGCCTAATCCTCCTCGCTGTACTTATTTTCATCTTTATTGAGATGAGAGGCCTTTGCCCAGCAGGGGGGACCATACAGGCTAATAGGTACTTTTATTTTACTTTATATATGATTTCAGCTATCTATCTATTTCTTCTTAAATATAATGTAATATGGCTTTGATTTAAACTGATATACCTATATAGACAACTCCTCTTACAGAGGAAAAATATTTAGTGATGAGTTAAAAATGGAATAAAACTAAACTTTATTCCTTTGCAGACGGAACGGTAGATACTTTCTATAGATAAAACAATGAAGATAAATCAGATATTACATTACTCACTCACACAGTCATTGCGAAAACATTTATTGCACTTTTTAAAATCGCCACAATTTCATTGTTTTAAAGATAACACTATCGCTATCAGTGATTACGATAATTCCCAAAAGTTTTCGATTTTAGAGCTTTCTGGAATAAGCTCTTGAAGTCATTAGTGTATTCCTGGAATCGGTGAAGATGTGTCATTGTTTTGCTTGAGAAAGTATTGAAGTGGGTTATGGGTTGAGTATAAAAAAGTAGTTAAACCCGACTGCGATAAAAAAATATAATTCACCCAACTAAAACGCAAAGAACAACAAAAAGCAATTGGTGGTCCTAAATTGAGAAGAGTGGCGGGAATGGGGATTCGTGCCCTTTGCTCAACAGTGGGACATTACAGGTTAACAGTAACAGTAAGTAAAAAGTATTAAATTGACGTTTTTAAGTGCAGCATTACAAAAAAAACAATAAAATTGAATATCACAAATCAACTATTTAACTAAGCTTAAACTTAACTAAGCTTAGAGAAATAAATCTTTAAGCTCACCTCCCACCGCATCGGAAGAGTCTTTAATCAGCCACCAAGTAGTAATAGGGATAAAAAACAAAGGGCCCGGGGCTCATAAATTGCCGGGAATATAGTCATTACAGGGGCGGACTCGCCACTGAATAATTAAAAACAAATAAACGCCATGCCGGCCGATACTATCTACACACCATTATAAAATTATACACTTGATACACCCCTGGTGTAGTTTAACTAATACGTTATTCAGGATGCTTATTACGTACGATTAATTTCTTTTTAATTTTCCGAGGTACCTAATATTTGAACAAGTGCAAGATGCAAATGTACTTGCATATGTTGGTATTACTCATTTAAGTATATAGTTTTACATCTATACCCTGCTTTTTTATCTTTTAACAGAAATATGTATGTTTATCCTTTAACGAATAATTCTGGCCTGCTAGGTTATCAAAATGATTGAATTTAAACTGCATTGAAATAAAACTTAATATTATATGACAAAATGTGTATATTTTGTTGTTCAAGCAGGAAAAAAACCTCATCATTAATAGATAAGTATCGTAGGTAATTTTACATAATACACTTTATACTCATGAATATACATAGATTTAGTATAAACATACCTCGTTATCCTTGCTCAGTCTGAGTCAAGATCTGTCTGTCGCTGAAACTTAATAGTATCCTAAAACTAAATTAGGTAAGTTACTAATATAAAACGAGTCGTTTACATCCAGACTCAACTCAACACAGTCGGTACCAAATTAATTTATAGAACGGTCTCCACTAACGGTACTTCTGAAGACTCTTCTGCCAGTCACACAATCACTTCACGACCTACAACCACCAACCAACACACAAGCAAAAACAAACCAAACATCTTCAACAATAAAACTCACTTTACTCCAACAAAAAATGAACATACGATCCGCGAACATCGCACAAAGAACAGTAAATAAACAGTTGATACTACACATCATTACATCAAAGAGTTGAATAGGCATTGTGATAGGACATTGCACTCTGTGAACTTGTGAATAGACTCTAGTTTTGGTTGAAAGGTCTCCGGTGGACAGTGGGTTAGTGGGTGCAGTGGAAGCCTGGTCAAATGGTTAGTAAACAGGCTTGGATTAGTCTTGGTTTATATTTGTAAGTACCGTGAAATGGTAGGAAAAGTCGTTGCAAGTAACACGATGGTTACCGTGGTGTACAGTCAGCAGATGCAAATGTAGACTTAGAACCTTATCAAACTCATATTTCTACAATACCCGCTAACATCTCAATAAGAATTTTCAGCCGTTATTATGTGACAAAGTACTATAGAGCTTAACATTTTCTTAGACTCACTACGTCTGAAAATGGTCCATGGCAGTTGTTCAACCTATTTGCATACGGAAAACAACCTTTACTTAAAATCTTTTGTCTTTACGCTGTCGCTTTGAAACTAGAACTTAACTAATTTAAAATTGGAAGTATGAACTAAACTTTTTACATTAATTTAGCAAATAGGAAGACACGGCTAATATCGTTACCCTAATTAAAATAAAATTAAAATTTGAACAAGCTATTAGTAAATAATCCCACAAACAATTATTGGTATAACTTATCGAAATTACTAGGAAGCATCTTCCGATCAAACCAAAAATAATCGTCCGTCAATCAAAAGTAAAAGAAAACACTTAAAAGAGAGGCCGCCGGTAATTGGTGGTTAAAAAACAAAAGTAGAAAATTTATAACGAGACGAAACTACCAAATCATGCTGTTTAGTGCGAAATTATAGTATTTTAAACGAGCGTTTTGGTGATTTGTACGACTGTAATGGACGGGTCGGTTGCGTAATGTCGAGAAGAAAAATACGGCGCAATCTATTAACTGATAAAAAGTGAGCTTAATTTCACACCTGTTTACTTTTAATTCCATAATGATGGGAGGCAAAACGCTTTTTGCACCTCCCTAGAATTTTCGTAGTCAAAATTCATTAGAAGTCATCATACGCCCGAATTCAGAGACGTCATATTCTTAATAGAGATCTAAATGAGTGTTTTTGACATGTGTGAATGCATTGAAAATTCCGTCAATTAGTTAATTATCGATTCGGATATCTCTGAGTGGGGCAGATATAGATCCAGCGAGTTTTCCAAAAATGACCTATCTACTAATTTTCTATGGTATCTGCTCGCGTTCTATTATATTCCCGATCAAACCAGACCTAACCTAAAATTAACATGCCAGAACGTGCCGCAGTCCTATCACGAAGAACCTCCCCCAACAGCTGATCTAGCACGAAGAAGTTCCAAGTATGATGCTGAAGGTGATCTCCGAGGGAGGGTGACGTCACGCGGTGGGTGCCGCGGCCGACACGTCGCCGTCTCGCTCCACAAACCTCGAGGTTGGTACAACCTTGACGAACGCCCCACATTGCCCGGCAGCCTAGAACTAACCTTTTTACAACAAATACCACTTATTCTAACAATTTTACGACTGGGTGCCTCTTCCTATTACGGACTCAAGGGTGTTCGCCAATCAATATCTTGATTAACGTAATAGATATGGAGATACGCAGTACTTATACGTATATATCTATTTTATGTATTCCTCTATTAGTAAGTATCAGCAACGTGATGTCCTGCTGCTACGCAAAAGCTTCATGATCGATTAAGAGTGGCTTGCTTTAGCTTACGCTTACGCACCAGTTAACGTTATCACAAAATGTCAGTCTCGACAGACGTAAGAAAATTAAATATCGTGTTCTTTTACTGGCAGACCGAATTACTTTAACATACTGTAATTTCAGTTATGAAACAACGCTATGTCTTTAATAGACATTTGACAGAGTACGTAGTCCTGAACTTTTAACGAACGTATGTTACGAATACCAATCGTAAACCTTAACAACCCACCCTAAGTAGTGTCCTCTATGCTTAGTGAAGACATATTATATTGACAAATTGTATTGACAAATTGGAGTGCCATATCACCACATTTGCGTTCTGAAGATGGAAATCTCATTTAACTACTTTTGACATTACAGATACAATAAATTAATTTCAACGAACTGTAATAAAGGAATACTTATAAGTACTTACCCATTAAACAGGTAATAAGTAACCACAATGACTAATCATAATAACCGCTGATGTTCATAATAAATATATTCTCAGCATTTATGGACTATATTAAACTTTAATCTTAATAAATAGAGACGTCCTATAGCCGGTTTAAATTCTACGTAAGAACGAAAGATGATTTATGGGTAATTCTGAATATTATTGACTAGCAGCTATCCGCGGTTTTACCCACGTTGTATCCCTTTCCGTAGGAATTTCGGGCAAAATAATAGTCTATAACCTTCCCGTTGAATGTGGCTATCTATTACAAAAATAATTATTGAAATCGGACTGGTAATTTCTGAGATAAGCTCGAACATACAAACAAACTTACTTATACCTCTTTATAATATTAGTATAGATTATTAAGGAATGTTATAAGCATCCATATTGGTGTATAAAATATTGGGAGTTGTGCTAAAATATAACCATTCCGTTCAAAACGTTTTAAAGATATTTAGTGCGTCAGTTCGTGTTATATTACTGTATGTAATAAAATAAACGCGTTAATCTCAGTTATGGCACGTTAAGATTTTATTGCTTTCTGTGCTAAAAACTAGACTTTTAATCTTCTTATTACTTAAACAATATTTTTCTTTCTTTTATTTATACTCGTTGGTTTTAAATTACACAGCTTATAAAAGTAAAAAGGCTCGATACTGGGTCTTTATTTCAGATCATTCCATCTGTTTCTGATCATAGAAATAACGACTTAATCGAAAACATTAGATACATACTTATTATTGCCAATATAATTGCTTCTCTTGATCAACCCAGATGCTATGAAAATGTAATACAAGTTTTACAAAATGCCAAATATTTATCTCACAATAACGTCAAAAATAATCAATTTAAATGCATCCCAAGAACTAAAAACGTGACATATCAATAAGCTGCACTAATTACCAAAGCACCGTTACTAATACATCACCAGCACATACAATAAACCTTAAACTAAGTAGATAAATTTAGTAGAAAATGTCATAAAACAATCGTCCTAAGGGTTGTCAAAAAAATTGTTGAAATGTCCCTGTCGGGGCATGGCTAATCAGCCTTCGAAGACAATGGTGCCAAAGTCTCATAAAACTACGGGCTCCGTAAAACTCTGTCCAAAATATTTACAGCGCATGACAAACGGACCGAGCCATTGTCTTGGGATTGTCTCGGCGATTCGTTGCGGTTAATCTCCGAATGTTTGCTGCAGCGGACATCTGCGATGTGTCATTGGTTCGACACACGAAGCGATGTACGGTACCGGCTGGACTGGATATACCTACAGCATCTCACTATAGGCACGGAAGTTTTTCAGGATGTTTGTTTATTTTTTTTGCAAGTCTGTTAGCACAGTGGCAGTGAGAGCGCTTGCTGTGTCGGGGATTGCGGGTTTGAATCTCGCTCGGAGTCAAGAGTATGTTCAGATATAGTTGTTGGCGACGACGTTTGGGTGACAATTATATATTCTTATAAAGTATTTATGTAAGTATATGTAGTAGTATTAATTAGTTAGATTCCATAATACAAGCTTAGAGCTTAGTTTGAGTTTAATTAACCGTGTGTGAATTAGTCCGGTTATATATTATTGTAATTATATGCTTGGTTATGCTTACTAAATAGCGTTCTTATCCCATATCTATTCCTCTCTATCTGTCCTTTTCGGTTAACTTTGCTCCAGACAATACAATCATGCATAGTTATATACCTCAGGATGGATATGTAAAGATGTATGTTTCAATACACGTAAAAATTTATGAACATATTTGGAATGGTTATGGGTCGCAGTTAGTTCATAACCTAGAACAATAAATACATAAGCATGTTTATTAATTATTTATCCCGGACTATTCACGAAAATTAGGCTTAAACATTAGTACTGGTCATGCTACATAAGAGCACTTTTTAACCAAAAAAAAAACAAAAATAGGTTTTTAACGCAGGTGAAGCCGTATGCGTTGCTAGCATCATTCACCGTAGAAATATTTAAATAAAAGTTAGTAGTACATATATGTATAGTGTGACTGACGAAGACTGATTGTGGCAAATTTTCGTTAACTACTGTCTATTAGGTTTTGAGTACAAATGTAAGACATTCACCTGACGAATTTTACAGTAGGTAAAGTATTGTTTAAATATATAAACAATTGATGTGTTTTGTGTTTTCTGACCAAAAAATGTGATAAGATATTTTATAACTCTAAGTTAACAGCTGCTTATTCTGAACTATTTCCACAATTATATGGGAAATTATACCCGTTATACCCGTTCCTGCAAAAAATTCTGGTTAAAATGTATCCCATGTGTTATTCTGATGTATATAACCTAAGTATATTACTAGAATATACTTTTTAAACTCACACGATTTGCACTCATTATACGAGTACTAAATGAAACGGGTTATCCCGTGACCACGAGCGGTGTAATCCGCTCGAAACGTCGGGTACGTATTTTAGTAAATACGTTTAATTATCTAACGCGATACAGACCCGTTTCATTTAGTATATTACTAGAATGTTTCATCCAAATCCGTCCAATAGTTTTTTCGTGAAAGAGTAACAAACATACATGTATATGTATAAATCCATATATCCATCCTCACAAACTTTCGCATTTATAATATTAGTAGGATGCTTGTATCTTTCCAAACATTTCGATACCAAATGAGCACTTAAATGTTACACAAATATCGGTTTCAACAATAAAAATCGAATGAACGGACAATTTAAAAGATACGAGAGATAGCACGTGCCGGCGCACATAATGCTTTACGATCAAGAAGTGTAATCTCACATCGCCACAGATGAGATAATAGTCCACTATAGGTATTCGAATACAGAGAAAAAAACAAACACTTTCGACTCATGTCCATTCTACTTTGCGGCATATAAAACTGATGCCCAATAACTGTGAAAGTTCACACAACAATTTAGGTTTTTAACACTGAGCTGCCACCGCGGTCAGACTCATTAAGAGGTCCACGGAATAAAGTGAGGTCCCAACATGTCGCTAATCATTTTACTGTTTTCTCGAATTATCGGAAAATGCATAGGCGAGTTTATGAGCTCATTGGTGAAGAATGCGCACCGTGGTATTTCTTTTGTTGTGATTTTATCAATGCGCTTGGTAGAATTGCAATCGCAGCTATCGATAAATCTGTGGCTCGGGTAACTTGCCTAGAGAATCTGTCAATCAGAATAAGTACTTTTTTCATGTAAGTCGATGGACACGGCTCAATGCTAAAAACTTGCGGTTAGCATGAACTAGAGCTACATAACAATAAATCGTCATGTCTTCAAGTATCATTTTATCATACAAACATTTCATCACAGGCAATTTTCCTTCTCGTAGTTTTTAGTTAAAAAAACGACCTCCATTTCGAATGTCATTTGCACGGCGTGTCGTAGAAAAAGCAATTATTTCAATATCTGGCCCGCGCGGCACCCAGTGGGCACAAAAACGCCAGTGCGCACGCGCGCCGTGACGGACCGGCCACAAGAAAGTTTGGAGACGCCTCCAAGGACATCCGGCTTCACTGCCTCTCGTTTAATTATAATCACTCGGATTGAACCTTTCGAGTATTTTGAACTGTTTCGAATATTTGTGCTGTTCCTGTTTTGTTCGATGTTAAAGGAATCTTTGTGGGTTTTAAAAATGGAATTACTTAAAGAACTGTCAAAGCTGAGGGGGTGTAAAGATGCAGCGAATTTGAAAAAGGAACAAAATTTTATAACGAATGCTTATGTAAACATAAGTTAATCTAATATGATCTGCAACACTGTCAATGCTAAATATTTAATGATAATGTTCTGTTTTCAAAATACTCGCATGTCCCCTTGCCGTCGTAACAGTTGCATTCTCGCGAGATTTACTTACCGTATCTCCACTTTACTTCTTTCCCTCGGTAATTCCCTTGCATAGCTAATAGACTTCTCCTTAGATCTGCTAATTGGCAGTTTTAATTCATCATTAATTCAAAAAATAATTCATTGATTACTGTGTGTAAATTAATTATAACTAACAAAAATGTTGCTATTTAAGTGCCCAAAAAACTAACAGTTTTTCTATTCCATCAATTTGAAGTACATAGTTTTAAACGAAACAAATAGCTCCAAGTATGCTTCCGCTGGCCAATTATATTTTTTATATTTATTTGAATAAAAACTAAACTTAGTTCTACAAGGTTTACTGCATGATTAGGCACGTCTATGAAATAATTTGCTGATTGTAACCGCAACGGTATAGCATTTTTACTGAATATTATTGTTTATAGTCGCTGTATTATTGTTTCGGTTAGTTTCGCTATGCTCGATTCCCGCTATGCACTGATCATAAAATACCTACCAAAAAGTGCCGCTTTGCTCTGAATTTCTCAGTGCTACCTTTAACAATGGAAGGTACAATTCGATAGAAAAGTGTTTCTAAAGTATTTTTAAATTAAAATAAAACATGCAAATACATAATCAACATTTGTATTATTAATAAATAAATAATTATAAAAAATAAGATGACAGTTATAAATCAACACAAAATATCAGACAAAATATTGTAGCTACAGATTGGTATGAATTGTTTTTTTACCATGTTTTTTTGTTTCATCAAAAAATCACCAAAAAATCACCAAGAGTAATGCTATTGTTTCTATAGGCTTCTGTGTAAAGTTGTATCTGGCTGTCGGTGTGAATAGTTGATTTTTTTCTATGATTGATATTTTGTTTTTTGAGTCTGAAGCTGTAACAATAAATATATTAAACAATTGTGGTAATTTACCTTACTTACTTTACTTTTACTATTGATTTTAAATATGTAACTTACTTGGCTTGCTTTATGTCATAGTGGCAACTGTCTTCGGAAATTGTTTGCAAAAATAATATCAAAGTAGGGTTTCTGCCAATGGATTTTTTGAATCTACCGTTCCAAGCTTCAGCCAAGTTTGTCGTTCTATGGCGCTCATTATGGCAACACCAAATGAAGTTCGGATATTCCATCCACTGTGTAACGAAATAATCGTTGAACTGCGTCGAAGAAGCAGTCTTCGTGAAAACAAAAAAAAAACATGTTTTAGATCTGGCTGTCTACGTCCTTATATTATTCTACAATATTGGACAACCTGTGTTAATTAGATGAGGAAAACATACCTATTTTCCATTATGGAAAGCCATTCATCTTCAATATCTTGTTTCGGCAGATACGCCAGACTCATGCACAGCTTGATATGTTTTGCGGTCTCTTCATGGTCCATAAGATGTAAAGATGTCGCTTTTTTAATGACATTCTTTTGAAAATGTATATTACATCCATTTACTTCAACACCATGAAAAACCATCGTAGCTGCGTTGATAGCTCCCATTTCGAAATCAAATATACACTTTGATGGACACCATTCAGGTAAAGCATTTTTAATCAGTTCGAACATTTTTTTATACGTTTCGCCTTCTTTGTTTTTCTTTTTAAATTTTTATTTTTATTTAATAAATAATTTTTATTTATTTAAATTTTTATTATACAATTCCATCAAGAAGCAGCAACACGATGTGTATAGTACATTTTAGAGGACTGTGATATTTAAACATAAGCATTTTCCTTTCGACAGTCCAAAAATCTGATTCCGTGCATAGCGGCACTTTTTGTTAGGTATTTTATGATCAGTGCATAGCGGGAATCGAGCATAGCGAAACTAACCGTATTGTTTATAGTCACAGTTAATAATTTTACTATTGATGTAAATACGTATTGATATCGAAATCTTGGTGGTTGGCGCAAACAAGTCTTAACTTCCCGAAAGTCCCTGAAGACACTAATTTCCTATGGAGTACTTAAGGGTAGGTGGTACTACTGTGAAAGACAAAAGTCTCTGAAAGTAATTTTTAACGAAGTACTTTAAGGATTCTAACTTCTAAGGTGCATCCGATGGCAATTAGCAATTTTCGAAAAACGTACATTAGCTCTTAAACTGCAAACAGTCTTCTCGTTTGAAGAAATCGTAAGTTGCTGCATCGTGTCGTGCCATCTCCTTAATTCTATACGTATAGTTATATTTCGTATAGTACGTATAGTTATATTTCAAGGAATAGATCAACGAGTTCCTTCTTCATATTATTATCATAACTTAGAATTATGAAACTATTTAACTTTTTTAAGTTAAATAAAGACACACAAATAAACATACTAGTTTATCTAATATGTTATTTTATAATTGAAACAATTATTTGTTTTTAAAGTATTGTTTTTACAGTGAAGTCCCCGTTTTTGTAAAGTGGCAAACATTTGTGAGTGTCACTCGAGCGACAATACATCGGCGTCGAGTGTTCCAGACTCGTGACCACTACTACTGGTTCGATAACCGTTGGCTATTTACGACTTGCTATCGATCGACTTTGTAGTAGTGATTGAGTTTGATATTTAAGGTGTATTAGGTTTGTATCTTTAAATTAAAGTCAACTCAAGATACATCTGAGTCATCATGCTAAATCCCGTTAATACTAGAATTAAATGTTGAACACACACACACACACACACACACACACACACACACACACACACAAATTTACAAAATTTAATATATCTTGCCACTTTGCACAGAAAGTACAACTTTACACTTTGTCTTTACGCTGCAGTCAGATCTCATCGTCCTCTAAACTTTATGGACTTCCTTGACCAATGATTGAGGAATAATATTTTGGTTCAGTACCCAGAAGATTACGACCGTTAACCATCGGCTTCTCTCTAATCCACTTAAGATTAATTGTTCAAATAATTATATTATCGAGTAAGTATCTTTTCAAAATTAATATACTAAGTATGTATATTAATTTTGTGTCCTCCTAACTGTACTTTATTTTCAGAGCGATAGGAGGCAATTACTCAGCAGTGGGACATTACATTCTAATCTATACTTCTATATTAATATTATAAAGCTGCAAAGTTTGTTTGTTTGAACGCGCTAACCTCAGGAACAATTGATCCGATTTTTAAAATTCTTTTTGTAATGTATAGCCACATTCAACGGGAAGGTTATAGGATATTTTTCATCCCGGAATTCCTAAATTCGGTAAAACCGCGGGGCTCTGCTAGTAATTGTGTAAACCGCGGGTGGTTATTATCCCTAATCCTCCTCACTGTACTGATATCTTCAGTGAGTTGAGAGGCCTTTGTCCAGCAGTGGGACGTTACAGGCGAATACTTTACTTTACTTTTGTTAATTGTGTAACCCAAACCGATGGTAGGGGCTACTAGTATCGGCGGTGGTAACGGGATGGATGGCAACTCGCAAGTGTGTCGCCTGTCGCCGCCAATCAATGCTGTCGGACGTCGCTAGCTTTAGAAAGTACTTTACACTTTTCACTACACATAACTATTAAAACTATGTATTTAAATATCTGATTTTTATTCCTTAGTTGAGACTTTAAAAGGGCCTGACTTTTTATTAGAGAACTAGCAGCGCCCCGCGGTTTTACCCGTGTTATGCCCGTTTCCGTGGGAATTTCGAGATGAAAAATAGCCATTAACCTTCCCGTTGAATGTAGTTAATTATTACAAAAAGAATTATTCAAATCCGATTGGTAGTTTCGGAGCCCTTACAAACTAACACAAAACCTGCGCAATATATTGTTAAACTGTTTAAACCAACGTTTCAATGTCCTTTTTTCAATTATAATAACCATAATACGATATAACCCATACCCCATATCCACAGAAGAGCGAAGGCCTTACTGAAACTTGAGAGTAAAAACGAGGGTGTTTGACGTAGCATGTAGATAAATATAGAGATTTTTTTCTAAAAAGTAGAGATAAAACGAAGAGAACCTTTGTCTTCACTTGATGCTTGCCGCGCAGGTCCCACTTCTATGCTTCGTGTCCGTACTCATACCGGATCTCAGCGAATACCGCAATAGAGTACGTATTGGTGAAGTCACGGCACAACAATAGAGTCCTCTGGACCAAGCTGTCACCCAAGAGCGACGGAAGAGAAAACGTCAGTGAAACGTCAAGCATCATGTATGATAAATGTTACACGTTGCATGCGCTCTGCTTCGCCTCGGCAGACTGTTCGATTGGAGCTTTTGGACCGAAAGTTTAGCTCCCCTGGATGTGGCAACAGATTTCCGATGAAATTGGGAAGTACTTGATAACAACTTGATGGTTTGGTAAGTAAAGATCTTATACGTTTAAAGAGGATGTAAAAATATGTTAAGGTAAGCTAGGAGATTTTATTATTATATCTCACAAGCACCCCTGAGCCTTACATGTAGTGGTATGAGTAACTATCGGTACCGTTGGTAAATTAATTGGTTACATGCATTTGTATAACTCACTAAGAATAACTTTTCTCTGTTTAACCGTACCTTCTATGCTGTTACTACTTCAGAGCCAATTTTGACGCAACCCAAAATATGTCCACAGACACTGCTCATGTACATTTTACCTACACAAATAAGGCAAGAAGTCGCTCCAGGAAAATAACATCCTCAACTAGTTGGAACATCAGAAATAATGTCATATCTAGTGGCAGCACATCTGTGTATGCCAATCAGCCGCGCGCCCGATGCTTCTCTGACACCGAGGTTAGAGCTTGCCGATTCCTTAATTGCCGTGACGTTTTGGTGTCACATACCAGTGTGCTACTTGTACCTACCGTTGAGCAACCTAATACAGATATACAGACCTTGGGAGCTTTTGGATTATTCGAGAATGTATTACTATAACATTGCAATATCATTTCTATTTTACCTCACTGCATTGATGTCTTCGCAAGTAAGGCGGCCCCTAGACGATCAATTATATTGCGCAATATTGAATATTGTGCAATATAATTAACCGTCTAGGGCTAATATTGAAGACTGCGCAATGATTGAACGAAAGTTTGAGCGAGTTTAATTTTTATTGTACAATATTTAATATTGAACAATATTGCTTCGTGTAGGGTCAGTATTGCGCAATATTTGACATGTTGCTCGGGATCAAACTATTCTCCGACTGAACAAGAAAACATTGCACAATTTTCTTATTGTGCAATATAATTGACCGTTTGGATCCAAACGCAATTCAATCTTATTGCACCATTAAATATATTGTACAATGTTATTGTAGGTCTAGGGGCCTCCTAAGACAGCTTTGTTTTTCAGTGAGATATGCCGTGACAGACAAATTCTAGCGATTCTGTTGAAAAAAGAACACGATAAGGGTTATAATTTTTGTTCTTTTTCCAAAAAAATGCTGGTCATCGTTGCTGGACCATGAAACTCCTTTAAAGACTATTTTAAGTATTACAATATGCTCAAGTTTAACCAACACACCGAATCGTAATAATTTTAGAAAAGTATCATCAAAACGAACTTTTTTCAACATAAATCACGACGTAGGTCTCATAAACCTTCATCATGTCCTCATAACGAGAACGAAAACTTTAACCAAACGGGTTCAAACGACCATCAAATAAATAACGTCAAAATCTATAAGAACTGTTACGGAACAAAATTATATGGAAAAAGGGTTTCACATTCACGCATTAGTGACGCTACTCCTCGAGTTAATTATTAAAGGGAACAGATATTTTATCAATATTCGTTTTTTTCTGTGTCACAGTTATTTTTGGTGTGTTCGTGAACGTTAAGTAGTATTTATGCGATCTCCAACAGTGTGGTTTCGTCGCGAAACTAACTTGTGTTGGGTGCTTGGGACTCGGAGGTGGAATGTAGTGAGTTTGTTTGAGATCTTTCGAATTCTCACTTTCCTTTATCACTCACAATCACAAACATGGTGTTTGATTACTCTAATAAAATTGTTTGTTTTAATATGATTGAAGATTTATCAAGGTATCGCGATGTATGCCCGATGTAATTTTTCTAAAATTACTCTGCAGATAATAATGTAATTACAGATATAAAATTATACTCCTTACGCCTATCGATTGCTTTGCAGAAATGATTTAACAAATTGGTTACTTAAATTACTGTGAAATCAAAACAAGCTCAAGTTTCAAGACCAATAACTTTAAAATCAAACTTATCCACTCTCAAACAAAACAAATGAATATAAATTCTCAACAGACACTTGGAAGCGAATCGCCAAAGCTAATTCTGTTGTGATTAATGCGCCTTGCACATTTCCAATTTCTGCACAATCCCAACAATGACACTGCGAAATTAGCTCTTATATAAATGGTATAAGGTTTATCCGTTTTTGAGAGCAGAAAACATACAATTGTAGGTGCTTAAAACTCGCTACTGGCACTTTGCGTTTATCACGCAACACCCAGCGATTAAATAGGGAACGTGTTATATTATTAAAACAGTGGTAACTATTAATATTATTACGGTTTTCAAGGAGGCAATCGCTTTTACATTTGTCATTGTGATTTGTGACATTTCTTTCCTTTTAATGTCCCCAATTGTTGTTTTTGGAAGTTTTTAGGATAGGCGTTAGAGGGTATTAAGAGAGGCCGAGATAAATGAGCGGAGAGGATGCTGAGCCTAGAAGATCTCACCTACTATACTCATACAACATACAGAATCCAAAAATGGAGTATCTTTAAAGGACTTGCTTGTTTCTTGTATCTCTTAGGATGGAAAAGAGGTCTACCACTTTGTATCTTGGTTGTATCCTTAGAACCTATTTGGACATTTACCTCTTTACAAATGACAATGGACAATAACTTCACAAAACTTTAGAGTATTGCTTGAAGTATCGTCACTAAAATAACAGTTTATTAAGTGAGACAGTTAAACTTTTAAAATCATGTAAACACTTAAAAAGACATCAAATAAAAGTCCTCCAACATCAATGACGTCACACTTTGCATTCCTAAACACTTCCACCTGCATTTTGAATGAATTTGCATAAAGAAATTATAGAGGGCTACCATAATTTCCTATGTTATGTTATAAATTAGGGGTTGAAAACGATGTAGCGATAACAGCACGAAATAGCAGTGCACGAATAATGAAATTATTAGTGGTTTACGGTCTTTGTTTTATTAATGGCTCTAGAATTTATGGTTCTACACGTTGACTAATTTAGAAATAATGAAAAATGTTTAGTGGTTTCGGCATATTACGTGAAATTGGTTTTTATGGTGAATCAGGCAAAAGTGTACGTATGCTTTAGTAGTATAGTTAGTATGGTTTATTACCTAGATTAGTGGCTAAGAATGGGTTTTTGAAGTACCTGAAACCTTTTTAGAATTAACAAATTAATTCTGAATTAATTGGTATCGTAATTATTTTTATATTTATAGGGTGAATCTATTATACAATATACGTTTGCTACCAGCGGAAACCACCAGATAACAGGAACTGCCCTTTATGACATTAACTAATCGAAGTGAAGAGCTAAATAAACGTTAATTGGATGACTTTCAGAATCAGATTCATGGTGTTTCAGTTTTTTCTATTAATAACACATCGTTTTTTCTTTAAACTACTATACGGTTTTCTATTCGGTTTTCACCAATATACGGATTAAAAGCGGGTGCAATGTGGGTAAATCCGCGGAGTACTGCTAGTCTACATCTACACTTCTACACTAATATTATAAAGAGGAAAACTTTGTTTGTTTGTAATGAATAGGCTCAAAAACTACTGGACCGTTCTTTCACCATTCGAAAGCTGCTACATTATCCACGAGTAACATAGGCTATTTTTCATCCCGAAATTCCCACAGGAATGGACACAACGCGGGTAAAACCGCGGGGCGCTGCTAGTTCATTTATATAATCAACCTTCACTCGGTCCACCACAAAGACCCTCAACTCGTACATCAAATATTAATAAAATAACAATCCTTATTACATAATTCACTCGAACCATACATTAGCATGATATCAATCCAAACACAATCGATCATTCCGTATCGAAATCCTAAACATAATCGAATAGAATAATCGTTTATCAAAAATCACCCTTTCCTTGTACCGAAAGTTTTTCTCCACAATAATTACTTATAAATTACTTAAAATCAAAAGGGATATTACGACTAATGTTTGATTCGCATGACCGGTGGGTTCACTAAGTTATTTTATTATTTTATTTCCTACATTTTGTGTGGGCGGGCGTTCGTTTAACGTTGCCTAAGGATAGATTATATCGTCCTTCTAATTATTGTTGCTAATGACTTGATAAGCGCCCTGCTCTAATTTCATTGATAAACATCTTATTTATAACTGTCATTGTGTGTTTATTTTATGATTGAAGTCTATGTTTTCATCAAAGAACGGTGACGTAACTAAATTATTTTATTTGAATGTAGAACTCGCTTTTGTAAATGTTTTCAATTGGAAAAACAATTTATAAGAAGGTGATATTCCGTTCATCGATTTTGTATTTTTAGGCGTCCTTAAGGAAAAATAAGTCAGCATTCGAATCAACTTGACATTGTTTATTTCATTTAAGTACAATAATGCTTATCTTAAAGGTAGGTAATATAAAGGCATAGGATACAGTAAAATGTTACTCAAGAGCGGATTGGATAATAACTCTTAATTTTATTTAGCGCCTGATTATGTTTAAACACAAATGGCGTCCGTTTTAAATAGTGTTATATTTGGTGCAAAATAAATACAATTTTGAACGAAATGCTTTTGTTTCTAAAATGTTTAATAAAAAGATTTAAGAATTCTTGTGCAAGTCCAATAAAACACATATTTTAGAGTGGAAAATGACTATGGATTTTTATGGCAAAGCATGGGGGCGCTACCATATCATATGTAGCAGTCAATCTGAACTGCAAGAATCTTGACAACCAAATCAATGAACTTCACATCTCATTCTAAAATAATAATTTCAAATAGAAATTGACACGTCCACATTTCGAATACAATTCTTTAATTACACAGTGCGCGTACGCATGTGATTGACGTAGTATTTGAACGAGAAGTGGTGTAATTATACGCTTTAAAGGTATTTTAATAGATGCGGTAGAAAAGAAGGTCGGTGTGAGTAATACCTAGAGAAGTGATGGTTGAACCTTGGTGTCGGATCTGATGATTGGGGTTACCAATTAACTTCTGTTGGTGACGATACTTATATTATAAAGCTGCAGAGTTTGTTTGTTTGAACGCGCTAATCTCAGGAACTACTAATCCCATTTTAAAAATTATTTTTGTAATGGATAGCCACATTCAACGGGAAGGTTACAGGCTACTTTTCATCCTGAAATTCCGACGGGAACGGGTACAATGCGGGTAAAACCGCGGGGCGCTGCTAATTTAGGATATAAATATGTATGGTTACTACTTTTACTTTTGAAATACATATATGTAATACAAATGTTGGGTTTTAAAATGCATCATGTTGAGATGTTGGCTAATGTTCGATAAGGGTACTTTTCCTTTCATCATACAAGGTTACAGCTTAGGTAAGATCTAAAAACATTTTATTATTCCTGTATATATTTATTTATTTCATTAATATTGTGATTCCCTTGTCTAATATTATCCATTCATTCATGAAATTCAATCTCAACTGTGAAATATTAAAATTCAATTGATACCACGCGCTAACTTATCCTAAGAAAAGATATTAGATTATAAACTTTAAGAATAAGAGAATAAAGTATGTTATGAAATGTATTTGTTAGAGGATTTCGAACAAAGATTTTAGACAGGTACCTGGTGTATGTACCTTCCTAGAATGCAGTAATAGCAAACTCAGTAATCCTCTTCTACGGAATATGCGATCTGCAAAGATATCTACCCCTAGGGGTGCTGCACTCCAATTTTAATATTTTATTTTATACAATTATATTATTAAAAATTATTCGCTGTTTTGTTAATGAAAGTTTACTTCATAGCATGCAAAAAATATCTTGTAAAATACTAAGAATTATATTCTAATGAAATATATTCTACGTATTAAAATATTATTAATATACATATTTTTAAATAATAAATAATAACGTTCTCAGCAACAAAAGTAAGTATGAACCATTACCTTGATCATGTCACCTTTCAACAAAAAGGCTAGAGCTTAACAAGTAAAAAAATGCCTAAATTTAGACATACCGTGCCATTAATCATATTAAGAGAGAGAGAGAGAGAGAGATGATATGCCTGCTCAGTGGTGAATACATACTTTATATTTACGTAACCTCGTTGTCTGCTGAGCAAAGGCAATACTTTTAGACCTCGACAATTTTTTGTACATAACCTTACATCCCACTACTGGGCAGAGCCAACAGTATTACCTCACTTTAAATTAAAAAACCACTACCAGCCAACCCTACTCACCACCTGAGCGCTAGCGCTACTCTTCCATCGAACGATTACCAATTTCATCAGGCCCGCGGCGTCACAAAGTCTGCCGAAAGCCGAAACTGGCCCAACC
This sequence comes from Cyclophora albipunctata, assembly GCA_963082685.1. Classification (NCBI taxonomy): domain Eukaryota; kingdom Metazoa; phylum Arthropoda; class Insecta; order Lepidoptera; family Geometridae; genus Cyclophora; species Cyclophora albipunctata. The sequence continues at coordinate 8,317,447 of OY720115.1, read as the reverse complement.
CGCCGGAAAGGATTACCATCCGATATTTTTTGCAGATTACCCGAAACAACGATATTTATTTACCTGGCAAATATTAAAACTTCAAACGTCTATCGGTTACGTAAATAAATATGGAGTTTGTCGTCTAGTTTTTATTGAGTGTAAATAATGGTGAGATTGAGATAAGGTATTGGCTACTGTGCAGGACTAGGAGCTGAGGGTTGGCAAGGAACGTAGTCAAAGGGTTTGGGCGGGGGTGCACTAAACACTAAGTGTTTGACATTGAGCGGGTGTAAAGCTGCAAGCTAGTGATCTTATAAGATGGAAGATATGAGTTCTATTCAACTCGAAGCTCGCATCTTATCAATAATAGAAAATACCACGTTGATTTGTTAAATAAAAAACATCGAATCTTTCTGAGTTGTACAATTAACATTCTAGCACTAAAATTTCTCATGATCTATAAATTAATAAAGAAATGTTAATACATGCTTCGGTATAGGTTTTAGATCTTCAGGTCCTTTTATCGAAGTACTAGCAGCGCCCCGCGGTTTTACCCGCGTTGTACCCGTTCCCGTGGTAATTTCAGGATGAAAAGAAGCCTTATAACCTTCCCGTTGAATGTGGCTATCCATTACAAAAATAATTTTTCAAATCGGACCTAGTAGTTCCTGAAATAAGCGCGTTCAAACAAACAAACTCTGCAGCTTTATAACATTTCATCAAAGTATTCCTTAGTTCTCTACCCATTCTGATGCGATGCGTAAACGATGTTAACTCGTTGCTAAGCAACTTGCAAATCGGCCCCTACTGTTTTTTTCCATCCGACCGCTACCGCACTCGTTAAATTGTCGGTCCCTTTGTTTCAATCGTGGACAATGTGGAGGCTGTCCTAAAACTTCGACACTAGGGTTTGCCACTAACCTACACAAACTTACTATAATCAAGTTTTTTTGGATTGGCACAAAATGTGGTTAAATGTCGTCAATTTTCCAGCCGAAGACGATTGCTTCTGAAGAGGGAAAAGGTTTAGAGATAGGGTAAGAATGAAATAAAATTACTAAAACTTTTTCCTCTTCAGGAGCAATCGTATTCTATGGACCAACATAACATCATATAACACAGTGGCTCTGATATCACCGCCTGCCGATGTTCAGTGTTTGAACAAGTGACTATCACACATTATGTCTGATTACTACTCGCTATGACCGCTATAATACTTTGTGCAGCCACAGATAATTATTATTTTACTATAGGTATTTATTATTGTATACTTGATGTGGCAGTTTCACCCGCAATAATTCTACCATTTGAATCTTCTATGAACTTTCATGAATATTCAAATACCAAAATTAGCCAAATCCGTATAGATTGTCCTCGAGTTTTGGCTAGACATACGAAGCACGAACAGTAATTGATTGAATTCTGGACAAACATATAATAATCTTTTTCTTTTCATGAGTTATAAAATATTAAAAAATGACTGACTTTCTAACCAGAGACAAAATATAATTGAAGTTAATCAAGGAGTATCATGAAATAACTAAACCTTTCGCATATGAAATTTCAATCAATTCATAAATATTTAAAAAAAAAACCAATAATAAGTATCTTCCTTTTTTTAGGCGGTTAAATTGATAACATGTTCATTAAGAATAGTATAATTTACATAACTTTATATGACCTTGTCAACATAAAATGGAAAACCTAATGACATTGTAAACACAGTATCGGTTGTAAACAGAAGTGAATACTGACTGATTTTATCAAGGTTCTGTAATGTAGGACATGTTATAATGAATAACTTGACATTTTTGACCGTTAACTCCGATATGATCGATGATGAATACAATAAAATAGACATTTTTTATTTGTTAAACTTGTATATGTGAAATGTCATGGTTTTAATTACATTCAAAGTATTGCAGGGAAAACTTTTTAAAGGCTTCGGTATGATATGGATAAAATTAAACAATGTAAGTATGTACTTACATATTTTATTTTTATTAACTCCTCTGTGGTCTAGTGGTATGAGCACTCGCCTGCCAAGACTGAGGTCCCGGGTTCAATTCCCCGGTCGAGCGAAAACATGTTTCCTACTTTTCTAACATAGCTCGGGTTAGAGATCACCAACCCGCATTTGGCAAACGTGGTGATTATGCCTAATCCTCCTCACTGTACTGATATCTTCAGTGAGATGAGAGGCCTTTGCCCAGCAGTGGGACATTACAGGCTAATACTTACTTTACTTTATTAACATTTATAAAAGACGGATAGTTCAAAAAGGAGTACCACGGAGCAACGGCAACAGCCACTATTTTTTATATGAAGAAAGAAATATATCGTAAAAAGCAAAACTATTGAAAATTAGCTTACTCGACAATTTTGGATTCTATCATCGATTCATCGCTAGTCACCGCCACACTCCGCTTACTTTATTTTAATTTCCTTGTCTTCCTCACAGTACTGATATATTCAGTGAGATGAGAGGGTTTTGCCCAGCAGTGGGACATTACAGGCTTATACTTTATCTTACCTCTCTATCTATTTATCTATGTTTAATCTCGCCTTTATACAAACTAAGTATCAAGTTACCTTTTTGACTTATAATACAAACAGCCATCCCACATCCAAATGAATCTACAAACCTCAGACCTTAGTAAAGCACAAGTATCTTACCAATTATTGGTATCTTGCAGTTGTTTATCGAGAGCTTACTCATCTTAGCGTTCAATTCACACCATCATCTGACAAGTGGCGGGTCTTCGACGTCTTTTTTTATATATACGGTACAAGATGTAAAGTAATAGCGATTAGAATAGATTAACGAAAAGATGAACTGTAACTGACAAAATTTTAGCATCGATGAAGTCGGATAGATAAATCCTACTTTTATAACTAACTAGCCGCGCCCCGCGGTGTTACCCGTTCCCGCGGGAATTTTGGGATAAAAGTAGTTACTCCTTGTAACAGCAGTTATCTGATAGTGCAACTCCCGTCAAAATCGGTCCAGCCTTGTCGAAACAAACAGACAGACAAAAATTTAGATTTATTTTTCTATAATATGTTCGAGCGTACAAGGTATGTGATACAGTACTGTAAACATGCTATTATTTTACTTCATTTCGACTCGAGAGCATTTTGTAACACTATTTCAAGTTTATACGAAGACTTCTCATGACGAAAGAATCATTAAGGAAAGAATTATTATATTAAGGTCCTACGCATCTCTCAACTATAACTTTAAGCCTACATTCCACACTTTGAACCAATCAATCGGTTTGGTCGTTTTGTCGGCTATCGTCCGATGTCGATGGTCGGCGCATCAAAGCCGGTCGCTGCGTCCGCGCCCCGTGACTCGACAGTTTACCCTGCGCCTGCGCCGCCGCGTCAAGACACGGGTTTTCCTTGCAGCTGCATATTTTGATGAAGCATTCCAAGGAGTTTTATATAAGTGTTTAATAGTTGGTTTAGGTTCTAGGTATGTTTGAATAGAGGTTGGTAATGTTAGTAATTTTGTAGCGTTGTTTTTAAAGATTTTTTCTTGTGGTTCTGTTGAACAAACGTACTACCAGACCAGCGCGAGTGACTAGCGGACTTTACGCTTTGATTGTTGAGAATTTCGGATTGATAGACATTCAAGTGGATTTTTTAAAACCCTGAAATCACGGCCACAACGTGTATGAAACCGCGAGCCGTTGCTAGTATTTTATATAACGTACTACATATTGCGTTACTCATAAACGTATATTAACAGCACTTTAGCTACCAAATGGTTTGTCCCTTTCCGACATACGCTATTTGCCAATGAGCGAAAGAGACAAAACACTTTAAAACACTGTTTAAGTTAAATATCGTTTATGAATAAGGCTTTAGTGATGACTTTAGTGATAAGGCTTTAGGCTTTAGTGATGAGTCTATACCAGTAAATCAATAAATAAAACTATACAATTGCCACATTAATCCCTCAATAACCTCCACATTTTTTACACAAGTTCGTTTTTAACCGACAAGTATGTGTATTATCACAATCAATTACTATCCTTTTACCTGATCTAAGCATCCGTTCGGATATCCTAAAAAAATAATCGGCTACTTCCTACCGTTACACCGAACGAAACTTACACCGATGTACTGGCGACGCAAAAAACGTAACCGCTTATTATTGTAATGTCTAGTACTGGGATAAGCTAAGAAGGATAGATAGAACTACATAAACAAGAACAGTAGAATACAATGCCAATTCACGACGTAGTAATTATGTTTCTCACTGTACCGATATCCTCAGTAATATGAAAGGTCTTTGTCCTATAGATGGACATAAATCTTATGTATTAATCGAGAAGTAATGGTTCTTTTAACTACGCTACTAATATTATAAATGCGAAAGTTTGTGAGGATGTATATACTCTTATGAATGTTTGTTACTCTTTCACGCAAAAGCTACTGAACGGATTTGGATGAAACTTTACAGTAATATATGTAGGTTATAACATCAGAATATCACATGGGATACATTCTATCCCGAAATTCCCGCGGTAACGGATACAACGCGGGTGAATCCGCGGAGAGCGGCTAATTGATATATTATATAATTTTCCAAAGATTGCACATTAGTTTTATAGGAAGTTAATATTAAAAGCATAAATTTACCAAAATCGAAGTACAAATTTTTTATAAAATGAAGACGACGAAATAACTGAAACATATAAACAAAACAGCGGACTTTTGGTGTCCTAATGTTTTTATTTTGTCTGTCGTTTTTACAAAGTTTATGTCGTCGAAATAAAGTAGGAGAGGGTTGAGATGTTGAGGATCTGTTTCCGTTTCTTTGTGCGTGTTTATCTTTAGCGCAGATCGAATGATCTGAATTCACTCCCAAGGATGTCTGTAAATGAGTGGGAAAACTGAAGTACGTATATCATGTAGGTATGTATCTTGATTATGTTATGTACTAGCTGTTATTGGACGCGACCAATAGATAAGTATATGTCGACTATTCGACAGTGCGTAATAGCTCTAAAGCTTCTACGCAAGTCTATACGAGTACTAGACTATAAAAATATAATAATAGTTTGTTCGTTTGAACGGGGTAATCTCAAAAACACCAACCCGATTCGAATAATTATTTTTGTAATGAATAGCCACATTCAACGGAAAGATTATAGGCTATTTTTTATTCCCGAAATTCCTACGGGAACGGGCACATCGCGGCTAAAACCGCGGGGCGCTGCTAGTTTGAATATAAGTCATTTTCTCCGGTTTTGTTTCTTGTACCTTAGTTTTTGCTACGTACCGAATTAGTATAAACAAACATACTCGTAGCAAACACCATATATTTTTGGAAGAAAACGTGTACAGAACACATCTAAACTCAAAATCTCTTGTTTTTTTCTTGTTTGAGTCTCAAAACAAAATCACTTTAACCTCAATGAACTACTTCCAAAACCAACCAAATACATACCACACCACATAGCATAAGTATTTACGTACACAATCCATATAGCACACATTTGGTCTCACGCACGTGCAAACCCACGGTGTTTTCTTTCGTCCCGCCTTCCCAACTCTCACAACGCAAAAACTATGTAATCCTACACCAAAACGGGATATGTTGACACGCCGCCGGTTTTGGAGGGTACGGCTATGTACTTAGCATGTTATGTAGAGTTTTGTAGCCTATGTGATGTTTGGATGTCGGGATTTGAGACCTTGGAGTTTGTCGAACAGATTTACCGAGTTTTAAAGGACAGTTGAGAAGTGTTTGCTTTGAAGTTACGTCGTAGTTTCTGTTAAATAGATAAACGTTCCGTCTGTTATTTGTTGATACGCATTTTATCTATATTTTTATTAAAACACCAAATAGTTCAACGACATTGTCTGCAAATCCATTTACATTTAACACACTGTTCTTCCATTGATAAAATTGTTTCCATAACAAACTATGAATGGCGGATCACCACTTAAAATTACATTAATCGGTTGAATCACAAAAGTACACACGTACTACAAAAAGTTAGTGACTATTGATATTACAACAATATCACAGTTTTGGACCTATCCAGCGTAAGTTGACCCGCGGTGCGACTGTTTGATCGAACAAAGGACTATTTAATTCAAACGTTTGGGTATGCTCCACGGATCAGAATATGTCGGTTGATTCATAAAGAGCTATCGCGTGAATTGTACACTTGTAAAACTGCTTTGTTAGCGGCGCTTGTCATTGTGCTCAGACAATACAACTTGTAAGAAATGTTTTTTAGGAATCCTCCATTGATAAAACTATTAGATGAGTCGGTTTTGTAAAATTGTGTGTTAATGTCAACCTGTTGCTTTTATGTTGGGATGAATCGCGCGGTCATAATAGAAGCTATTGATTGTTATTCTAAAGATTTTCATTCAAGGAGTCAATTTGAACTGAGTTTAAATACAAATATGTAAAGCGAACATTTCTTACCATTCCGATATGGGATTCGGTACAAACTTCACTTGTTTGATTTATTTACTTAGATATAATTGTAATCTCTAACTGCCGCACGCAGAGTCCATATGAGACGTTAATATGAGAGATTTCCATCATAAAATGGATTGAAAATTACTTCAAATGCTGTGTTGATTAAATACATGTCGCTGAGTATTTTTATCTTCTAAATTGTAAAACGATGGTATATAGCAATAGTGGTGATTACGCCTAATCCTTCTCTCTGTAATATCCTAGGTGAGATGAGAGGCCTTTGCCCAGCAGTGGGACATTACAGGCTAACACTTTACTTTATACAAATTAGTAAAGAATGCACAAACACATTTATCTACTTGAAAAATATTCTTTTAAAACCTAGCAGCGCCCTGCGGTTTTTCCAGCGTTGTGCTCGTTCCCATAGGAATTTCGGGAATTTTTATTATTTATAAACCTATCTTGAATCAATCTATCTATTAAAAAACTGCATCAAAATCCGTTGCGTAGTTTTAAAGATCCAAGCATACATAGGGAAAGACAGACAGACAGCGGAAAGCGACTATGTTTTATACTATGTAGTGATTTAATTTGACTAACGGCTTTTGCCTAAATCATAGGCAAAACATACCTACAGGACTACTAAAAATCTCGTAGCTAACTCATACAAACATTTCGATCATTTCGACCACACACCACATAAGGCCATGTACTCACGGTACATAGCGGGTGTGTTCACGCATGCGAGGAAGCTGTGAGATTTGCCCTCGCGCAGCTGCGGCGGCCAGGTGTGTGCTCGCCCCCTTCGCCCCTCGCCCCTGTACTTAGTACACTCCTGTACAGTGCGCCGTGATTTACCGGTTTTAATTTTTATTTTGGTTTAAAGTTTTGTTGGTGATTTCTTTGTAAAATGATATATGAAAATATAGTTTTTAAGTTTAAAGATATTCTTAAAATGTAGCGATATTGGAAACTGGTTTTTTAGCTTCATACTTTTAATCCGTCTTTTGGTAATGCAAATACGAGTATGTAGTCACATCGAATAATTTTATTATTTTCTATTATGTATACTCAGTTGTTTTAGGCATATTTTAGTGATACAATAAATGTTGTTATTCACCAGATAACAGCAACTCACAATCGAATTTTCGTGAAATGTTAGAATTAATATTCGGACTCATAAAAGTAGAATCTGCTGTATCAATACAATTTTTTCAATGTAGGTATGTGTTCCACCAGAGTAGTATTTAATTGTAAATACTATTATGTTACTCAATCATGCTTATGCTGAGGTTTCCTAACATGTCACTTAAATATTTCTTAATTTGATTTATCCACATTTAAAAAAACATTACTAACTACGCATTTAAATCTCAAAAACTTCTGTTCCCGACTGTACCGTGCTACCCCATCAAAATCTGTGAATGCTTGCACAAACCCGCTTCCATGACACACACAACCAATAAAGTATCGCATTTATTAATCTATTATTACTCTACAAAAAACTCGGTACTTCATGGACGCTTTGGGGACTGTACCCTACAGTAATTATCCTTCATGTTTTTATATCAGATTTTTAGTGGATTATTATTTACGGTTTAGGAAGTTTCTGTGTCGGAATTAGTTTGTGTATACCAATGTGGTTTGGTTTGCTTAATTATATGAAAATATTAGTGTTTTAGATTTGATTTTTGGGTAGTTACCTATGCCATCAGTGATGATACTATCAGTATCGGATTATGAAAATTAAGCAATGGCGTGCATGACATAAGTCGTATTGACCTTGTTTCTTTTGACTTAGTTACTTATCTATATAAATCCTATCCTACTAATATTATAAATGCGAAAGTTTTTGAGGATGGATGTACGTATGGATGTATGTTTGTTGCTATTTCACTTAGTTGTTAATATTATACGAAGAAAAGCTAGAGATAATATGTGCATTATTAGTTCTGTTACAGTTTTACAAAGTTTTTGTTTACAAATAAAGATAAAAGTACTTCCATAAACAGTTATTTCACTCCACCAACTCTAAAAATTCGCAAATTTTACCACATGGAATAATTTAAGGCGAAACCACATTAAAAGTAGCAAAACGCTAAATAAAATACCACGATGTGAACCAAAACCGCTAAAAAGCCATTGAAATGTTTATGATAAAACGAGGGACACGTAACCACACATTACATTCACATTATTTTAGTAATTATTGGAAAAGTGTGACGTTTCTCTAATTCTCTCTTCGATTAGGAGCGTGCGAGTCGGTTCACGTGTGCGTACCGATATTTAGAGGACTTTTATACAGTACGATTAGTGGTACGATTTAAAATAGCAGTAGGTTTTTAACGATACTGTTTTGGAGATATAATTAATAAATATGGTGATTTATTCTTATTGTTCTGATATTGGTGATATTGGTAGTGAGTGTAGACGCTTTTGACCATTAGTGGGACATTACAGGCTAATTTACTTTGTTTTACTATTACCTTGTACCTTACCTTTAAGATTTAAGTTCAAAGTTAAATCTTTTAGTTTTTATTAAAGTTTCTTTGGAAAACCAATGCTGACGCTCGATTAAAAAAAGCCTAGCCCAACCAAGAAGTCAGAAGTTACAGGACTGGATTATAGGTGTCGTGAGTTGAGACTAAATGTTAGAAAATATCACATAGAAAGTTAAAATATTCATATGTTTTTCTTACATAAAATATAATTGAATTAGGTATTCTACGACACGATTATCGTCGCACGTAAAAATCGCAGCTCATAAATACCCCTGTTGACCGTAAACCACGGGCGCAGAGGTTGAGTCGCCTGCGCACGGCGATTTGTCCGATTTCACGGGCCTGTGACGGGTCACGCCCGCGACTCACGCGCTAATGTCACGCTGCTTTCTATCACTCACGGAATGAAAGTCACTTTACACGATCAACAACACAGTTTTCATAAAGATTAATGATTTGACTTAGTTCTTTGGTCACACTAGGCTTATATTGAAAGGTACGGCTATTTTGTAGGCTTGCAGTGAAATCTTCTATTTGCAGTCAATTTTGCGTTTAAAACACTTCAATGGTGGCAATTCAGAATTGATGTATCGGTGAAAAGTCTTGCTAAACGGTGTCTGGAGCAGAATGTTTAGTTAGTTTCGTTTTTGCTGCATTCCGATACAAATAAAAAACTTTCTTGACTTTGGCATAAAATGTTTTATGCTTAAATTGGTATAAATCCTTAATTATAATTTTATTTTGCAATAAGAGTTAAATTACAGCAAACGAGACCTTTACATCTAAGACCGTCATTAGCAAAACCTCTAATGATACAAAAACTTAACAAATTCGTCAGTTCCATATTTCAAAACTTGACAATTACAAATTCCATTTTTAAATTTGCAAATAGTCATATGTTTTGTGGACAGTAATGCGTTATATTTCCACAGATGAGCGAGCGAGCGCGCCCGTGACTTCCGTTTCCGGCGACACTCCTGCGCAGCATCCGTGCTGGGCACTGAACCGGCGCGGGCGCAACCTGCCCATACATCTACTTGGACCATATTAGGTATGTACGTGTTATCATTCAATAGCAAAATCAAATGAGCCAGACTAAGGAAAATTTACCTGGATTAAAGAGCTCCTTAATCAAAGAAGTACATTACAACAAGTATATTACAGCTTCATACTACAAGGGCTACTAAATTATTGATCCCATAGTCATGTTTAACTAAGCGATAGTAATGCATCGCGAATATCTTAAAATGGGTATTTTGTGATATTTGCATTGCAACATTATACATAAAATCTAGCTTATTGGAACTCAGGAATACATATGGTAGATTATTTTTGTAATGTATCTTCTCCCACTGCTGGGCAAATATCTCCCAGCTCTCGCAGCTCTTCACGGACCAAAAAAACAAATAATTACTTCTATAACATAAAAAATCAGACTGTCTTGTGTCTAGACAAAGACAATTCGCAATTGCAGCTGAGGACATGCAATCGTGGACGACAAAAGTGCACTACGTTGACAGCAGACGTCGGAAGCGCGCGCATTAACCCGTCTGCCCAAGTTAATGTATCCTGTGTCAAATAGAAACAATACTTGTATGATATTGTTTTAGTTTATCAGTGTGATATTCGTGTTTATATTCTATTTTTTATTACGAGACTTAAAATGTAGACTCATATGGTTGATTTTCCAGCCGAAAAGGTTTCTTCTGAAGAGGAAAAAGGTTTAGTGAAGTCATTTCAATCTTACCTCATCACTGAGCCTTTTAGCTCTATAGAAGAGTTGTCTTTGGTTGAAAGATTTGTCATGATGGTTTGAATTTTAACTCTTGTATGAAATATAGAATATACGTATTAAATCGTTGTTGATTTTAAGTGAGATCGTACTCGTAAGCGAGTGGTAAATGTGCGACACAAATTCTAAAGACAAATATAATTGCTTGTAAAAACTCTCAAACGAACGCTTTTAATATAAAGTAATAAATGACCAACTTAATAAAGCTTTTTAACGAAGATAATCATGGCTTAAAATATTAATTTCATATTATAAGAATTAGCGACTTTATGTTCAATCATTTATGTATTCAATAAAGCCTATGTATATGTTAATTAAGCTAAGAACTAGCTAATTAATGAATTAAAATATGCGATCAGATGATATGGTTGTAATGTTGACTAAAGCATAGTATAGCGTTACTGATTACATTGAGGACAAATATGTCTGGAGTCAAATTCCTGCACCAGCAACACAACCAGATTTTGACATGTAATCTTACTTACTAGTATTAAATTGTATTATACCTTGATTTAAAAAAAAACCAGCAGAGTTTCTTGCCCATTCTTCTCTGCTGATGTTCTTCCGAATGGGTGGTACGTTCAAAAGAGCCTCTTTGGGGCCAAAACTGAATAAAAATATTTGACTTTGACTTTGACTTTGATGTCCTAAAGTAATCACTACATAGTCACTACATAGTATAAAACAAAGTCGCGTTTGTTTGTCTGTATGCTTAAATCTTTAAAATTACGCAACGGATTTTGATGCGGTTTTTTGTAATAGGTAGAGTGATTCAAGAGGAAGGTTTTTATGTAAAAAAAAATCCGAAATTCCCACGGGAACGGGCACAACGTGGGTAAAACCGCGGGGCGCTGCTAGTAGAATATAAAGTAAGTAAATTCGAGTTCGAGTAGATATGTTCGTCTGTCCGTTCTTAAACGGATGGTGTTCACTCCTTAATAGATGAACCGAAATTTGCCCTTCAACGTAACCTTATCAGACCTGTTAAGACACTATCATTTAGAACAGTACCCAATTATATTGATAGTGAAGGTCAGTGACACGTGCCGTAAGAGGATCTAGGATCGGTGTGCGCGCGCGCCGCATCCTGCGAGATGAGACGCGCCTTCCTGCGCCCGCGCGGTTGCATGCGCCGCTGAGCGCGACCGGGGGACGGTGGGCTAATGTGGACGTTACTGGGTTACAATTTTTGGATAAATTCCTTTAAAAGACAGCTTTAATTGAATTGTTAAATTTCCAAGCTGTAGGTACTTAGGAAAATTTTTGGATATATCTCGTAAGAAGGTATAATACATTGAATTGTTTCATTGCCAAGCTATGACTCTTATTAAAGACAGACATGACTTGGAGGTATGTAGCTTGTTCATGCATGTACACGTCTATTCTACGAAAGGTAGCTTAGACTTTGATCTTGACATGCAATTTGAATAAAAAATTTCAAAGAGTTATTAATATTAAAACAAGAGGTCTTAAAAAGCTATTGTAGAGCTTTTTTAGACCTCTTGTTTTAATATTTTCTTTTCATAAAATTCAAAACAATAATTGATTGCCCGATGATGTAAAAATGTCATAGCTTTTTAAGATTATACCTTTAACATAAAATTTCTGTTAAACTCAACACAAATAACAGTTACATACAATTTTATTAAACAATCCAAAAAACTAATACACATATATTCTGATCCAATTTTGCCGCCCCTCCCCCAATGAACACGGGATAACATTACCAGCAGCCGGACACGAGTCGCCCACAGCGCCATCTCACTATTAAATTATACGATTTAACCCATAAAAGTAGTTTAGGAATTTTATTACAGTAACCACACACCACACAAGTCCAAACTTATTTATTTTTTCACTTACCGTTTTGGTAAACTTTGTGACTTTTATTAATGGGCGGATTCGGGCTTGTTCTACGAGTGGTACTTTGTAGTTTTTATTGTATTTTTGCGAGCAATCAGGTGATTCAGCCTGCAATGCAAGATAATTCCGTGCTTCGGAGGGCACGTTAAGCCGTCGGTTCCGGTTACTTTCTACGGATAGTAGTCGTCACATGAGCCATGTCCGAGGCCTTTGGCGGCTCAATAACTCTGACACCAGGATTGGTCAGGTTGACCATCCACTCGATGAAGAAGAAGAAGAAGATTGTATCTTCTTTTCGAGTCGAGATGATTATTTAAATTAAATTAAATAAGTTTAGACCAAAATTTGGCCAGGTCTATTGCACTGTCATTTGCCCTCCAAACATCCTCCACAGTGCAGGACACGGGGCTGCTCGGGCACTGTAGCAAATGAGGCATTGTTTGGACAGCTCCACACTTGCAGCTATCGTTATCCGAGAAACCCCACCTAACACGGTTTTCTTGGCATCTTCCAACACCAGAAGATTGTGTTTTTTCAAATATGTACTTCAATCAAGTTCAACTAGATAAATTCATCATTCAATCATCTATACTATAATATTATAAAGAGGTAAACATTTGAAGTTTGTTTGTTTGTTTGTATGTTCGAGGTAATCTCAGGAATCAGTCCGATTAGAATAATTATTTTTGTAATAGGTAGCTACATTCAACGGGAAGGTCATAGGCTATTTTTCATCCCGAAATTCCCACGGGCACGGGCACAACGCGGGTAAAACCACGAGGCGCTGCTAGTTTTTAATAAAAGGGTTTCTCTGTCGTTGATTTAAAATTATGACATATTCATCTCAAACAATAATCCACAAGTCCTAATCTACATCTTCATTTTAAAAAAACTATCTAAAATAGCAAATTATAACTTAAGATTAATTGTGGGACCGGCTCTAACTATAAAATTTGAAAAACACGTCTCGTAAATCAGTATTAACCGTGTACAGAAATCCTATTTCCTTTGCACCCAAGTTCCTTGTAATTTACAACTCCTTCGACTCCCGTTGATGTCTTTTGTACCGACTTAAATAGGACATAGACGCTCATGGCGTAGTTTGTCTAAACGATGTTAGTTCATTGCGATTGTTAAGCAACGTGCAGCTCGACCCTTACTTTGATGGGTGGCCGATACTGACATATCTATCTGAGCGCTACCGTGCTTCGGAGGGCTCGTAAAATAGTAAGTTCGTGTATGTTAGTGGTCAACCCTGGTGTCGGAGTTTTTAGACCGCATAAAGGCCTCCGTCATGGTCTATCGATTGTAACAATTAAACGATATATATACAGCATAGATATATGTTTCTTATACAATATATTGAAATAGCCATTACTACCTGCAATAAAGAGACGCAATCTATTAAAATATGAAAGAGAATTTATGCACCGTCTTACGCGTGCGGCGAACACAAAGCCGGTAAGACGCACTATCGATACAAAGATAGTCATACAATCTTTTCCCTGTCCGTGTCAATACCTTACTATTGACAACAAAAACCAACATTTTTATTGTAAATATTAATTATATTCAGCACGCGAGCGGTTCATCTTTGAATGAATCAACGGAACAAAATTTACACAATAAAGAAATAAATTCGATAGATATGCAAAATTTTATATCACTTGATGACTTGATGATACTTATATTAGTGTTGTTATAATTCGTTCAGTAGGCCAACGACCTTTGTACAGATGTGTAGAAAATGTTTTATTAAACTTGTTCTTTACAATTGATGTTTTCCGTTGATTGATTGTGAAGATTTAGATGGTTTTGCATATTGTGAATAGATACGAGTATGACAGGTAGGCAATAATAGTTTGTATATAATTTATTCTATATACATGTTATCTTAATCACTCTCACTACATATTATAAAACAAAGTCCCGGCCGCGTCTGTCTATCTGTTCGCGATAAACTATAATACTACTGCACGGATTTTGACGCGGTTTTTTAATAGATAGAGTGATTCAAGAGAAAGGTTTATATGTATAAAAATTCCTGAAATTCCCACGGGAACGGGCACAACGCGGGTAAAACTGCTGGGGCGCTGCTAGTTTTAGTATAATAGTTAGACAAGTGGTCATGGTGCGGGCTACAGATTCGATTAATTATCAGTATAATTTAAGGTACCTATTGTATTTACTTACCTTGCAAAATACAATCTATTGGCAAAACCCTGGTGCTTCTTCTCGAGATATTTACATTGTAGACTTACAACTAAAAAGATATACATTGCCGTTGTGATACAACGAACTTAATAGTTCTAGAACTTGAAGGAGATGACTCTTTCTATTTGATTCTAATTATTCTAGAACTTGAAGGAGATGACTCTTTCTATTTGATTCTAATTATGACGGACTCCTTGACTTAGGCCGTTCTAACTCCTAGACCAGCGTTACCAACTAACTCACCTCACAATGTATGGTTCTTACAGTTTTAAATCTAAGCATTCCAGCCATAGCGTTCATTACCGTATAAATACGTGTAAAATGAAACCTAATTATTAAATCATTAAAATAATATTGACACAAAGTTCAACAACCTTATTAGCGGCACTGTTCACCTGTACATAAAACAGTATTCTTTTCATAGCGTCCATTGTGTCCCCGTAAACCAATGATATTCAGATTGTTGCCGCGTGTTCTATTGTTCTTTTCTATTATGTTATTTAGTCTTTGGTTATCGGATTGATATAGCTTGTTCGAGAATGGAGCCGTTGATAGGGTATTTATACAAATATGACCGCATGCGGCCGGAGATCGAACGGGTAGTACAAGGCCCAAAGTTGAGTGCTTTAGCGTGCGGTGAAACCCGCATGCGGCGAGTGAATGAATTTGACTGCAAATGTTTAATAGTCAAACTATCGCCCGTCGCATGGTGTAAAGTTTACTTAGTGTTGTACACCTATATAAACCTGCTTTGCTTATCATTTTCTTTTAAGTGACTAGAACTGCATACGGGTTTAGCCACCAGAGCAAATGAGTGATTAGATTTGGCAAGTACCCCTACTAGACTAGAATGTTCCGTAAAAAAATTCGTTAATAACTGTCCTAAAAGCTTCGTAGATGAGTTGTTGATGTGTGTAGAAACCAGGAAGTACGACAACACTTAAATCATTCGAGTTTAAAAAGTGCCTATATAATATTATCATACTAGCAGCGCCCCGCGGTTTTACCCGCGTTGTGCCCGTTCCCGTGGGAATTTCGGGAATTTTTATACATATAAACCTCTTGAATCACTATTTAAAAAACCGCGTCAAAATCCGTGCAGTATTATTTGAGTTTATCGCGAACAGACAGACAGATGCGGGCGGGGACTTTGTTTTATAATATGTAGTGATTGTCGCTTAATATACTAATTTTCTCCCCAAGTTGTGTGCTGCGGTGGTTATTATCCAACAGCAAGAAAATGCACACATTCAAAACAGTAATTCCTTTAATGAACAAAAACTTTTATTCCAGAAGTGAAACGAAGTAAAATCGCTGTAATTTTCCAAGCTTATTTACAGATTTGATTGAAACTTGAAAGTTAGTCCTATTTTTAGTACACAAAGTTATATTTTTGAACAGACTGTATAGAAACTCGGTGACTATTCTTGTGACTCCTTTGATTATGAACCGTTTTTATAATTCATTGTTAGATAATTAAGTTGTTTTATCGGCCTGTGAGTCAATGAGGCAGTGGGTGTGCTATTTGTGATTGTTTATATTGTTATCCGTTTTGTCCGTATTGTAACTCATACTTTGTGTGTGGCTTTGTAGTGAAGTTGAATGAAAAAGCTTGTAGAAGTATAACTGACTTATCTAATCATGTAAGACAATAAATAGTTAACAAAACACAGATACAGACTGTATCATACAGATATATAATTAGGAGTTTTAATGACAGTAGATACTAAATTCAGTTGTTATTGCAATAAGGAATCGTTTTTAAGTGGTTTTGAATCATTTGCATTGTGTCTACGAGTCTCCGGATTGTAAAGTGTAATTGCCGCACTCAGAGACGTAATTTTTCATACATAAAATGTCAAAATCACGCATTAACAATCTACTTAGGATGCGTTTGACGTCTCTGAGGACAGCGGTAAGTTTCAATTTGACATTTGTAATGCTCACGTTCTATTAAACTCGCCGGCTCATAGCTTGTAAACTAGCTCAAAGAAACCACGTCTTTAACTTAAACTTTAAATACAGAAGCCCAAATAATAAGTTGTAACATTAAATTGCACGAACGCTACATTAAATTCAAAAAACAAGTACTCAAACAGCGTAATGTTCCTCCGAGACACGTGCATGTATTTCGCAAAGAATCACCTAAATAATAAATAAAATCTTTGACACACCAAATTATTTCTGCCCTGAATAATTTTATACGCATTTTAAAATGTCCTTTCAAAAGAACGTGGGATTTATTGCTTCGAAACCCGTTCGAGGGGTGGTCTTTTAAGGGCCCGAGGGGTCCTTTAAATATTATTTTCTTATTTTTTCGTCTTGACAAACCCCAGCTGCTTGGTACGATATGTTATAAATAAAATTGCGATTTTGACCCATCAGGGGATGTACAGTAGATTGGCATTTTTAAATCTGTACTTGTTACCCTGTTACTTGTTGGCCTTTATTTTTAAAGGAACAAAGTCTAATTTGCTTTGCGATTTTATTCGATTTCGAGCAGTAATGTTGTGTTTTTGAAAGCAATTTCACGTGTCGTCCTGATGGTTTTGCCCCAGTTATTATTACACCGAACCGGAACCGTTTGAATTACGTTATAAATATAGATATTTTGATTCCGAATGATATAAAATGAATTAGTATTTCAATGTTTTGGCACGTAGGATTCGTATTTAATGTTTTTTGAAATCTTTTGCCTTTTGCGATCATTATATCGTTTGTAATTAAATAAACAACTGCAAATATTTTAAATACTAAAATTCATCAAAACTCATTCATGAATCTCATTTCATGCCTTCCATATTTGAATTGTATTTTACTCTGTATTTGTCTACTCAGAAAATTATAGGTACGAGTATGTGAGCTATTAACGTAACGTACAGGTTAGGTTATTACAGGTAGAGTAAATGTTAAATTGTATTATATATTGAAGTATACGCCCCAGTTCCCTTTTTATTACTTAATCGTTTAGATATACCTCCCGCCATTTAAGAGATAAACAAACATCCATCCATCCATCTTCAAAAACTGTAGCGTTACATCACGTTAGGGTACGAAACCGCAATTGCGTCTAGTTTGCCTCTTCCTGTGTACCGTGAGAACGCACCCCGCTCCCCTTACTTCCAAACCAACCCTCGTGTATAAGCCTGTGTCTCTGGTTAAGAAACAATGTAATAAAATTACTTGTCTTTGAAATTAAGAAAGTCCGCAATTTTTTTTCCTAATGAACGAATACCTAGGTAATCTAGAAGGATTCCTTTATTAGTGAGAACACTGTACTGATATCTTCAGTGAGATAAGAAGCCTTGGCCCAGCAGTGGGCAACGGTAACGTAATCTCTAGGTAACGCTGCTGATTTTCGATAGACTGTCAAATTTTTTTATTCAATGACTATTTATAATTAATAAGATATAATAAATAAAGCGATAAAGCAACGTTAATTTAACAAAAAAGCGACGTCCCGGGTGGAATTACACCAGTCGTGGTCACGGGATGACTCGTGGTCATTATAAAATAAGTACAAATCGTTTGAGTTTAAAAAGTTAGCTAAAAAATTAAAAAGTAGGTATTAGCCTATAATGTCCCAATGTTAATAAGATAAAAATAACATTGATTTTAAAGCTTCTTTACTTTGCAGAAATCAGTGAGTAGTTTTTTCAGTTGAAAGGGTTATAAAAGTACCTGGTATTTTTGTGCCTTACAAAATTCCGCACATAGATTGATTTGATATAATCAATGACCATATTTCTTATTGAAGAGTTAAATTATGGAAGAGACAAACAGATCGAATACCATAATCAATTACACACAAACAAAGAGTCAATTACACACAACATCACATACAAAATTCTTCACAAACAAGCATCTAATTTACTTTTCCCAACATCTTAAATCTAAAAATAACCCAAACGTAATCAAGTGTGAAATAAAACTTTAAATTAAATTCCGTTTCATAATTGTGATAGTCGGTTACGTTCCATACCAACGTAACTTGGGTAGCTATCGTAATGCGAAGCAAAAAATAACTTTTGCGAGTTGTTAATAAACCATTGCGTAATAATAAGTCTTAACTTTTGTACCAAAATATGTTTTGGTAAAGGAAAGCTTCGGGAATAACTTTTGAGCATTGAACTTTTATGTTGTTAATGTCATATAATAGGATATTTTTATGTGATTTACCCCTTTTTAAGTCCTGTCATATTTATTTTATATAAGGTGGTGTTTACGCCTAATCCTCCTCACTTTACCGATATCTTCAGTGAGATGAGAGGCCTTTGCCCAGCAGTGGGACATTGCAGGCTTATACTTTTTACTTTTTCATATTAGTGCACTACACTTACGTAGTAACTATTTAGTAATCTGTGACTACACTACCGAGAAATGCCTTCCTTAGCGTAGTAACTTATTTTGAATTGAAATTACGTTAGATAAAAAATAAAATAAAAGCTAAGTGTAAACGTAGTTTCGATTCTAAATGAGTAATGTTCGCTTACCTAAGGGACATAGTAACTTAATTTAAGTTATGTATGATTTTTCACGAAATTACGATAAAAGAAGCAACCTTACATTAGAGTAGTCAACAATAATAAGAAACTCTCAAATGAATAATTAAAATAACCGACTGCGATCTCAACTCTTCACTGTCCATTCGCATAGTCTCAGAGAAATAATAAAAATAATCCTATGAATATTCCCGTACTATCCCAAGACAAGTGACATAGCGAGTCGACATCCTTAACGGATTTCTATGCCCCAACCCTTTGCAAGTCCGGTTATCCAAAAAAAAATATTGTAATTTAATAACCCTGTCGTACCCGCTCTTATTATCAAAAACTACTCTTTCGCGAAAACGACACAATTGGTCACTTGCCCATGAGCGTATTGTTAAGCAAATTCGGATAGTGTTCTATACTAATGTTTTAGGTCGTAAATTCGATGCTTCGTAGATTGAAATCAGCTCACGTGTTACGTTATAAAGCTTTGTCTAACATGGTGTTTAACTTGTTAACTTGTTCAGGTTGTAGATGGTGAGATATGTTCACACCCTTAGTTGTAATGTGAGAAATGTGCGCTAAACGATTATGTTGGACATGGCTTTATAAATGGGAATATTATGTGTTGAATTTGATGGTTATTTGTAACATTCTTCGGGATTTAGTATTGCTGTTTCTGAGTGTTACTGACTTATAGTGTTGATGAAAATAAACTATGTTCATGTATCTACCTACTTTAATTAAACAAGTAGGTAGAAACATTAACTCGTCTAAAGTAATACCAATTCAAAACTTAAGTTCTAAGTTATCTAACAACATATATTTCATAGAAGGTATATGAAAATGACAATAAGTTACCTAGGCTTAAGTTTAAGCTTAAGATGCCGACATTTTAGACTTCGTTTCGAAATAAGGAGAGAAAAAATACATATATTTATTTCTCCCTTAAATAAGGAAGTGTCATATTCCTACCACATCTCCTACCTAATTAAAAAAATAAAGACTCTTTACATAAGAACTCTTTAAACAATTTTTCCGTAACTGTGTTTTAATTACAAGTTCGTCGATACTTGGACCGCTCGGCGCACAATAGAACATATGATAGCTTGTATCGTATGAAAGGAGTGACCTTGGTGCTACATAATGATAAAAAAGGTTCATCCACACTGCAACTGTTATAAGACCATTGTGAGAGGACACCCACAGTCCACATGGCTCGCTCTACACAGGTGTGGCTTTGTTATATGCAAATTACAACTTTCGCTCTCAAACCATACAATTTTAGGACTATTTATGTTTTAAAATTAGATCAGTGGGACGGGACTGTTTGTTGTATGCGTTATTTGTGGACGTATTGGTCTAAATCCGTAATCTTTCTCGAAGCAATGGCAAAATATTTGTCAAATCGAAACGTTTCGCAAAATCAGCTCTTGTTATCATGACTTTTTCTAAGTAGAACTAATATAAAAAAATTGATGACAACTAAAGTACTATGAAAGACTGGCCCAATACATTGCTGAAAAATGAAAGTGGAATAAAGGCAGGATGATAGGCAAGACTTTGCCTGCCGTAGAAGAAGTACAGGCTATTATGAAATTAAACTACAATAAGGAACTATGATATTTATACAGCTAGAAATAGGTACAAGAGGTAAGTAAATAAATTCGAGTAGGCTAGTTGCCAACCCTGGTGTCGGAGTTTTATAATACCGCCTAAAGGCCTCCTTCGAGTATATTGTACGACAATTTTGTTTTGATTTGTCGCAAGCAAATTCCACAACCAAAACAATACACCTTTTAAAGCATTTCCTTGTACTAATAAACTACATTTAACGCGACTGTTTGTTCCAACACTTCACAATATAGAGCATAATCTAATAAACAGTATCATGCAATTATCGTACACATAAATTCGCAGTCCAAAGCTTAATACTGGACAACAAATCGTAATGTAAGTTGGACAAAAACAGAACCAGTCTAATGTCCAGTGTCCACCCCTTGGACACATAGATAAATCGGCCCTTGAATAAAACCAGACATACAGACGGACATAACAAACTGCTTGTTAATCGTCTTTGTTACCATTTAATGTCTTGTATTCAGTTAAGCTTCGTTGATTCGAAGACGTGTGAGCGTCGCAGGGTTAAGGTATTGTATAGTTCCGAATAGGTCAAATTGCTGTATATTATCGAATGACACTTTTTTGCAGAAAGGGTTTGTGAGATATCAGTTTAATTGGAGACCGTTATCTATAGAAAAGCGGTTAGATTGTTAGAAATACTTGTTGTTACGTATTGTGATCGTGTAATCCGTTGAACTAGGAAGTGTGAGCTTCAATTGGTAACGTCTCTGAGTGCATCATGTCTAACTGCAGAGACGTTCATTAAATCGATAATGAATTTTTCATACATTACGAACTAATCTCGGGTATTACCGATCCGGGAAGGTAATTGCCTATTTTTCATCCCAAAATTCCCATGGGAACAAGGACAACGCGGTAAAAACCGCGGGGCGCTGCTAGTTGGTAATATAGGCATAGACAAAATGTCTATGTGCTCTGTCTGCATCAGTATAGTCACAATAATATAGATTATAGACATTCATGACAAAATCACCTTGAACCAGTATTTCTCAGTCATCCCAAGACTTCCAACTGTATGTATAAAATTAAACCATTTGTCGAGTTCATATTAATTTCAAACAATACTTGTCAAACATAACCTGGTTAGCTGTGTAAATCGTTGGAATAATTGAAAAGTTTGCACATTCAGTACTGGGTATACGAATGTTCAAGTAACTTTGAACAGGTATATTTTGTAGAACATATGCGAATTGATAGTCATTTTTAGTTCTTTTTAAACTATTTTTCTGCTGAAATGTACTTATTACTTAATTCCTTAAAATTTAGTATATACATACGTAATTATGTATACTTAGCCAAAAAATCGTTTATTGAAAAAACCTGAAACAAAATCCTGTCACTGTTTCAATTATTTTGATTTAAGAACACTAACCGCCATCGTACTTCAAGGTGTCAAATGCTTCCCTAGAAAAGTTTAATGACCGATAGTGACGTCTGATGTATGAAAAAATACATCAATTAGTTAATTGTTGATTTAATGAATGTTCTTATTGCTGCAGTTATTCAGCAGATTATGTACCTCATACCTATCACATATATCTATGTACCTATATCGCACATCTACAAGTAAACATAGCTATAGCTACATCTGCTATAGCTATATGTATAGATAGCTATGCGAAGTATACAGCGTCCTCCAAATGACGTAGGTTGGCTCAGGTGCGTGCTACATAACGTGTTTACTCTAGGCGGCGCATGAAACCTGTCAGTTAGTACATATCATTATACACGGTGAGCCTTAATAACCCGAAAGATTTAAACGACGTATTTGTGACCACAGTACGAGTAAATAATGCTATATCAACATGGGTCCAATTATGTGTCTTAATTAAACTACTATTTCAGTACAAATTAAATCATATTAATTGATCGCTTCTTTGTAAACAAACCTTTACTTCAGAGAGTGAGCGAGTTTTCATTAATCTCAGTTGAGAAACAGTTGAGGAGCGAGCATGACACTTAACGAATCACTCTGATATCATACGATGCATCAACCATGTGGTTAGTGCGTCTGAAAAGTAGTAGGTGGCTACGTCACGCCTTTAGGGTGTGTTACAATTGAGATTTTCTTACTTGTGTTTTACTTGAAATAATTAATATCTCTTAAAATATGGGTTTTTGGACTATACGTTATATAACTTTATATACTCTAATTAGGCTCTAAAATCGTTGGTTTAAATCTTTCGGGTTATTAAGGCTCACCGTGTATATATTGTACGTACATGTATGTGTTTTTACGTACTATATGTTTAAAGAATGTATAATGTAAAAAATACGCATATGTTTAAACTAAAGATTATAAAAAATGTTGCGAATTTTATCATGGTTTGGGATAGATCAAATCTAGAAACACTTCCAGTCCATCATCACCATCAGACACAACCATCCAGTTAGATCTTATTTCTTTGTAGGTAGTATATGTCTTTTCGAAATTACGTATTTTATTTTAATTTTGGGGGAGATCTTTGCCCAGCTGTGGGACGATATAGGTTAAGGAAAAATTCCTCTGTCTCCTCTGTAGCAGATTATGAAAAACCTGTAATTTTCAGTGAGAGACAATTCTCTTCAAATTCTCTATACAAAACGTCCAAAACTCTAAAGTTAGGTATCATTTAGATTTAACTACAAGCTTAAAGACAGGGAATTCAAAACGGTTCTTTCAAATTAACGTCTTGCTACGCGTATTTTGTATGAAAAACAAAAGAAAATCCATGCGCGTGGACGACTGCGCAATACTGTGGCGCACTGAAAAACGCTTAAATTAAAGAGGTTTAAGCAAAGTTTCAAAGACAATAGCGCTGACTCGCAGTCTATAAATTCGCTTAGTTTAAACATAGACAAATCATCCATACTAATGTATTCTTCTTCTTAAAGTGCCTCTCCGACGAGCGAAGGTTGGCAGTCACTTTGGCATAATCCTACCTTTGGCGAGGCGAAATAGTTCGGCTGCACTCACTATTTCTGTCCCCTCCCAGACGTTATGTAGCCAAGATTTCTTCCTTCGTTACATGTATCTAATCTCTATCTCGTGTATAGAAACAAGAAATTCATTAACCACTTCGCTTCGTCATTGTTCTTCGTAGGTATATCATCATTTCACAAACGTCAATTAATAACGGACACACCTGACTCGAACTTGGAACATTAAAGAAAAAACAGCGGCCGATACTATGATGTGTTTTTATGATACTTTGATCTTCGATAGATATTACAACTTGAAGTATTTCTTGGAAACTTACTTTTAAAGTTTACAGTAAAATTGAAGATTCTGATGGAATTTTATAATTGAAGAATTCACTAATTGCTTTTGTTTTTTAATTCCTTTAAGCTTTAATAAAATGTTTACTTGATGTTTAACTACGTATCAGTAATAGACAGACATATATTTTTGCAAAAATCTAAATAACTCTCCCAGAAGTTCAATGCACGTAATGTTGTCTTTAATGTCTATAGGATGTTTAAAGTAAAGTGTTACGCAATATTACTTAACTTTATTAACCAAGACATATTACACGTATTAATATATATAATGACATAACACAACACACTTCTTCTTTTTTATAAAACAACAGAACATCAACTTTTTATTACATTGTCTATGCTTTCTAAGTATATAGGTTTTATTCAACAACACCCTACCTCAATGTAATAATAATCTAACAACATAACATAAAACTAATCTACCTATTACATTGCCTCAACACCCCCTCTCAATGTAATACACCCTTACAGCTAGGTATTTAAATTTATATTTAAAGAAGTTAACTTATTAATACAAACCACAGTTTTTAATAAATCTAGACAATAAATTTTTATTCAACGCTTTTGTAAACATATCTGCGGTTTGATCTTCAGTTTTAATATACTTTAAAGTTAATTTTCCTCTTTTAATCAAGTCTTTTATAAAATGAAATCTTATATCAATATGTTTTAATCTTTTAACACTCTCAGTGTTCGCTACCATTATAGCACTCTGGTTATCACAAAATATTGTGACAGGACACAATTTTACAAAGTTGAAATCTTTAAGCAAATTAATTAGCCAACATGCTTCGCTTGCAGCCATACTAATTGCTATGTACTCTGACTCAGTAGAAGATAGACTAACGCTGGCCTGTTTCTTTGAAGACCATGAAATTAAACAATTTGCAAACATAAAACAATAGCCAGTTGTCGACCTTCTATCTTTCAAGTCTCCTCCCCAATTAGCATCACAATATCCCAATAATAAATTGCTATTACATTTGTAAACAAGTTGGTAATTAATAGTATATTTTACATATCTCAACACTCTCTTTAATGCAGTTAATAAAACATTATTTGCATTATTTTGGTACCTACTCAACATTGACACAGCAACACACAAATCAGGCCTTGTTCCTAATACAGCATAAGACAAGCAACCTATAATTTGTCTACATTTATTTTCAATGTTTTTATCAATAACAGAATCATTTTTTCTTCTAATATTTTAGTATTAAAGTTCAGATCCATTGGTGTACATATTTCTTTACAGTTTTGCATATCAAATTTCTGTAATACATTTCCCAAATACTCTTTTTGGTTTAATTCAGTAATCCCTGAATCTAAATCTTGTTTTACATGAATACCTAAGAAATTTGAAATTAAGCCCAAGTCTTTCATTTTAAATTCATCATTCAATAATGACTTAAGGTCACATATTTGTTTTTCATTATTTCCAAATATTAGTAAATCATCGACATACAGTAAAACATATGTTCGAGCATTGCCCTCACATTTTATGTACAAACAAGAATCACTTTTTGATTTTACAAAACCTTGTTTTATAATTACTGTATTAAATTTGTCATTCCAGTATTTTGGTGACTTTTTTAAACCATACAGTGATTTATTTAACTTAACAATCTTTTTATCACCGCTATATGCACCTTCTGGCAATTCTAAGTACACTTTTTCATCAATGTCTCCATATAGGAAAGCTCCTGTAACATCCATTTGAATAATCGGTAAGTTTAACTTAGTTGCTATACAAACAAATAACCTGAATGTTGACAATTTAGCTACTGGTGCATATATATCACATAAGTCCATTATATCACACTGCTCAAAACCTCTCGCCACTAACCTTGCTTTATACTGTACATTATTATTAGGATTTTTTATTTTAAACACCCACTTACTACTTACAGTCTTTTCAGTTACAGGTTCGTCACAAACAGTCCAAGTATTATTCTCTTTCAGGGTTTCCAATTCTCTCTGAACTGCTTCTTGCCATTTACTTGCGTCGTTCCGTTGCATGGCATCTCGGTAAGTCTTCGGTTCACCTCCCTCGACACAGGTATGATGGCACTCGTAGAATGAAGTCTGTTTCCTAGTTCGAGTACTCTTCTCACGTGCCGGTACCTCTTCCTTATCATCATTGCTAGATTCTTCTTCGCTGGAACATGGTATGTAGATACTGTCACAATCGCTAGACACATTCATGGTTTCCTCTTCCTCTTCAGGCTGTGATTGCTTTTCCTCCATCCTCTTTTCGCCATCTTCAGCCGTCTCCTCTCTGTCTTTAGGATAACTAGTGTCTTCCTTCTCCTCTATTGTAGTATCCAGCATGACTAACTGCTCCTTCTGATTTTCACCTCTTTCTAGAAATACAACGTCTCTTTTCACTTCAATACTGTTCTTTTTAGGGAAAAATATCCTATATCCCTTGACATCTTCACCATAACCGACCATTACTCCTTTCTCTCCTTTAGGATCCCATTTTTTCCTCTTCTCCTTTGGAATATGGACATACACGGGGTTTCCAAAGATTTTAAGAGCCGCTATGTCAAATTGCTTGCCTGTCCATGTTTCATATGGGGTCTTTCCAGTTTCATTGCTCTTGCTTGTTCTATTTAGTACATATGCCGCCGTATGAACAGCTTCTGCCCACAACTTCTTAGGTAGACCTGCCGCACACAACATAGTACGTGCTGATTCTATTAGAGTTCGATTTTCTCGCTCTGCCTTGCCATTTTGTTCAGGTGTATATGGCACCGTGGTTTGATGAGTTATTCCACGTTTCTCAAACAGATTTTGTACTTCTTTGTTCACGAACTCTAATCCGTTATCACTTCTAAATGTCAGTACCTTGTTTTTGGTTACGTTTTCGGCCTTGTACAAAAAGTTCTCAATGCACTTCTTCACTTCATCTTTGCCTTTAACAAAGTACACTGACCTGTAGTTGGAGTAGTCATCTTTCAGAATCACAAAGTATCTGGAGCCTCCCACGGACGGCACCTCCATGGGTCCGCACGTATCTGCGTGTATCAATTCGCATGGTCTACTTGTTTTATTTTCACTGGCACTGAAAGGCAAACGATGTATTTTGCCCTCCAAGCAACCCTCACACTTATAGTCCGAGTCTTTCACTTCAATGTTGTTGTTTTTAAGCACCATTCTCACATATTGTAAGTTTTGATGAGCTAACCTTTCATGCCATGAATGCAAGTCTCCGTGAATAACTTTTGCAGCATTAACTAAGCAATCCGTATAAAAACGACAGTCCAACACATACATATTGCCGCTTCGCTGTGCAACTGCTACAATTTCATTGCATTTATAAAATTTGCAACCATTTCGGTTTGTTATCAAAACATAACCTTTACTCGTGACACGATTGACAGATAAAAGGTTCATTTTCAGTTCAGGAACATAGAGAACGTTTTCTATGGTCGTGTGAACCCATTCGTTCCCGTTCCATACTTCAAGCGCCACCTGTCCGCATCCTTCCACACTAATTTGCGTTCCATTACCAACAGTCACCAACTTGTTTGTAACACTCGAATACGACGAAAAAAGTTTATAGTCACAGCACATATGTTCACTTGCACCGGAGTCTACTAGCCACTGGGTTTTGTGAAAATTATTGCCGATTGCACTTTCTACGACGAATGCATTGTTTTCTTTTTGTTTCTTGAAACGACATTGACTTTTGACATGCCCAACTTTATTACAATAATAACACCTCCGCTCAAATCGACCTTCTTTGTTGTCATTATTATTATGATAATTGTTCGAACTCGCCCTCTGATTAACTCTACATTCACTTTGAAAATGTCCTAGTTTATTACATTTGTAGCACTTCACCAATTTTTTATTAAAGTTTTTCTTAGCAACAAATGCAGCAGAAGATGATTGCGCACTTTCATCGCCGCTTCTCTCCTTTATCCTTTCCTCTTCTATCAGCAACCTGGCTACTAAATTATCATAGGTCTGCTTATCGTCAGATGCAGATTCCCAAGCGGATATAAAATGTCTATATTGATCTGGTAACGACATCAAAACTTTCGTTATTACGAGCTTATCCGATATAGTTTCACCGAGCTGTTTCAATTGATTCTGTATTTCCTGTATTTTTGATAAGAAAGTAGACATTTCTGCACCTTCTTCGTATTTAAACTGAAAGAATCTTTGCTGAACAATATGAATGCTCGTCTCTGATTTTTGTTCATAGACACTTAGTAACTTTCTCCACATCTCAGCCGAGGTTTCACATGATAAGATATGTATCATGACATCTTCTGACATTCTTGTTACCAGCAATGTCTGGGCTTTTGCATCGCACGTTTCCCAACGAGTACGATCGGCATCATTTTCCGGTTTTATCTTGGTGCCGTTTACTATGTCATACAAGCCCTGACCTCGCAGCAAAACCGTAGTCTGGAACCGCCATATATTCCAATTTCTGGAGCCTTCCAATTTTATTGCTCCCTGTCCGTGTAATACAGAATCCATTGTATTTCCTTTCCTTTACTTCTTCTTGCCTCGTTCCAACCAGGAACAAGTAATTAATCTGATTGCGGGTCTGGGCCCATAACCTATAGGATGTTTAAAGTAAAGTGTTACGCAATATTACTTAACTTTATTAACCAAGACATATTACACGTATTAATATATATAATGACATAACACAACACACTTCTTCTTTTTTATAAAACAACAGAACATCAACTTTTTATTACATTGTCTATGCTTTCTAAGTATATAGGTTTTATTCAACAACAATGTCATCTTAAAATTTCTGTTATATATGTTCCGTTATATACTAGAGCCACTTAAATGTTATCCTTTGCACGCGTATCATTTTATTAGTTAAAAAATATCTTAAAATATCTAACGTGACTATTTCGCTCTACCAACCCAACATTTAAAAATACTGTATGCGACCTTCACAGGCACGCGGTAGAATCCTCGAAATAAATTAAAAAATGCTCTCTCATCATCAATCAAACGGGCTCAATTCCATCAATATAATTTACTTTTTGTAAACACGTTACCCAACAACTCTACTAACGGGCAAAAAGAGAACTAAATCGACTCCGAACTAAATTGAAGTATTTTCTAGGTCGTTGTATAAAAATAGCTATAGTGGCGCCCTCATTGAAGCGCAAACTTAGTTAGAACTTTTTACCGAAAAGCGCCCTCAGTGACTAGCAAGTTAAATTCGGCCCTGCGAGCCAGGTACGGACTCTAACTGAACTAATCAATTCTAAATAACAAATTGCTTACGAACCTAGTCGTGTTAACGTACACACACATTACAGACAATTTATGTAATTGATTTTGGAATGATTTAGCGATTATTAGTCTTAGGTATGCAATATAATGTTAGGCTTTTCGTTAGTACCTATTTATAAACTAAAGCAGGCTTAAATGAGTAAGCAAATCTGTGAGTCATACATATTTTAAGGGCGCACATTAATCACTACATCGTATGAAACAAAATCGCTTTCCGCTGTCTGTCTGTCCCTATGTATGCTTAGATCTTTAAAACTACGCAACGGACTTTGATGCAGGTTTTTTTAATAGATAGAGTGATTCAAGAGGAAGGTTTAAAAGTACAAAAAATCCCAAAATCCCCGCGGGAACGGGCACAACGCGGGTAAAACCGCGTAGTATATTATATTATATTTTCTTACGAGAGTTTAAATTCCATACCATACCATAACGACTGATTTTGAACCCATAGACAACTTCTTCTATTAAACAAGAGTTTTTTTTCTTTTATAATTTGGCATCACATGGTATGTATTTGCCAATTTCAATGCAATGTCAATGCAAGTTAGGGAACAAGAGTTCAGTAATGGGGTCAGAATGAAATGAAATAATAACTTTTTCTTAAACCTTTTCTTCAGGAGGAATGTGTCTTCGGCTGGAAAATCGATCGACAACATTCGTGTACAGTTTAGTCTTAAGTTTAGACTTGAGACTTTGGTTCCGTGAAACCAGAGAAGAAATGGAATAGAGACAAAAAGTCTCATTGACTTTTATTAAAGGTTTTCGTAGAAGACTGACCTGTCTATAGCTAAAGTAGGTAAGTAATATTAATTAATAGCATCATGTACGTTTGCAATGTATGTAACAGATTCCTACTTTAAAACGAATCATAAAGTTGCGTATCTATACTTGTTTGTTAGTTTGTATGTTCGAGCTAATCTCGGGAATTACCAGTCCGATTTGAATAATTCTTTTTGTAATAGATAGTTACATTCAACGGGAAGGTTACAAGCTATTTTTCATCTCAAAATGCCCATGGGAACGGGCAAAACGCGGGTAAAACCGCGGGGCGCTGCTAGTACTTTATACATTGCTGCTTTATGAAACCTAGTTTTCTAACTATATAACCAAATCCCTACGACACACAAAACTTAATCTAATTCTCTTCTTAAAAAGTACTCTAAAAAGTAACTCAATTAATTCTACGGCAATTATCGCAGTACGTAGATACCGAGTGACATGTTGAAAGTAAGTAACAGTTATAGCCTGTGCAGGTGGGGGACTTTAGTCCGCCCGGACTTTTGACCGTCGAGATTGAATCAGATTTAAAAACTTCAAGTTAACAATTAACACGTTGGAATTTAACCCTTGAAATGTTTAGTGTACAGACGGGTGTACACTAAGTTTGAATGCCCCGCGTGCTTAGTGAACAGACGGGTGTACACTAAACTTTGATCCCATTTGTCGCTTGTTTCCTTCAAGGTCAGATTATCTAAACGCCCATTGGCTGAACCATGCTGAAGCTTCATTCAATACGGAACGAAATACAGATAATATACCGACATTGAGAGCAAAAATATATACTGTCCGAGTGAAATTACCAAAAATTGCGTGGAATTTTCTGTGGTCGGCCATCTTTTAGAAATTGGCGCCACACGTAAAGTGGTAATAGTTTTGTAAAAATGACTTCTAGAAGCAACCGGAGAGTATTCTATATAGGTTTTTTTGTGTATTTACTGGGAAAATACTGTAGATTATGTGTAAAGTTATAGAATCACAAATAGTGGTAAAATTCTAATGAAAAAAAGTAACTAACTTTTGCAAAGCATGTTTTTTTGCACGACAAAGTTACATGCACGCTTTGTGTGTGTACTATTTTCTTTCAAATTATGAGGTTTTATGCTTGTTTATGGACATGAATAAGCTGGTAATTTATCAAGGATTATTTAGACATAAATAGTTAAGTACTTGCTAAAAGCAAAAGCAGATAGAAATCATTTTGCGTAAAGTTCGACGGCCTTACGAACGGCCATTTATGTTCCGGTACCGACAGCAGCATTGAAAACAAGTATTCAAATCGAGTTGTAAATGATGTGGTATAAATTAGGTATCCATGTTTAGAGTAATTTCAGCGGTCAAAAAATTGATTTATTGATATTCCTAAACTTTTTAACAATTTTTTTTTATTAATATTTAAAAAATAATAATATTAAATAGGTAATAATTTCAGTGTATTTTTATGGACATAATGTTTACTACAACCAATTTCATTATTATCATCATCATCATCATTATTCGTAGTAGATTTTCGAGCTCGGATCGATATTATCAACATCATCGTATTTTTTTACCAGTATTATGGGGAATAGTTCAGTCGGGGTAGACATAAAACTAGCCTGAAATAGAAAAAAATCCGGGGAGCGATTTTTTTTTAACCTCTCAGTCTTGTAGCGAAATGTCAAAAACCGATCGGCAGCCCGACCGCTTGACAGATAATGACGTGATGATGGCGTCATCAATACCGAGTTGTCTAATTTATGTAATAATTTTACAACCAAACCATATTTTGGGTTAGGAGCTTTACGACTACATCTCTATTTGACTAGGCAGCGGATGTGACTAGATCGCTTTGGGACTAAATCGCGATATGACCGTATCGCGCTGGGGTTAAATAGCTGTTCGACCATATATGCTTACGTCCTATTACCAGTTCGACGTAATATCGATATGACGTACAATTGTATCAAAAAGTATTAACTCGATTCTCTACCGCTAAAGGGTTTACTGAGCCCGCGGGTTCAGTCGACCACTCTCTTCGGTAGGTTATGGTTTTTTTTTTACGTAACTGATACAAAAAAAAAAAAACCCTAACCTACCGAATAGTAAGAAAATTGTTTTTACGTACTATTCGGTAGGTTAGGTTAGGGTTATTTTTTTTTTGTAGTAGTCTTCTAAGCCCGCGGGCCGAGTAGACCCTTTAGTAGAAGTAGTCGTCTGAGCCAGAGAAATAAAATATTACATATCATCATATTGAACACAACTGTACTCCCACAAAACAATCCACTGAGTAGTCATAACGCTATCTAGTCATACAAAGATCTGGTCAAATAACGATCAAGTCCAATCGAGATCGAGTCCAATCGATATTTAGTCCCAAAGCGATCTAGGCACATCCGCTTTCTAGTCAAATAGAGATGTAGTCGTAAAGCTCCTAACCCCATATTTTTTTATTCTGTAAACGGCAATGTACTTATTGATTTATTTTCTAACTATTAGGCATGAAAATAAATTCATAATACATGTATTGTATTATGTTATTCATGTTCAAACTTTAAAAACCATATTGTGGGCTGCATTACGAGATATAAATAAATACTCAAATATAAACAAAAGAACAAGGATCTATTCTTCCTAATTATATAAACAGTTTCACGAAAGAGCTCTAAATATTTACGATAAGACCACTTGAAACTTGACGCGACGAAGCATAAAAACAACTAGGGATGTCCCTTGACTTTGTTATGATTGCATCGATAGTTGTTATTGCAAGGTATTTTGGAAATGTAAATAAAAATACAATATTATCAAAAACTTGTTTTATATTGGGATTGGGTAACTTTATTTATAATTAAAATAGGAAATATGTATTTATTTAATATTCATTAATAACGTGGGCACAAAATGTAAAAGAAAGTTTATTAGTGTATAAACAAAATGCACTATAGTTAATCAAAACAGTTCTGATTCTTCGTCATCACTATCCTCTTCAATGCTGTCCTCCTTCTCGTCATCTTCGTAACAACATAACAAAAACGAGAAAAATTAGTTTTTTATTATTTTATACTAGCCGTTACCCACGTTGTACCCGTTCCGCGGGAATTTCGGGATAAAAGTACCACAGTAACTCAGCTAAGTGAGCGTATATAACTGTTAAGTTTCATCCAAATCAATTCAGTAGTTTTAGCGTGAAAGAGTAACACAATTTATTCGCAAAAATAAATACCTAATTGAAAATAAAAAAATATTTACAAGATACTACAGTAATTATCGACAATAACAAAGCTATCGCCTATCTATCAAAGCACTGCACATCCCTATTACACTACTAGGTTTCTCATAGGCTACGGGCAAAATTTGTTTAGCTTTTTACAAATAAAGACCAACTACGGGATTTTGTAAAACAAACCGCCATATTTTTTGCTCTGAACATACAATTTGAATTGATTTTATTTCACAAAAAAATAACTTATGAGCTGTTTTATCGTTGTGTTAACGATTGTTATTGCTTTTTATGCTCTTTTTACTGTAAATACAAACAAGTGTCGTTATAAAATCCTTGAAAATCGGTAACATACTAACGGATTTTACTAAGACTTTATTTTGATGTATTTTTACGTTTTACGATGTATTTTTTATAACTAATCGTCTAAATAGAATAAGTCACTCATAATAAACAGTATTTACATAAACAAATCAGTACTAACCTGAGATAAATCCAATAAATCACCAAAAAAAGTTCCAAGAAACACGCACACAACACTGTCAATACCGCGCATTGAAAACTGAACCAAAACAAAAAATAACCATAGAGTACCTATGCTATATTTTCGTTTAGAATGAAGGCAAATATATCAAAGAACGGAAATAACCAAACTTCTTCATACAAAAGTAGTCTGTAACATTATTAAAATAAGGCGTAAAGTCGGTCGAGTCGGTGCGACGAAGACGGAGACGAAGGTACAAGCTACATAATATACGTACTTTTTTTTGGATGTATACTAATATTAACGCTTCGGTGGTCTAGTGGTATGTGCACTCGCCTGCCAAGACAGGTCCCGGGTTCAATTCCCAGGTCGAGCGAAAACATGTTTCCTACTTTTCAAACATGGCTCGGGTTTGAGATCACCAACCCGCATTAGGTAAGCGTGGTGATATCTTCATTGAGACGAGAGGCCTTTGTCCAACAAGTGGGACATTACAGGCTAATATAAAAAAAAACTAATTTTGATTAATTGAAAAGTTGAAGAAAATAAAATTCCACCCATTACGATTTTTTCGATAAACTTGGTAGTATAACTCAGCAAATATTGATCCTAGCGTAAAAATTATATTGGCTAAACTTGTGGAAAATTACATTTCCAACAACTTTGGATAGGACCATTTTTGCTCGAAAGTTGAAAATTAACGAGTTATTTCAGAAAAACGAAAAAAATTAACTTTAAAACAAAATGGCGGCGAACCCTCTACCGGGATTAGTTCGAAAATCGAGATTTATATTCCCAACCATCCCCCCCGACGTTTAAAAAAAATCGCTCCCCGGATTTTTTTCTATTTCAGGCTAGTTTTATGTCTACCCCGACTGAACTATATATCCAGCAGTGTATTTTTTTTCAACTGATGATGATCATGAGTTTCTATGTAGAACATATTATAAGTAGGTAGTACTATATTCCAACAAACATTTACTATCTTTTTTATCAAACAGTATTACTTTGTATCAAATATTTCCGTAGGTAACCTAATTTGGGTACCTAATTTTTATAATACTAAAAATAATTGCAATCCACCACAAGTGAAACGGTACTATGAAATCAACAAAAATAAAAATCATTAAAAAAATGCAAAGAATTTTGTTTGCGAACGGTACTTTCTCGGCGATTCTAGAGTGACCTGTGACCCGGCGCGCGCGGCGGTCGCTCGTAATGGCTGCCGTGTTTTGTTTTAATTTGTAAATCGGTTTGTGATGTAATTATTGTGTTACATAGTGATCTAAATACATGTAATTATGCATAAATACCTATGCTACAGAGTTAAAGTGTTGGTTTTAGTAAATATCTTTTGTGAAGTGAAAAAATAATGCAAATGTGTCACGATTTTGACTCGAAATCATGAACTTTAAAAATAATTAAATAATTTCGGTATCATGTAAGTTTTTTGAAACTATTTAGAGGGCATTAGCTATTAGAAAATTTTACAACGAAAACAATGATATATAATTTATAACATATAATTATATCATAATCCCGTAAAATTAGTTTTTCTCATGACGTCACGTAAAACTTTTTTCCGATAAAAATTTGCTTGCATTTTAGGCATTTAGAGGTGACCTTGGTCAGCGCGCCTCACGGGTTAAACAAAATGGTAATCGGATTTAATGAGACTAATTCACGTGAGTGATTGTTTGAACTAAATATATGTGGCAAAAATGGTGTCATATTAGGATAATGGATTTTGTTAGATTAAGTACGATCTAATTAGTATCGTTTTCAATACGTATATCAGAAACAAAACCGTATCGCGTATAGGACAAATATATATGTATCCAATAACGCACACAAGCGGAAAAAAATCTCCAACATAATAAAACTTCACAACTTAATTAGCCTAAAACTTACATCAGAGGCATTTGTCCTCGGACACTCCTTCAAGGACTTTCCGCAGACCTTTGTCCCTCGTCTGCGCAACCTTTAAGGCTTGGGTCTCACCGTAGTCCGTCGTAATCGGTTTTCTCCAATAAACGTCGATTAGACTCGCCGGCGTCAGCACGCCTGCACCGGCCTATGGTGTACACTCGTGTGCACCATGCTTTAGACAGAGCTTGAGATAAGACAGAACCAAAAGGTTAATACATAGGAGAACAAAATAGTCTATTATAATAGTCTATTAAAAGTCAATTCGTTAGGTTCGTTAGTCTCGCTAAAACTCGAGATCGGCTGCACCGATTTAGTTGATTCTGGTTTTGAAATGTTTGTCGTAATCCAGGGAAGGTTTAAACGGTAAGCAGTGACGGAATAAATGCGGAGGAAACCGCAGGACACTAGTAACTTATATAAGTATACACGTTTTTATTAATGTACATATTTTTGAGTACAGATAGGTATTGCAATATTTATTTGAAGTCTACGTTACATTGAGTTGTTACATTCATATTATTTGTACATGATAATGTACCGCTTAATTGTTCTCAGAAACCTCTTACTTGTACTTCTCAGTAAGTGAGAAGCTGACCATTATTTTATCCTATTTAAGAAATAAAGAATTTTTTGATGCTTAAATACAATTCTACATTATATACCTAAAATGCTAGCAACCACTATTTGGCCAGCCTCACATTGTTACCTCCCAAATATTTAGTATAATAGAAAAAGCTTCGGATTCTAATAAGAGAACGTTAATAATAAAAACACTTTTTCTCGGAACTGTACGAGCAGTCGTGACTGGTCCGTGATTTCAATTATTCCGTAGAAGTGTTCTCTTGGACTGATCTACTTTAATTATTATCCTTATCAAGAATGAGTCACAGTCGTCTTGTATAGGTCAGTGGCCAATTTTGGTTTCAGTCTGTTTTCAGACAGACTGCCTAATGGCCGCCTAAACCTCAGAGACAGGTGAGAGTCACTTCGCAGTATCTATTCTTCTATACTAATAATGAAGCTAGATTTTTTGTTTGTTTGAACGTGGAGCTACCAACCCGAATGGAATAACTCTGAGTTTAATTTTGTTATGGATAGCCACATTCAACGGGAAGATTTAAAACTTCTTTCATATTAAAATCCTTTTTTCAGATACAAAATGGTCTAGGTTAGTACCATACTTTCATCGCATGATCCTTCTGAACAAGAGATTTAGAGAAAAAACATTGATCACACTCGCTTGAGAGTAACTTTATTTAATTAAACTAACACATCACAACAACAATATTATTTGTTTACCTTATACTTTAAAATAAAACATTATTTCTAACTTAACACCTCATCTTGAAGTAAAAAACACAACATTCCATCTGTCTTCTCTAAGCCATCCAAAACGATAAATAAACACTAGACGAACTCTCGGACTAAACCTCCGTGTGTTCCTATTCTGAACATCACTCGATATTTTTGAGATATCTTTGGTACAAGGCAGTTAGTCTTGGTTGTTGAAAGTAAGATTGTGTTGCATTGCATTATTTTTTTCAGTATTGTGGTTGCAATACTGTGGTTGCAATCATTGGAGTATATTGCAGCATTTCCAAGTATATTACAATAGCAAAATGAATGTCATACCTAAGTGTTACAGCTAAAAATTTGCTATAAATTCTACTTGTTAAGGTGTTGCTATTGTCAATACAATATTGTTACACACAGAAAAACTTTCAAAAAGAGAAATATCCTACAAAACCAAGATCTCTCAACCTAAAATATCTAACTACACCGCGCTAAATCGTTCAAATATCGTTGCACATTAGAATACTCTCCAACGGCAAGGAGTCGAGCGCGGCCCGAGGTGACGGCGCGGCTCAAAGCTTCGACAGCCGTCCACCACGGCTCATAATTAAGAACGGTGACTGTTGAAAAATGGCTGCCGCCCCCGGCCGGCCGTGAATAATCGCCGTAATTACCATTCGGAATAATTTCAAGCCAGTCATAGCGATGCTATCGGTAGGTGTCGACGAGCGCTAGTTACGCGCACGCACTAACACGTGCCGTGATTTTCAGCGGGGTTTTGCAATTTTTTTGTAGAACTCTGCTTGCTGTGTCCACACAGTCTTACGATACTGGGTATCTTCAGAAATCGAGATCTTACTCCCATACCCAAGGACGTCAAATGCTTCCTTATTAGAGATTTAATGAGTGGTTTTGACACTTTTGATATGTAATGTATGAATATTTTTCGTGAATTACTTAAGTGTCGATTTAATAAACGTCTCTGAGTGCAACAGTTAGTCCATGACCATTTATACTAGACTTTACACATCTTAAGATACATCTAAAATCTATCTATGAAGATTATATAACATTACCAGCTGGATCGGCCTTTCCAGACTGGAAAATGTTGCTCAGAGTAAAACTAAGACTGGAAAAGAAAACATGTTTCCTACTTTCCAAACATGACCTGGATTTGAGATCACCAACCCGCATTAGGCAATTGTAGTCATTATCCCTATTCCTCTTCACCGTACTGATTTCTTCAGTGAGATGAGCGGCCTTTACCCATTGAGATATTACAGAACACGCTAACTTAGCTTTTAAATGGACAAAAATCTTCATGAGCACATTATTATCTCTGATTTAAGCGAACACTACTTTTACGGATATACGAGCTAGCAGCGCCCCGCGGTTTTACCCGCGTTGTGCCCGTTCCCGTGGGAATTTCGGGATTTTTTTACATAAAAACCTTCCTCTTGAATCACTCTACCTATTACAAAAAACCGCATCAAAATCCGTTGCGTAATTTTAAAGATTTAAGCATACAGACAAACAAACAGACAAAAATAGCGACTTTGTTTTATACTATGTAGTGATATGTATAATCAAACAAACAGTAGAAACTTAAATAAAATTAATCAAAAAGTCAATGTCACCTTATTACTGATGATGGTCTCAAGGTCGTCAAATAATTCACTCGAGTACTCGCTTAATTGTATTTTAATAAAGAATCTGAAGTACTTACAATTTGTGATGTTTTTGTAGTAAGTAATGATCGAATATCATAGGTCAAACACGAATCGATGTTTGTAAACAACGCCGGTTATGGTCAAACCTTGAGAGTAAACAAGTTCAAATGAGCAAGATAATGATTAGGTAGAAAAGGTAATAGGAATGATGCAAGCTCTTATGAGCGACAAAAAATTAAGAAGTCAAAATGGTGCTATGGTGCAGCGACAACAACTTGCTGTTAATAAAAAGACAAATTCATAGAGTACTAGCAGCGCCCCGCGGATTTACCCGCGTTGTGCCCGTTCCCGTGGGAATTATAATCGGGAATCATAATACACATACACCTTCCTCTTGAATCATTCTATCTACTTAAAAAAAAACACGTCAAAATCCGTGCAGTAGTATTTGAGTTTATCGCGAACAGACGGACGGACGCGGCCGGAGACTTTGTTTTGTTATATGTAGTGAAGAACTTTTCTTTTTAATTGCTATGTCGACGTAAAGGCTAACATGTAAAAGAAAATATTTTATCCCAAAGAAGGAAGCTTTTAGCAATTGATTGTATAGTTGAGCCCAAATCAAAAACTATTAAATCTATTAAATTTAGGTGTTTATTTATACTCGTACTTCCAACATTAATAAGTCAAGCCACATACTGCGCTAGCAAAAAAATAGTTACACTCGTAACATTGGAATGGAATAATATAACATATATTTTTAATCAGTTATTTAGCATCTGTAATTAAAACAATCGTGCAATGACGCGGAGGCGTGTCCGTTGCGTCACACGTAGTGGGTAGATGTAGATTTAATTATTTCTTTTTGCGTTACATCACTAGTCTGCAACATTGGCGCCATATCTAATCTACACGGTGTTTACTTTTAATTTTAGAACCATTAAGTCGATATCGATACTATGGGTAAGTAATTTGCTGTTTTATTTCTTTTAAAAAGTTTTAAGTTAGATTCGCGCGGTTGGTGGTACCGCAATTTGGCATCGAACGTCAATCTGTAGTTTAGGTACGTTACTACCAACATAAAAAAATTAATGGTGAGTAATTTTCTGTTTTTTCAGTCGTTAAATCGGTTTTTTGTACACGAATCAAAGTGCTAATTTAACCCTGTAGAAAGCACTTTTCAAGTCATTTTTAGGTTCTAACTTCTAATAGCGACAGTTTGATTGATTGCAGACCTAATTGCTGGCAGCCCCGACCGCAAACAAAACACATTACTTACTATTTTTCATTATTTATTCTGGCAACTTACAGTTCTCATAAATGGAACTATTAGTTGGTATTTCATTGAAGAAAAACAATTCTGGAAGTGACTTAGCATTTAATAAAAATAGTAGTAACGAAGGCCGGAGATTTTAGGAGATACTCGTTATCTTCAGATGAATGGAAAGAGATACTTCGTACCCTTATTACTATACCTTCGTAGAGTCCCTGAGGCAGCCTTAAAAGTTAGAAAAACAAATTGATGAGCGCGTCAGACTAAGATTTGACAGTTCTGAAATAGCTCCAGATTATTTCATCTTACAGCTTATGCATATTCTAGGTGCATCTAGTTCAAATTGGGTTCATATATCATAAAAAGGTTTTATTTTTTATTGTGTTTTGTTCGAAAAGTAAGTGTAGGCAAGCGTGATCCTTCTCACTCTACTGATATCTTCGGCCTTTGCTCAGCTGTGGAACAAAAGGTTTACTACTTTTTCGTGTCTATAGTAATAAATATTTTATTTTTATCGCAATCTTATGCCACATCTAGTTAGTTTACGTCTTTGTTCACAAAACTCAGGTAGCGAAGGTCGGTGCGTGTTATTAAGATTGTAATTTAAAACGGACTCTTGTTTTAATTGAGTTATGGGTACTGCTACGGCTATTAACAAAGATAATATTTATAGTTACAAGTTTTCGGGAGGCATTTGATGCATTTTACTGTATAATGGATTTTGATACGGTAATTAACAGCCTATTTAGAATATCTTAAGATGAGTATTTTTTAACACTGAAAATTAAATCATAATAAGATAAAGCTGTTTCCTACTTTTCAAACATGGCTCGAGTTTGAGATCACCATTTGGCAAGTGTGGTGATTATGCCTAATCCTCCTCACTGAACTGGTTACAGGCCAATACGACTACTAATACTACATACAACATCTCCAATCACACACCCGTGACATACGTCTCTTTACGCCAGACTTGTCTTAGATTACATGTCACATAAGACAATAAGTTCTCACGGGTTAATGAACATACATTTTTGGACGTAAACATCACGTATGTGTAATAATTTAATGTCACTCCATCATTGTACACGACAAATCGGATTGTTCCCACAACAACTTGTAATTTTGAAATATGGAAAATAGTGTAATTGTGCCTTAAGTGATTGAAAGTATATTTTGTAAAAGTATGTACTGTGTGATTGTAAGTGGATGATGAATTATATATACCTATACCTGGACAAATTCACACACGGTTAATTAGACCCAAAGTAAGCTCTAAGCTTGTGTTATGGAATCTAATTCACTGATACTACTACATATACATACACAAATACTTTATAATAATATATAATTGACATCCAGACGTCGTCGCCAACAACTATGTCTGCACATATTGTTGACTCCGGGCGGGAATCGAACCCGCAACCCCCGACACAGTAAGCGCTCTCACTGCCACTGTGCTAACGGGCTTGTCAATTACCGGAGTGGGTACTTGGGTGGCCGATAGCGGTTTTTCTATCTGAGCGCTACCGTGCATCGGAAAGCACGTTAAGCAGTCGTTCCCGTTTCAATCGTCAGACCATGTTAAAGGTCTTTAGGCGGTCTAAAAACTCCGACGCCAGGGTTGACCGCAAATATTCTCGAAATGAATGATTGAATAAGAATCAATAATAATGACTAATACAGTTAGAACAATGTACAGTAAATAGTTAGTCGTTACATGAGCCACGTCAGAGGCCTTTGGCGGCTCAATAACTCTGACACCAGGATTGGTCAGGTTGACCATCCACTCGATGAAGAAGAAGAAGTTACACATTAAGATACACATTTAAACCCTTTATTTACACATCAAAACAAAAGAAAGTACAAAACAAAATATGGTGCATAGGAATAGTCAGTTGTCCGCTGGATAAGATGAAACCTACGAATATAGATATTTGTATAGTTGATTGTTAAAGTTTGATGGTACAGTATCATTATACCATACCACCAAAAAGAAAACCTTTTTTTTTTTTTTTTTGTTTAGCAGTGGAAATGCATTTACGCATCCCCCGCCGTCCGGGTGGTGCCAGACGGCAGGGGTATGTGGGGCTCAACCCGGTAGGCAAGCTCCCCCCGCTGCCGGGGCTCATCGCACCTACCGCAGTGACTACCCACTAAAACCACTGCTGTGTCTTCAGTGCGCTTAGTGTCGGGAACGTGGGAAACGGAGATTCATCCACCGAACCCGACAGCGCCGGGCCCCCTGGGGTGGGGGCCCCCTCCTCGGGGGGTGTTAGGGGTTAACACCCCCCGGTCTTTCGTAAAGTGGCGCGCGGAAGACACCGCGCGCGCGCCACCTCGAGGCCTTTTCGCAGTGGCACACCCGCACCCCGGGGGCCACCGCAGCCTCAACTAAGGAGGTAGAAGGGCGTCCGTGTACGCCCTTCTACGCCGGCCTCCTCGGCGGCGGCGCATGGGGCAGTCGGAGACCGCCTCACGCTCGCGCTCTGCCGCCTCCTTCTGCATGAGCACGCTCTCGCAGAAGGTGGCCACCGCGGTCCAGGACTCCTCACTTTGGACCATAGAGTGAACTACGGCCCGCAGCGAGAAGTCAAAACTGACTACGGCGGCCATGGCCATGCGTTGGTCCGACCAAGCCGGACACACCTCCAGCGTATGTTGCGCCGAGTCTTCTTCGGCGCCGCAATGGTGGCAGATCGGCGTCGGCTCCCTCAAAGCTATGCGACACAGGTATTTGCCGAAACAACCATGTCCCGACAAAACCTGCGTCAAGCGAAAGCTGAGTCTGCCATGCTGCCGATTGAGCCACCCGTCGAGGAC
This sequence comes from Cyclophora albipunctata, assembly GCA_963082685.1. NCBI lineage: Eukaryota > Metazoa > Arthropoda > Insecta > Lepidoptera > Geometridae > Cyclophora > Cyclophora albipunctata. The sequence goes on along the minus strand of OY720115.1, from coordinate 8,274,518 downwards.
ATCTCTGATGGCCTCGACTGTGCGGGTGCCGTAACTCGGGCGCTCCAAACGCGCCCTCCATGCGTCAATGGCATTGACGCGAACGAAGTCCCGAAAGACTTGGACCTCGCGGAGGGCTGGATCATCTCCTTGGGAGCGGAGGTTCATGCGCCAGTGGTACACCTGCGCAAGAACCTGCGCCTCCAAGTCCCAGGGGATGGAACCTGCAAGTAGGCAGGCCGCCTCTGCGGATATGGTGCGGTACCCTCTAACTACCCCCGTCGCGATGGCGCGTTGCGCACGCAGGAGGGGTAGGGTGCTCGCTGGATGGGCGTAAGCCCAAACAGGTGCACCGTAGAGTGCCATGGACCGCACGACTCCAAGATAGAGGCGGCGGCTTGCATCCTGGGGCCCGTTGACGTTGGGCATGATCCTTCTCAGGGCAGATGAGGCTTTCAAGAGCCGCGGCGCGAGGTTCGCGAAGTGCTGTCGAAAGCTCCATCTGCCGTCCAGGAGAAGACCGAGGTACTTCAGGGTGGGCGTCACTGGGATGCGCACCCCGCCAACTGTTAAATGGGCCTCACGGGGGGGTCCCCGGCGGGGCCCATGAAACAGCGTCGCCTGGGTCTTCTCAAGGGCGACGTCTAAGCCGAGTCTCCGGATACGTGACACTACGTGGGCGACCGCAGCCGTGGCTACCATGCTCGCGAGCCTGTACGTCTTGCCAATGGCAATGACCAGGACGTCGTCGGCGAAGCATAGGTAGTACACCCCAGGTAGTGTCGATCCCCTCAGCACCCAGTTGAAGCCGAGGTTCCACAGGATTGGTCCTAAGACAGAACCCTGCGGAACCCCGCAGAACATGGGTCGACGCCGCTTGTCATGTCCGGTGGTGTAGGACACGGAGCGCCCGTGGAAATACTGCCTCAGGGCCCGACAGATGTACTCGGGCACTCCGTGGTAACGGAGCGCCGCGTGTATGCACTCCCAGGGCAAGGTTCCGAAGGCATTGGAGATGTCGATGGACACCGCCAATGCAACCTCGCCCCGGTCTACAGCGCCTTCCGTCAGGTCCCTGGCCCTCAGTATCGCCTCCAAGGTGGAGCGCCCCTGCCTAAAGCCGAACTGGCAGTCTGCCAAGTCCGGCCCGACGTCGCGAAGGTGGCTCTTGAGACGAGTGGCTAATATACGCTCGTAGAGCTTAGCCACCTCGTCTAGGAGGACGATAGGGCGGAAAGAGGATGGTAAATCCGCCGGTCGTCCCTCCTTCTTGAGCAGAACGAGCTTCCCGTTTCTCCACTTGCGAGGAAACTGGCCACGTTCCAGGCACGCTGAGAAAAGGCTCCGGAGGCGAGACTCGAAGTCTGGGCACTCCAAAGCCTTCACCCATATGCGGCCCGGGATACCGTCTGGCCCGGGGGCCGTGTTTTTCGACCGAAGTCTGATCACGGCCTCCTTCAGTTCCTCTCGCGTGACTTCCGGGACGGGGGTGTCGACAGAACCTGTGCCGAGAGACTCTGTCATCATCGGCGGCGTGTGTGCTCCTCTGTTCGGAAACAGAGTAGACAGCACGTCTTCCAGGAACTGTGGCTGCAGGGATTGAGTAAGGGGCGGCGCCGGCTGGCGCAGTTTGCCCCTTACCATCTGGTACGACCTCCCCCAAGGGTTGTCGTCCAGCTCCTGAGCTAATTCCCCCTTCGCTCGCTCCTTCGCCTCCGCGATGGCCCACTGCAGAGTTTGCTTGGCCAGCCTATACCCGTTCCCTAAGGAGGTCTCGACGGCTTCGTCAGATTCCCGACTATGCCGCCGATACCGGCGTCTGTGTCGCGCGTATGCGCGGCCCGCCTCGATGCACGCAGCGCGAAGCGCCGCAATCTCGGCAGACCACCAATACACGCAACGACGGGGGCAGAAGGTAGTAACGCGGGGCATTGACGCGTCACAGACGGACGTCATCGCCGCCCCGAACCATTCCGCCTCCGCCTCGACGCACACGGGTCGGTCCGGTGCTGGATCCCACGTCGTCACCAAGAGCGCCTCCTCCAGATTATCCGGATTGAGGCGCGACAGCGACCAACGGGGACCGTCTCGTAACCTTCGAGTCGGGGGGCCGGGGTCCGAGGTCCGGGCGGAGATGTCGAATCGGATATACCGATGATCGGACAACGTCTCCGCCTCCTCTAAGACCCTCCAGCCCTGAACACGGCGCGCCAGGGCGGGGCATGCGAACGTGATGTCCACTATGGATCCGCCCTGTTGCCGCACACACGTGTTAACCGACCCTCGGTTGAGAATTTCCAGACCGCTCGAGACTGACCACTCTGCAAGGCAGTCGCCGCGGGCGTCAGTCGTCGGGGACCCCCACGCCGAGGATTTGGCGTTGAAGTCCCCAAGAACGAGCACCTGCCTTGACCGCCTATTGCCCTCGATCATCGCCGAAAGGCCCCTCAAGAATTCCTCGAACTCAACGAGGGGCCTGTTCGGCGAGAAGTACACTCCCACGATCAGCGAGTTACCCAGGGTAACCGCCACGCATCCCCTACCCTTTGCTACGTGATCAAAGGGAGGGGAGCCGACGGAGGGCCGGGTAACTATAGCTACCAGGCCGTCGCGGTCCACCGCCCAATGTTCCCCGTCGGGAACAAAGTACGGTTCCGCGACGACTGCTATGCCTATCAACCATTCCGCCATGCTCTGGGACAGGAGGTCCTGAGCGCGGGCGGAATGGTTGAGATTGCATTGCAGGAGTCGGATAGTGGTGTGATCCATTATCCGACTCTACTGGTAGCCGCTTGACCGATGGCTTCCGAAGAAGCCCGGGGGTGCACGTTGAGGGCAACTGATGGTTGTGGGCCCTTACGTCGTATTCTTTGTCGTTTTTTGGCGGCGGCAACGCATGCTCTGCCCCCCACTCTGTGCGACGCCGGCAAATTAGCGGCCGCGCACAGGCTGCAGTGGGGATCCGCTGAGCAGGTCGCCGACTTATGCCCGTCGAGTCCACATCGGTAGCATAGTGCGCTCCGATCCACGTCGGAGTCGCACTTGCCGCACACGTGCCCCAGCTCCAGGCAGCGGAAACAGGTGAGCGGGCGGGGTTCCAGCAAGGTTACCCTCGCCGGAATCCACCCCACCATAACGGTCCGCTGCTGGGCCAAGGTTCTCGCCGCCGTTGTTGGGCACCGCACCCAGAGAGTGTACCCTCTCCGGCCGCCGCCACGAGTTTCGCGGCGGATCTCGCCGATCCGGAGGGCCTCCCGGGAGCACCCTGTGGTGGAAACGACGGCGGCCACGACCTCCTCTACCGACACGGACTCGTCGAGGTCCGTGATGCGCAGCTCGCTGCACTTCACGGGCCTCGTAACCCGCACGTCATCCATGAGGATCTCCCGGATCCTGTTCGCCAGCTGGTCGGCGAGGGCATCGCTGCCGGATCCGGGAACCTCAATGAGCTTTGCCCCCGTCTGCGCCTCTTTTATTTTCACCCCGCCGCTGATGCCGACGCTGGCGAGGGAGATGCTGGTCTTCATCCGGACCAGCACCTCTTTGTACGTCAGCCCTCTGGCCACAGCCTCAGGTGTGAGGGTGACCACGATGGCCGACGATCGGGGGGCGCGGGGGCGCCTCTTCCGGGCTCTGCCTCTGGCCCGGGTCGCCGCTGGGTGCGGTGCCCGGGGCTGTGGTTGGCGTCCCTGTTGGGCTGCACGGGTCTGCTGCTGGACGGGTCGAGCCGGCTGGGCGGGTCGGGGTTTCCCCTTTCCACCCCGCTTGACCACCGCGCTCCAACCCTCTTGCGGAGGAGGGGGCGCGGCACGTGGTCCACCCGATGGAACGGGCGGCGGAAGGGCCGACGTAGATGGCTGCGGGGATCGCGGCACGCGCGCCCCTTCCCTCCCCTTCTTCGTAGAGGCCTTCTTTTCAGCCCCTTTGGCCGGGGTTCCAGACTTCTTGGGTGGTGGGGGGGGTCTCGGTGCCTCCGAGTACTCCATCAACTCCACCACTTCTTCCTCCACTGCTTCCGCCGACCGTCTCCGGCGGGAGTCGGCCGCCAGCGGGGGACGCTCCCTCTGGGCTGGGAGAAGGCGGGGCTCGAGCGCCGCCACCTTCGCATCCATCATGGTCCCCACCATGATGGCGAATCTCTGAAGAGACTCGTCGTCTATGGGGGGACCGGACTTCTCGGCCTCCTTCCGGGGCGCCGTTGCCGGAGCCTCCTCGCGCGTCGCGCGGCCGACCGCCTCCGTGAGCCGAGACAGCTCAGCCCGGACCTGGTCAAACTCCCTGCGGAGCGTGTCCATTGCGGTCCGGAGCTGAGCGTTCTCAGCCCTTAGTTTTGCCTCCTCCGCCGACGTGTTGCGTGTCGAGGCCCGCTGAAATACCAAAAAGAAAACCTAAATCAAAGTAATTAACATCACAACAGCAAAATACAAGCACCAACTACAGATAACATAAAAGTGCAATTAAAACTGTCACCAATAGTCGTAAATAGCGGTCGATAGCCGAACTGCGACCTCGCTTCCGACTCCCATCCAGTCTCGAAGCGATCCAAACAAAAAGGCATTCACCCTTGCCTTCCGACTCCATTGACATCACTGAAAAATTACACGAAACAAGTGAAAAATCACACAAACCTGGTGAAATTGCACGGAAACGAAAATAGACCACTTAATGTATTGGGGATTGCATTTTAGAAGATTGTTTACGTAGAATGATGTGTATTAAATGTCGAGACTTGTGTGTTTGTTTTCGTAAAAGACGTATTATTAGTATTATTATAATTTAGAATATATATTTATGAGGCGCCATTTATGAGTTATAATATAACTTACAACATATCTGATGGACACTTACAGCTTTTTAATTTAAAAACCTTTTTATTCTACAGGTCTATGTCAATCAATTTCACGATCAAATTAAAATGTAAATGATCATTAATATCGTCTTATTTTCTTTAACGATCATTTAGTTCTTTACGGATTTAAAAATAAAGTTTAGTTTACAAGTGTTTATTTTTTACTGACGTTACCTATTGTCCAAAACACCTTTAAATGTCAGAAGTAATTAATGATGATAATCAAAAGAACTGCAATATTTCAAGGAGACATAATATTTTGCCGTCAAACGGGTTGCCCTCCAAACGCTAATGATCACGAGTATGCACCACAAACGCCGCAAATGGATGTGTCAGTTTTTTTACAAATCTTAAACGTCCTTCTCGGAACATAATGTGGAATCATGCGAAAAAATCGTCACTTACAACTTTTCCTGTGGCATGTCGACAGATCGACATGTTTCGAAGAATGTTACGTACGGCTACTTTCTATTGTTTCAGGCGCGCCCCACCCGCCGCGCGGCGTTGGCGACACTGTTTTTACACAGATGTTTTGACACAGTTTTTTCGATGATTGTTTACTTTGTAGGCAGACGTCGTAAATCTTCGGAACAAGTATGTTTACGAGTTTACGCAAAACAAAGGTCAGTGGGAAGACAATGGTCCGACGATACGTGTAATGAGCGGGCTGATCGACGCTGTCACTGACATGCTGCAGTGTTCCAGAGGCTCGGTACGAGTACCACCAGTACAATGTATGTAACACATGTGTAAATACTGAGGACTAATGCCCACGTTAAAACATTTAACAGTCAGCTATAACAACGCTTCGTATTTTTAATGTCTCCCAATTACAGTCTTCACTCGCTTAACGATTTCGCTGAGCATTAACTATTCCAATTTTATGTTTGTAGGACGCAAAATTCTTGAGTTTATTTTCGTTACAAATTATAATCTTTATAAGTACAAAATAAAGAATGAAATTTGAAGAATATAGTGTTGAGTCGTAGAGTACTTGACACAAAACATACTGGGTACTTATGGTTCGAGGCAGGAGGTAGTTAAGTTTTTACCTAATGATATGGCAAATAGTAAAAAGTGTATGACGCAAATTAGCAGAACACTCCGAGCAACTCCGTAGAAACAGTTGGACCCACGAAAGGGTACTTACTTACTATAGTGGTGAGGTGCACTGTTTCTATTACGCAAACTCAGACAAACCACGCCTTCTAAAATCCAACAAAGGTAAACAAACAATATAATTGGCATTAGTTTGTCATAGCTCGTAATTATTAGTTGTTAACTGCTACTGGTTATTTCAAAACAAGTACCTACTTAGTTGGCATTTCTTGAATTGGCTAGAACATAACTCGCGTTGTGTATGCGCCAAGTTTCTGCACTTTTGTCTTGCGCTCGGGGACTTACGAATTTTATTATCTATGGCTTAAAATGATATATGACCGCTCTTAACTGGAGAATCATAAAATATTTTCTGTTTGTGAAATATTTCTGAAGCAATAAAGCAATAATTCACTAGGGGACTACGGGGAAGATGGCCAGGTTTATTTGCCGTCATAAACGTTCTGTTTATGGTGTATTTTTTGCTGGTCCGACGTCGAGTCCGGTCGGAGCGCGCCTGCGCCGGTACATAACTTTTGCTTCATCATTACTGTGATTGAACGCGGCGAGTCCCTCGGCCGTCCTCGCTCAGGTAATGTTCATCAAACTCATTATAAATCAAACGGAACTTTTTACTTTAAACCTCGCGTTGAGAGTGCAATGCACACGCGCTTCGTATGAAGCGTTCTGATGGGGCTCACTCATGATAGAATAGAGATCATTCGTCCTCGTCAGCCGAGGAGGCGGTGGTCTAGCGCTTCACACCCGCTCGTGTGAAACTTAGGAAGTGTCGACGGGGGGCTCCATTAGTCAGCGTGATTAGTTCTCTTAATGTTTCAATGAGATGAATAATCGCCGGCAACAGTGACAAATGCGTCGGCGGTGCTGCGCTCGCGCACCTGACTCCCCCCACAAACGCGCCGCGCCATCACTCACCCATCACCGCATATGAAGAGATTTATATTTATTAATGATAGTGTCACCACCATTTTGAAATTCAAAGGACTGAAGCGATAGAATCGCAGCGTTTATTAAAGCAAAAAATACGTCGAATTCATCACTCCATTCGCCTTGAATGAGTCCACGTCGCATTTTTTTAGTTAATTATTCATACATTCCTGCCATATTAAGTGGTCACCCTGATTGTTGATAAATGACTCGGCTCACATATCGCGTCATGGCGTCAAAGGTTGAACCCGTCCGTGTAGAGTCGGTATATTTTTCAAATTAACGTGTTGTTCGCGTCTATTTTTCCTGATGGACGGAGCAATCGATATGTGTCATTCCGTGATTTAACATTGATTGCGCTCTTTGAGTCGCCGCTCGGTAATATACAGCCAACGCAATGGCTACTGTCCGCATTATTGCACTAAAATTATTTGCAAGCAGCATCCTGAGAGTGGTACAATTCTGAGAAGGCGAGACATTAAATTCTCGGGAGGATATTACGGTGGGATTAGGTCTAGATCCGTAATATACGTCGGATTGAATGCAAGAATGTTCTGTCAAAGCACTAGTGCGACTGAAACGCTTCGCTTTGTTGGTCACATAACATATTACGGAGATTACGTAACTTTATTTATAACTTTTACATGACAGGTAAGGCAAGGTGCAATGCTTTCGATTTTATTAACGTTTTTTTCAATAAAATGCGTTATATTTATAATACTTCTGCAATGGCGAAAAAATAAAATACAGTTTGTTTTTTCCGGAAGGCGTTTTTTTTCAAAACCTCTACAAATGTGCATGCAGATTAGTTTTTCTTTGATTTTTTATCTTTTCAATGAAATTTTCTACCTTCAGTATTAAATTACTTTCTTTCCAAAGGACTTTATTTTCACCCCTTATTTAAATGTACTTACCTTATAAGTACCAGGTACGTCCCTAATTGTATATACCTTATATATGTTATGCACATGGTACTCAACAACAATTTAAATCCACAAATAGTGCATAGCCTATTCATCATTACTTTAACACTGTATGAACTTATTTTACAAAGTAATGACAAAGAGATGAGTCCGAGATGACCCGCGTTATTAATCATAACACTCATGTTTGTGATTAATCAAACATCTGTGAAGAAACCGACAACACTACGAGATGAACTTTATATGATAGGATCATATAAGATATGAATAATCATTTATTAAAGTTGTGGACCTAATATAGGTTTGCACTAATGAGATCTAATTAATCACACGAATTTTGAATACTAATCTAGTTATTGTTAAGTATTTGTGGCGTAATCATATCTTTTCTCATAAAAAATTGTTACACCGAAAACTATGTTTTTACAATATTTATCTATAATAAAGCTGCTGAGTTTGTTTTAGTTAGAACGCGTTTATCTCAGAAACTGCCCACCCAAATGAATCATTCATTTTGTAATGAGTAGCCACATTCAAGGGAAAAATTAAAGGCTATTTTTTAACTCGAAGTTTCCACCAGAACGGAAATAACGCGTGTAAAATCGTGGGGTGGTGTCTCTCATTACCTTCCTTACCCATAAATAATAGGTACTCAAATTTTAAACTAAGAGTTATTTGATTGGAAGAGCCCATATCTTGCTTCGGCCTCCTAGCTGTATCTCTCAAGCTAGCCGAGTATCTCCCTCCAGAGTCCGACAAGCCAGACATGTAAAGACGGTACATTACTTCACTAATTCCATCCGAGTTAGTTCCACATGAAGTGCGCTCTATTTCTATTTTCTCTACCTCAACCTTAATTACTTTCTAAGTTATTGAATATAATTTCACGACGAACGGTCTGCGGTCACAGATTAATAAACAGTCACTGTGTAAAGCCACACAACGCGATGATGTGGCGATTTACACTCTTTTATAACAGAGTACTTTTTCTTTTTGTTATAATAAAAATATTTTATGATACACATTCTGAGGCGACGTCGAATCGATTGCAATCAGGCTAATTCGAGTCCTATACACTTTGTGTTCTTTATTTTGTTGTTAGACGTACTTATTTGTCATTCTAGTGTTAATGCAAATCATTCTAGGGTATACATTTTGCATTTTAGTGATTCACAGACTGCATTACCTAGCTATTTTGTTTTTGTTTTTCATACGTTTTGTACTCACATGCTTTGCACTCATTGTACGAAATAAAACGGCACTGTATAGTTAGAATAACGTATTTAATAAAGTACGTCCCTGACATTTCGATATTTTGTTTTTATTCAACTTCAAAAACAAGCAGATTAGGTTATACACTAACATCTGAGATAGGATTCGGGCTAACTTTTGTGAACATCGTATGAATGTATTTACTACTAGCTGCGCCCCGCGGTTCCATCCGCGTTGTACCCGTTCCCGCAGGAATTTCGGGATGAAAAATAGACGTTGGCCGATTCTCAGACCTACTCAATATGCTCACAAAATTTCATGAGAATCGGTCGAGCCGTTTCGGAGGAGTACGCGAACGAACACTGTGACACGAGAATTTTATATATAAGACTAGCTGCGCCCTGCGGTTTCACCCGCGTTGTACCCGTTCCCGCGGGAATTTCGGGATGAAAAATAGATGTTGGCCGATTCTCAGACCTACTCAATATGCTCACAAAATTTCATGAGAATCGGTCAAGCCGTTTCGGAGGAGTACGCGAACGAACACTGTGACACGAGAATTTTATATATAAGATGAAGCTAAGTAGTTCAAAATATGAATTCATGTACCTATTTGACTTTTTTTACCATACCATAAACAACAGGAAAAAGCTGACGATTATTTTGTATCTAAGTAAGTTCCATTAATCTAGTGGCTAACCCTAGATTTGGGGTTTTTGACTGACTCTCTCCGAAGACCTCCAACATGAAAAATCTGTAATTATATGATATAAACATGAAAGTGAAATAAAAATTAAAGTATATCTGTAGACATAGTTGTATTATGTGACGATACTAACATGCTATGAATTTTACTATTTCAATATAAGGACCAACAGTGTCACCGTTTTGTATATTTAAAACCTATAAATACAGGATTATTTAACTAACCCGCTTTAATATTCGGAATAAAAATATTGACAATAATAAATAACAAAATATATTGTATAATAAAGTGACTTATAATAAAGATAACTCAAAGTATACAAAACTTGATAGCTGTGTCGATTCAACCACAAAACGAACCACTAAATGTAGTTATATACCAAAAACTCGCCATAAAAAGTAATAAAACGTCTTTTAACATCTCTCCGATAATCAATCCAACACGTCATAACTTTGACGTCCAGAATGCCTGAACTTAACTTTTGAACTCACAAGTCAATACGATAATCAACTCTAAAAGTAACTAACCAAAGCTCATTTTCACATTAATCCGTAATCAAACAAAAAACTTGGCTGGATAACTTGGCTGACCAAATGAGTCTCTATATAAACATGTTAATTCATAATAAAATTGTGGATTTTTGATGCATCAAATATGTTGTTTACGTACAAATTGGTAGGTTTTGACTACCCGTTTAGTTGTTTGTTGAAGATTAAAGGAAACTTTCAAGTTCAGTCAACTTAATTATATTTTTTTTAAGTTTATAATCAGGTTTATAGTTCTTTCTCTGTCATTCAATTCAAAATATCCAAAATATCACCGCGCACCAAGTCACTGCGTGGGTGTAAACTAATGGTAGGTAAAATCAAAACCTACGGAGAAAACTCATCATGAGAAAATCTCTAAGCTCTTCTCGAGAAAAAATATACCGATGCCCTCCATCTATTTCGATGAAACTTTATAATAGCCTATTGCTTCTACTCTACACTACATGTTAGACAGTTTTTTCTTAATCTTAATCTCGGATTTCGAACAATTTTTTCCCTTCTCCTTGCTTTCACGTTACCACTTACGATGTTTCTACTACCCGATGAAACAAAGGAACCTTTACCTAACCTAACAACATTTCAGAACTTTTCACAATTTCCCTACCAAAAGAAGCAGCATCAGTAGCTAATGAAATAAGACATTTAATTATATATAAACATGTTGTTCCGGTGGTCAGTGCACCCACGGGCGGGTGTCGTCTGATTTATATACCTGTCGCATATCCGGTACAATTATTTTGGGTTCAACGCACCGGCGCCAGCGGGCCGTGACGCCAAAACATTTCATTGGAAGGTTAAAGGGTATTAACGTAATAGAATCCATGAGTACTAAGTACCTATAGGTACTAGGATTTCATCGGTGCCTTGGTAACTTGGAGATAACCTGAGAGTAACCTATGTATGCATGCATTTTTAATTTACCTAGTTCCCATAGAAGTAAGAGGACTTCAAGCTCGGTCATACCCTGAATGTTACCTATACAGTTCTTCTTCTAACCAAGCTTCGAACTGGGAATTCTGGGAACCAACGAAGGAAATTGTTAAGGAGAGGTATTCCAGATGAAGGTAATGTTCATGATTGGGATCCAGACCTGGGCTGTACGCACTTTGTCCGAATGGGCTGTTTTACCTCTAATAACGTAGAACTAATATAATATTGACTAGTAAACAAATATACTCGGTAACTTTCACGAAATTCGATACAATTCAAACCATCTCATATCTAAGATTTACGATCCTCCAGCAATCTTTGTCCGAATCAGAAAGTGGCAAAAGTTCCACTTATACATATTAAAAAGTTCCACCTACAGGAACTGTCATAGCACTGATCATGGTGTAATAACTAGATATAATTTAGTAAAAATATTCGAACTATTTCATGGTACAGAGGCCAACATGACGGTAGGTGAGCACAGCGGACAAGTGTCTATCGGAAACGGAAGCTGCTCCCACGCCATGCGCGTGCGCATCGGCCCGCTGTAATCTGCGCGTGACGTCACTTCCGGCCGAGCCTTGCCCCAGGCTGCCTAACAGTTATCTCTGATTAACTGTATCTGATTACCTTTTCCGACGGCGCAAATAATAGGACTACTAATAAATCAATAAACCACACAGTCAGATTATGATTCATCCCAACTTTAATTCGCAGATTAGCCAATGAAGCAATGGAGTTCAATAAATTGCATGCATGTTGCCTCATGTTCCTTGACACGACACTCCTACACGACATCTGTCTGCTCTATTTGTGAAGTAACAATCAAAATCCTATTGTTTATAATAATACCCGGCTGTCAGTAAGTAATATAATTAACTGGCCCGTTTGTTTCGGTTACACCAACGCGCGCATCCATCACGAAAATCACACAAACTCGTTCCATTTCAACTAATTCGAATATTGAATGGCGACTCTATAATTTAGCCATAAGTTATTATTCTCGTTATATTTGAACCGATACGTTATGCCAAATCGGCTCTCACGTAACTCAAAGGATCGAATTATCATAATGAGCAATACCCAATTGCACGAAGCTCACGTCAAATCAGCTTAACTCATGTAAATGTATGGTTTTAGTAACAACTTTTTTGGGTTTTAAGTCAAATTACCCGCGTTTTATGTAAGCGATGAGCCGACACTTATTAGCGGCCAAATGGTGCGCAGTGGATTCGTGAACGAAATCAAATTACAGTAACGATGCACGCATAGCTACCGATACTAAAATAACGGGTTGCATCTAATTTATAAGAAGTAAATTGTAGGATGCCACGCGCCTCCGCGTATTAGGCGTGTCATTATACTTCGGGAATTATGTTTGGTTTAGTTTATTCAAACCCGATTATACGAATTACCTTTACTAAAAATGAAGACGGTATTTACTTGTCTTGTAATAACTATGCAAGGTTACCCTAACATGAGAAAAGAAATATTAATTATATATTATTTGGAGTAACGAAAAGGGGAAATGCATTGGCAAGCTTGCGAAGCCTTCTGGTGTAAGGGTTATTGTGGTACTTTCTAAAACTCTATACTGACTAGTATTGTCTAGCTGTTACCCCCGGTTTTACAATATACGTACGCAATTTCAATTTGGAATGAAAAGTAGCCTAAAATTTTCCTCGGGCATCACTGTCTATCCGTGAAAATTTTGTCTTTACCGAAAACAGACAGACAGATGGGCATCAAGGCGATTTAAAGATTTAAGGGTATACTCCAAAATGTTTCTTCAAATTATTTAAATAGTTCATATTTATGTATGACATTTATTGATAAAGCGGAACCAGGATCATGAATCATGGCCTCTACTTCTCTTCTGCTATGATTTCAAATCCAATCTACCTTTATGAAGACAATTTTTGCTATAGCCAATACTTAAACAAAAATAATATTAATCTACCTTACAGCTCAAGAAAGAATAGACATAAAGTTATAAAAGTCTGCCTATATTTACTTGAAATGTTTTAACAGTAGGTGCTGCCGCTCAAAATTGGCTAAATAGGAAAAAATATGATTCCTCTAAAATTAAAACTATGTTCGAGACAGTATGTCTGGTGTTGTCTAGTTCGATACATCGATGTGTCAGTGGGCACCGGGCAGGCATGAATGGCCGGGGCGCCCCGCTGGCCCTGAGTTATGCGAGCCCGCGCCGCCCCCGCCCCCCGCCTGCCTTCACACCTCGCCCGCGTGTGGTCTCGCTTTACGAGCCGGCCCTGGCGGGACATGGGACCTCTTTACGCAGTATGTAACAAACCTTTTTGATGTTCCAATTTTTTTAATTTACAAAATTGACATTATTAGCTATCAGTCCAGGAGTCCCGCTGTTGATCAAAGACCTATCTTACATACTAAAACGTAGTGATTATTTCCTCTATGTTATATACCTTCACGCATCCCCATCGTATACTGTAACCCTTTGAAAGCACAGCAGACAGTGAAAGTATCTATACCTCTCCCTTTTACATAGAGATTTAACAATTATCTATAGCTCTTAAAAACAATGCCATTGAGCGACAATCTGACTTTAAACATACATTTATCTGCTGTTTTGAGTGATTCAAATTACTAGGAAAATATGGTAAAATACTTAAAAAGTACTAGAAAAACTACATATTAAGCACTTGGTTGGACTAGAAGTATACTGTATATTTATGGTGACCAGTGGCATAACACTCCCCATGTGACACCTAAATCTCCCGCGTTACCGGTAGACATCCTTACCGTAAGATATTATAATATTAGTCACATTAGTGCGTATATTTTACTAGAGAATCATTTTATTTGGTAGACTTATTACACCATGGTTTCCTGTGTACAAACGCAATTTTTATTATACAGGAAGGAAACATAAATGTTTAATATATTCAAAAGTGAATCATTGGGGATTATTTATTTAGATTCAGTGCCCGCTGCGGTCCGGTTTGGGTGGACCATCTCCCTTGACATAAACATCGGGTCAAAACTCATTTACTTACTTAACTTCGGTCGGTTATTACAGCTATTGGATTATATTACTGATATTGGATTAGGGTCTTAAATCATGACTCTATGGTAGTTTTAGATCATTGCTTAGACGTATACTGTGCGTAACTTAAAGTTAATGATAGCCAATGTAATCAAACTCTACCCGTTATAGTAAAATTTCAATGAATAATACACTGAACAGTAGTACGCTTAAAGAGGCGTTAAAACACGTTGAAACGATAAACAAAATACAGTCACGCACAAAACAAGTAAAACTCTTACCAGTACCAATAGCTTAATTATAATTTTAAACACTGCAATTTCTGGCTGTACTTAATACATCCACAAGTTAACAGGCTTGTACTTTTGCGTGGTAAATACTGGGGTTTTAAAACGTGGTGTGTACGTTAAGTCGGTGTTATTTATTGCCGGCCCACTGCCGTAAGATTTATAATGGACGACGGATATCGTGACAATGCCACCGTTTTATATCGCCTACTGTATTTAATATGAACCAGGACCAGATTTGCAACAGTCACTTGTGTGCGTGGGTGTTGATGTGTCTTCATTTGTTTTCGTGCGAATTTGAAAATAGAATTGTGGAGAAAGCTGCATTAATACAGGGTGCATTTAGAATATCTTTTTTAGTTTCAACTATCCGGATGTTTATCTATGATCAAATCTTGCAAGTAAAATTTGTTTGACCCATATCCGGGTTACCGATTGAGCTGAGTTTTGTATTCACCTTTGGTCTGGATGACAATGTATGATACTGGCAAAAAATCTCAATTAATTAAAGCGTGTAAAAAATATTTCTTTATTAAAAATTAAGATGTCAGTTTTTTGTAAGTATTTGCTGAACTTTCCGGTGCCAATTCTAAGTAAATGATTGTTTTCTGTTGGAAGTACGTACTTTGAAATTCTACATGAATGGGCTTCCTACCGAATGTGAACTATTTCCTATTTCTTACCACTCACTAGTTATTACTAATTATCAACATATGAAAGTAATTTAAGTATCATTTAGTAAATAAAATAATATTAGTAACATTAATATGACAAAATAACCGGCATAATAATACCGAATATCAGTTTTGTTTTTCAAATAAAACCAAGTGACTATTCATTTCAAAATGGCCTTTAAATTGTAATCTAAGGACAAGCATGACCCAACCAGGGTTGCCATGGAATTATATATAAATATTCATGAGATAAATAATAATAATTGTTAAATACTTTAGTAGAATAATTGTTACTGTTATGTCGTCAAATACATTTAATTATTTACTCGCATAAAATAAAAGTTAATTAAAAGTGACTACTTTTTATCTGACTGCAAAAGACAGTCAGATTTCCCCCAGTGCTTCTTAGATAAACATGTTTTTGATTTTGAGTTAGTGAGCTAGGTAACTAGATTAGTCACTAACAAAACTAAATGTCCTATATGACCGAACTTATCGTGATTAACCTTCATAGTTGCCAAACTGTGTTCATAACCACGAAACCTGGGTGAATGAATGAATGAAATTCAACTTATTTGATAACTTATACGACCTAGCCAACAGAAACCATAGAGTATCAACCCTGACCTAGGATATCTTATGAATATATCCAGCCAGGCTGCGGGGGCGTCGATTCTAAAGATTTATCGAACAGCTACTGTACACTAGGTATTTAAATATCGAACCAGTACTGGCCACTTTAAGTGAAATTTATTTGGCATTCGAAAATATTTTCTTGTCATTGGCATTATACATATAAACGGCAACATTTTTTTATTTCCTTTTTTAAACTCTACAATTTATGATATTGTTTTAAACATTTTAAAGTAATCTGATAGCTTCCGAAGATACTAAATGTTCTTTATGTGGGCTGTTTTACAGTTATTTTTATGATCATTATAAATATTTATCTATAAAAATAAACAGTAGCTCTGTGTGTCTAGCTAGACGATAAGTTATAATATTGCTTACGTTACGTTATTATATTACTAATAAAATAACTTTGCGAAGTTGTTTTACGTAGATACATTTTATTTTTTTAATTATTAATCTCTTTGATTAAAAATATATGCTGAATTAAAAGGTCACTTCAATAGTATAAAACAAAGTCGCTTTTTGCTGTCTATCTGCCTATGTATTCTTAGATCTTTAAAACTACGCAACGGATTTTAAATGGATAGAGTGATTCTAGAGGAAAGATTATATGTAAAAAAACAAAATTTCCACGGGAACGGGCACAACGCGGGTAAAACCGCTAGCTAGTTATAAGTAATTTACTATATTTTTTTTCACGACAGTCAATGTCAATACCATCATGACTGCTTTTTCCTTAGACAACTTCTTTCATTGAGGAACCCTTTTCCTCAAGTCTACCCTTCAGTGATGGGGTAAAAATGGAATGAAATCATTTAACTTAATTCCTCTTCAGAAGGAATTGTCTTCGACTAGAAAATCGATCACATTATTCCACATTTGAACACTCGTTTGAAAAAATTAAGTGTACTCATTTATATCATCTAAATAACTGTGAATCTTGATCGCACGTTTTTATAACGATCGGCCATCTTTCTTTTCCAAATTAAATACTTACTAAGTAGTTAAAGCTATCACATACCGTAATAATAAATTGAACGGATAGATATCAGTTAAATCTATCAATTTGGGCCTCATTACTGTAATCTTGGTAACAGGCGGTGCCAATTAATATTGTATATTGTATAATACTAGGTAATCATGTACTACTTACTTTATGTACTTACCTATTAATACATTATGTACTTTGGTTATTATCATAATTTAATGATATCGTTTTTGCGGGACAATAAAAAAGAAATCTTATATCGTACGTGTAATTGAAAACTGTATGTAGATTTGATCATAAAGAAAATGAGAATGGAAGCTTATTTTCACCCAGAGCTTTACTATTATATTTTGTATCCAACAACCATATCAATGGCGATATGACAACGTAGCAAAGCATATTATAACTCTAGTAGAAGCACCCTAATGGTGGTCCTAACCTAAAGCCATTTGGATTTTTTATACTAAATATCGCGGAGTCAAAGTGAAGCAAAATTAACTTGAAAGTTTAGCTTAGCGATAGTAAAAATAAGCTTAGATAAAGGCGACATCAAACATAGATAAATAAATAGATAGGTAAGGTAAATTATTAGCCTTTAATGTCACACTGCTGGGCAAAGGCCTTACATCTGATTGAAGATATCAGTACAGTGAGGAGAATTAGTCTTAATCACCACGCTTGCCTAATATGGGTTTACGATAAGTAAAACATATTCGTTTTCAGTAGCAAATAACTTTATTAAAGTAACGGTATCACACTACGCAACACTCGTATTTATATCTCAGTTCTCACTAGGCAATTGTCTGGCAACTTTTGTGTCACTTCATATAAACTGGGATACTTATTGCGTTAAATGTTGCTCGGACTAAACACGTCGATAAAATGTTTATTATTTGTAGTAAGTTAGAGTTATTCTGCAAAAATGTCGTTAAATACGGTAGATGGCAACATGTCTTTCTCGTCGGCTTTTAGAGGGAGATAGTAGGCTTGATTTAGTTATGTAGAGCGTTATCTCTGTCACACACTATTTGTATGAAGTTTGACTTCCTGACACAACCACTGACAAACTTATTAAAAACTTTATATATCTACTTTGTTACCCCAAAAATCCTTAACATTTGATCTTATTCATAGTTGTTAAGTAACACCATTTAGCTTTCTTATGAAATGGTTTGTACCATTCCAACATACGCTATTTGCCAAGGAGCAAAAGAGACATCAGTTTACAGACTTAGTTTCACACTTACTTTAGTTGACAGTGTTTAAAAAGCATTTATAAGTATGACGGATTATCTTTAAACTTCATTACAAATGAATTAAATACGAGTACGAGTAACAATCCAATTTAACACTATCGCATACCATATACATCACCTACACCACAGCTGATACACTATCATCTTAACACATGACGCTCCCAACGCTACTGTACGCGAAGCTGCGTACAAACTCCTGCGCAGATGAAATCTGGACTGTAACAAATCGGCCCGGGCGCAAGAACAGCGATTGAATTATTATATCATCCTGTAGGCTTCTTGTTTTTGTGCTCCCGTGTGTTTTAATTAATTATACACAATAAATAATGAATACTTTATGTGTTATCCGATACGGTCGGCAGGTTACGCGATGTCGCTGCCAGATAGGCGCGTGCGCACGGATCGAGTTTACGGTTATTATTTACATTGTGACTTTTTATTGTTTTGGATTATATTAATGTTGTTCGGTATGTTGTTACGGATAATCTGATGGGGTTTCAATTGTGCGCGGGCGCTACCGAATTGGTGTTTTGGAATGCTTTTATTAGTTACTAGCTGTGGCCCGCGGTTTCACCCGCAGCACCCCCGTTCCCGTGGGAATTTTGAGATTTTTATTCCTTATTTTTCTTATATAAAACCTTGTCCTGACAATAAGGAACACATTAAAAAAAGAATCATCCAATTTGGTGCAGTCGTTCTGAAGTAATGCGCTTAGCAACAGATTCAGCGATTCATTTTTATATTATAGATTAGTTATATTTGTTACTTTTCCTATGAGTACATACCCGGATATATTAATTGTATTTTATTATTATTTCTTAAAACGGGAACTAACGTACGACGGAGGTTACTGTTGAGTGTCCCTCAACACGTTTCGGTCACATTCGGTGACCTTCATCAGGAGGTGGGTGAAGCGCTCGCGACAGCGTCTCTCCCCGCACTGACATCAACGAAATAATGATGACATCAACGTACGTTTCAATTAATAGTAAAATTAATTGTATTTTATCGGAAATTGACAAAACTTAGCCCCGCGTGTCCCGTCAGCTGTACGCGTGAGGACTTGTTTCAGGCATCTCACGACACCATTGAACTGGCAATATTTTGGCAAGAGTACATTTAAGAGCAATTATCATCAATTCGGTAGGAAGAAGAAATATTACCACACCTGATTCATATATTTTCTATTAATTATTTATATTTTTTACTATATAAGTATGAGCACTCGCCTGCCAAGACTGAGGTCCCGGGTTCAATTCCCAGGTCGAACGGTCGGTTTGAAATCACCAACCCGCCTAATCCTCCTCACTGCACTGATATCTTCGATGAGACAAGAAGCCTTTGCCCAGCTGTGGGTGGGACATTACAGGCTAATCCTTGTTATATATTATCTTGTCATTATCATTTTGTAGTAAATCTTGTAGCCATAGGTATTATATACATACCTAGGTACATGTACTCCCAACAAACACGACTAGCAATACGAGATAGAATAAAATTTATCTTTACAATAACTAAATATTTAGTTATATAAAATTATGTGCATCTATTTTAATAATGATAATACTTTATGAACTATAGTTGTCAGGTGAAACGTCCTAGACGACCATAATGCTAGCATAACTCGCTTAGCTATGCACATTATGATAAATTCCATTAAATATAAAGAATTTATCGAGAATCGGCCGAGAGTTGTGACGCTTGTTACTCGACGTGACGAAGCAAACCAAGGGCTCATTACGTACTCTTTGGAAAGCAAAAGCCGTCGGCACACGTGACATAGGAAACATTCAATTTAATACGCTAATATTAATGAGGTTATATTACGATTAGAGACTTTCTGCTAAATGGCTTTAAACTGAACTTATGTAGACTAAGGAATCTCCTAGTGGCACTTCACAAGGCTCTTGTATAATTACTTAAAAAAAATACAGTAGACCAAAATAACTTTAAAGGCAGGTGTATAGGAAAATATGTAATTAAGTATTGATATCCTTAGGACATAAGCCTTTGCCCTTATAACCAGATTTTAAAGTCCATTGTGTCTAAAGTTGAAAACAGAAAATACTTAGACCCGATCATGCTATAGGATAGTCACCATATCTTTTAATTGACTTATTTGTCGTTAACGTTAATTGTTCGTTAACAAAACTGAATCGTTTGACTCTTTCCAAGTACCGTAACTTTTATCAACAAACCGCAAACTTCTTAACAAATATTTTATACGGTTATATTAAAATATTTTGTCTCGCAGTACATCGTGATTTGGACGTGTGTGCCCTTAAGGCGACGCGACGTAAAATTAAAAGGTACGTCAACGCAAATGACACGTAAATATTTCATGCGCGGGTAGAGATCACGACTTACCACTGTTCACTACTAACGTTACACTAAACGTAACCTAAAGGCGACACGTCTTGTGAATTGACGGACACACGCAAATATTGGCCCTTACTACCGGCTTCTGTGATTGAGTGTCGAAAATGAGTCGAGTAAAAGTTAACGTAACGTAGTGTATTGCTAAACTGGTAGCAAATTGCAAATTGTACATACTCATAGTTATTAATCAAACTTAAATAATGATAGTAGCTATCAAATTTTGATTGCATAAATCTAGTTTCATTGCTTTTTCACGTTAAAGATTTTATTAACTCAAGATGCAAGGAAAACAAATGCTAGGCTTTGTCTTAAGTCTCATCTTATTGGAAATCAGCTCAGGAAGGACACTATAACAACTAAATTAACACTAACCTACCCAATCAATACAAACTTATCAATACAATACGTCTTTACTGCAGTTAGTGTACCAGATCGAGCACAAATCGGAGCATCTTTCCGGCCAATAGTAGGGGCCAGGCCACCGAATTGCGACATACCGTCCGGCTCAGTTACGCAACCCATTCTGCACCGTGGAGACACCAAATAATACACCAATTACACATTGTCATTACATCTCATTACAAGCACTAATTTAGCGCTTAAATACCACTAAATATAAGCTTAAGGAAGACACGCCGAAAATTTGTAAGTATTTTAAAAGATTGACGTTTATGTCTCGCAGTTATTTGTGAAATGTGAAAGCATTCCTTTGACTTGGTCGCATATTTGATCTTGGTTCGCGTGAAGTATAGTAGTTTAGTATTTAACTGTTGATCGTTTAAACTTTAATTGATATTGAGCGTTTTTAAAAGCTGCTAAGGAAAAAGATTAGGACGTTTTCCCTGTAGGAGAGTCACCTTTTACTTCTTTCATGCTTAATCTAACTGCCGTACTCAGAGTACGTTCATTAAATCAATATTTAACTAATTAACGTAATTTTTCATACATTTCATGTCAAAGTCACTCATAAAATATCTACTATGAAAACATTTGATGTATCTCAGAGTGGACGTTAACCATATTTCCCTAAAAAACAATTTTAAATGAAACCCTATAGTTTTGTATTAGATACGTCAAATTAGGATACAAATGAGCGTAAATCTTGAGACCGCAACGACCCTACTCAACATATGTCGATATACGAATACCTTGATTATCCAAAGCTTGCGCGTTTTGACAGTTAACTTTGGATGTGTGCTGTCAGTGGAGAATCTTGCGCGTGTGAAGACTTACTTAAAATACTGAGTGATTTGATTTTTGCAGTTATACTCGTATAACTAATATTTTAAATGCGAAAGTAACTCTGTCTGTCTGTTACGCTGTCACACCAAAACTACTGAACCGATTTGAATGAAATTTGGTACATAGAATTAGTCAGAGCCTGAGAAAGGACATCGGCTACTTTTTTTGCAAAATTCCTGCGGGAACGGGTACAACGCGGGTGAAACCGCGGGGCGCTGCTTGTTTAATTTACATAACTACTTTGTATAAAACAAAGTGTATCTATCTCTATGATTCGCGCTGAACTCAAAATTACTCAACCGATTTTCGTGTGTTCCAAAACGTTCGCATAGTGGTAGTTTGAGTTACTTGAGTAAATGCGGATAAAACCTCGAAATAATGCCAGTACTGTATTAACTGCGAAATTGTTACTAGTTCTTTAGTAGTAGTTAGAGAAGATGCTCCAAGTTTAGTGAGAAGATGTATACAACAACTACCCAGTGTATACAGGGTGGCTACATACCCCTTATTATTAGCTTTGGCTTAAATCCTATGATAGCTGATTTCTTGGAACTGGTAATAACTAACCTAGCTTTGTTCTAGTCATTGTAACAATTGAATATCGGTCAATTGACGTCTCGATGGTCTAGTGGTATGTGCACTCGCCTGAGGTCCCGAGTTCAATACCCAGGTCGAGCGTAAACATGTTTCCTACGTTTCAAACATGGCTCGGGTTTGAGATCACCAACCCTCATTTGGCAAGCGTGGAATGATGCCTAATCTTGCTCACTGTACTGATATCTCCAGTGGAATGAGGGGCCTTTGCCCAGCAGTGGGACATTACAGGCTAAAACTTACTTAAATTAAGGCAGTCAATGCATATTTATTATTACTCTGACAAACCCATTGGCACAGTGGCATGTGAGAGCGCTTACTATATCGGAGAATGCGGGTTCGATTCTCGATACAACACATGTACACAGTTGTTGACGACGATGCCTAGGTGACAAAAAGGGTCAATAACAGGTCAATCTAAAGACCATATAGTTATGCTGTGATTTTACCTCTTAGAATTCATAAACGTTTGTTAACAGTAGGTACTTATGCTATTAAATGGTTTATCGCTTTCCGACATTCGCTATTTTCCGAAGAGCAAAAGAGGCAAAACACGATATAGCAGTGTTTGAGTTATAGAGCTGGTAAATGTTTTTTTAGTGCTAGGTATCTATGTAAAAAATATAACGAACTTTTTTTGTTCTCGCAGTAGAGACAGTCAACATTATTTATAACTAGCTGTGCCCGCGACTTCGTTCGCGTGGAATAGTGACTATGAGCAGCGTTTTTTTTTTAAATATATACTTATTTTTATTTTGGATCATAATCACAGTCATTTTGGGTAGCTAAAAAACCTACTTTACTGTAATGCTTCTCTATATACAATATTAGACGTATGGCCATCGGGGGTGAAAGCATACAGGCTGCTGGGATTGCTAACACGGGACAGAGCCACATACAATTGACCGTGCGAAAAACAGCTGATACTTAGATCTACACCCACAACTTTTAGAGTCTGACCTTGAGCTTTATTAATTGTCATGGCGAAACATAGGCTCACTGGAAACTGAATTCGTTTAAAACTAAACGGAAAATTGTTTGGAATGAGAGGAATCCGAGGAATAAAAACACTATCACCTTTTCCGCACCCTGTTAAAATCTCTGCTTCTATCAGATTTCGTTGTAAATTTGTTACTTTTAATCTAGTACCGTTGCAAAGTTTTGGTGGGTTTAAATGTCTAAGGAGCATTATGGGTACGCCGATTTTTAATTTTATTTTGTGAGCTGGTAGTCCAGGAGCACTTAGAGATTCTAAAAATTCTACTGGGTAGCTGGTAGATTCTCCTTCTTCCATAACTCTGTTAATAGAGATATACTCTACATTATCCCCCGAAACTAAGCTCAAAATTTCAGCGTTTATTGCTGCTGCTTGGTCGTTTCGTGGAGTCAAAATTGCTCTTTCGCAAAGCCAGGAATTTTCGCAGGTTAGTATTTGCGTTGGGTTTCCATACACCTTTGAATTGAGGTCTCGTATTGATGAAACTTTGCTGCATAAGTTTTCATTGAGAACAACTTTTCCTTGTTCTTGCGGATACACACCGTTACCGATCTCCAGTAATAACTCTGAAAACTCTTGAGCATAATATTGTATATAGAGAAGCATTACAGTAAAGTAGGTTTTTTAGCTACCCAAAATGACTGTGATTATGATCCAAAATAAAAATAAGTATATATTTTAAAAAAAACGCTGCTCATAGTCACTATTCCACGCGAACGAAGTCGCGGGCACAGCTAGCAAAAACTACTGAACGGATATGGATGAAATTTGGCAAACAGTTAGTTTAGGCTTGGAAATAACAACACTTATGTTACTTTTTACCGCGGGATAACATCTCAGACCCACGGGAAACTGGAAGGAATCTGTTCGACATTATTCTTAAAATTCAACAGCTTACAAACTACCTTCAGCCGTAACAATGTTTTTTCATTCCCATGGGAGTACTATGATTTCCCTCGGTAAATTATTCTTATAGTTTATGATATCAGCCTAAACTAACTTAAGTAGAAAGAATTTAGATGAGCCCTTTTTATTTTTTTCCCATGGTAATCCAGTCAATTCCAAGGTAATAAGTAGCTATAACATATTCTATTAATGATTGTAATTTACCTATCTAGTAACAATGATCGACGTCGTTCGTTGACCGGAACAGGCGTTAAAAAAACAATAAACTACCGATTCCCATGGGAAACGGATGTTTTCCCGCGGTAAAAAGTAGTCTTTATGTTGCGTCAGGCTCTAAAATATGTCGGTACAAAATTTCAACCAAATCCGTCAAATAGTTGCGGAGATTAATGGTGCCTATGTATAAGCATAGAATAGTGTTCGACGTGATTTTTTAATTTGACATAACTTTTTTATTTATGAACCGATTGACATGAAACAAACACTAAAGCATAACTGAAGCATACCACAATATATTCGTGAAAACCGCATCCAACTCGGATCAGCCGTTTCTGAGATTAGCGTGAACAGACAAACAGACAAACAGACAAACAGACAAAAAAAAAGTTGATTACATTTTTGGGTTCGACATCAACATAACAATAACCCCTGCTATTTTTTTTATTTTTATTTTCAATGTACAGACAGCACTTTTCTACAATTTTATTATATGTATAGATGTACAGACAGCACTTTTCTACAATTTTATTATATGTATAGATAGATAGTATCTTTTTTAAATTTCAATCAAGTCTCTCCATATGTTTAAACACGCCAGA
Organism: Cyclophora albipunctata; assembly: GCA_963082685.1. Taxonomy (NCBI): domain Eukaryota; kingdom Metazoa; phylum Arthropoda; class Insecta; order Lepidoptera; family Geometridae; genus Cyclophora; species Cyclophora albipunctata. The sequence continues at coordinate 8,249,526 of OY720115.1, read as the reverse complement.
TACAGGATATTAATAAATATAAACTACTTTCCTTCAACATTCGTCTCGCTAAAACTTGTTAACAAGCGAAACTGGTATGCGCCCTTTTTTATAAATTCACCAACGAAAAGACATGGAGTAAAAACAATATGTTTCGATACGGTTGTCTTCACTGCGATCTATTTATATGAAGGTTCAATAAATTAGTTTCTCTACGTGAGAACATTAAAATGGGTTCGTTCTAGGGATATCCGCGAGACCCTAAAATTACCTCTTTGTTTGATTTTAAGCGTGGTGACTATGACTATCTTTCTTCCTGTACTGATCTTCAGTGAGATGAGAAGCCTTTGCCCAGTACTGGGATAGTACTGGGACAGCTTATACTTTACTTTACTTCTTGAAAGTACTTCGTTTTTTCTTAATGAGTTTTCTAAGCACGTTTAATTAATCGTTAATAGGATGGAAGACGACCGTTACGACAGAAATACTTTCCGTTAGTACTTGGTAAAAAAAAGGAACTTGTTGTAGAATATCAGTATTTTATTTAAGATTTGTATACAATTTTTGATAGGTAATAATTATTTATACAGTAAGTACCTTTATCCTACAGTGGGGTATTAAGAGCTTACTTTAATTCGAGGTCGTAAAAAGGCACTATTTTCTTTGATAATAGCCGTGTTAATTATTGTGATAGGTAAATATCATTGTGAAACATACTTACTTACGTCCATCCATGAACAGTTTAGCTATCAGATGGTTCGTCACTTTCTGACATACGCAATTTTCCAAAGAGCAAAAGAGACAAAACACATTATATCAGTGTTTTAGTTACACCGTGTTTATTAATAAGGCCTTTAATGTTTACAATCACTTTTTTAATTTACGCCTTAAAAGTTGTAAATTAATTCAAAGTTGTGTGTCCTCATCCACGGTTAAATGCTTGGCATAAGAACATACCACTTCGCACATGTCGCTCCCCCAACAAAGAGGGGAACAAATTAAAAGGGCGTAGAATGTAACACGACTTTAATAACTTTAAACTGTTTGAGCGACCGCTTCTTTTAATTCAATTATTTTGTATTAATTTTGTATCAAAACTGTTATTAATTAAATCGTGTGCATTCATGAATAAAAATGCCTTGTCTTTTAAAAACTATTATAGTTAATCCGTGGTTAGTTATTTATTAATTTGGAGCTTATCTTTTTATGTTATTACTTATTGTATTCAATTCATTCATCAAAAACCTAGGTGGACTTATATTTCGTAAAAATAGGTATCTACTTTTAGAGGTTAAGTTAGGTGTGGTCATCCCCAACCCTTTATCGGAGTTTTAAGACAGCCCAGCGAAAGCCTTTTAAGATTGAATAAGGGAAATCAAATATGCGATCTCTGGTAAACGAGTTTTTTCATAGTAGTATTATAACTACTCTCTAAATAATATAGACCTTATTCATAAGCATTATTAATATTAACAGATGTTTTGCTATCAAACGGTTCGCCGCTTTCCGTAATACGCTATTTGCCAAAGAGCAAAAGAGACAAAAAACTTTAAAACAGTGTTTATGGAGACAGTAGGTATATGTATAGATGATGTTGTTTACTTCTAATTTTCCTAAGAAATATCTGGATAGTCGGAGGCGAAGCGAGGGTGGGTCGCTAATAAAAATAAAATATATTATAGAGTAATACTAAAAAATACATTAATTAGGTTCTTGATCGCGTGTTCCTTCAGAACTTCAACATATGGAGGCAGCCGTCAGGTGGCCGCGGCACCTGTCAATTTACTATATTAATATTATACACCGACCAATGATCAGCCATATTGCTACTTGAAGTCATTCTATTCTATTCTATTATATACCTAGTTTGCGACAACTGGGAATGTTAACTATTTTGCGAAACAGGAAGACAAAATTCGGTGAAAGTAGGTTAAATCAAAACACTTCATGCATGGGGAAAGAATAGATAGGTCACTACATAGTATAAAACAAAGTCGCTTTCCGCTGTCTGTCTGTCTGTCCCTATGTATCCCTATATATCCCTATGTATATAGATCTTTAAAATTACGCAACGGATTTAAAAGCGTTTTTTTAAATAGATACGAGGGGAGTTCAATGTATTCTCGGTATAGGTATGAAGGAAAAGGCGGAAAATTCTGAATAAATTTTATTTTTCAATATACTCCACTAACATCTCAATACATTTATTTGTTCGTGAAAGTAACTTTTCAATTCCCTCTGAAAAATATTTTTCTTCATGGCCCGAAAAATGTTCGTTTATCGCTCCCTTCAACTCTTCATCGTCCGAAAAATGCTTTCCACGAAGGTCTTTTTTAAGATTAGGGAATAGATAATAATCACTAGGGGCCAGGTCCGGGCTGTAGGGTGGATGATTGATTTCTTCAAATCCGCACTCCCGCACAGCAGCCTGGGCAAGGCGCGCCTTGTGAACCGGCGCGTTGTCGTGAAGCAGCAACACACGTGCGGTTAATTTTCCACGTCTTTTTTCTTTAATTGCCTCCTTTAAATTACGCAGAGTGGTTGCGTATGATGCAGCAGTAATACTTTGACCTTTTTTTGTGTACTCGATTAGCAAGATTCCCTTAGAATCCCAAAACACCGTGGCCATGAGCTTTCCTGCGGACGGAGTGACTTTGAACTTCTTCGGCGGGTCTAATCCTTTTTTGTGCCAATGCATTGACTCTTGCTTGCTCTCAGGGTCATAGTGATGAACCCACGTTTCATCACCAGTAACAATCCGATCGAAAATACTTTGCGGATTTTCACCACAGAGGTCCAAAAACTCCTTACAACAGTCAACTCGCACTTGTTTCTGTAGCGCTGTGAGCATTCGCGGCACCCATCTTGCACTGACCTTTGACAAATTCAGGCGCTCATGAAGGATTTTGTAAATGGTACCCACGGATAGCTTAGTCCTTTCTGCTAATGTTTTCACTCTTACACGGGCATCTTCAAGTACAAGTTTTTCGACTAATTTGACGTTTTCTTCAGTAGCGGCACAAATTGGCCCACCAGCGCGGGGGTCGTCTTCAATGATCTCTCTACCACGTTTAAATTCACTTGACCACTTTTGAATTGTAGATAATGAAGGCGCAGAATCTTGGTAAACAGCCACCATTTCTTCATGGATATTTTTTTGAGGATTTCCTTGTTTTGTGAGGAATTTTATCACTGCGCGATGCTCGATTTTTTTCATCATTGTCGAATCAGTCATCATAGTTGTCTTTTCGCAATGATATCTTGAATACTAATGGTGACAATTAAATGAAATTTTGTATTTATACCCTCAAAGAGTGTCATTAACTAATGAGATAATTAAATTACCCTTATTATTAGTATATCACCTCGATACCGAGAATACATTGAACGCCCCTCGTAGAGTTATTCAAGAGGAAGGTTTATACACATGTATAAAAATTCCCAAATTCCCTTAAAATTTTGATTGTGAATATTCTCGCGGGAGACATGATATGTTTTATCCCGATTTCCCGACATGAAATCTTCATTACCCGAAGCGAAGCGAGGGTGGGCCACTAGTACATTATAAACGTGAAAAGATGAATGTAATGTCTCAATGAATGGTACTGAAAATATTAGTACTTTTAAGTAGATTAGTAAAATCAGTAAGTTTAAACAATATCGAAAATTAATAAAATAACGCCGGAGATTAATAATAAGACGCCCACCAAGTACCAACCCACCATACAAGGTAACTATCAAAGTTTTAAATCAACTTTTTTAATAACTTCATCAGTACGCATTGGTATTACATGGCAAAAGGACCAGGTATTGGTCTCATCTCCTCATGTTAATATAAGTATCTAATGTACGAGTTCTATCAACAGTTGGAAACTCTAGCCGCTGGCGGAATGTCCAAGACGACACACACAGTCACACCCACACATACAATAAACTCAGCGAGTTCCAATTGTGCGACACAAACGAATTCATTTTCACAAAACTCATCTTGTAGACGGTTTGCGATGACATGTCGTGGATCCTGAAACTAAAACTGATGCCTGGAGAAGACATGAAGAAAATTTAAAATAGGAAAGTCTTGCGTAGTTGTTATATTTTCGGTATAATTAAGATTACGAGTTGTAAATGCCCGCGACTTCGTCTGTGACTGGATTTTTTCGTTTTACCCATACAAGGGCGACTTTTTATTATAGTGTTATCGAGAAACTTTATAGCAATTTACCAATTCACTAAAATTAGTAATAATTCATGGTAGAAATCAAGAAACTGGAAAGACAAAAAAAGCTTAACTCAATTTTTTATGACACATGTTGCCCAGCATCGTTGAGCTTTGTTTACATGCAACATAGAGATGGGCCCTTGCCTATCAAACGAAAATATGTATAGCTCCATCCAGTACTAACACTCCTAGATCCACGTCAGGCACGACGGCGACGCATGCCCGGAAGCGCCACGGCCGCGTGAAGACCGGAAATGGGCAGGATGACCGGATCCTATCTCCGCCCGGCTCCTGCCTACCTGCCGCCATGTTGTGACGTCACACGACACGCTCCGCTGACACTATCTGATACTCATACCAGATTTACTGATTGTACCCTCAAATGTTTCGTGGAGATTTTGATTTCTATGCCGAAGATTGGAGCAATCTGACCCAACTGAAGGTAGTATGTGAAATCCTTGGTAGAACCTAAATTCCAGGATAATAAATTCTGACTGATATTGGGTTATGAAAAACGAATGCATTTGATAAGAATCAATAATTCATTTTTTTAATTAATATATTTGATCAATCTGTATCTAGCAACTATAATAATGTCATAAGTAGAAAATTAGTTACAAACATTGTAATTTCGAAAAAAAAATTAAAATAATCTGGAAAGATAAAAATCAGAGATGAAACCTCAACCCACAGACAGTCCCACGTATTTAGGTTGCCAGATTCCCCATACCCTAACAAACAGGGAAGTTTGCTGAGCATCCAGTTATCATTGCCAGAGTATATAATTGTTGGCAATTTCGCATTTCCATTCAACTTGTGAATGGGAACCATTAGGCACTGCACTCGACGCGCCCTCCTCGGCTAATAAGTGCATTTTGCATTACAGGACTCCTTAGTGCCATATTTAAAACCTTCTTTCTACTTAAAAATACGAGTTCCATTGTTGGTAATAGACCTATTACGTTATTCAGTTAATTAATTAAGCGGTAACGCGTCTGGACTGAATAAAGGAACGGATTAATTTGTAGTTGCTTTGTAAGAATCTAATTATGTAATTTTTAGTATGTAATTAAGCATTTAGCATTTAAGTATCCATATATTTTCACACACATTAGTTATACATAGTTTGTAATTTATTTTGTATAATAATCATTGAATTATAATTAAATAAACTGCACTTTATGGTTCACCCTTTCAGTACTTTCCGTTATAAAAGTACCAAGACTTCCAAGGCTGTGAATACGATCTTAAATATCTTAAGGAGATCGGTTTCCTTAGTATTGGGACCGCAGGACACACCCTAATAAATACTAAAGTAAGAATTAAAACACAACTTGAAACCTTGTCATGTAAATATTAACACTTTTGTTATCCACATACAGTTCATATGGTATATCTCCTTAGTTTGACAAAATCCTAAATGGTTCATATTATTAGTGGCCAAGCAAGACCTTCGCAGTCCGGGCCCCACCCTCTTGCGGCTTCAGGCTTTTCTCATTCGTATACCAGATGGCGTATAAAGGTTTAAACATAGACATTCGAATTTATTCCTTGAAACACGGCTAATTAGCGTAATAACGTTCTTTATGTACTTATTTGCGTAATTACTTATGTTTTTGTTTATGAGCATATTGTTTGTATTGGTCATGTGGTAAGTGTAGTTTTGTATGTCCTTAACATATCCAAAAGATAGGGCTTCGCCATAGATTTAATATACAATACAACCGTGTTCAATTCCCGGGTCGAGCGAAAACATGTTTCCTACTTTTTAAACATAGTTCGGGTTAGAGATGAACCCTCAGTTGAAAAACGTGGTGATAATGCCTAATCCCCTCACAGTACTGATATCTTCGTTGAGATGAGGGAGTTTTCTGACGTATGACGTTTGTCTAACAGCGTCTCTGATGTCTGACGTCTGTCTATGCGGCGCAAACAAAACTACTGACTACTCAACGGATTTGTATGCAAATTTCACAAATAGACAGAGTAATTCAGAAGGAAAGTGCTACTTTTTATTCCAACTCCTAAGAATTGAATAGAACACTTATGTATACTTAGTTTACAGTTATACTTACTTCATATACTTTTTATTGTTCCCTGAAGGTTGATTAATTAAAAACCTTATCTAATTTTGGATCTAAATCAGTCCCTAACTACCAATAAGCCGTAAAGTAAAGGAGGTAAATAATAAAGACCAATATGTTACATACAATGTAGTCTAAATAGCAGGCTCATTGATGGGGCCGCCGCTTAAACAGATTATTATTTCAATGAGTTACCCGACAAAAGATAGAAGGTAAGTCACGACCAGGAGAGGCACCCACCTGTGGTGTCTTCAATGCCTACTATATACAGTAATTTCGGTATACCCAATACACATAATTTGACTCCATTAAGAGATGTAATTCGCAAAATGCAGTGGCTTTTCATTCTTTTTATGTTGTTCCGTTGAATTTCGGGAGTTGTTTTGGTTTTGTGTCTTTTGTTAAATAATTTAAAGATCTTATGAATTATGATCTCTGCGAGGCCTACGCCTCTCACCATATGAATGAAGCCTGTCATACACGAAGTCGAGTATAATATTAGATAGGTAGTATAACAGGTGTACCTATAGTAAGTATATTAACATACCTGGATCTATGTATTATGCTAATTATTAGTACCATAATAAAAAGTCAGTTTAAAAACTAGTAGGTATTAATTTATTTAATCAAAATTTTAATGAAACTACCTCTTATACTATATGTATAACGCTAGGTATATCTTAGTATTATACTTTGGTATGAGTATATAAAACAAGAATAATAACAGAAAACTGATCTCAGCACTTAGAGTCCATGATTTTGGTTCAAATATAAATAAACTAAAATCCTGGAACAACATTCGATATTCAAATTGATAGAATTGTGAACATGGATCCACAACTGAAAGGATAGTTGTTTCGCGCCAAAACTTCTGAACGTATTTCGATGTATGGCACAGATAATGTATAAAAAATATTAACTTCTAATCACCCTGAAACTCCCACGGCATCCGGTACAAGGCAAGGTAAACCGCGGGATATAATTTCTTCTTTACAATAAAGTGACCACGTCAGATACATCGACGGTTTCCTCTTGCCGCCCCTCCACTTCTGGCTTATTCTTCTCATCCAACTTGACGATCTCACTGTTCACCAACACTATCACATAATACTGCATCGCTGGAAACAAATAAGTTTATAAGCGAAAAGCGACGTTTTTCTGATGGGACAAAACATTCGATCGTGAAAATTTTGTGATCTCAAAAAAATGAAAGTTTCATAGCCAATTGTCAATAGTTAGCTATAGAGCCAGGATTTTAATCCAGGTTCGGCGCCTTCTTTGGGTGACGATATAAAATATAGGTAAAATATAAGTACCTAATTGGTAACCTACCGATAGCAAACAAAGCAATTCCGACGTCGTAGTACATCTTCCGGGACAGCAGTATGATCGTCGGCACCAAAGCTGCCAGGGTCGTCGCCACAGCGTAGTAATTGTACAGACGGAACATCGCTGTATCTTTCTGAAATTGCAGGATTTTTGCAGCAATCAACTGTTTATGAGAACCTTATTTTTCAGAAAGGATTTCCGAACAGTTTAAAAAGTATTTTGTTTTAGCAATTTCAGCTTATTAGAAGCTTATTTTTCAGAAAGTAGTTTTAGTATAGTTTTAAATAGGATTTTTTTTCATTAGATTACCAAGATCTTTCTTTATTTAACGCAACTTACGCTAATGCTAACGCAACGCAACTTAAATCAAGTTCATGTGGACTAGTGACCAACCCTTCAGGGCTAGATGCAGCACACAAAGGTTTCGTCTTAGTTTCGTTTTCAATCCTCTAAGAATATTTTTCACCCTCATTTTCTATGCCTTGAGGAGGAGAGATATTATCTTTGTGTGTGTATCCTTGCCCTAATACTGCCCTATTGGTGTCGAAGATTTTAAACAGCCTAAAAATCTCGAAACCCACAAAGTAAATTCGTGTAAACGTAGTACATATAGAAGGCTATAAACCTTACTCACTACACCTATTTATACCTTACATACACTATTAATAATTCCCTTAAAAACTTACCTGACACCCAGCAATCAGTAGTAAAATGTTCAAAATGACACTCATGCCGAAAATACTGAACAGCACAGTTGACGTGACCACCTCTAGGGAGGCGTCCGTCATGAAGGTCTGCCTCTTCAGCTCTGTGGTGATGACCAGACATGTCACTGAAGCTAGCGAGAGGACCTGGAAACCGTGAGTGGTTGTTTTAATGTAGGATGGTTCAGAGGTGCGTTTTGAGACTGGCTTAATGGGGGGCGTGGCACGATCATTTTATAGGTTGTTTTTAAAAATAATTTTAAATACTGTCTATGGCTGATCTCTAATAATGATCTAAAATTATTGCATGGCAAACCATGTCGGAGACTTCACTTCGACACCAGAGTTGGCCACTAACCTAATCAGGCTTAGGTACTTGTTATCATTGCATAGCCCCACCATAATTTCTTAAATCAAAACATGCTACCAATGGCGTAAACTAAAATGTCAGGGGCCGCAGAAACTCGATTCTAGAAGGTTTATTGTAGTAGCTTCTTTATTATGGGAGACTCTTAGTTTTGGTACTTATCCTATTCCCAGTGCCCAAGTACGTACATAACTTACATATTATTATTACACACAACAACTTACAATATTTATAATTCCAAACAATATAATGCCATGTCTCAGAGGGCAGCAAAAACAGCATCGCTTCACCATATACATGTTCACAAACTTAGCCAATCAAAAGTTGAATTTATTCAATTATTAACCGTGAAATTATGAATACTAATGTGCTCGACTAAACGGCTTGTATGTAAGTAAACATCTTGCCTGTGATAAATTATCATATGAGCTGTATAAACAATCCTTCACAATAAGTGTAGATATGACAATGTCAATGCAAATTAGTTCATTGACCTAATTTGTGCTTTGATATCTTTAACACTTAAAAATATAGGTACTTTACGATACGATATACACGTAGTGTAAGGTATGTAGATACGTAGATAAGTAATAATGACATATAATACCTATCTGAACCGCAATGGTTCTTTAAACATAGACTAGATACCTAAACCTAGGTACCTACTAAGTACTTACCCACCACCCAGCCTATGCGAGCCCCTACAGCCCCTACGGGTTCGGTTGCTTTTGGCTTGCTCTAAATAGCATTCCAAAAAAAGCATCGGACCCGATCGTTTTCTTAAATTATACAGCTATAACATTATACCGCACCTAAAATTTCTTTACTCTATCTCAGAAAAAATACGTAAGATTATCTCCTTACATAAGAATGATTACATAGGTAAGAGTTCTTCAATAGTTATATTAAAATAAAAATCAGTCTCTGGCCCCACCTGTAGCCCCAGGACTTTCCGACCTAGTCCGACCCTAGTACTTTCTACCGATCTAATTTGTGACTGTAGGAAAACTACCTAGCTAAATTAAAAAGATAGAAATCCGGTAGGTACCCTACCGAAGTGAACTCCAAGGCACGCAAAGACGCAAATCAATTTATTGCATCATTAGGTGTCCTAATAATCCAATTATTAGATAATTGAGCCACCAACAGAGACCTACGGCGAAGACGCAATTATTAAGATGTTTATGTTTATTTTGTTTTCAATTAGTACCCAACCACAACCATCTGTTTCCTACATAATCAAGTTTATACTACTATGCTACTGCCTATGCATATTAGTAATATATATCGCCACAATCTGTGGCGATATATATTACAAATATGGTAAACTAAATGTTAAAATAGTTTAAATAATCAGCAATAAATGGCTTAGGCCTCAATGTTCTTCACCATAATATTCCAGCAATTTTTTTGGAAGTAGGGTAATGAGTGTCCGATTCTGCGTTGTTCAAAACGTACAAAAGACTTTGCTGTATATTCTGTGGAATGAACCCGATAACGGTGGAACGAACGGAATATTTTTCACTCTTTCAATCTGTACGTGCTTTCAATTCTCAATTGTTCATTCGTTCCAATACGGTTCTTTTGCGATAATAAGTTTGTTAATTTTTACAAGATATTATTATAAATTCAACTAAAAAATACATATAGGACAACAGAAAATTAAATTTTATTGTCAAAGGTAACTTATGTGTTAATATTTATGTGTAATTGTGGTTGCTTTCCGAGCTATTGTAGTTTTGAGGTTAGGTAATCATATCGTGCATTAGATAATTTGGGAATTTACTTAATTTTGGGTAATCAACAGACCTCCTTCAATAATTTAATGCATCTTATTTCAATGATGCAATTATAGTTCTCCATTGTATTGATATACTTTAATACTTAACAAGATTGGTACTCGTCTGACACAATCGAAGATCGAACAGTGCTTAGAAATCCAAGATAAAAATGATGAAATTTCCAAAACCAAAAAAAGAAAAGTTCTTTCTGTTTACGAAAATACCAGTATAGATAGTGATATCTTCTTTATACCACAGACACTAACTAAAACGACTTTCTTTGTGCATAATATAAATTGTGACTGCTGCACCGATTTCGATAAAATTAGCATGGAGTAGTAAGATCAAAGCTAATTGAACATAGGCTAATTTGTTCCTAAATACTTACTATACCTGGTATTACCTCAATCGCTGCTGATATCTCAAATCTTATTGGAACCTGACTATTTTGTACCCACTATTTTTTGGTGTTTCTGCAATTAGACGTCAGGTTACCTCGATAGCTTTATATCATAACACACAGCTATATATATTAAGAATATCTATGTTCCAGAGATGGCAGCACAGCTTTTCAACCGTATCGGCCAGCTGGGTCTGGGACTAGCCGTTGTTGGTGGTGTGGTTAACTCGGCACTATACAATGGTGAGTAAAGACAATCTTTTAATATCAATAAAATTAAGTATTTATCAGTGTACCAACTACCACTTCAGGATTAAAATTGATGATGCTTTCTATTCTTGAAAATCTCAAACACTTACCTTGTTTGATAGTTCAAAGTCTATTATACTATTGCTCCTTTGTATATATTTTCTAATATTTGAAAATTATGGTAATAGCTGTTAGGTCTAATTCTTTGAAGCAATTTTGATTATTTAACAATCATAAGAAATCAATAATACAGTTGCCCCATATGATATCTACACTATTTTCATACATTTCTTAATTAAAATGTTTCAGTTGATGGTGGTCACCGAGCTGTCATTTTCGATAGATTTGCTGGTGTCAAGAACTTGGTAGTTGGTGAGGGAACCCACTTCTATATTCCATATATACAGAGACCCATTCTTTTCGACATCAGATCGCGCCCTAGAAATGTTCCCACCATCACTGGAAGTAAAGGTAAGAACTTTATAGTTTTTTTTTTCATTCTTGTTATCTGCAATCAGTTCCTAGACTAATCAGATGAGTTGAGTGAAGTTGGATGTTTTGTAAAGCAGGAGACCAGCACCTCACTGAATACTTATAGAATGTGGTTTCCCTTTAATCTTTTAACCACATTGGTGTTCTCAAGCAATCTGAGTGCCAGTAGACTGAACTTGTTCTTGAACTTTATAGCTGTTAATCTCTTCGGCGACTATGGTTGTGTTTGTGCAACTTTATAGAAATAACTTAAATTTTGAAATTAAATCTTATTCAATCCCCTATTTTAATAACACAATATTATTTTCCAGATCTTCAGAATGTGAACATCACACTGCGTATCCTGTTCAGGCCGGTTCCTGATCAGCTACCCAAGATTTACACCATCCTCGGCATTGACTACGATGAGAGAGTCTTACCGTCTATCACAGCTGAAGTCCTGAAGGCAGTAGTTGCCCAGTTCGATGCTGGAGAACTTATTACCCAGAGAGAGGTAAATCATAATTACTAGATCTTTGCATAAATTATTTTTAAAGGTTACTATACAAAATATGACTAAACTGACAAACTATGAGACAGCATCAATATGTCAGAAACATCCTACCGAAACATGTTTTATTATAATATTTTCATTATTACATTACAATGTACAGGTACAAGTTTTGAATTAAAAATATTTCATGAGTATCCTTAACTATGTTAAATGCAATATTTGTTCTTAATCGGTTAAACACAGACACAGATTTTTATTATCTTGAGGTAATTAATCAATGCAATTTTTTCTCAATATTTCCAGATTGTTTCACAAAAAGTTAACGAGGATCTGACTGAGAGAGCAGCACAGTTTGGATTGATCCTCGATGACATCTCCATCACCCATTTGACCTTCGGCAAGGAGTTCACACAAGCCGTAGAGTTGAAACAAGTAGCACAACAAGATGCTGAAAAGGCGAGATTCCTTGTAGAAAAGGCTGAGCAACAGAAGAAGGCGGCCGTTATTGCCGCTGAGGGAGACGCCCAGGCCGCTGTCCTGCTCGCGAAGTCATTCGGCAATGCCGGTGAGGGTCTTGTCGAGTTGAGACGTATTGAAGCCGCGGAAGATATCGCCTACCAACTATCCAAGTCCCGCAACGTCACATACCTACCTCACGGCCAAAATGTCCTCCTAAATCTCCCGTCTCAGGGCTAAAAGACTAAACCTGCTAGTATATGTACAGTGAATTAGAGTGGGTTCTGTACTAACGCATTTGTACACACAAAATATGTTTAAGGATGTTGCATTTTGAAGAGACTATGGGGTTCCGCCAATAGAATGTAGCGTGTTTTAGCTTTATGAGAAATTGTAATTAAACATTAAACTATAATTTGTTGAATTGATTGTTTTATTCAATATAAGTGTGCCTCCCTTTGGATAAATCCGAGTAGCTCAAATAAAGTCTGCTCGCATCTATACTAAAATAATAAAGCTAGAGTTTGTTTTTTGCTTGTTTGAACGCACTAATCTCGGAAACTACCAAACCTATTTGAATGATTATTTCTGTCTACATTGAACGGGAAGTTTATAGGTTTATAGGTTAATCCGTGCTTCGGAGGGCACGTTAAGCCGTCGGTCCCGGTTACTTTCTACGGATAGTAGTCGTTACATGAGCCATGTCAGAGGGAGGCCTTTGGCGGCTCAATAACTCTGACACTAGGATTGGTCAGGTTGACCATCCACTCGATAAGAAGAAGAAGATAGGTTATTTCCGCCCTGAAATTTCTACAAGGGCGGGGCCCTACTAGACAACACTAAAATCAGTGCTGGAGTTTGACATTTTGTTGTTTGAACACGCTAATAGCAAGAACTAGCAGTCAAATTTCAATTTAAAAAAAAAATATTGGATAGCCAAATTCAAGACTAAGGTAGGATTCTTTTCCCTTTTGAGATATTGCAATTTTTAGCTAGCTACTAATCATTATTGCATTGATTAAAATGTATAAGGTTGAAGAGACTTGCTTTATAAGATAATAAGCAATATAAATTAAAACAAATTATATGTAAGGCATAAAAAATAGATTTATTTGTGAATATTCCACAGAAATAAATATAACATTACTATAAGCCACTTATAAATCTAATCTTCGATTGTCCCATCCATTAAGGACAAATCTTCTTTATCTAGCACATATTTACTGTAACACTCTTCAAATTTTACATCACTCTGTGTTAAATCCATATCTCCAACTAAACTTTGAGGTAATTTTGTGAAAAACAAATTCTGTTCAATACTTACTTTCTTTACAAAGGACATTTCATCGGCAGACAATCCAGGGGGCAAAAGCAACTTACACATATCAGGATTCTCTTTAAAATTCTTAATTAATAACCCTACTTGATCTTTAAAATGTTCTGTTAGCCCACATTTGTTGTTCTCCACAATTTGTTCCCCAACAAGCTTCGCTTGATTTAATGATTCTCTATTTCTTCTTAACAATTCTAACTCAGTTTTCATTTCTTCTTTTCCCGGACAAAGTTTCATAGCAGCCAACAATTTTCTTTCAGCCTCTTTAAATTCACCCATCATTCTCAATGCTTTAGCATTATGAAAAAGAGCTTTTCCATTATTCCAAAGGTTTCCTAACCTATGTAGCTCATTGCAGCAAGTGCATGCTTTGAATGGTTGTTTCATTTTATTGTAACATACAGCTAGATTCAAGTATATTTTCTTTAGAAGATTTTCCTGTATTTGTTCTTCCTTTTCATCTGCTAGTCGGCATTTGTGCAGCATGTAGATTGCTTTTTTGAACAATTGTACTGCTAAAGGTGTGTTGGCAGACTTGTGCAGTGTGAGTCCTGAAGTGTACAACATTTTTACCTCCTTGTGAACTCTTGAAAACATATTAGGTTCGGAGAACTTTATGGGCCTGAAAGTAGAAAACAAATACTTGATTAGTTTTTGTAATTGATTATAATAAAATCAGAAGTTTTTCAAACAATAAAAATTAACTGTTTCCTTGACTATATTTACCGAGAGACATTCCTAAATTCATAAGGTATATCAATTTGCAATTAACAATTGTAGGTGACCTCCACTTAAACATACATTATAATTATATTTTATTTACACACAATAATATATTAAAAACCACTTACATACATCACACATTCATATCCCAGTAACATAACATTCATAACACAAATAAATAATTTCTAACCAAATGTAAACAAACAATAATTCGGCAAGCAAACCCGCGCGATATGCGTTGTTCCGAATTTGTGCAAATCTTGCATTTAAGTTAATTGTGGAATGTGAAGCCACGCGGAGGCGCATCGCGCGCGCGCAGTCGATCACAGCGTATGCTACGAGAGACACATACAACTCGTTCTCACGCGCACTCGCGTTTTGCCCACGCGTGAACTGTTCACTTACTACTTTGATTAATTACATGATATGTATTATGTGCTACATTGATCCTGTCTTGCTATCCTTCTAAAAACTAAAATAGTGTGTGTTGTGTGTGGCTAATAAACTTTGGCAATTCATCTTTGTGGTTTAATTCAACCAATATTACCACGCACACCCCCTAAAACTGGTGACCCCGGAACAAACTGAGGAACACGGAAGACAAGGAGCAATTCGCAGCCTGGATGTCGGCGTCGAGTGGTTCAGATACCACCGGTAACGTGGACACGCGTCCACGACGCCACTCCAAAATCAAGATGGCGTCTCCCGTCGTGCCCGCTTTAACAGTTGCAAGTAATCCAGTGAGCATAAGAATACCACCTTTTTGGCCTGAAAAACCAGCAATTTGGTTCGCACAAGTAGAAGAACAGTTTGCAATCATGCGCGTGACAGACGAAGCAGCCAAATTCTACCACATTTTGGTTTCGCTCGACCGTCAGTATGCTGCTGAAATAGAGGACATCCTCACTGGTCCTCCCAATTACCAACGCCTCAAAGAGGAGTTAATCAAAAGGTTGTCTGCGTCGAGAGAAAATAAAGTCAAACAACTTTTGACCTACGAGCAGCTAGGTGATCGCAAGCCGTCACAATTCCTTCGGCATCTTCAACATCTCGCCGGTCCAGATATCCCTCAAGAATTTCTCCAAACAATCTGGACGAGCCGACTACCCGTTTCACTTCAGCCTATCGTTGCGTCACAGCCTACCCTGGGTCTTGACGCACTCGCTGAACTCGCTGACCGCGTCCATGACATCGCAGTGCCATCTCATCAAGTTGCTGCAACCTCAACGGTACCGTCATCATCAATAGCTGTTGAGGAGCTCACACGCCAGGTAGCTCAGCTGACGCGCCAGGTGAGCGCTTTAACTATCCAATCGCGACATCGACCTCGACCCACCGAGCGCCGCAGAGATGCGCAACGCAGCCGATCGACGTCACGACGTTCAGCGTCGAACTACCGCAAGTACCCAGTTTGTTGGTACCACTCACGGCATGGTTCCAAAGCTCGTCGGTGTATCCAGCCGTGCGACTACAACCAGGGAAACGAG
This sequence comes from Cyclophora albipunctata, assembly GCA_963082685.1. NCBI lineage: Eukaryota > Metazoa > Arthropoda > Insecta > Lepidoptera > Geometridae > Cyclophora > Cyclophora albipunctata. Next base: position 8,233,430 of record OY720115.1, on the reverse strand, counting down.
AGAGGCAGTCAGTGATGGCGACTGATGATTGCCACAACCCCAGCTCAGGTCGCCTCTTCATCACGGATCGTGGTTCACAGATACAGTTTCTAATAGACACTGGAAGTGACATTTGTGTGTACCCGGTTTCAGCCCTTAAAAGGCAACTTTGTAAATCAACATATCAGCTCAGTGCTGCCAATGGTTCGACTATCGACACTTACGGCTACATGCAATTAAATTTGAATTTGGGTCTGCGGCGTGATTTTCCGTGGCGTTTTGTTGTTGCTGACGTCACAAAAGCAATCATAGGCGTAGATTTCCTTTCTCACTATCGTTTGGTTGTTGATGTTGGCCAACAGAAGCTTATCGATAGTCTAACCAATGTTAGCACTGTAGCTTGTTTAGATTTAAGCGACAATGCTGTTTTAAGTGTTAAGGTAGCTAGTTTTAATGGTGATACTGTGTATCATAAAATTTTGTCTAATTTCCCGGAAATTACACGTCCTTTTGGAACTCCTCAAATCGCAAAACACAATACACAACACCACATTCGCACCACACCAGGTCCACCTGTATCATGTTCTCCTCGCCGTCTCGCGCCTGATAAATTGAAGGTAGCTCGTCAAGAATTTGACGCTATGATTGCTAGCGGTATCGCACGTCCTTCTGACAGCCCTTGGGCATCACCTCTTCATCTCGTGACTAAAAAAGATAATGGGTGGCGTCCATGCGGCGATTACCGCCAATTAAACGCTCGTACTATACCAGATCAGTATCCGATTCGTCATATACAGGATTTTTCGCAAAACCTGTCGGGTTGTACTGTATACTCGAGTATCGATTTAGTGAAAGCATATAATCAGATTAGTGTTAATAGGGCAGATATTCCGAAAACTGCAATAACAACTACGCGTTCAGGTCGTACAGTACGGTTCCCTGACTTTTATCGCCCTTAGTCGGTCTCTGGAGGGGGATGATGTAGGTGACCTCCACTTAAACATACATTATAATTATATTTTATTTACACACAATAATATATTAAAAACCACTTACATACATCACACATTCATATCCCAGTAACATAACATTCATAACACAAATAAATAATTTCTAACCAAATGTAAACAAACAATAATTCGGCAAGCAAACCCGCGCGATATGCGTTGTTCCGAATTTGTGCAAATCTTGCATTTAAGTTAATTGTGGAATGTGAAGCCACGCGGAGGCGCATCGCGCGCGCGCAGTCGATCACAGCGTATGCTACGAGAGACACATACAACTCGTTCTCACGCGCACTCGCGTTTTGCCCACGCGTGAACTGTTCACTTACTACTTTGATTAATTACATGATATGTATTATGTGCTACATTGATCCTGTCTTGCTATCCTTCTAAAAACTAAAATAGTGTGTGTTGTGTGTGGCTAATAAACTTTGGCAATTCATCTTTGTGGTTTAATTCAACCAATATTACCACGCACACCCCCTAAAACAATTACCTAAAAATATATTCCCTTGGCAATTTAATTAAATAATTGTTAACACTTACTTCAAAGAAGCTGTTATTATACTTCTAATCAGTTTTATATAGAAAACAGACTGTGCTTTGGGTTTTATTCTATCTGGTACTCCCATTTCGCCGTACATGACATTATGAGAAAAGAGAAACACAGAGACTTCTCCAACCAGCATTGATTTGATAGCTATGTTCATTCCTGGTAGAAGACCATTGTCTTGAAGATCTACTTCCTGCAATAAAATATGATAGTATAGTGGCCCAAACATTTTCAAATTTCAGCACCAATTTTAGTAGCCATAATAAGGTTCTTCCATTACAGGATGGTCAATGGTCAGTTTTATAGGTAAGTAGTAGCCTGAAATGTCCCACTGCCAGGCAAAGGTCTCTCATCTCACCGAAGATACAGTGAAGAGTGTTATGTGTAAAATATATTAATAATTGATATTTGACATACAATGAATTAATGATTCTCATCTAATTTATTGACATCATCAATAAAATTAATGGACATTTCAGAATAGATTATCTTTTATCAACTACCCCCATAGTATCTTACCATAGGTTTCTTGAAGCTAACAGAGTCAAATGGCTGCAGTTCATTTTCCCAGTACCCTGAAAATACTATATTAACTGTATAACCATCATTTAGAGGTAATCCACCTCCTTTTTCTAGAACCTTCTTCTTTACAAAACTATTTTCATCAACCGGTGTCATCTGTTGGGAGAGTTCATTGAAATCTTTAACAGGTTGTCCGATAAAGTCCAATGTTCTAGAAGTTTCCTTTTCGTCTGCAGTGATATCATATTCGTCATATACTTCATTTATTTGTAGTAAAGAACCTGTGGTTTGAAGTTCTCTGAAAAGTTAGAATGATAATTATTGTAAGAATAAAATTTTCGGGTCAATGTTTAGTATCTGGGATGTGTACTAGAATTTTCAAATATTTTACCTTCAACCTGATTGTAAATGGATTAAATATTGAATGGAATTTTAAAAAATTACAATTCTCGTGTACTGGGGATAAAAGGACTCTATTTGATTATACAGATTCTACACTAACCATAGCCTTCATAAATTTAAATAAGTATAACTTAGCAAATTTTAGCACTACCTTCACAAACTTAATATTAGTATGACTGATTGTAGATTCGATAAATAAGTAAGCATTCTTAGCACATACCTTAAATCTAAATCTTTGTCCAACGATAACTTGGGTAAATTGACACTCATTTTATTTGTATTCAATTAAAGACACACACACGAACTAAAAAGTGAAAACTTTACAGAAGTTTATACCATATCTGTTGGTATATACGGAATGGACATAAATAAAAATAAGTAGTACGTTTAAATACACCAAATAGATGTATGATCAATGTGAATATAATTTGACGTATTATATTGAATCAGGTTTTATTAAATTAAAAGTATTAATTTATTCCTCGACATCACAGCATCACACATCACAGATAGAAATGGATAGAAATCACATAGAAATCGAAATCACAGACCAGGAAACATCGAAATTTCGTTTGTGTTTTCACAGTTTATTATCAAAATGTCAACAAAGTTTCAAGACAGTGACAAGTGACAAATCGAACAGAACTGACAAAATACTGTTCAATATTTTTTAACAATCTGTGGCTAATTATCTCGCTCGCACGAGTCTGATAGGACGGTGAAAAGGCATTTTACTTTAACCGATCTTAGCCCACTAAATCTTAGTTTATTTAAACTAATATACTTAGCTCGTTTAGTTGACTTGACTTAAGTATAACGACGAAGGATTAAGTCGTACTGGAACGTAACGTAAACTAGTTACGGTAAAATTGGGGTTTAGTAGTTAAATCATCTTTCGCGAGATCGTCAAGATGCATCGCATTACTAAGTATGTTACTCATAGGTAAACAGTGTTGATTTTGTCACATCAAAGCAATCATTAAAACGGTTCCAAATGAAGCCGTTTACTTTGTGGAGTGTAAAATAGGTATGCGTCGAAACGCCCAAACCATGCCCAAACTGTTTCAGAAACAAAGAATATTACTACTTCAGAAAGCAGTATCATTATCAAGTCCACCCACCGACTATCAAAAATCAACAAACGATTAATCTATATCTAATATATAAAATTCTCGTGTCACAGTTTTCGTTGCCATACTCCTCCGAAACGGCTCGACCGATTTTGATGAAATTTTTTGTGCTTATCCGGTATCTATGAGAATCGGCCAACATCTATTTTTCATCCCGAAATTCCCGCGGGAACGGGTACCTACCGTGGTTGAACTGCTCTGAAACGGCTCGACCGATTCCCATGAAATTTTGTGTGCATATCGGGTAGGTCTAAGAATCGGACAACATCTATTTTTCATCCCGAAATTCCCACGGGTACAACGCGGGTGAAACCGCGGGGCGCAGCTAGTATATACATATATCTTAGACATATATAAAATTCAGGACTATAAAATTCAAAGTCCTGACTGACTGATAATCAACGCACAGCCTCAACCGCTACACCTAGAAACATGAAATTTGGCAGGAAGGTTCTTCAAGTGAAGTAAGTGCACATTAAGAAAGGATTTTCGAAAATTCCTACGGGAACGGGCTCAACGCGGGCAAAGCCGCGGGGCACTCCTTGTTCTTGATAAAATGAAAGCAGTTAAATATCAAACACGGCGTGCTCGGAAATAATTTATTTTATTAAATTAAAACAAATATATATGTACTTAAGTAACTAATGAATAATAATATATATTTCTAAACACAACATTTAACGTTTGGCTTTTTGGTTCATAGATTGTCTGAGTACGGCAATATAGGATGAAATAAGATCGTCCATTTTATATCCTAGGGAAGTTTCACAAAGGATCTTAGTGCCGCGGAGGAAATTGCCCATTGTCATGTGGAAGAAAGTGTTACCAGATGACCAGTTGGATAGCTCAGAGAATGGATGGGTCTTCCAAACGTCCTGAAAATAAAAAATTGGTTAAGATGTATTATTCCCATTTCGTCGAGTCTCGATACGTGGACAGGACCTATTTTATGGATGTGGAATGCATTTGCCCATGTCCAGCTGTTTGGGGAAATAACCGGAGATGTGGGACTTCATCCCGGCAAAATCCCAACCCTATCACGGGGATCATCTCGTGCCGGGTAATAAACGTCGACAAAATCTATTACTACTACCTTTTTATATCAATAAATAAGAATATTAAGTTCCTTTTACGCGTCCTAAAATGTGAAATAAATATAGTCGATTTCTAATCAAGTCAAAGGCAAGGGTTGAGTAAAATTACTAAACCAATTTCTACACTAAAAGTAAACCTCTGATTAGAAAACCATATTGGTTACATTTCGAAAATGATAATTTACTGATAAGAAGTTGTAACTAAACATTGAATAAAAGATAAAGTACTTTATTGAAAGTTGCTTACCCGGCTTTGTGGGTCAATCACACTGACACCATTCCTGTTGATACCAATTACGACCATTTCAGGATACGTCGGGTCTGAGGTTTGTTTCACTTCAAAGAAAGCAGTCCCAAAAGTGGGTAGCTGGTAAATTTTCTTCAAAAATTGTTCTTTCGCTTCGTTCTCAGTCATCAAACCATGTTTCGAATAAGCAGCAGCGATCTGTGACTTCCATTGTGAATTAGACTGTATTTTTATCATGTCGAGAGGTATAAAATCGCCTAACATCTGCGTTATTTGTGGAAGAAGCGAGTCGTCTTTACCAAATCTCGCTCTGTACACAAACGCTGCTAGTTCTACAAGATCTTGCTTAGACGTTTTGTGGTACCCTCGTAAGTACTTGGGCAACTCTTGAGGGAAGTAAAATATTTGATCTGCGTTCTTATCTCTGCCAGGGAGTGTGTTTATCCAAAGTTTCTTCATGAAGAATATTTGGTAGTTCATCTGCATTTGAGTTCCACCTTTAAAAATAAAATTATGAGGTAAATAATAGCAGATTGATATAAGGAGATATAATTGATATTATATGGCTTACTTATTACTCAAAGGCGTCGTGATCCTGTGACCTAGGGGGCCGGGGAAAAGGCTAGATATCGCTAAATATCGTTCAAATTGAAATAATTCTACAAAAATAGATACTTATTTTAAACTAAATATAAATAATACACTTACCCCCACGAATAGGCCTAGTCTGCTTCATCCATTCAACAAGCTCATGAACGAAATCGAAGAAGTAATAGTTTTCAGGAACCGAGAATACTTTGTCAGCTATTTTGACGAACAAACTAAATCCGTCACTATTCTTCAAATTCAACCGGCCAGTGATTTGTTCACAAAGATCTTTGGCTCTCGTCGCTGAATCTACTTCGAAAGCTTCGTCTGTATCATCAGGGAAATATACTTTGTGGTATATCTGCATACTTCTATGCTGTATCGCTTCCACCTCTACGACGTAAGGCGTGTACATTCTCGGTCCGTTTTTCTGCGTTCTAAACACGCGTTTTAAACACTCTTTAGCTATAGGATGGGGACGAGTTTTAAGGAACTCCACCAGCTCTTTTATAAGGGCTTGGCCACACGCGAAGATTCCTGTTGCGAGCCATAACAACTCCCAACCGCGTTCTTCGCTCAATTGAATCCTGTTGTTAGTCAATTGTTTCATTATTTGACAGTAGATCTCGTCGCGTAAAGCCGGCTCCGTCAGAGCTGCTCGGAATATTTCATCTGTATACTCCGTTGTGTTCCTTGCTTTAGGTGCTGGCATGTCTCCCATGTACCTCAAGATGCCGTAATAAGCAGCTACAGCGCTTTTAGCCAAGTTCTCAGTATCCAGAAGTCGCTTTAATAACGGTTTGCGAATAGGGTCCCGGGAATGTGACCATAAGGCCCCAGCTACCGCTCTCTTGGCTGTAGTCAAAGTGGAATGCTTAGAAATAGTCGCGTTAATATCAATATTTTCTCTAAAATGTTCTTTGGCGTACTTTTCTAGAGTGTGCATTCGTTTTCTTTGTAATGTACTGAATTTGGATAAACTTTTCTTATCATTGTTAATGTTGCTCTTTTTGAAGGTTTCCAGGATTGTATTTGAGGGTATTGACATGGTAGGTATTATGTAGACTTGTTCGGTTGGGAACAGGCCTTCTTGGCCGTTGCATATACCGTGACCCCAAGTAGAGTTCATAAGAGTTTCCCCAGTACAGTCTTGGAGTAACGTTATCAAGTCACCTTTACGATATTCTAGGAACGATGACGCATCGCTGTACCCTTGAGAATCAGTTTGGGCAATCACGCAAATCGACCTTCGTTTTAATCCGTCTATAATGAAGATGATAAGCGAACTCATTTCGCTAGCATCGACACTTTGGAATTCAAATTCCTCCTGCTGTATCGTCCTAATAGTAATCCTTCCTATATTATCATAGTCTTTATCTTCATTATACGCAACATAAGTAACTTCAGCGTATGATATTTCTAGAAGTATATGTTCCAGCTGATCAACTATATAAATTCCTGTCCAATTAATCGCAATGATGATTAAATCTTTATTAATTGTTTCGCCTTTCAGTTTCATTGCTTCGAAGAATCTAGAGAATAGCATCGGCCATTTTAATTTTGCGAAGATGACAATATCCTCTTTACAGCGTAGAGGGTCTACTTTAGCTTGAATAGTTTGTGCCGATTCAAACGCTTTTGTGACTAGATGTTCCCATTTAGTCAACGCGGCGTCGTTGGATTGAAGGAATTGGTTTGGAATGTAGTTGACTATAACTTTTCTTAGGACATTGGGGTCGATCCGAGAACCGTATTCTATATAATGTTGCTGGGCCGCGATCATAGCTAGATCCTTTTCAGAGTTACATCTGTATTCACCGAATTTTACTCCTTTGGCGACTTGACAGTAGATCAGGTTGGTTGCTATTGGGTCGTCCATAGGATTATGCCATGGAGTAAATATCTCTTTTCTATAGAACAGTCTCCATGGTGCACTCTTTTCTGGAGTGCCTTGTTCTTTGGCAAACTGTTCGCATTGTGATATAGCGTCCATAATATGTTCCCCGCCACTGCCTAGCGATAGAACTTTGTCGTACAACGTTATGTATAGCGAGAAACCGAACGTATCAACAAGGCCTATGCTTTCAGCTATTTGCTGGCATATCTCTTCGGCAGTAGTCGCTGAGTCGGACTGTATAGTTTTTAATGATTCGTCCATTAAAGTAACAGTCAATAGAATTGGTTTCTTCGTCTTTGTAGCTTGTAGTTCTAACCAGCTAGGTGGTTGGGTTCTTGTTCCGTTTTTGAAAGTTCTGACAAGTCTTCCTTCGCAGTAAGGAGCGTAACCGGGAGGTCCGGATCGGATGAAAGCTCGGAGGTATTTGACAAATCTTTCGGATGGAGGGAAGCATCCGATACAGAGAGATAGGAGGATCCAGCCTCGAGCGTGGGACGCTTTGGATGGGTTGTTGGTAAGCTGTTTGCAGAGCTGGCAGAGTATTTCATCGCTGAAAGAAATATGTTTAATATGTACGCGTGAATAGATAGTGGAGATCGTACAGTAGAAGATCTATTCGTAGACGATTAGGAGGGATCATAATGAATATCTTTTGGACAGAAATAATTATGTTATAAAACAAAGGGACTTAGCATTGGGACATAAAAGAAAGTTTTTGTCATTGGGTGAAAAATTACTAAAGTAGTTGAACTGGTTCACTATTAATGAAAGGATTATAAAAAGGGCAACAATTAGGGAGGGCAAAGAATATGCTATGCAAAACACTATATAACACTATCTTATTCTAAATGATTGTCTTACCAAAGTTCCTTCCTAATAATTCCATGTCCAATAATAAAGTGTAGCTTCTCCAAATTGGTACTTCGCCGCGAGTTCAACCAGGTGCTGTACATTTCATTAGTGACGTCATCATTCATTAGGTTCTTCAGGATTTCTTCGTTGAGTTTAGACTGGCGTTTCAACGTTTTGGAAATCATTTTGCTTCTGTGATCGTCTTTGCCCAAAAGCTCCTGTAGTGGAGAAGAATATCAGTAAACTAGCAGCGCCCCGCGGTTTTACCCGCGTTGTGCCCGTTCCCGTAGGAAATCCGCGATAAAATGCCTATAGCCTTCCTCGATAAATAGACTATCTAACAGTGAAAGAATTATTCAAATTGGTTCAGTAGTTTCTGAGATTAGCGCGTTTAAACAAACAAACAAACAAACAAACAAACAAACAAACAAAACAAACTCTTCAGCTTTATAATATTAGTATAGATGAAAGTTTGAAAGACTTAGGGCTGTTTTAATTGTGGAGTTGTTGTAATTGTAAGGCAGAGTTTTAGTCGTCCTGCCTGCTACGTGCGTTTTGTATGAAAAACTAAACAACTTCTGTACTACTGCAGTACGTAGGACGATTAAAATAAAAACGCTTAAATTAACAGAGATATTAGAGAGAAAACCACGTATAGTTTAGTTTCATGAATGTACATTTAAGTCGACTTAAACAGGTATTTAAATCCTCCAACATTGTCTAGCGACTGACTGACAATTTAACTACTTTTTAATACTCAATAAATTATCAATAAAAATGAAATTACCACAAACTCCTTATTCTTCTGGAAAGCTTTTCCGACCGTATCTGTCAGTTTGGTCATGATCGGTACATTATCCACCTTTTCATCTACATACTTTGGCTCTGCGAGATCACCCATGAACCTGAGTATAGTGATCCAAAGAGCTTGGGCAGCTACTTTGTCCATTGGCGAAGGGAGTTCTAGAAGGGAATGTTTTAAGGGCTTTCTCGAGTATTGATGGGTGATGTTGCCAGAGAAATACGTTGCCGCGTATTTCCTGAAATTGTACTCGTCAAATGGCTCTTCATCTTCTTCTGTTGGCAGTGGGAGAACTGATGTGATGTCCGGTTTTGCAGTTCTAGACTGAAAGGATGAGACAGTAGTTAAATATGGTTCGTACGCAGGAAGTATTTCGTACTTTGACACTCAATCACAATTTTTCTCTGTCACACACGCACTTGCCATATACTGTGCATGTGAGATGGCAATATAATTTTGTGGAAATAAGAGACGAATAGTTTTTGTGCAATCCTCCCAGTGAATTAATGCACGAAATTCTTCCTGCTTATGGGTCGTGGTTAAGCTGTAGTAAAGTAGTGGTTAAGCTAAAATAGACAGTGTCTTGATAGATATAAAGTCTCCGTTTCTATTAGAATTAGCTTAGAACAGGCGCACGAGAAAAATCAAGAGAGTGAAGAGTCGAGATAAAGCAGATAAAAATCAAGGATAATAATATTAATTAGTAACTAATCTGCTATTGGTATACATTTTCTTATGTTCCGATGTCTCGCAAAGCGAGGCTTTACATCTTCATACTAAAATCAGCAAAAATAATAATTGATCACTGTGTCGGAATCACATAAATAAATAACTATTACTTGTATTGGCATTTAAAGATGGAGGGCAATAATCTTCCCTTATTAATCCCCTCATTAAACATATATAATAAGATAAATTAAGCATATTATATCAGAATTGAAAGATTACTTACAACACCAAAGCCAGCGCCTCTAACCGTTCCTGCCGGAGTAGCACTGTCCTTCAAAAAACCGAACACGTCATCAACATATCTATCGTCAATCGCATTGGCATTCTGTGCAGTGTTCTCAATATTAACTTCCTTAGATATCCAAACATTGCCCATCAACTCGTTATACTTCTTCTCATGGTCATCTTCTGCACCCTTAACGTCACCACTTCTTTCCATCTTCTCTTTCTCACTAATCATTAATGCTAGATTAGCCTTAATAACGTTCCGTTTCTCTTCAACCAGCTTTCTTATTAAGTAACCACGGCAATGTGCTTGAAGCTTTTTGAAGAATGACCGTAAGTTCAGGAACGTTTTTCTTAGTTCTCTAGATCTTATTGCCGCTTGTATGCGCAGGTATCCTCTACGCATTAGGAGGTATCGCTTGCGGTAACCTCTTGCTCTGAAATGTTTCTGCAACATTACAGCAGCTTCGCGCATCTTTAAGAATTTTCTCCTTAAAATAAACCGTCTACCATTTGCCTGTGCTCTAATGACAGCATTAATAACAATCTTATGACGTAATTCTTCTAAAATGGCGTCGTGATGGTCTTTTAAGAAGACTTTGGTGTGACCGAGTCTGAATTCTTGGTCTTCTAGAATAGTTGTGCATATCTTCTTAGAAGCTGCTTTGCAGTCAGTTTTTTCAGATGGAGGAATGTCGGGAACAATGAGACGGTATCGGTGGACAAATTCTGCGTATGTGTATCTAATTGGGTAGCCTGCTTGTCTGATTTTGGCGGTCTCCATTAGGCCAGCGTAACGTAATTGGCGGGCGCATAGACTTCGGTCGAATATCTGGAAGGAATTATCATCATGTTGGTAAGTTATAAACTCTGGTGTCAGATTTTCTAAATCTCTTAAATACCTGTGACGTAAAAATCGAAGCATCAGAGGATCAATATTGATTAATTCAGGGGATCAATGTCAATTGATTATCAATTTAATTTTAAATAGGTACATAAATAGATTTACACATTTTGTTCTTAGCAGAATACCAAGTTGATCCAGTTGTGAGATTGACACACAATAGATTTAGCAGACTTGACTAAATATTGTATATTTTTTTAAATCTAACAAGAAAAAGAGAATATAAGTATTAGGTACTAACCCTGGGTTTCTTAAATTCATTAGGCTTAATACACCTCACGAAGAACGGATGACAAGCATACAACGTTTTCATTAACGAATCTAAAGACGTTTTAAACTGGTGACTCAGAGACACGGCTTTACGATTCCCACTCTGAGATTGAGACATTGTATTAGTGTAATTTAGGAAGAGACTTTTCAAGAACTGGTTTTTCGATTCGATTAACATTTCCTTGACATCCGCTGTTAGCATATCTCTGTTCTTGTCCAGGAAGCCTGAAAATAAAATCAGATATAAATGTAAGCCACCAGGTAAGTTTGATAACTTTGGTGCAGCAAGTACTTTGCTCTTCTGTAAGTCTACGTTTAATATGATTGGTTCTCTGCTAGAAAGGCTTTCCTTCTGCAAGGGCGAAGTTTATTGACCACTTGTAGGTACTCAAACAAAATTCTTGGACTGAATTCTGAACCTGCTTAGCACCATTCTGCCTAACATTAAAAATTTATCAATAAGAACCAAAATACCTTGAACCGAATAAAACACGTCCCCCGCAAAATGTTTGACACCAAACCGATATTCTCTCGACGACTTAGGAGCAATATAACAGTTTTTAGTTCCATGAGTGTTATTCAACTTTGAAAGGAGAGTGACATCAGTTCCTTTGGGAAATCTTGACTCTTCATCTATCAAAGCGAGCAAATTCATTGGCTTTAACCCAATCATGTCCAAATTGTCTTGATTGTCCACATAATTAATATTAGTCCAAGTTATCCCTTCCTTCGCATACTGTTCTTGCTCAATTTTGAAAATATGCTTCACGAAAAACTGTTGCAAATTCTCATTTGCGTAATTTATGCATAGCTGTTCAAAACTATTTGAGTCAAAATTTTCGAAGCCAAAAATATCTAGAATGCCAGCAGAACCACTTGAAAGTTGCTGGTCTTTGAAGAGAGTTTTGTTGATCATTTCTACTATGTGTTCGAAGATATGGCCGTATATTGATTTCACTAATGCGTCCCGCCCTTCTAATGCTGATGCGACTGTTAGTGTGGATACAACCTTTTCCCCATGAACAACAAAAGTTTTTCTTGTCAGTGCGTCGCACAATACTGCTTTGCTGACTCCTAACAAAGTAGCTATCCTGTTAGCATTAATAGCATCAGCAACTTCGGAAGATTCAATGTTATTGACGTTAAAAGATTTGAATTTTAAGTTTCCTATATGAAGAATTGCTGCTAGAAGACTGAAGATGCCCCATACATCAGTATCCGGAAAGTTGAGGACTTTGAATGCAGATCTAATGTCAGCAAATTCAACACCATCATTTCGGCCATCACAAGTTATGGTTTTACCAGAATTTAGATAGTAATAATCTTCAGCACGTCCTAACTCTAGCTTCTTTTTCTCATCAGCTGATAAACCAGAGACTAAAGAGTAAAATATGTGGTAATTTCTTTCGCCGTTATTTTGGAACACTATTCTAGACTTTTCTAGAAGGTATTGTTCGATATTCCCGCCCTCAATGATTCCTTTTCTGCTGAAGTAAATGTTGACGTATTTTCCAAATCTGGAAGAGTTGTCGTTTCTAACTGTCTTCGCGTTTCCGAATGCTTCAAGGATTGGGTTTGTTTCCTGGATTTGTTGTTCGATCCAGGAATGCTTGCCGCTGGCTGCTGCTAGGTATTGGAGGAGTAATTTGGTGCTTTCCGTTTTACCTGCACCACTTTCGCCACTAAAATGTAAGGAGTAAATTTATTTTCATATTCCATAAAGCTCAAGAGTTTGTTAGAACGCGCTTATCTCAGGAAGTACGAGCCCGATTTTAGACATTTTTGTACGTGATAGACTGATAGTCACACTCCAGAGAGAAGTTCGTAGGCTACTTTTCATCGCGAAATTACCACGGGATCGAGTACAATACAGGAAAAACCGGAGATCACTGGTAATAGGTAAATTATAAGAGCCTTATTCATAAACGCTTATGCTGTTACATTTTAGCTATTAAATAGTTTGTCCCTTTCCGATGTACGCTATTTTCCACAGAGCAAAAGAGACAAAACACTATAACAGGTGTTTTAGTTAAAGGCGTTAGTATTCATTCGGTAGCATTCAGTCTTGCTCTACTTACCTAATAACAATACACTGATTGGTAGATGTAGTCAGCAGCGCTCTATAAGAGCTATCGCCTATGGCGAAGATATGGGGCGGAATATCACCCAAACTCTTCTCTTGGTAGAAATGAATCTGGTCCATGGTGTATATCGGTAGGATTTCGTAAGGATTAATGGCGATCAACATAGTTCCAGTATAAGTCTGAAAATAAAAATTGCTTTATGTTTTCTTTTTAAATGAAGATTTGACGGGCGAGGTTTTGAGAGACTACTCTGGTGAACTACCTTCACCAGAGTAGTAGAGTATTCTGTGGGGTTTGAACAACATTTTTTTTAAGGGAATCATGAAACGTGAGTTATTTCAGGGGTCCAAACTGATCCACTTAGGGTCTTACGAGGTCCTCTTTCCTGGGTCCGCTATTATAGAGGACCATGCGGGTTAGACCGCGGGTGCGGGAAACAGCTAGTAAATTATAAATAAGTATAAATATTATTAAAACGGGCTCGTTATTTATAGGTAAGCCGATAAGAGATAATAGTTGTAGGTAAATAACATTGCTTTTCAATTACTACTTATTTATGCCCTTCATTAACTCAAAACAATGAGGCCCTTTTTCATAAACACTTATTACGCAGAATTTGTACTTATTCATTTCATTTATTCCTTTCCTATAAACGCTATTTTCCAAAGTCTATCAGGCGATAACCTATACATCGTTATTGCTCTACAAAGCCAAACTTATTCAGCCATCCTTTACAGGGTAGATTAGAATTATTACGGTTACCTACTTATATAAAGTTGTGCTAAAGGTACAATACCGCACGCAGACTGCACGCACAAAATGGCGAATCGCCCGCGGTTGCGGTCAGTGGTTCATCTTATACTTAAAAAAAAACAGTAATATGATAGTTCAATCTCCTTACATAAATCAACTGCTTATTATATCTCAGATGTAAGTTCCTCATGATGGTATACTCTTGCAACTCTCCCAACGTGATCATATCTTCCACATCTATCCTGGAAGTGGAGTGTAAAGGCTTTAGGACATTGTCTATGGTTGTGACAAACTTCTTGCCGTCATCGTCTTGTACTTCTAGCTTCTCTGCGGAACTGTTTAGGATTTTAACAGCTATGGGTATGTCGAATTCTGTTGCGCCTTGAGGCTTTAACCAGACCAGGTCCTGAAAATAATAGAATAAGCAATGATTTTTCGAGTAGAATTTATAGTAAGTAACTAGTTTATATTATTACTGTTTCCTATGCTGCCATACATCTTGATACTGGGGTTGCTCTTCATTTTATTGACTACCATATGTAGGTACCATATGCTGCCACCAAGATAATGCCTCCCAAGTTTAGTATTAAAGTTTAGAGAATACACTTAGATATTAGTTATTAAATTATACAGATTTATTTGAACAAATACAGCTTTAAGTGTGTTAGCATAAGTTTTATCTTGTCAGACACCAAAAGAAATGCAGATCGTAAAAGTTCTTGCGTTATTTTAAACACGTGATAATGCTATAATAAATTGAAAATAATCACTTACAGATAATTGGACTCTGTCCGCCATTGTAGTTCACTTTTGAGATTCTTCCCACAAATAATATTCCCATGCATAAATATCGCGTTACATTCACATCAATACTGACTAGTTAACATTATCTATCAATAATCCAGATTGCTTTATCAGATAGTAAGAACTTATCAAAATATAAAGATAAGGTTATTAGTAAGATGATCATAAAGTATACGACGTTTTTAATTTAATATAGAATCGTTTAATTGATTCTTTGATGGAAAAAAGTATGACTATAATAGGATCATTATTTAGGAAATGGGATTTGTCAATAACTGGTAAACAAGATTTGCTATTTAAATAAATAAGAGATAACTTATAAAGATGTGCCTTGCCGCCAAAGATATGGACTAAAATGAAATTGACCAATCGGAGAGATCTATTTTCACATCTTACTTTGACCATTTATATCAGCATCGCATACTTTCTTAGCAAGTGATCTGATTGGGTTTTGCCACACATATAAGTACATTTTAAGGAACAATAGGGATAGACTTCATTAAAGACGTTTGTAGATGACAGTAAAAACAATACATAGAAAACACTGATACAAACCAGCAATAGAATTAGTAAATACAATTTATTTAAAAATAATTCAGCATTACAAACAACTTAATTCTAAATTAATCTAAATCACTTTTTCTTCTCGGATTTCGATTTTTCTTCATTTTTTTTTTCTTCCTTCTCTTCTTTATCTTTTTTATCTTTCTTTTCCTTATCCTCCTTCTTTCCCTCCTCAGCATCTTTGTTAGTGATCTTATTGTTAATGAGATTGTGGAGAGCAATAATAGACCTTACTAAGGCTGCCAAGTAAACCACTAATGACTGATCATTTGTCTTAATATAAAGGTTGTCGATAAAGCTGTCGTTTGCAATATCAGGGAGTAGATTAAAGATATCCTGGAGCTGGTAAATGATTTGATGGTTTACTGGCAATGATCCTTGACTGACTTGGAGCAAGTAGTCTCTGATCTCAGTTAGCTGTGAATGGAGACCTCGTAAGCCTAACAATTGATTGGTAATGCGTTGAGAGAGACTTCCAACTGTGGTATCCTTGATATCTCGGAGAAGATGCTCTACACCAACTTCTTCTGCTTCTTCAGCTCCAATTTCACTGGGGACATGTTCGAAGGTCCTTGTGGTGGGAGTACCATCATCATGGACCTCTTCAACAGCCCGGTAAGCTTCGGTAGGAAGACCTAAGTCTTTTGGTTTAGCATCAATGATGACAAGTACTGAGTTAGGGCAGTAACGCCTGATGAGCTCATTGATAGCAACATCGTTCTGATGGAGTTTTGGGCCGGTGTGGTACCAGCCAACCACCTTTTCCCTGGCATTCACCTTCTTGAACATTCCATACATATTTTCCAAGTAATCATGGTCAAGGAACCAGACAGATTTGTCTTTGTCATCTTCATCAAAAGGCACTGGAATAAAAAAGTTTATAATATTCAGTAGATAAAAAGGAACTGTTAATACTTTTATAATATTCAGTAGACATTTATAGAATTTTTATTCATAGACAGAAACTAAACAAAACAAAGCTTTAGAGTTTCAGAAACTTCATACAGAGATTAGATAGTTGAAACTACAGTAATTATTCAATGCTGGAGAAATATAATGTATTATTGTGTTTGATACACAGGTTTTCTCAAAGGATGGAATTAGGACAATAAAATTATACAAAATGAAACTGCTAAGTCATCATTTACTAACCTGCAAAGCTGTTTGAAACATCAAGTACTCCTTTAGCTTTCCAGCATCCCAGTAGGACGCCAACGACACGCTTTTGATTACCAATTTTGCCCATTCGATTGAAATGGTCTACTACGCTAAGTAACACTAGAGGATGGACGACCACTTTTGCGGTCACTACTTCTTGCCCCGGCATGATGAAAAGCTATTAATATTAGCACTTATTAACCAACAATACTGACTGCTTCAATTTTGTTTCAAATAAACTTGTATTTCAATAAATTACACAAAATTATCTACCGATATCGCTTCGGTTTTCTAAATTTCGGTTCTGTCTGGCTAGCTGGCCATCAATCAAAAAATCTGACAGTCATTCGAGCCGATTCATAGACCATAGAGTATTTAAAAAGAAAATCACTATTGTCTGTGGAAAAATAATTTAAAAACCACAGATAATACTTGTTTGCAGTCAAAATATTTTTGACTGGCAATGTCAAAAATATTTTGACATTGACATTGACTGCTGTGACTGTACTGTAGCAATATCGTTAAATGTAAAATTTAGGGAAGGCCAAATTATCTCTCGAAGAAACTCGATATTTCTTTTAGATCATTAGTATCGATATCGACACTTATTTTACTGATCAATACTGACTGACAGACACATACCTAGATAACTAATATAGGGTAAATAATGAATGATCTTTATTTGGAAAACTTATACTTTCCAATCAAGAGTATCCCTAGAATAGTCATGTATACAAACTTTGCAAGTCCATACATAGACATGCTTGTCTAAAATTTTCATATTACGTAGAATTAGACAAATTACATAAAACATACGAATACTTTCTAATTAATCGGACTCAAATGTTTTTTTTCAATATAGAATTCCTATCACCTGTAGTTCATAATCATAAGTATTACCTTATTATAATGATTACAGCACGTGACGTCGACTTTTCTAGTTTTTTTTTTTTGTTGAAACTTCTTTAATTAATTTAATTATCGTGAAAGTGGTTCAACACCTTTATATGATATCCATATTTTAGTTTCCTAATACTGAAGGCCCAAGTATGCTAATAGTGCTCGGTATCGAAAGTACTTACCAACTTCAAGAGTATCAATAATTTTTGTTTCTTTCTTACTCATCCATCCCATCCTTAACCCATTAAACCAACCAACCACGGCCACCCACCAATAGTAAGAAAAATTCAAACAAATTAATTAATGCTCAAATTAGATAGATAATGGGAACAAAAAGTTCCTTTTTCTTATCCAAACAGTGAAAAAATAATTATTTATCAATGAATCTACAAAGATTTTAAGGTAAATAAAATACATTAAGTTAAAATATACATGACTGAAGATAAATAGAGGACATTTCATAAATAACCATTAAAAATGGCTCAGACATGCCAAAAAAAGACACTAACCTTCGTTACGGGCAATGCTAACAAATTGGAAGAATTGAGAGCTATTCTTGGCAATACGTTCCCACTAGAAATTATTAGCCATAAGTTGGATCTGCCAGAATTACAAGGAGAGATTGACGAGATATCTGTTAAGAAGTGTCAAGAAGCTGCTAGGATTATAAAAGGACCAGTATTAGTGGAGGATTCCTGTCTCTGCTACAATGCTCTGAACGGTCTCCCAGGGCCGTACATCAAGTGGTTTTTAGAGAAACTTGAACCAGAGGGTCTAGTGAAACTGTTAGCTGGATTTGAGGATAAATCGGCTGTAGCAGTTTGTACTTTTGCATATTGTGATGGCGAATGCAAAGATCTTGATGTGAAACTGTTTCAAGGAACACAGGAGGGAGTTATTGTTCCACCGAGAGGCAGCAGAAGTTTTGGATGGGACTGCATCTTCCAACCTGAAGGCTATAATAATACCTTCAGCGAACTGTCTAAAGATGTGAAGAATAAAATTTCCCACAGATTCAAAGCCTTAGAAAAAGTGAAAAAGTATTTTAATTGTGTTTAAAAGGATACCAAGTAGGTAAATTTGTGAATTATTACTTAAAAATAATTAATTTGTTTAAATCTCAAACCAAAATGCTGTGACCTGTTACCTAATTATTAAATAAACACTGACAAATAACAAGTTTGTTTTGTATTGTATATTTTATTTACTATACATTCTAGACTCTTAATTATTTAAGTACTAACTACTTATTACCTAAGTAACAACAGCATAATAATAGAAATAAAGTTTGCAGATATTTTGGTGCCAAACGAAGCATGCACTCCAGGAGCAATGTATGGTTCTAAGTCGGTGCTATTGTAGTTCTTGTAATACCAATCATTGCCATCCACTTGCCTCGTTCTTGTGTTACCTAAACTCATGCTATCAGAAAATCTCGTCTTGGCTTCTCTATTGACAACTGGTGAAAATATGTCCCGTTGTTCGTGCCCCATTAAGGGCATGTTCACTTTAGTTATAGTTGCGGGACGTTTCGTTAAATTCTTTAGTAATAGATCTGGATTGTTTGGTATTAGGACTGCTGATAATGCAGTGGGTTGACTCTCAGGTATGGTTGTGTGTGTCTTGGTCCCAATTTGATTTGTAGATGCATAAGACATTGTGCTAGATTCTATCCAAGCATGAAGAGACATGTCGTTGGTTGTATCTGTAGTTATCAAAAGTCCCTCCTTTTCAGTTACTTGTGTTATAGTCACATTAGATTCCATCAAGTTGTATTTACTTAATTTATTCGGATCCATCTTCTGTTCTTCCACGTTTTTTGTTCTATTGTAAGCTACGTGGGTACTATTGTCATTGTCTAAGAAAGCTTCCAGTTCGTGAATTTCGCTCTTAATTTTTTTATGTGTTGTGTTTGTTTCAAGTTTGTGTATTGGAGGCTTGGTTGTGTACTCCATGATTGTCTGTTCTGTACTGCCTCTTGTGCTGTATTTAAGATCTGATTTACTGCTCGCGACTGTTTGCGATACTGCTATTGTAGGGTCCGGTATTGGCATGAAACCACTAGATGTCGTTGGAAGCATTGGCGAGAATCCTCCCGTTTCAAACTTGGGCGGTTCCGTTACAGGATATATTTTATTGCCTTCAACATTCTTGTTCACTGGCCAATCCATCTTTCGTCCACTGTTTAACAACTTCCCTACATCTATTGGAGGTAAAGGCATCCCGAAAAATGTGAAGCCCCCACTAGCCCCACTTGTTTTTGTAGGCGCTGCTGTCGAAGGAGGCTTTTTGCTTGTCATATTTTTTATTCCAGCGTAAAGAACCGGTATACCACCGTTGTTGTACTCCTGAGATCTATTGACCATCCCAATTTCGTTCTGGATTCCTTCTATTAAAGTTTCGTTGAGGGGATAATCGACGTAGTCATCGTAGAAATAGTCCGATTCTTCCGGAGATGGTCTTCCATTTATCTTATTTGTGTGATATGTATTCTTTATCTGTGTTGCGTAGTCCTTTATTTTGTCTATGGAGGAAAATACTTGCGAGGTTGCAAGATTAGGAAGAAGCGCTGCATTCTCGTGGGTTATACACGATTTGATGTCTTCCATTATTGGGACATTGGGACAGTCCTTTCTTGAAAACGGCATTCTTTTAACGTATGTTCCATCAGCGCATTTAGGTCCTACAGACGAAGATTCTGATAACCAGGATTTGAGCCATATTATTGCACAGTTGCATGTCAGTGGATTCCCTGTAAATAAAACACATTATTTTAGTAAAACGAATAGGTAAAAAATCTACAAAGTCTAATAAGATTAATAACATCTATTTATAGTAAAAAAGTATCTATCGTTAATACTTACCATCAATATCTAAAATAGCTATGTTATTTCTTAACTTAGCAAAAGTAATCTCTGATATCGAAGCAAGCTTATTATGTCTCAGTGAAAGAATTTTCATTCTCGGCATAAAATCAAACGGCTGCCCGCTAATGTAACAGATCAAATTGTTATCAAGATTAAGTTCTACCAACCATTCCATGTATTGAAAAGATGCTCTCGTTATCTGAGTTATTCTATTGAAACTGAGATCCAATACTTCCAAAGAAGTAAGCTGCCTCAAACCAGAATTATCAATATTAGTTATTTGATTGTTACTCAGATTAAGATACTGCACTAAAGGAATATTGTCGAAGGCTCTTGGAGAAATATACTGTAATCTATTGCCCTGCAGTTCAATTATTCTCAATTTAGGAAGATTGGAAAAGGAGAGATCAGGCAAATCTATAATGTGATTCAAGTCCAAGTAAACTGCGGATAACTTCGGCAGATTTGTAATCGCTTTTGGATGTATCACTTCAATTTGATTGTTATTCAAATCAATTGTCTCCAAGTTGCGCAAATCTCTGAAACTTCCTGTCCGGAGTTCAGTTACTCGATTATGGGGCATTTTTATTTGTGTCAGTGTATCTAAATTGTTTATAGAGTTTCCGTCGAAATGTTTAATATGATTGAAACTGGCGTCTAATACTTTTAATTTTGATAGCATGTTGAGAGACGAAGGTAGTTCATTCAAATTGTTCGAAGATATGTTGAAGGTTTCTACGTCTAAAGCCCTCTTGAAAGAGCTTGGGTTTATACTTTTCAGCCTGTTCTTACTGAAATCTAAAGCGTGTAATGCAGCATTATCTTGGATGACTACAAAATCGAAATCCTCTATAGTGTTTCCGTGTAAGTTCACCTGTTTCAAATGTAGTAATTTGCTGAAACTTTTTGGATGTACTATCATTATTTGATTGTCGCTAATGTCCAGCATTTCTAGTCGTACCAGGTCGGTAAAGTACGTTGTGTCTATTTGTCGTAATCCGTTTCGACTCATATACAAACGCCGTAAATTGTGCAAAGTTTTCATACTGCCGTGAGGAATCTTCTGGATTCCATTGCTAGAGATATCCATTGTCCTTAGAGATGGTAGGTCTAAATCAGGAGAGGGTGGTGCAGGAAGGCTAGTTATCTGATTCCGTTGTAAAAACAACTTTTCCAAACCTCTTGGCAAACCAGGTACAAATTCTATGAGTCTGTTAGAACTTGCGTCTATCTCATAAAGGTTCGCTAAGTTTCTAAACGTTGCCGGATGGATTGCAACTAAAGAATTTCCAGAAATATTCACATATTCCAGTAGAGGAGATTCCATAAATGTGATTGGATCCACAACCGTTAGTTGATTATAACTTAGGTTTATTCTTCTTAGAGCTGGTAGATTGTAAAGTAATTTCGGTTGTAATCGTTTGAAGTAATTGTAAGATAAATCCAAACCTTTCAGTGCGGGAAGATTCCAAAACGGTCCTTCGTTGATATCAGTCAGTGAGTTATTACTTAGATGCAACTCTCTTAATGCAGGCATTGCCATAAATGCGTCAGATTGTATGAACTTAATAGAATTTTTGTTCAAGTGAAGTCTTTCTAAACTAGGGTGGCCTCTAAGAGCGCCTCTTGGTATTTCCTGAAGCAAGTTATCACTGAGATCTAAGAATTTTAATCGAGGTAGAGCATCAAGCAGAGCTCTAAATTCCGAAATGTGCATAATTTGGTTCCCAATCAAGTTCAGTTCCTCAACGCCACTTCCAGATTGTTGAAGAAATGATTCTGGGTGTATTTGGCTTATTTTATTGTAATTTAGATCGACCACTCTTAATTTAGGAACTCGATGAAAGGCACCATGGTGTAGGATGTGAATGTTGTTGTTTGACAACAAGGTGGTCTCCAACATCGGCTGATCAACAAACGCGCCTTCATTTATTTTGTCTATTAGATTGTGATTCAGGTTCAAAGTTGAAAGCATTGGCAAATCTCTTGTTGCTCTTCCAACCATGCTAGCATCTGATATCATGTTGTTGCTTAATGACAGCTCTTGCAACGCTGGTATCAATGATAAAGCGCGCATATGTATGAGATTAATGCCGCAGTTAGTTATTTCCAACTTTCGCAATTTAGGCAGATTGTACAGCGAGTTTTCTTTGATTGTTCTTAAATTAGCACTTCCCTGGATAAATAGACGTTCTAAATTCGGTAGATTTTCAAATGTTCTCTCGTTCATTGCATTTAAACTTCCAGACTGTATGTTTATGTAACGTATATTTTCCAAGTTTTTAAATATCGGTATTCTTTTTAAATTTTGAGATTGTATAGTGATCGCTTGAAGGTTTTGTATTTTTAATAAACTTTCGGAAGGTATGTTCCTCAAGTCGTCTTCAACAACGAAGATTTCAACCAGGTTTTTCTCTTGCATTTCTAGCCATGCTGCTGATAGGCGTTCTATGCCGTTATGCCGAAGCATCAACCTGAGTATTTTCACATTTTGGAATATTTTTCCCGGTAGTGACGGAAGATAATTGTTTTCTATTATCAACTCATCTATTGGCTTCTTTATCAGTTCTCCTATTTTCTGTATTCCCTTTGTTACCTGTTGGAGATCGCTGTGAGTGCACCTGAAACACGATATTTAGGCATTTATTACATCAGGTCATATAACACAAATTAATAAAAAATCAAAGCCTTACCATATTTGTATGTCTTCGTGTCTATTTGTACAAATACAAGGAAGTATTGCTTCTGGATTCGGGCATAACGTCGATTGTCCGTAGACCCCAGCTAAGATGGTAAGAACGAGCCAAATAGTTATCCCTTTTTTCTTGGAATCCATTCCTCTTTGTCTTCTGATTGGTTCATTGTAGCATATTTTATTTGGGTTCAGACACTCCTTTTACCAGAACCTGAAAATAGTTATCAACCTTTTATGAAATCAGTCTATAATCTACAGTAATTCTCTAATGCATAATTGCCCAGATTGTTCGGACCGCAACAAAACCGGTGCCCGACTAAACTTAAAATAATCCAGTAGCGTCAAGGACTAACATTAATGAAAACAATAAAATCGGATAACAATGGACCGACACAACGGTCCGGTGGTTTAAGATTCACTTTCACTACCCCATTGTTGCTACCGGCGATACGTAAACTGCATTACACAATACAATTTGGAGTTTTAAGGTGCTATTGATGTAGGTCACAATTAGGATACGGTAGAGTGGTTTTTATAACGATGCGTTTTGAGATCAGTGTTGCGTAAGGTATGAAGAATGAAATAATTGGGCAAACAATATCAAGGTCTGTTTATGTCCGTCGTGAGTGAGCTTCTTCTAACTTTTTGTATGTAAAAAATACTCGATGCAGGAAGGAACTATACCTTTAATTGCTGGTTTACCTTCGACCGAAATTCCCTTCGTGATTTATAAATGATTCCTCAATTTCTAGTTAAAATTGTGATTTGCTATGTTAGGGAAGTGGGTTGAAGTAGTAATAATAATTATTGGATGCTAGTTGCTAAACTTAAAACCGAAATCTTTGCTAAATGTCGCGTTAGGTTTTTGATAAGACATACCTATGCTATCTCATATAATAGGAAATTCTTAGTTGCTCCAATTTTCCTAATGATCGATCAGATACCGCGATCGTATTTCTCGCTTCGATGCATACGTCTAAGCTCTTCATAAACAAGTATGTAATGTAGGTAAAGTACACATGGAATCAACGATGCAGTCAGCAGCACGGTTAATAGTCGTAGTACAGTTATCGCATTTATCTCTAACTGTCGTCTGTCATCTCAAACCGTAAGAGAAAAGTATGGAAATTGTTGGTTGGGCGCGGAAATTGAGACTGTGCCACAGTGTTTAACAATAGGGTCAGTAATCAAATCTAGTAGGTACGCCTTGAGTACCAACAACATGAAGGCAAAAGATTGAGTAGATATATTGGTGTATATAAGTACTAGATACTTACCAATACGAGTATAACATAGAAGTTCATATAATAACAGTAACCTAACCTAACCCAACCACCCAGGTTAGGTGGGTAAATATCTAGGTAAATTTCTAGGATGCCTAGATACCTAGGTATTGTACCAATTTGATATGATAAGCTAAAATACCTTGCCTTGCTACATATTTGTTTATTTTGACTTCAATACGATATGGATTCTGTATTCGACACGTGTCTTTGAATCGTCATTATTTTCTTAGTAACTACAGGTTTTTGGGGGTTTCAACAAAGTTGTCTTAACTCGAAGCGAAATAGGTACTGAATAGTAAAATTTAGGGCACCAAATATCTATATTTTCCAATAAATATGTTGCATCTTAACTAGTATCCAAACAGAGAAAAAATATTATAACAGAAAAATACCTACAAGTTAAGCTCAAATAACTTAATGGTTAGGCTACTACTTAGGTAATATGGTAATATCATTTACACATACGATTCGTTGCATTGCATACAATATTTTTATTTTAATAAAAAATAAAAGTATTACGTAACTACGTAACGTAAGTATGCATAATTTAACGTTATAAATGGTTAACCGACCGAGCATTGTGAATTTAACATGCTTACCTATCATACGTATAAACTTTCTATCAGTTAGGTTAGAAACAATGTACCGAGAGCAATAAACTATGTTACGTATCTACTAAGTTCAGTACCTACTGATAATGATGACATTTAAAGTGTCTGGTACTATATCAGAGTTAAAAAAATATAATAGGTTAAGAGCATTTAAAATTAGGTTATTAGATGGCACCCCAAAAACATAACAGATAACTCAAAAAACCTGTAAGTATTTCTGTAGACTTGCTTAGGCCACTTGCTTTCCTATCTAACTAAGTAACTTAAAAAAAGGTTTTAAAAATTTCAGTTTTGAAGGGAAAACGATTTCAATCTTATAGGGAAAACGCCTATTAATTTTTCACTTTTAGGTTCTGTTTTCTTCGCGACCCTGATAATACCGGAGGCACTTAGAGCCTTATGTGCTCAAAATATCAGTCAATAGATAATACAAAACAAAAGTGACAAACATGCCGTCAAAACCTCAAAGCTTACTGCCGTTTAGTTTAGTCAAACTTACAAATCATACAATAAGCACTCACCGTGTCCTTGCAAAATTAGTCGAGCAATGCACTAATCTATTAATCAATGAATCTGTCAATACTATTGATTGTTGACAAACAGTTGGTGTTATAGTTTGTTTAACTTTACAATACACCAGCGTGGTATATGGTAGCTGAACGCGAACTGTGGTCTGGTGTCTATTTCGCATGTAAACAGACTTTCGGTTCACAGTTCGATGCGCACCAAGTAACTTATCTTTCACCATTGTGGTTGTGGCTCGTGCCGGTATTAAAGATGGTAGAAGTTGTAGACAGGACGCTCTTGGAAGAGTGAAACTTTTTGTAAGACAGCTCGAGATAGCTTAGCATCGATTAAATAGTCCTAAGTTATTTGTACCTACTCCTCTTAAGAAAATATCGGTATGAGTTATCCTATCCTGTCTGATCATCATACTGTAGATAGATAATTGACTTAATTATACCGAAAAAAATGGAACTCTGGGCCCTTTTAAACCAAATATGACATAAACATACTTTTTTGTTTTTAATTGATCCAAGTTTAGTTAAGATTTGGGCATCTGTCAAACCTTATCCAACATTACCTTGCTTCTACACTGGTATATTACCCACATATGTATGTTAAAACCCATGGTTAAAACTTCTTAGTAAAACAGTCGTATCTGTACTCTCTTATATGTATTCTTTGATCTAAAATTGCAAAATAAAGAATGCTAAGGCGCGTTATCTCGATTAAATCGTACGATGTGGTAACAAGGAAGGGTGTCTACCTGGACAATAAAATTGACTATTGTCGTTTTAATTGCTCAATTGTAATGCAACGTATTGTTTAGTACTTGTCATTATACTTATTATTTTTTAATTAAGCCCCTGATCCCACTGCTGAGCAGCTAATTTATCTATCAAAATTCGTATTAGACCTGCAAATCATTTTCTAACATCTTAGTAGAGATTTATTTAAAACAATATCCAAACATCGAGCTTCGGAGGGTACGTAAAAAAATCGGTCCAGGTTTTTGAATCGTTAGAATACGTTGAAGGCCTGTAGGCAGTCTAAAAACCCCGACGCCAGGGTTAGTTAACCAATAATCTGCACAAACTTGCTTACTTTTATCATCTACTAGCAGCGCCCCGCGGTTTTACCCGCGTTGTGCCCGTTCCCGTGGGAATTTCGGGATTTTTAAAAAATAAAAACCTTCCTCTTGAATCACTCTACCTATTACAAAAAACCGCATCAAAATCCGTCGCGTAATTTTAAAGATTTAAGCATACAGACAAACAAACAGACAAAAATAGCGACTTTGTTTTATACTATGTAGTGATGAGGATGGTAAAGAACGAATACACAATTGAGTCCCAGAAATGACAGTTCCTCATAGGTGAAGATGCTCAGGGCTCCAGAGACGATCCATGGTGCTCCAATCGCGCGTGCCGTATACAGTGCTCCAGGAGACGTGATGTGATGGTGGTTTTAAAGACGAGAATGTGGTCTGTGATCGTGGATCAAATCGTTAGGATCATCATATCTGTTATTAGTACGTACGTATAACGTAGTACGCAGACTTTTAACTTGGCATTGCTCACGAATTGCTACGAGTAGGTATTCTATACAAATTTAGTCCGTCTAAAAAATTAGATTAAATAAATAATAATAAATAATAAATAAATATACCTGGACAAATTCACACATGGTTAATTAGACCCAAAGTAAGCTCTAAGCTTGTGTTATGGAATCTAATTAACTGATACTACTACATATACATACACAAATACTTTATAAGAATATATAATTGACACCCAGACGTCGTCGCCAACAACTATGTCTGCACATATTGTTGACTCCGGGCGGGAATCGAACCCGCAACCCCCGACACAGTAAGCGCTCTCACTGCCACTGTGCCAACGGGCTTGTCATAGATATCTAGATATCATATAGATTATCTAGATACTTCGTACCTATCTATTGAACAAAGGTCAGACTGTCGGTCAAACACTTGTTTTATTTGTATATTATATGATCTCAGTTTCAAATGGAACATGTTGAGTGTTCAGTACCATTTTATGCCTTTACGGGTGCACATACTTAAAAGGTAGGGGACATCAAGCTTACAGATTATTTGTGTCTACTTAAAAAAAAATTATAAACACTAAAATGTACTTTAAATACTAGCCGGTAAAGTTCCATTCCAAGATAAAGAATTTTACGGCCTCTGAAGGTATCAGAAAAGTGAGGACGGCGATTGGAAAACCGCAAATAATAAGATGGAAAACTGATAGCCTAGGTATCTCAACTTAGGTGTAACTGTCTAATAGGATTTTCATGATGCTTTCATAATCAATCAAGCTATTGGTGTTTTTGTTCGTTTTATAACAGAAAAGCAAAATATTTTCGCATCAGACAGGATCCCGAAAACAAAATTCCGGGTTCAATAATCAAAAGGGTTTTTCCTATAACTACCGATCTCTATAAATACGGGAGACTGTTATTGGACGAAGCCGGAGGTATGTTTGCCAAATCATACCTACGTCGTCGTCGGTTGATGTAATTGCTAATAACACATACGACTTGTTCAAATCTGGTTAACCTTGAGACGAAGATGAATAACACCAAACACGTGCCATAAATATGTTCTTTGAAAGGTGTGTGTGTCTGATACTGACGAAAAATTAAGATCCTTTATTATATGGAGGTATTTCTAATCTTTTTGGTCTTTTTAGGAGAGATCTAGATTTTGGGGAGTGCCTTTAGTATCTAGTTATATAGCTAGACGATTAGAAATACTAAGTTCCTATAATTATAGGGACCTATTGAGTTTAGCTATTTAAGGCGGGATTTAACTAATGGCAATTTGAAGCGAGTTACCGAACGTTAGAGATGCATGGGACTCTGTTCTCATTCCGTTTTGTAGTAGATATCTTCATGTCAGAGGCCTTTCCCGGCTCAATAGGTTTACCATCCACACGACGAAGAAGAAGTAGATACCTGTATGCCGTATTTTTGAGCCCCTTGGAGCCCCTATTATTGGCTCTGGAAAAGTCAAATTCGTGGAAAATCATTGACAATTACCTATTGAGGTTCGGATGGATCAGAAGAAAAGGCAAACCAAAATAAAAGGCAAATGACAGTAAAGATTTGGATTGGGAATCTTGCCTAAGGCAGGCCTGTGTCACTCCGCGTGTAGGTATTAAAAACATACCTACGGGCGGCGGCCACTGCGCAAGGGCCAATCTAGTAGGCTGCCACAAGCGAAAGAAAACACACGCGTGCGCTAGTAGTATAGGATTATTTCAAAAGAGATCATTTAAGTAATAAATTAATTTATTAGTGAGGTAAAAATGATACAATTATTATGTTTTGTCCGAAACAAAAACAATTCCACACATTCATTTCTACACATTCATTTTTACACATACATAACATCTATTATTCTTTTGTCTATATAAGTATAATGAACAAAATGTGTTTTATTTTTTTTTATTTGTTTTATTTTTGTTTATTTGTGTTTTATTTTTATTACTTCATTAAATTAAATCTTTGGCAATAATCGTATAGCATATACAATTATGCAGCTAGCTCTTAGACTACATGATATTTATACTGTGACATGAACGTACTCGGCGCTGCCTGCTGCGCGTTGCCCGCCACAAGTAGGAGTAAACGCTCGTGCTGTGCGCTAGATGGCATAGGTAAGTAGTTTCTCGAAGTAAGCAACCCTAGTCCGCGGCTCTTTCAATACGTATAACCATGTATAACTTATTATGAACCGTAGTATAGTGAATTAAGGCCCATATTCCTTCAAAAAGAAATTGGTAGGTATGTAAATGAACACGTGCTCGACTGGACCGCGAGCTAAATTAAATCATATTGTTTATCAGATTCGAGTCATATTTCTTTGAAAACCATTGCGAAGTAAAGCTTCTGTACGTAGTACTAGTTATTATTCTGTGCCTAAGGCGACAAAACCGTGGCCGTATACGGACAGTTATGTCAATAGAAGATAATGAAGTGATTTGATAAGATTAGATAGGAAGCTGTTGGTAGATTTTTTATTGACAGAATACTGATTTAATTACCTTTACCTATGATATGAACTCTCCGAGATTAAGCGAGATTGCACCTAGATTGCGCTATTTCCAACTACAATGTACAGTCAACCACAAAATTTGATGAATACATACAATACTACCAAATACCTGAACGTGCCTGAACTCTTAAAGTTTCCAATACGTGTCGTGGCGAAAACAAATCTTGTCCTTAGTAATTTGCAATACAACAGCCTAAGTAGGTTCATCACAATTTTCCATAAGTATCTAAACATAAAGGTGTTTTGTAATATGTAGTTGATTGTAAATACTAGAGGTATAGGTACTGAGTATCTACGTGTTTTTCAAAATAACTGCGTAGGTAAATACCTACTTAATAGTTTTGTTTTTAACTAGCACTGCGTTGTAAGATATACCTTCCTTATTATGATGAAACTGGGTTTTTAACACGACACACCCATTAATCACGTCAACAACATTAGCAATAGACAACTTTGTTTTTCCCATAATTGCGAAATCATTGCAACTACAGTTATTTCTTAGAAATTCTTAGATTTTTTCAATAAATTCTGGCATGTCTATCCCTAATTGAACTCAGGGCTTATATTGTGACTAGCCCGTTGGCACAGTGGCAGTGAGAGCGCTTACTCTATCGGGGGTTGCGGGTTCGATTCCCGCCCGAAGTCAATAATATGTGAAGACATACTTAGTTGTTGGCGACGACGTCTGGGTGTCAATTATATATTCTTATAAAGTATTTGTGTATTTATACGCAGTTACATCAGTTAGTTACATTCCATAATACAAGCTTAGAGCTTAGTTTGGGTCTAATTAATCGTGTGTGAATTTATCCGGGTAGGTTAGGTACATGTATTATGTTATATTATATTATGAATGCACACATACTGGACTCTGGGCGGGACTCCAAACCATTTAGCATGTTATCGTGATTCACAAGGACTATCCCAAATTAAGCTAAGGGCTTGTATTTTACGAGTAAATGCACATAAGTAGTCTGAACTCTGGGCGAGATTCGAATCCACATCACAGAGACGCTGTCAGTTGTAACTACTTACTAATAATTTTACCGAAGAGCATGGTCTGTTGTTTGGTGTAGGTAAAAAGGGCAAAGGTCTTAGGGACCCATATGGACCTCAGCAAAACAAATTATCAAAACGTCCGTGCCTACGTGTGTTGGACCACTGTACCACTGTACACTGTTGTACCATCAACCGCTCTCCAAAGACTTATCATTTCGCCATAGCTACCATATACTTAACTACAAAGTTTAGGTAGGCAACACAGAAGTAATTATTATACAACACTTTTTAAAACATTTTGAATACATTGACTCGATGCCGTCATAGATTAATCCGACACGTTTCTCACGTGCGAAATTCAAGAATTTTATTCAAAAAAACAATCGATTGCTGATTCGTAAATATCATAATGACCTTGTTTGAACGTTCTAACTTCTAACACGAGTCTGACCAGTTTCATATGAGACCCTACGGATCGGGTTACCGGTTACCATAGCTTAGTTGTAAATCGAACTCAATATGATGTTGACGAGTTTATTCAGGACTACAGTTAGAGTTAACTTACGTACTATTAGAACATATGCAGTGCACGTTGTTAAAAAACCGCCTAAAATTTTAATCACTGGTAAGTTGAAATTGGAAATTTAGAAAATATTTTTTTATATAAATTATATCTATATCTAAAGCGTTTATTGTAGAATTTATAGTTTTATCTTTATCTTTTTTTAATAGATTTTAAAAGGTTTTATAGTCGCAGCGGCGCGGCGTCTTGATATATTTCCCAATTTTAAGTTACATTTAACATAGGTAGGTACGATATTTAATGCTTAAGTTAAAAAAGATAATAATAGTGCTTAATTTATTTTGTCTTTACGTGTCCCCGTTACGTCTGTCTGTCTGTATTTTCGCGCTAAATAAAAAACTACTTAACGGATTTTCATGCGGTTATCGCTAACTTACATGGATGAAGAAGAAGGTTTTTGGCTATTGTAATTCCAGTTCTTGCATTTTAGAACCTAACGTAGGTAATCTTGATTAACCGAAGCGAAGCGAGGATGATTCGCTAGTACCTAGGTCTTTGAAAATATTCTTATATTACTCCACAATTCTTACGGCCAATTGGGTGCTTAAGTAAGTATGTAAGTTTAAGCACTGATTTAAGTATCTAGTTTACTTGAGTGCCTAGGTTCTAGACTAGGGTCGTTGTTACGCGCTGTGCGGAAAGTTGTTTGTTAGAACTACTTAGTGACCCAGATCTAGATTTTTGTGAGTACTTACCTTTAGTATCTAGCTGGAGGTCAAGAAATACTTTGTTACTTTCAATTAAAGGGACTCTTGTATATTGAGATTAGGATCATAGTTTATTTAATATTAAGAGAATGTTTATATTTTACGGTTACATTAAATTTATAGTTACCTACTTACTTACTTATATTAAATAGCGGCCCGCCCTCGCTTCGCTTCGGGTAATCAAGATTTCATGTAGGAAAATCGGGATAAAACATTGCGTGTCTCCCGCAGGAATATACACAATCAAAATTTCAAGTGGGAAATTGGGGATAAAATATTACATGTCTCGCGCGAGTATATATGTATACACAATCAAGATTTCATGTGAGGAAGAATTCGGGATAATACCTACATAGCACGTCTTCGTCGTTCGTAGTTCGTAGGTAGGTTAGGTACCTATATCCCCGCGCGCTTTGACCGCACGAAACAGTAAGTAGCCATAAGAGACCCGCCATCGAGCATTACTATTTTGTAAGCAGCGCCCCGCGGTTTTACCCGCGTTGTGGCCGCTCCCGTGGGAATTTCGGGAATTTTTTTACACAAAAACCTTCCTCTTGAATCACTCTACCTATTACAAAAAAACCGCATCAAAATCCGTTGCGTAATTTTAAAGATTTAAGCATACAGACAAACAGACACGAAACAGAGACGACTTTAT
The DNA here is from genome assembly GCA_963082685.1 of Cyclophora albipunctata. Classification (NCBI taxonomy): domain Eukaryota; kingdom Metazoa; phylum Arthropoda; class Insecta; order Lepidoptera; family Geometridae; genus Cyclophora; species Cyclophora albipunctata. Next base: position 8,200,978 of record OY720115.1, on the reverse strand, counting down.
TTTATACTATGTAGTGATATTTCTCATCATAACTCTGAAACTAACTGTCCGATTTTAATAATTTAAAGAGGTACACAAAGAAACATAATTAACCTTGATTGTAGAGCCATTTATTTTGATGTAGATTCATATCATCATATGAATATCATCAACTTAAAATTACACTCCTTTTTTAACTAATTAATTTTAACTTAAAACGGTTATTGTGTCTTAACTATAATAGTTAGACATATGCCCTCGCGAACTTATTTGTTTGCAATGATATGTACTTTGATTGTGTAGAACATTGTTTTTGTGTATCATCAATAGATTTAGTAGCGCACGCCAAAAACCAATTTTTTTAGGCATGTTTTTCATACCTTGGGTTACATATACCCGCGTTGTGCCCGTTCCCGTGGGAATTTCGGGAATAAATATAGCCTATGGCACTCAGGGATAGTGTAGCTTTCGAATGGTGAAAGAATTTTTTAATTCGGTGCAGTAGTTTCAGAGCCTATTCGAGACAAACAAACAAACAAACAAACAAACAAAAAATCAAACCTTTCCTCTTTATAATATTAGTATAGAAGTATAGATAGTATAGATTAGTATAGATTATATGTTTAATAGTTATTAATAATATGGTGTGGCTAAATTATTTCTGCAAGTTGCCATTATCTTAAACACCTAGGTTATATTACGTAGAGTCACGTAGGTAATTTTAACATAAACGCATTTTCTTATCACACCTGGTAGTTGCTAACTGAACACGATAACCTAGTGTAACTTGCATAAGCATTTAAATAGGTACTTAAGCATTTGTTTCAAATTGCACTCTTAATATTAAGAAGGTATAATATAAGCCTTGGTATAGATATATCAGCTTGTACCCTGCGGATTCACATCGTATTTATGAAGCTTTAATTGTATTAATGCGCTCCGGATCGGTTAAATCATATTTGCCGCGGACAGACAGACTAAAATGTTTTTATATTATTAGTATGGATCCTAAACACTTACTGGACTTAATTTTATATGTATTTGCATCGACAGTGGACTAGATAACATTTATCTCTGTATAATGAGACAAAAAAGACATACATAACTTCTAATATCCGCATTTTTACTTATATTACAGGAGGTCTGGGCCAGCTAGGGGTCGAATGCGCAAGGTATCTACGCCAAAAATATGGCAGAGAAAACGTGATCCTCTCCGATATCATCAAGCCGTCGGAGGAGATCGTCAACAATGGACCCTATATCTTCGTAGACATTCTAGACTTCAAGGGTCTTCAGAAAACAGTGGTCGACCATCGAGTCGACTGGCTAATACATTTTTCGGCTTTACTCAGTGCTATTGGTGAACAAAACGTGCCTTTAGCAGTAAGAGTGAATATAGAAGGAATGCACAACGTTATAGAACTGGCTAAGCAGTACAAACTGAGGGTATTCGTTCCTTCTACTATAGGGGCTTTTGGCCCTGATTCCCCTAGGAACCCAACGCCAAATATAACGATACAAAGGCCAAGAACAATTTATGGTGTGTCGAAAGTGCATGCAGAGTTGTTGGGAGAGTATTATTATTATAGATTTGGACTTGATTTCCGTTGTTTGAGATTCCCAGGAGTTATTTCAAGCGATCCACCAGGCGGTGGCACTACTGGTGGGTGTTTTTGTTTACTTTATTTTGTACGTTATTTTATCAAGTGTCCAATTTTGTTAGGGAGTTAATATAACCTAATTACCTATTATGATAACACTGAAGACCACTTCACCAGGAGCCCAGAAGTAGCAGAGAGTGCTATACAAACTTTTATTCCATTTTGTACTGTTTATTGTCTACTTTCTTAAAGCGGTCCTGACGTAGTTTGACTTAGCGATGATCGCTCGTTGCGATTATTTAGCAACGTGTGTCCCTACTGCTTGGACGGGTGGCCGATAGAAGGCCGATAATCGCATTTCTATCTGAGCGCTACCGTGCTTTGGAGGGCACGTTAAATTTTCGGTCACGGTTATTTCAATCGATCATGTCGGAGGCCTTTAGGCGGTCTAAACACTTCTACTATTTACTTAGTTTACCTACTTTCTTTCGCCATTTCTATCACCCAAAACTAGGCAGTACTAGACAAGTAAATAATTAACTATATCTCTAACCTTCCAGATTACGCCATAGCCATGTTCCACGACGTACTCCGCAAGGGTCACTACCAGTGCTACCTGAAGCCGGAAACTCGACTTCCAATGATGCACGTCCGAGATGCCCTCAGAGCCCTCTCAGAATACCTAGAAATGCCAAACGAAAGACTGAACAGAAGAGTTTACAATGTCACTTCCATGAGTTTTACGCCAGAGGAACTAGCTAACGCCATGTCCAAACATGTTAGCGACTTTAATATTACGTACATGCCTGATAGCAGGCAGGAGATTGGTTAGTATTGGGTGCTATAGTCATACTTACTTACAGCCTGATTAATTGGAAAAAAGAGTTGAAGTGTTCAGTTTTGTAATGGAAAGACATTCAACGGGAAGTTATGAGATATTTTTTATCCCGAAATTCCCACGGAAACGGGCTTAATGAGTGTAAAACCGCGGGGTGCTGTCAGTAGACTTATATTTTTTAACCTGTAGACCTGGGGGTATTAAGCCGGATTAACATTACGAAACTAGTGGCATGAAATTAGTTTTATAACACTAATTTCACCAGTAATTTCACGTGTAAACGTTGTTTTATTATGCATGCATTACTTTCGTGTTATGCACATATTTTTTGTGTAACTAATGTCATGCAACTAGTTTCATCATGTAAATGCGACGCGAAACTAGTGTCGCAAAAGCATTTCACAGACAGCAGCAGCAATAGCTTCGATATTGATAGGGCCATTAACTCCGCGGTACTGATAATTTCACGACACTATAATTTAAACGAAAGTAGCTTCACATGTGCTAAAATTAGTTTCATGTAACTAGTTTCATCATGCATGACACTAGTTTCGTAATGTAAAACCCGCTTTAGAATATTTTGTGACATAATTATAATCGTATTTTTTTTAATTCCAGCTGATTCCTGGCCGCAAGTATTCGATGACAGCGACGCCAAAAGAGACTGGGATTGGAAACCCGAAGTCAACTTAGAAGATCTCGTCAGCCTTATGATAAAAGAAGTAAAAGAAAAAATCGCTGTCATTGACAAATGTAACAAATGACATTAACAAGGTTGGCAGCATGTTGGCGACTTTGCATCCAAGTTGGCAACAATTTATCAATTTGGCACTAAGATGACAAAATTTGTCAACTTAGCAACTAAGTCAACAAAATGACAACTTTGCAAAAACGAAACAAGCTGTTTAAAGCAAGGTGTAACGGTCAGAGCACCAGTGATGAGCAACAAATATGCAAGCAAACTTTATTAAAGTATATGCTCTTATTTTATAGAATATCCAATTTATGGTATCCTGCCTTTTCGCCGAAAATTGTTTGGCCGATTATCACTTGCTTACCATACCAATTTTTAGTCGCATTTTGCCAACTAAAGATTCGCAAATTTTTATTTGACAACGTTTTATTTCGCAGAATATTGTTAAGCCGATTATTACAAATGACACAAACCGTTTGGCATATTTACCATTTACCAAATCTTTCACGTAATTAGTATATAAGTAAACAAAAATCTAACTGAATGTTTAGAAATAAAAAAATTCTCAATCTGATTATTAATAAAAAAAAAATCAGCTAAACTTGGCTTGTGATAATCTGCCCAACAATTTTCGGTGAAAAGGCAGAGAAACCCAATTTATACATATTTTTGTACATCATATTTATAGTCTAAATAAGTTTAAAGTAATAATAAAAATCTAATTAATTTTCGATCAATTCCTTTATTCAAGCATTCGTACAACAAAATAACTTTAACTTAACTACGTTCGTTAGTAAGCGATGATGTCATTATTATTATTATTTATATTTATTTATATCGCTGTTAGGTTAGTCCAGCCTACCTTGAATTATCATAATATATATTATGACCATGTATGATCATAGATGACCAACACTGACTGCAGATACAACCTGCATCTAAGGATGTGTATATGGTAATTATACAGGGTGGATTTTATCAACTTCAAAACATGAGGTATTAGGTGTATTTTTTTAACTATAGTTCAAATAATTATAAGAATCTCGATTCCGATATCTAACAATAAAATTTGCTTTTCCGAAAAAAAAAAAACTTAAGTTTACCTTCCCACCCTGTATATCTCCCAATTAGATAGCTTGATACTTGATGATAATTATGTATCTGACGTAATCAAACATCTAATCAGTACCACACCACACAATCCATTTAAAACAACTTTGATTCACTTCAATATATAAAATTTAGCACCACAGCACACTGCAGAGCCACCACTCTTTAGTCCATGCCTGGTTTATCACAGAAACTTAAAAAACAAAAACAATTTTATTTAGGCCGATTTACATAATGTGATAGTAACGTTTTATCTTAAAGCAGAGTTGCTCGAAAAAAAAGAGTGGACAAATCTTATATTTCGTACAAGACAATCCACACATTATGTCAAATGCCAATACGAAGAGCCCATAGATAATGCTCTATCGATGAATACATGTCTATCATATCTGTGGAGGCTCTTAGGCCAGATTTGCCCACTCTTACTTTTAAACTCTTTACATGTATCCACTAGAAATTTGCGAAGTAATCACATGTAAAACTTCCACCAATACCGAGCGAGGCCACGAATTGAAGTCTTATCATTGGTAGATTTTTCTACAAAATACAGTCATGTTATTGGTAGATATTTTACCGTATGCTTCAACATCGCCTATAGTTAGTAAGACAAGTATAAGGAACTTCGTGTCTCCTCAACAAGATGTACAAAAACCTTATTGTCAACCTTCAACTATGTTCCAACCCTTCAGATTAATTAGTTTACAATTAAAGCTATAAATATAACACACGAAAACATCTTAATATTAAAACATCACAATTCAATGGACTACAATGTGATGGTTAGTGATACAAAATGAAACTTATATAATTAGGGCCTTATTCATAAACGACAATTAACAGCATATTAGCTTTCAAATGGTTTGTCCTTTTCCGACATACGCTATTTACCGAAGAGCAAAAGAGACAAAACACTTTATAACAGTGTTTTAGTTAAAGATCGTTTATGAATAAAGCGGTTAGTAATTAACATTCATTAACACACGACTCAGTCTTCATTTCATTACGCAGCCAAGTTCGTTAAAGAACTACTTACCTTCTTTTCATCAAAGTGAGTTGACGTTTGTATTGTCTGATGGACGTCAAAAAGTTAACGTGGGAATAGACATTCCTGTAAAACAGAGCAACTAGCATGCTAATGTAAATGTCAGATATATGTCAGTTAGCATGTGCTAGCAGCTGGCATGCCAGGCATGTGTATTCCGGCCTTTATTGGATCTACTTGTCCATCTTCGTAGATCTTTACCGTTTGCCAAGGTAGCCAAGTTACATAGCGACCAATCAATACAAACAAATAGCTGAGATACTAACACCCTTTCTTTCGACAAATAAAATAATTTTGAAGCAGGAACTTTCAATTTTATGACATTGATTTTTAATACGATTTACCAAAACAGTTTTGCTAAGTTATCGGATAGCTTACAATTTACTTTATGAAATTTAATTTGACAGTCGCTATGGCATGATCTTAACAAAATGTCAAACTTTGGCAAAGCATGTAACTCTGAACTAAGCACATTTTTTTAATGTTTCGAAGATCTCTACATATACTACATTAATAATTATGTATTTATGCAATGATTAAGGACAACAATTACACTATAATATTTTAACTAATCTAAATACGGACGAATTTAACAATAAATAACTCTTCAATTTTACTGTTTATTTAACCGAGAAATGTCAATTAAGTAAAACAAATGACAAACGTAAGAGATGTCAATAAGAATAAATTGTAATACAGCTAAATAAAATTCGTTGAGTTAAAGTAGCAAAAAAAATAAAACTATAAAAGTTGTACATAACTTTAGGCAAGTATGTATTTGCCAAAACCGTTGCCAATTAAAACATATTAAGTTTTATAATAATTCGTACTGAATTCGGCAATAGTTGTCATTTGGCAATAAGTTGACAAACATGTAATAGTTCATCCAACATGAGACCGTGGAATCTTTGGAAACATACATTGATAATTACCCCTGAACGAAAGATATATACTGACCGTGGCGAGCACGGGTCTCGACGGAGCCCGGTGCACGTACGGGGCTACATGCTCTTAGTACACAGAGTGTGTTGTGTGGCGCCCGGGCCTCGCCTGTGCCTGTGTATAAGTTCGCTCGTAGTATATGACGTAGATAGCTTATTACGATTGTTATGGGTGATGGGGTGGCCGATAGTGCCATTTCTATCTGAGCGCTACCGTGCTTCCGAGGACACGTAAAGTACCCGTTGTTACAGTCGTTGGACCACGTAGGAGGCCTTTAGGAGGTCTAAAACTCCAACACCAGTGTACCTACTTACATACATACGAGGCGTGATTCGCATCATATACCGTCAATATAAATCATACAATTATCGAAACCAGAGAGAAATCATTCAATTTATCGAGTTATTTAGCAACGGATTCTCTAAGTACTTAGCATCAACTTTAAAAATTGAATTACAATAATACAGGCTAACATAACTAGTTTAACATCAATACACATTATTATGACAAAAACTTTATATACATAAGAAAAACCAAGTTAGTTATAAACGATGATTAAATAAACCACTGTATAAGCCCCAAATGTAGGTCACCTCACCACCTAATCAATGGTCAAAATAGTGTTCTATGTCAGATAGTTCAGTGTCTTGTCACTTATTCACTTATACATTGACTTATTCAATCATCATAGTATAAGTAATAGGATCAAAATGAATTATGCTTCAATATAATTGTATGCTATTCGCTTCTTTTGCCCTTAAACACTAAAATCACATGACTTTTGCACAATCATACACAAACAATATAAAATAGGTAAATAAAATGTGCATTATTGCACAATAATTAAATTAATTTTAAAATAGTAACTATCACATAATGCATGATATTTTGAACAAACAATTATATTACTAAAAGAGTTTTTTTATCTTTGTATTATCGAATTAAGCTTCTATTGTATTAAGCGACTTTACTATCTACCAGCCGGTAAACATAAGGGTTCGTTTCCATAGAATCTGTGCGAATCTTAATTGACCAATCGCACGAAAATTGTCAAACATCAGATAGAAATTGTCAAAACCTTTTCGAAATGCATTGTCATGTAAGCTCCGCCCCGCTTCTATGAAAACCTGATTTGTGTAACCATTACTAGTTAGCGAATGAGATGGATTACATTAGGATACAATAACTTTTGTACTATTCATTAAAACGTACGTGTCATTATTATTTGTCCCCGCACTGTTAGAGGAGAGACGCTGTCGCGAGCGCTTCACGAGCCTCCTGATGAAGATCACCGCCACTCACCGGATGTGACCGAAAAGTGTTGAAGAACGCTCAACAGTAACCTCCGTCGTACGTAAGTTCCCGTCTTAACAAATAATAATAATAAAATTACTAGCAGAAAGTTAACTACCTGAATAGTTCGAAGATAGCAAACTCGTTTAATACTATTGAGGCTTACCGTCCTGCTTTTATTCAGTGGAAACAATAATAGATTTTTTGTCTGGTATAATAAAATAAGGCATTTTCAGTGTAAGAAGTATACGCCACTGTCAATTGTAGATCTTATTACTTACACAATAGATAATATTTTACATTGTAGACTATGTTGGTGGCATTAAGGCCCAAGGTTTTTTCATGCGCGTTAAATGCTCATATGAAGATGCTGCTATGGAAGAAGCTGCTATGGAAAAATATGCATTATTATGACACATTTAAGGGCGCTGTTATTAAGGGTTAGTACAAAAGAAAAAAATAAGTTCATGGGGTATTCTTGCTTAACTACTAAGCTTTCAGTTTCTTTCAGTTGAAAAGCGAAGAAAATATATGAAAATCTAGCTTTAACTATCATTATATAAAAACAGGTATTTAAACAATTAATAGGTACTTAAAATATATAGAAGAAATGCAACAGTTACATTGGAATACAAGAAGAAGAAATCTACACTATTTTTTTACTGGCAAGTATTTTCTGAAGGAAATTACAATTATTTCAGATTTAATAAAAAAGGTGGGAAATATACATATTATAAAATGAGGGGATCGAAACTGGCAATATTTTGTTTAAGCGCATAACCCACTTCAACCTAAGTTTTTATGAGAACTACCTTTTATGAAGTAGGTTAAAATCACAAATGTATTCATCGGCGCGGCGTTGCTATGAAATTAAAAGACAGGAAAAGCATTTATTTGGAAATAGAAATAGAGTTAAATAGTTAATATTAACGTCGTCTGAATTTAATACAATATTCGGTAGAAGCTAGACTAGCATTTTTGAACTCAAATTAGGCATTCTATAGCACATTTATTTAAGTACTTAACAATTTCCAATATCTATCTATTATGTTATTATTCTTAATAAAAATACATGGTTTGTTTCCTGACACTAACGCTTGACACAAAGATATTAGTGACAAGAAACCATGCTTTATTATGACACAAACTTTAGGTAATCCATCCTTTTCTTTTTTCTTTTCAGGAGATCCTTTGTCCTGCAAAGGACAATACAGGACCTTATTTAAAATCTTATTTTTACAGTTTATGGGACACTAAATCTAGGAATTGTTATTAATATCATGACACAACTTATCGAATATCTTCATCACTATTGAGTGTCAAAAATTCTACGACACTGCCGTTTTTGGCAGTAGTGCTACGATAACTTCCAAGGCACTAATCACAGTGTCAAGCAGTTGGGTCAGGACATGACACAATAAGGTTGTGACATGATCAATTCAAGTCACAACACAACCGACCTAGTCAGTCACTAAGGAAAAATCATTTGTAGGTACACTTATGGTCGATACTGTCATCACATCACAATGTCATTTATTTGTTAACTAATCGATTTCCTAAACGGTAAATTGTCCCGCGTGTAAAATTGATAAAAATATTGACTTTAATTCGTACCTACGGTTTAATTGACTTGTTTCACAGTTCATTCCGCCTTCATGTGACTCTGCTCTCTGTTGAGATTCATTTCTTTGAGTCGTTGCCTCAGTTGGGCCTTCTTCAAGTTTGTCATTATTTGTGTTGATTGGTACAGCCAAGATCCCTGGAAATTATAAAAAAAATATCATCGAATAAGTACTGAAAAATGGTAGGATTAAAGACAGGATTAGATATTGACAAGACCTTGGCAGAGTGGCATGTGAGAACGCTTACTGTGTTGGAGGTTGAGGGTTCGATTCCCGCCCGAGTCAACAATAAGTGCAGACATAATTGTTGGCGACTACTTCTGGGTATAATATTCATAATTATGTATTTGTGTATGTATTAGGTAGTTAGATTACATAATACAAGCTAAGAGTTTAGTTTGGGTCTAACCAACCGTGTGTATTTGTCCGGATGTATATTTTTTATTCACATTTAATGAAAATCTGTTTATTGCTTTGTTGTAACTTCTTGTACCAACATACAATAATAATAATGCTGAATCACTACATCGTATAAAACAAAGTCGCTTACCGCTGTCTCTGTCTGTCCCTATGTATGCTTAGATCTTAAAACTACGCAACGGATTTTGAAGCGGTTTTTTTAATAGATAGAGTGATTCAAGAGGAAGGTTTATATGTTTAAAAAATCCGGCAATTTCCCACGGGAACGAACACAACGCGGGTAAAACCGCGGGGCGCTGCTAGTACTTCATAAGTCTATAATTTTTCATCCATGCACACTTATAAGATTACAATCATACATAATGTTTGAGCTGCCCGTTTGGCCAATTGGCAATTACACTACTACACATTTACATACATAAAACTACAAATTATGTTCGCCTGTGGCATTAGGTATTGTATAAGTATAAATTCTACAGTGAGGGAAATTAACATCTGCCGCACGAATACACATTATTTATTCAAATCATACTATACGCACAGCCCAGTTATGCCACCAGTTATGGTGTATGAATAAAATCTTATATATAAAATTCTCGTGTCACAGTGTTCGTTCGCGTACTCCTCCGAAACGGCTCGACCGATTCTCATGAAATTTTGTGAGCGTATTGAGTAGGTCTGAGAATCGGCCAAAGTCTATTTTTCATCCCGAAATTCCCGCGGGAACGGGTACAACGCGGGTGAAACCGCGGGGCGCAGCTAGTATTAATATAAAGAAAACGAACATTAAGTTTATTCTTTGTATAAAGATGTACATTTTTTAAGTTTGTTTGTTTGTATGTTCGAGCTTATCTCGGGAACTACCAATCCGATTTGAATAATTCTTTTTGTAATAGATGACCACATTCAACGGGATGGTTATAGGCTATTTTTCAATCAAAAATTCCAATGGGAACGGGCACAACGCGGGTAAAACCGGGGGCGCTGCTAGTGTGAAATATGAAACCAGATTCATAATTTAATTAACCTATTTTATCCCACAGCTGGGCAAAGGCCGAACAGAAATGACTATGCAGTTCTTTACACTAACCAACTAACTAACCCTAACTGGCCTACTTTAAGTTTGCCCTACAGTCTAACAGTATCGATGGAGTTAACCTAATTTCGCCAATCAAAATGAGTTGTCAAGAATCTGGATCGGCACGCGATCTTTTTCATTAATTATCTAATTGTATTTTTTTTAGTTCTACTTCTATACATTCATGTATCTATCCTATCTAGCTAGACTAATGTAATAAATCTGAAGAGTTTTGATGTTTTGTTTGTTTGATAGGGCTAATCTCAGGAATTACCAATCCAATTCGATTAATTCTTTTTGTATTTAATAGGTAGATTCAAGAGGAAGGTTACAGGCTATCTTTAAACGGGAACGGGTACAACGCGGGTAAGACCACGGGACACGGCTAGTACCATATAAACGTAACTTAATTAAATTCTTGTTATTGTTTCCTCGTACATAGGCATTTAAAAAACCTTGGACTTTGACATGCGAACTTCGGTACATTATAATATGACTTGCCAGCTTACAAGACGTCTTGTTACAATAATATATAATCACTTACTGTCTATTAATAACTTAAACACTGTTTTAAAGTGTTTTGTCTCTTTTGCTCTTTGAAACAGCGTATGTCGGAAAGGGACAAACCATTTGATAGCTAAAATGCTGTTATGAATAAGGCGGTTACTGTCTATTAATATCAGAATAGCGTAGAAAATGATTGTTTAATGTAAAACAAGTCAAGGGTTACACACTACACAGGTTCAGAAATATCCGCGGGGACAGGTACAAAGATTTGAACGTACGTTTTATTTAGGGCGGGTTATTTCAGCTTACGCTCACGCACCCGTAAACGTTAATACAAAATGACAATCTCGAAACGAAAGGAAACGAAATATCGCGTGGCCTTCTACCGGTCACCCGAATGGCTTTAAGTCTGCTAAAGTTAAGAAACAACAGGTTGTATTTAACAGACATTTATAAACAATCGTCAACTTTTTAACGAACGTAAGTTACGAAACCCAACCGTTTGAACCAACCCTTCGTATCACTACATAGTATACTAACAGCGCCCCGCGGTTTTACCCGCCTTGTGTTCATTCATGTGGGAATTTTTGGATGAGAAATATGTTACTTTTTGGATAATGTAGTTTCGAATGGTGAAAGAATTTTTAAAAACGGTCCAGTAGTTTTTGAGCCTATTCATTACAACCAAACAAACAAAGTTTTCCTCTTTATAATATTAGTGTAGAAATGTAGAGAAAACAAAGTCGCTTTCCGCCGTCTGTTCCTATGTACGCTTAAATCTTTAAAACTACGCAACGGATTTTTATGCAGTTTTTTTAATAGATAGAGTGATTCAAGAGGAAGGTTTATAAGTATAAACATTCCCGAAATTCCCACGGGAACGGGCACAACGCGGGTAAAACCATGGGTCGCTGCTAGTGAATAATATATTGTAGGATCTTTCGACATAGAAACAACAAATGTTATAGTTAACATTTTCAAAACCGGAAATAAAACATTCAACTCGGCATTGGTTTGTTTATTTCATGCAGAATATATTAGTTATAAATAATGTAAATGTTAGTTAAATAAATAAATTCGTATGAATATAAATAACTACCTTGAACTTCTTGAGGTTTTAAGTTTGGTTCGGTTTTAGTTAGTTAGTTTTAACTTGTATTAGATATCTAAGTATCAAGGTTGGGAGGCCGAATCCGACAAGAATTATTAAGCATGGCGCTGGCGTGTTCGAAATTCGAATATTAAAAATTAAGCTACGAAAAAAGATGGCGACCTTGCCAATTATGCCAATATTAAAAGTTTTCAAAGTTGTTGTATGCAAAAGTTTTAAACCCATAATACTAGTATAATGTTTTCGTCAGTGTTTTCCTTAACCGGGTGGTTCAATTTAAATGACCACAAAGTTAATTATCGACTACTTTAATCCGAAAATAGCTTAAGAGTCATAAAGTCGGATTATAATATAGCCTTCACTTTTGACAGATGCTGTCAATCGGATGCAAAGGTGTGTTTACTAAGAAAATATTATATACAAAATCAACTTACCACCATAATCATGCAGTTAAGAAGTATCGGAATGGAGAATACCACAGAAATGAATAGCCCTTTACTATCGAAGTATTGTTGTCTTGAGAAGAGAGTCCAGTTCCTTGCGGCCACTTCATTTATGCTTTCCGAAAAGTATACTAGTAATACTGAGAAAGGAAAACAACCTTTATAGAACCATAGATGATAGAATTGTGACAAGAGAATACCTGAGCATGGACAAGGATCAAAATAATAGATCTATACCACCTTTCGTTTTTTTATATCCCAGTGTGAATATTCAGCGGGATCTTAAGATGGTGTTAGATCCTTAGGTGAGACCCCAAGATGTAGTGGTATTTTATGGGATCTTACAGAGATATGACAAAGAGCTCTGATCTCTACTCTCTATTTATCTCTGTTACTATCAGAACAGTGTGCAAGAAAAGCAATAGTTACAGTGTGCACAGCATTAGATCACAAGAAATTAAAAATAATATGTTTATGTCATAGTGCAAAATATTAACATAATGTGTATTCAAAATAATTTTAGTAATTTATTCTAATGACAGTTCTTCATTGACATTTTAGACACAACTTCCTAATAAATAAATCCTAATGTCTGTACAATCATTATGTGACCTTAATTACAAGGCAATTTGGATAAAAATGATTCATTTAAAATGTATATGATATCAATATGCTAAGTCATGTTTATGGTTAAATACTGCCTAAGGTTTTAATATAACCATCAACATTTTATTCAGAAGTTTTTCACTTCTCTAAGTGAATATTAAGTAAATTTCTTAGAGGTACTTAGAATAATTTAATGTTACCATTATCAAGGAAGTTGTTTTTATGAAGCCAGAGAAGTGATTAAATGACTTGTTGTTTGGGCTAGTACAATTACTAATATATATTTTACAGTATTTATTTATTTACAATTTTAACAAAAAACTAAGAAATATACTCACATAATATAATAAAAAGTATGACTTGAAAGTTCCCATAGTTCCTGGTTGAAAAACATGTGAAAGTAACTATGATGTGAAATGATATTAGCGCCATAAGCCACGGGTCTCGCCATTCAATCTGAAAATTATATTTTATTTAGTTAAATCATTAAGTTTTACATAAGAAACACAATGATTTGTAATTGAAACAATGTTTACATACACTTTTGTTTATTTTTTAACATTTCAGAACTTTTATAGATACTGTGTTCACAGAAGACCAAATAAAATTGGTAGTTTCAAAGATTATCCAACGAAAAAAAAAACAAACTAAGCTGCAGCTTTAATATATACCTAGATAGTAAGATTAAATACTCGTAGTAGCAGTGCTATATGGTTTTACTTACATTGAGCTGATTCCGAAGGAAATTATACCCTTTGCTTGACCTTACTATAAAAAACTGTGTACCTCGCAAATTATTGCATTATTTTATTTATACTTTGCTCAATAAAATAACAAATTACATTTGGCATAGATATACCAATTTAAACATAGATTAAATCACACGAGGTAGATATTTCTAAATATAGAACCAAATCAGCATGTCAATATTCAGAAAGATAATGATAGGTAACACAACTAGTGTCAATTCAATTAATGGCTTATCCAGTGGGTGGTAGTCTGCTATCAATGTGGCAAAACATGTTGATATTAAGAAGCTGATGAACAATTACCTAAATATAGTGATTAAATGTTGTTTAGTAACATTCTCATCAAGATCCGCGTCACGGTCGCAACTGCTGCATTAAATTTAGGTACCTACATAGGCAGTCTGCTTTTTATTTCTTTTTCAATAAAATAGGTACCGAAAGAATACCTATTTTCGCAAGATGAACTGGTATTTTAAAAACTTTTGTACGCTGAATAGACATTTCTTCTAATGGCAATGTAGTCACACAAAATACAAGCGGCGTTTTAATGTTTTTATAGAAAAAATACTTACACTTCGAAGGTATGAAATGAAATCCGATATTTGATTCACTTCCACAAAATCTTCCATTGTTTTGGGTTTAATTGAATATTAATTATCAATTGAATTTGTGGGCAATACAATTTTATGATCTAAGAAATAAATAGATTAATGGTTGTACACTTTTTATTGAATACAAAAATGACTGCATTCAACTATACCAGCAAACAAACTTCATTGATAATTTTGTTTGACACAGACATTATAGACAGAAAGATTAGAAAGATACGACAATGATGACCTTTGCAAATAAAAAACAACACACAACACATTACATGATATAGACAGTGATGTTGACAGAAAATGAAATCTGACGTTCTCACTGTAGCGAGCCGTGCGTGACCCATTGCATAATAAGTCCATGCATGGCCGTGACTCACGGATCTTGGGATCTGCTAACTTTGTTTCCTGGTCTGTGACAGTTACACCGAAAAAGTAGCAAGTGAAGTGACACCCATGTGACACCACATACAGTAGAGCGTCGATTATCCGAACTAATTGGGGGACGTGGGTGTTCGGAAAACCGGTATTTTCGGATAATCGAACTACATATATTGATTTTTGTGTACATAAATAATAAAATAAATAAATAATGTACATATATTGATTCAGCCATACGAATTTACGTACAGGTATGTAAATGAAAACCATATCTATACTAATATTATAAAGCTGAAGAGTTTGTTTTGTTTGTTTGTTTGTTTAAACGCGCTAATCTCAGAAACTACTGAACCGATTTGAATAATTCTTTCACTGTTAGATAGTCTATTTATCGAGGAAGGCTATAGGCTACATTTTATCCCGAAATTCCCACGGGAACGGGCACAACGCGGGTAAAACCGCGGGGCGCTGCTAGTTATTTATATTTATGAATATCTTTAATTACAAATAGGAAATAAACAAAAAAAGTGCAGACAATCTTGTCGTAAAACTAGTCTGTACTAATTACAATTAACGCTTAAAAAAATCTTGAATCTTCGTGTGCCGAAGCAAGCCTACCCGCTTACGAGCGCGGCTAGATCACGTACTTTTTTGAGAACAGATACCTATTTGATACTGGTCGCTCTCGGCCTGTGTTTCAAACCAGCGCAAGGCAATATCTAAGAAAGTAAACGCTTCAGAAGCACTAACTATGTTTTCATCTTCATTATCTGAACTTGCAGTCGATGTGGTGCTAGTGGTGGCGTCAGCCTTATTAGTCATGAGGCCTAAAATTTCGCTATCCTGCATAATTTGGTACCCGGGATCTTCATCGGTGGGGGCATTGACCCGCGCGTTACTACGTTCGGATAAGCGGTCGTTCGGTTGAGCGACGTTCGGATAATCGACGCTCCACTGTATTTAGGTTGGGCGCCGGCGGCATAAAAAAATAATACTACATACATACTAATTTTGTAATTAAAGTAGATGCGCACTTATCCGCACCGAACGCGTTGGAAGAAGCAAACAAAACGAATCTTAGAATTCTGTTTTTGAAATCTTATAAGTCTTAGCCTCCCTCGCACTCACACTTAACTGCTTCGGATCGTACGAATCGGAAGAACCTCAGATATCCTAGACGAATTCAGATGATGCCATCAAATTCGGCACGACTTAAGCTGCGCCGAATTTGACGTATTTGATGATCACAAATAATGCATCGCATTCTATCAGTTATCATATCAGTTCTATCATACGATACGACAAAGTACCGCAGAAGTACTTCTTCGTTTCTTTTTTAGCGCAGCCGGTTTTCTCAATGCGGATAAGTGTGCGAAGGTGTATTCATTCGGTGCGCTCGTGCCCTGCCCTGTAATAAGCATGCGCAGTATCTCTGACCACAATCTGACTACACTGCCAGTGTCCTGTGCCAGTCACAGTCACTCACAGGTGCCAGTGTATTACATAGGTGAAAACTGTGTATTTGATCGAAGGTGAAAACTGTGTTTGCAGATTTGCAGTTACCTGTGGTCATGAAAATACTCGTTCATAAAATATTCATTCGGTCTTCGGTCAATGGACTTTTTTGTTTAGTTTTTGCTAGTGGGTGACGTTTATTAAAAATAAAATAAATTAATGTTTTTTATTTAGGTGTAGATTAAGTGTGAAGATCCGAACTAAAAGTGTGTATACAATAAACAGTTAAATATGAGTAATTAATAAGCATTTACTTAATGAACATCAGCAGCTAAGGGAACCGGTGGCGAAATGTTATCAATAAGAATAACACAACCAATATTATTTTATTTTGCCTGTTTAATTATCCTAATTCACGATGGACAAGTGCTATGCAACTATATCAAGACGCCGTCTGAGCGGTTTAGCATGGACGTGGCCGGGTGCTCTTTGTTTCATAAATTATGTTCGCATTTAGATGACGATCTAGCATTATTATCTTGCTCTTTGAACGCGTCCTATAATAAGACGCAACTTCCTCCCAACTGCCACCAGACAGTATGGAACCATCAGAACATATTACTTGATATTGAATATTTAAACTATAAACTCAAAGATGTGTGTCAAGATGAAGCTGAAATAACAAATTGTTTGAAGTCTTCAGAATATGGAATTGATTGTATACTGAAGAAAAAACCGAGTGTTCTCGCAAAGACTTGTTGGAGGATGATAAATAAAATTGAATCTCTTATATTTAATGACTGGCAGATAACTGGGAACTTTTTGAAGAATTGTTACGATGATATTCAGGCTGTGAGTTGTGGAAGAGTACCTTTGGATACAAAAGGTTTATATCAGGCTCAAACTCTGAAATGTTTGCAAAATAATGAGCAGAATATTCGCCCTGAATGTATGTCAGAGATAGTAGTGTTGCAGGACATGAAATATGGTACTTTACAGCTGGATAAGATTGTATTTGCAGCTTGTAACTTAGAGCAGAAGAATTTCTGTTCAGATGAAGTGGCTGGGTCATGGCTGATGTACAAATGTCTTTTGAGACATAAGTATGAAAATGGTAAGGAAATGTTCTATTTCATCTCAATGGTATAAACACATAAGGATGAAAATGGTAAGGAAATGTTCTATTTTATCTTAATGGTAAAAACACATAAGGATGAAAATGGTAAGGAAATGTTCTATTTCATATTAATGGTAAAAACACATAAGGATGAAAATGGTAAGGAAATGTTCTATTTCATCTTAATGGTAAAAGTGTAAGATACCTAGATGCCATTGCAAAGTTTTATTATTGGTGAGGATTTACTGGCGATAGGTAATCAATGTTGACTATATTTATTTTAAGGCCTCTCCTAATTCTGTGACTGAATACCCAGAATAACTAATTATAAATATTAAACCAGTTTGTACTTTTTACTATGTTATGTATGTATTTATTTATTATATGCTTAAATCCAGAAATAGGTAATACCAATAACCAATTTTCATATAACAAAATTTATATTAAAAATACTATAATTTTAACATAATGTGGGTAGGTATGTCGTAAAAAATATCGAGTTAGGTATATAATATTATGAAGAAAAAAGTAAAATTGTTCTTGAAGTAAATATTTTAATTTTTTTTAGGAATGCGGAAGAAGTGCCTCGATCAACTGTTCTATGATCAAAGAAATATAGTGATGAACTACAAGATGAGCAAAGGTTTAGTGAAGTCATGTAAAGAAGATATTAGGAAGTATCATTGTAGGAAAGGTGTAGTAGAAGATAAGGATGTCAGACTCGCACAAATACTATTTTGTTTAGAAAACGTCTCAAGAAATGATAGCACAAAACTATCCCCTGAATGTACTGCAGAAATGACTGATCATAGAAAAATGTTGATGGAAGATTACCGATTATCACCAGAGTTGATGCAGAACTGCGCCCTTGACATCACTAATCTCTGCAAAGGCATAGAGGCTGGTGGTAAAACTATACACTGTTTAATGGACCATGCAAGACCAAGAAGACGTAAAGAGAAACGCATAAGTCTTGCATGTCAAAAGTCTCTAGAAACATTGGTGCAAGAGGCAGACCCTGGGGAAGACTGGAGAGTCGACCCTATTTTACGAAAAGCATGCAAGCCCGTAGTGGACAAAGCATGCCAAGAGGTTGTAGGAGGAAATGGCAGAGTTATGTCTTGCTTGATGGAAAAACTGGGCACAGTTCTAATGACCGGTGATTGTGAAAATGCTCTATTACAAATACAGTACTTTATATCAAGGAACTTTAAACTGGACCCACAGTTGTTTAAGGCTTGCAAATATGATGCAGTTACTCTGTGTAAAGCTAAGATACAGTGGCCAGATACTGTTGATATTCAGTCAGAAAAGGATCTATTAATACTCCCTTGTTTGTACAACTTTGCTTACAGCTCAGAACATAGAGGAAAGTTGAAACCAAACTGCGAATCACAAGTCAGAAGAGTTATGAGGCAAAGAGCCATCAGTGTAGACTTACTACCAGAAATTGAAGATGTTTGTATAGACGATTTGGCAACACTGTGTGTAGATCATACTGGTAAAGGTGAAGAAATATCCTGTCTACAAGATCAGATACAGGCACTGTCACCCAAATGTAAAGCAGTAGTGGCCAACTTCACTGAAACTGAGAGTGGGCATATCGAGTTGAATGCTGTTGTGAGCATCAATTGCAGAGTTCCTATGGAAAAGCTATGTTCCTCAGAAATTAAGAGTAAAAAGGACGAAGATGATGTGATGGAATGTCTTATATCCCACAAGAATGACCCAGAAATTAAAGCCAATCTCAAATGCAGGGCAGCTATAGAACATGAGCAGCTTATATCATTGAAAAGCTACAAGTTTACAAGAAAGTTTAAGAATGCTTGCAAGTCATATGTGGTGAGATATTGTCCCAAAGCTCAAACCAAGAGCCAGGTGGTCACTTGTCTCAGTGAGATCGTTAGGAATGACACGATAACGAGAAGGAAGCATACAATTTTTAAAGATTGCAGGCAGCAGTTGAGGAGTCAACTGTTTCAACAGAAAGAGAACATTGATTTAGATCCGGAGCTGAAAGAAGCTTGTAAGACAGATTTACAGATGTATTGCTCCAAAGTGCCTCATGGAGAAGCAGCTGCCTTAGAATGTCTTCAGACAGCTAACGGAAAGTTATCGGACTCGTGCAGAAAAGCAATATTTGTCGTTAAGAAGCAGGAGTTCACAGATAATGCAATTGATTATCATTTGGTAACAAGTTGTAATGGTATGATTGATTTGTATTGTCATAATACTGAAACTTCGAAGATTCTCGACTGTTTGAAGGTATTCTCAATATTTCTATTAGCTCATTCTTCTAGTTTCGTCTTGTTACGCACTTTTTAGTTATCCATCGAAATCGCGGGATTTTTATGCTTAATATTCAAACTCATAAACTAATCCTTTTATTGATTGATATGAGTTAAATTGAAATGAAATGTTTTCAAGTACTAATAATAATACATCATGCATGACCCACCCAAAATAATGAGTTGTTATCAAACAGTAATCAAAAGTTGATGTTATCTGGATTTTACGGCTGGCGGAATTGAAATTCTGCTTATTGTATTGGTAATTATTCTAATACTGCTATTACAGTCTCAATGAAGAGTCTAATGAAGAGTTTATTAAAAAAACGT
This sequence comes from Cyclophora albipunctata, assembly GCA_963082685.1. NCBI lineage: Eukaryota > Metazoa > Arthropoda > Insecta > Lepidoptera > Geometridae > Cyclophora > Cyclophora albipunctata. The sequence continues at coordinate 8,180,773 of OY720115.1, read as the reverse complement.
AAAGCGATTTTAAACTTATTACATATTTTTCTATTTTATAGCCTCAGTAAAACCGAATGAAAGGAAAGCCAATGCTTGGCTTCTAATACCGAACTCTAAAAAATATCAAAAGTAGTAAAGTACCTATAAATAGTTTAATGCCAATTCTGAAATGTATATTACTACTAGCTGACCTGGCAAACGTTGTTTTGCCATATAAGAATAAGAATAAGAATAAGAATTTTTATTTGTTAAACATGAGTATTGTAAAGGTGGTAAATAACATTATAGTAAAGTATCTTCATGTTCTGCCTGAAGATCAGGCGTACAAATATTATGTATGCTTAAAATTATAACATTATAACATTATAACATTAAAATTACTTATATATAAATATTAAGAGATGATATCTTATTACACACAGCATGCAAATCAAATTAAAAATCGGTTCAGTAGTTTAGGAGTGCACGCGGACAAACAACGTGACAGTAATTTATACTAATATTTTAAAGCTGCAGAGTTTGTTTGAACGCACTAATCTCAGGAACTACTGGTCCGATATGAAAAATTATTTTTGTAATGAGCCACATTCAACGGGAAGGTTATAGGCTACTTTTCATCCTGAAAACGGGTAATACCGCGGGGCGCTGCTAGTTTTTATTTATAAACATTTCATTTCAGGCACACCGAAAGGAACCAGATTTCAACGAAGATTGTAAACTAGTTATAGTGAATCGTATGATCGAACAGAACACAGATTACAGGTTCAATAACAACCTACAAAACTCTTGCAAGCTAGACATTAAGGAGCATTGTTCTGATGTCATTGGTAAGTTACGAATGTAAATTATTTTATTGTCCCATAATAAAGCATGACTAATTGGTATTATGGCGCGTCGATATTTACAAGTCAGATGCGTAAGATGTTTCTAATGTGACTTAATATTTAGCGATTATCAAGTAAATGCTATTTATCATAGCAGTAATAATCGCATAAAGATCATCGTTGATTTAACGTCCTGCATTTGACGGACCGCCTCGCGTACTACATACATCGACTCTTTATCCTTTACTTTTGTGGAGTCACATTATTTCCATCTCATTTTGTTTTACGGGATGCGGCTGCGATGGGTGCCGGCTTCGATCAACAATACACAACTAGATATCGGGTCACGTACAAAATCAAAGCTAAATACTGTCCGCGTGGATGACGTGTGACAGCTTATTTTGTTTACTACCGAACTGAAAAAAAAGTTTTAAAACAGTTCGAAGTTCAACCTAATTACAACTATGACACCTAGCAACAAAGTAGCAAATCTTATGAATAAAATAAGTGAGAATAACGCCTCACTTTTCAAATGAGGCGTTATTCACCGAGACGTATTTTTTGCGCCGACCCGACCTCTAGTTGTGTATTGTTGATCTAAGGGTGCCGGTATATGAGCGATCACCTTATATCAACAGCTATCCATAGACATAGAATCCTCTTTGCTGCGTTCAAGTTCTATGCAACTGTCGTACAGTTAGCTGCATAGAACTTGACCGCCATAAATAACTGATACTTACTGGTTTGTTAAGTTTAAGCAAACTACTATTTTTGAATAGAAACTACGTTTACTGATACACTTCGCTGTTATTTTACATTTCTATCCGACGTTTAGAAGACTGACTGATAAGTTTTCGGTGACCACGGTTCCTGTAAAGGGGCCGACACGACACAATAATCTATGAATTATTGTAAAGTTAAGCGATATGCATTACGATTTCCAATTTATCACATTTCTATTTTATATGCTATGCTCGTCTGTAAAAATAATTATTCATTAGCTTGTTGCTTTGAATTATTTTATTTATATTTACTTATAATTATCCTCCTCACTGTTCTGATATCTTCAATGAGATGAGAGGCCTTTGCCCAGCAGTGGGACATTACAGGCTAATACCACTACTACTGATCTAACTATATATACTATCTTTTCGAATATTAATCATGTTTCTCACGTTCTTAATCAAATGTAATTGTCGACCGAAAAAAATTAAAATTTAAAGTCAAGGCACTTACGATATTAATGAGAGAAATAAGATATACGTAATGGTATTTAATTAGTACATCTGTGTTAGTACAGCTTTACGTTTTTGTAGCATTTGATAATATTTAAAAAAAGAGGTCATTCTAAGTAATACTTATTGAATATTATTAATATTATATCTAAATATTGAAATACTTCGCATTCGTTAATGCATGAAGACAATTCGATTAAATAATATAGTTACTAAGTTATGTAATTATTTTTATTGATGTTTCAAGTTTTTATCCACAATCCTAATGTATTATGATAATAAATGATTAGGTAGCTAAACATTTTTAAACCCCGACTGGAAATTGAGACTCTGAGGGCTTTGCTTTATTTATAATAAACGGTTATTAACAACATTTTAACTAATGCAATGTTTTGTCCCTTTCCGATATATGCTATTTTCCAAAGAGTCAAGAAACAGAACACATTAAAACAGTATTTTATTAGTTAGAGTTTATGTTTTAGGCGGTAAATCTGTTTGCTTTCCGCTGTCTGCCCCTATGCATGCTTAGATCTTTAAAACTACGTAACGGATTTTGATGCGGTTTTTTTAATAGATAGTGTGATTCAAGAGGAAGGTATGTTTGTAAAAATTCACGCAATTCCTACGGGAACGGGCACAACGCGGGTAAAACCGCGGGGCGCGTCTATTTTCCGATATAGAGCTATTATTAAACCACAGACTGCTTCATACCAGATACATAAATAGACTCATAACCTAATCTTTTCTCCAGAAACCAATTTTATAAATCGGTCTGGATTTAAAAATAATAAATTTGAACATATTCTTCACAGCGAACGAACCCCAAGACGTGGAATTGCAAGGCAAAGTGTTATACTGCCTGAAGAGAAAGTTCAGGGAGTCCAAGTTAACAACGCCTTGTGAAAACGAACTAGCGAACGTGTTGAAGGAACAAGCCTTGAACTATAGACTGGACCCGCTGCTCGGCAGACTGTGCAAGGCGGAGATTCAAACTATTTGTGCTTTGGATATTGACGTCACTAAAGCTGAAGGACAGGTTGGTGTTACCATATAAATAGAAACCTCTTTGCTTTGGAACTTCTTTTATTAGGGGTTGAGGCAAACTAAACCGTAATTATTATTTCCTCTATGGCACAAACATACGCTGGCGCTGCATCGTTATTGGAAACTCAGAAATTGCGTCAAATTGCGTCTTGTGTGAAGTGATTTGTATTTGATGACGCTCTGCCTATATAATTGAACGTTCTTTTAAACGATCCTCCAAAACAGAATCTAGGATTTTCCTTATAATGAAAGCTGTCATATATGTAATACGTTCCAATACTATTTAATTGCAGGTAGAAGAATGTCTAAAGAACGCGCTACTTAGTCATAAGATAGTTTCGGCCGAGTGCGCCAGAGAGGTGGCACAGATAATAGAAGAAGCAGAGGTGGATATAGAAGCGGATCCGTTGTTAGAGCGCGCGTGCGCTTTGGATCTGTTGAAGTATTGCAAGGATTTAGAACACGGCGCTGGGAGACGTGAGTATCACTACATAGTATAAAATAAAGTCGTCTCTTTTTCGTGTCTGTCACACTGTTTGTCTGTCTGTATGCTTAAATCTTTAAATTTACGCAACGGATTTTGATGCGGTTTTTTGTAATAGGTAGAGTAAAAATAAAAATAAATAAATAAATATACCTGGACAAATTCACACACGGTTAATTAGACCCAAAGTAAGCTCTAAGCTTGTGTTATGGAATCTAATTCACTGATACTACTACTTATAGATACATAAATACTTTATAAGAATATATAATTGACACCCAGACGTCGTCGCCAACAACTATGTCTGCACATATTGTTGACTCCGGGCGGGAATCGAACCCGCAACCCCCGACACAGTAAGCGCCCTCACTGCCACTGTGCCAACGGGCTTGTCAGAGTGATTCAAGAGGAAGGTTTTTATGTAAAAAAATTCCCGAAATTCCCACGGGAACGGGCACAACGCGGGTAAAACCGCGGGGCGCTGCTAGTATCTTACATACAGTTGATTTTTTACTAACTATAGTCCCACTTCTGAACAAAGGTCTTTTAAACTTCCATGTCCTGTCTTTGGCCAATCCCTATCTATATTATCTAGGTCGACACGCCATCTCTTTCGGGGTCTACGTCAACTCCTATATTAGTATTCAAGTGATTGTGTATTTACTCATTCTCCCTGTTTTCTTTGTTTCAGGATTAAAATGTCTTAAAATAATTCTAAATGATAGTAATAGAAAACTGGAGGCAGACTGTGAAAAAGCTCTCTCAAGCAGATTAGAAATGTATAAATATGTAGCATCTGTAAGTGTTTATGATTTCAGTGTATGGTTAGTATTAGTTGACACTCAATCATGCCAAGATGACTTGTAAAGATGCATCTATCTATATATATAAAAGAAAGTCGTGTTTGTTACACTATTTATAACTCGAGAACGGCTGAACCGATTAGCCTGAAAATTGGTGGGGAGGAAGCTTAGAACCAGGAGACGGATATAGGATACTATTTATCCCGTATTTCCTTCGGGAACGGGTGCGCTGTGGGTGAAACCGCGGGGCACAGCTAGTAAGCTATAAAACATGTATAAGAATGGGAATCGTTTTAGCAATTGATTGTGTGAGAAGTGATTGAACGTCAATTTTCCGAACTGTATAGTTGATTTATCTCAAGAGCACACCCTAGTCATATTTGCGGTTGTATTGATAATCTTTCTTTTCTTTCAGATGAGTGTAGTCGAGAATCTAGGGGATGTTTACAATGAACTGTCCACATCTCCATCTAAGAAATACTTCCTAGTTGTAGCTATCTCAGTTGTAGGTTTAATTTTTATATTCGGTCTGTACTGCGGTCGTATGACCAAAAAGGCTATGTATGTTAAAAGAAAATAGGTAATCAATACATATAGATCAAATAAACAAATGATATAAATTATTTATCACTTTTATTTAACTTAACAACTAGTTGTAAGTTTCCTCAAAATCCATAGCATCTATGTCATCAATTATTTCTTTCTTAACTTTTTGTTTTATTTCACTTTTTACTTCGACTTTAACTTCTCCTTTGATTATTTTCTGGCTCTCTTCAAAGAACTGATTTGGATGGTTTATTCCTAAACCAATGCCGATTTTGTGATTGGCGTCAAAATATCTGCTGCATGCTATTTGGAAATGTCCTTTCTTGGCCATGTCTACAATGTCATGGATTGCTGAAATCAAAAAGTAATTATGAAGTAAGTATCTATGTACTATTAACAGTTAAAGAGTTTCAGTAAGTCTATACAAAGCTGAAGAGTTAAACCAGTACAATTTGAATAATTATTAATGTTGTATTGGATATTTATATTCCTGAGGAAGGTTATGGCATATTATATTATTTCGAAATTCCTATGCAAACATCTAAAACCAGTGAGCATGGCTACTGCGCCTATAAGGTCAAGACTAGGACAACTCAGAGGCCTATCACTCACAAAATTGGTGATTTTGTAGTCTTATGGGGGCCATATACGCTCCGAGAAATCGCTACGATCAGACTGTACAGTTCGAACGGTACAATTTATCGTACATGGCATACAAGCAAAAATTGGACAAAACTGTACAGTTTTATAACATACATGTAGTGATTTATCGGTACCGTTCGAACTGTACAGTCTCATCGTAGCGATTTCTCGTAGCGTATATGGCAACCTTTAGAAAGTCAGAAATAGAAAAAAGTTGCTAAAGAGTAAATTACCTTGGGGCTCAAATCCATATCCTTGGAGTTTGTTTTTCAAATTACTAGCATCACAATGCCTGTATGGACATCCATGACAATCCCCAGGCCCCACAGTTTCACTGATAATCCTCAAACAACTGAATGGAGAGTAATTCCTCTTGCTTCCTTCTTTACCATAGTTGTATCTTACATTGTAAGCATAGCTTTTCTCAAATTTGTCAATGTCCATGATTTTAGTGAACTCTTCTCTCCAAAATCTTAGGGAATCTTCTAGAGTTACACCAATACCTTTTAAGAAGAGACCGAATTGCAGTCTTCCTCCATGTTTGAGGTGGTGCGCAGCTCTCAATGTTTCATGTAGCTGCCGCATACACAGTGGGAATGATTTGACAGACAATGAGTCCAAACTTTCAATTGGTACTGCTGCTTTAGTGTTGCTAAAGTCATTGCCAGCATAAGACTGGTGTAATCCCTTCAACAAGCTTACAATCCTCTCATCTTGCTCAATTTCTCCTAAATGATGACAAGCAACAGCTAAACTTTGCTTCAAATGAGTTCTGTACTGAGCAGTAAGGACAGAAACAAAGTCTTTGTGGGCTACATAAGCATAACCATTGCTTAAAAAAACTTTTCTAGATCTAACCAAGTCAAGAACTTCATAAAATTTCACCTTATAGAATTTCATGTTATCTATATTTTGATGGGGCGTTGATTCTCTAAGGTTATGGATTATTTCTGCCTTCTCCTCATCGGAGATGTTAGTGTAGCTCAGATTGTTGAGTTTGAAGAAAGTTTCGACAGCTTCCCCTCTCATGAGTATAAACCTCATTTTGAACAGCTCGAGTTCTCTAGATATAAACCATCTCCTTAGTTCTTCTGTGCGACAATATGCTAGTCTTAGTATGAAATGGGCAATGTGATCTTTTTTCCTTCCTTGTATCTCTGCCTCACTCGTCCCACAGGATGTTTTTTCACAAAGTTTAGCGTAGTACTTCAGCCCTTGACTTCGTAATTCACTGAGAACGTACTCTGTCCATTCTTCCGAATATAAACGCAAGCCTTTCAGTGTAGTTGCAGTTGCTAAAGTTCGTAACAGCATAACTCTTTCTAGTGCTAAAGTTTCGAACTCTGGTAAGTTTATGTCACCCATCGGTGGAACTTTATACATCTGAAGATCATGAGGATAAGTTTCACTACCTGCTGAGAGGATTTTAGTCGACTTTCGTTTTATATTTAAATCCATATTGGGAAAATTAATTGACTACGTGTTGATGAGTTTCTTTTTTTAAATAACTTGATAGTCTTGAATCTTGATACGTACGGACCACGGTACGGACTGCTTCAGGCTTCTAAATTTTCTAAATAAAACTAACTTTTAACTTTAGAAAACAACTTTATTGGCGCCAATTTGGATTAGGGACGTCAAACGTCAATTACGTTTAAAACTTTCAACTGACATTGACAAAATTACAATAATGCCGTCAAAAACAAAACCAAGTCTCGCAACAGTCGCAACCATGTTTAATAGTGTATGCTCGCAACCTCCGCAACGTTTTTCAACCGTAAAAGTTGTTATTGTTATTATATATCTTTTAGATTGACTTAGCCATCGGATGACTTCTTACACTACTTAATCAAATTGAATAAAATTTGAAATATACCGTGTTTATAAAATGCTTGCTTGGTGACTAGAACTAGACATACAGCCTTCTAGTTTAATCTGCCACAAAAAAGTTTTCGCTCGATTTACGGGGGCACTGCCGTGACCCCAGATAAAACGAGCAATCCACTTTGAAATTCAAAATATAAATCAGTCATTTATGAGTTTATGAGCGATCTAAAATACCTAAAATGAATGAATGTAAAATGCAAAACTAATTTGTATTGAACTTATTGTATTACAATTTATATAAATGGTTTCTCTGCGTGAGTAGAAACGCACACATGACACGCAACATAGAGCACGCGGTTTCCGGTTTTCCCCATCTGTCATATATGTCGTTACTGTCATAATTGCTGTCAGCCAGTTGTCAACGTTGTCAAGTCGTGTAAACTATTACTAAATCTAATTAATATTTTTGTAATAAAACTATTAGTTAAAAAATAAAAACTATATCAAATATGAGTGACAATAGAAAATATAATAATTGTAGTTAGTCTAAAAGCTAGGCGATAATTGATAGTTATAAAAACTCTCGAAATGGTTTCTAACACAGTGCAGTCGTCGTCACTCGACGATTTAGTTCAATATACACAGCTTTTTAAGCCTGTTCCTACGATTTTACAAGGGACTGTGCTGCCTTTTATCATAATTTACCCAATAGTGTTCTATTCTTGGATATTTGTGTACGGATTTGAGGAAAACTTCGAGGCCGGTTTCGTTACGGTTGCAGTAGTCGCTGTGATCCAAATTCTCATATGCCTCTGTTGCTACTGGAGTGTTCACATTCTATGCTTCCTGTCCTGTTCATCTGTAAGCATATTTCATTTATTATCCCATTTTTTGTCAGTTAGATTGACACAATAAAATCAACATTTCATGTCTATGTATCATGACTAATATACCTAATAAGATTATATGTATTTGATTTAAGGTTAGAGATCCAATACAAGCTGAAGTTGTGAAGGTGGTCCCGACGTCTAACAATGGATTTTCAGAACTCATTAAATTGCATCATACCAGGGTATAAAAGTTCATGTTTATCTCCTTAAATTCATCTTTAGTACATACATATTTAGACTAAGACTCAGTTTTTACTGTAGTCATGCCTACAGATAGTTGAAAATGACATCAAATACCTAGTTCCTGCTAATTGTAAGCTTAATTATGTTAATTGTAAATTTTGTGTAAAGAACCTTGAAACTTGGTTCAAATCAATGTCTTTAGTATTATTTACATAACAAGTATGACACAAACACATGGTTTCAAATGTAACATGAAAGTAGGTAAACTGCCACTTATGATTTCGTCTTATAAGGTTTAAACCATGTTATTATGGCAATAGGACCATATTTATAAACACCTTACACAGTTTGATAATATTTCATTTGGTTTTCATAATAGGACTATATTTGTTAATTCCTTCACAGTTCCTACACTTGAGTCACAATGAGCTGACACCCCCAAGTCATTGACCCTTTTGTAAGGCATATATACTTGGGTTGTTTGTTGTGACCCTAACATGGGACATCAAACAGTGAAGGTGTTGATAGCAATAAAAAAATATATAAAATAGGAATAGTTACAATAGCCATACAATGTCTTTCAAATCATTCATCAACACACATATTGTACATTCTAACAAACAGCAATAATCTATACTAATATTATAAAGAGGATTTTTTTTTAAGTTTGTTTGTATGTTCAAGGTAATCTCGGGAATTACCAGCCCAATTTGGATAATTCTTTTTGCAATGGATAGCCACATTCAACGGGAAGGTTATAGGCTATTTTTCATCCCGAAATTCGTACGGGAAAGGGCACAACGCGGGTAAAACAGCAGGGCGCTGCTAGTTTATTCATAAATCCATTTCCTTTTCCAGTCAACTAAAAAGGGCAGTATCAAACCAGATGTTTGGTTTACATTCCAAAAAAGTAAATATGTTTATGACTGGGATAAAAAAAGGTTTAACACCATTGACTTTCCGACTAATAAGAGTTATGAAGAGTACATGGAGTCTAAAGGATATGTGGACGATGAGGCTATTGATTTAGCCGAGAAGGAATATGGGAAGAACGAAATGATTATGGTAAGAGATTATTTCAGTTTTTATATGCCATTGCTGGGCGAAGGTGATCACTGTATACCATCAAATTATATATTTTGTTTGCTTTAATTACATTTCTAATAACAGGACCAAAATGTGCAGTCTAAAATATGTCATAACTTGATTTGCTATCATCACTACATATACTATCAGACAGACAGACAGCTGTCCCTATGTATGCTTAGATCTTTAAAACTACGCAACGGATTTTGATGCAGTTTTTTAAATACATAGAGTGATTCAAGAGGAAGTGTTAGAAGTATAAAAATTCCCGAAATTCCCACGGGAGCGAGCACAACGCGGGTAAAACCGCGGGGCGCTGGTAGTAGTTTGATAATCAAGATTGGTCTTTTGTACTGGCCATAACTCACATTATCGAGAATCAACCAATTAAAGAATATTACTGCTAGTTGTATCAATTAACTTTACTATCAATTAAAAGAGAGAAATGCCCAATATTATTTCAATTTGAAGTCAATTATGGTGGCTATTCACTCTGAGAATATGTTGTAAATATCCTACATTACATCCTCATTTGTTTACCTTACAGGTAGTCCCTGAGTTTATGGAACTTTTCAAAGAAAGAGCGACGGCGCCATTCTTTGTGTTTCAAGTATTTTGCGTAGGTCTATGGTGCATGGATAAATATTGGTATTATTCAATATTTACGCTTATAATGCTTGTTATGTTTGAATGTACCTTGGTTCAGCAACAATTAAGGAATATGGCGGAAATAAGGAAAATGGGGAATAAACCGTACAGCATAAATGTTTATAGAAGTAGGCGATGGAGGCAGATTATGAGCGACCAACTGTTACCGGGCGATGTAGTGTCACTAACGAGATCGACTAACGAAAACCTTGTACCTTGCGACCTAGTGTTGTTAAGGGGATCCTGTATTGTCGATGAGTCTATGCTCACAGGTGAAAGTGTGCCACAAATGAAGGAATCCATAGAGAATGAGAACCCTAAAGAGAACCTGGATCCTGAAGGTGATGGGAAACTTCACTTGCTTTTCGGTGGCACGAAAATAGTACAACATTCTTCGCCAAGCAAAACTAACTCTTCTGGTCTTAAAGCTCCAGACAATGGCTGTATTGCCTATGTCATTAGAAACGGATTCAACACGTCACAAGGGAAACTGCTAAGGACCATCCTCTTTGGCGTCAAAAGAGTGACCGCAAACAATCTGGAGACATTTGGGTTTATTCTTTTCTTGTTAATTTTCGCGATCGCTGCCGCTGCTTATGTTTGGATCAAAGGCTGTGAAGATCCAGAGAGAAATAGATACAAACTATTCTTAGAATGTACACTTATTCTTACATCAGTAGTGCCCCCAGAACTCCCTATAGAATTATCGCTAGCTGTGAACACCTCCTTACTTTCACTGTCCAAGTTAGCAGTGTTTTGTACTGAACCATTCAGGATACCTTTCGCGGGTAAAGTTGAAATATGCTGTTTCGATAAGACTGGTACATTAACTAGTGATAATTTAGTGGTTGAAGGGGTAGCGGGGATTGGGGATCATAAGGACGCGACTGTGGTACCATTAGCTGAGGCACCCATGGAGACCATACAGGTGCTAGCATCCTGCCATTCTCTAGTACAACTCGAAGACGGTATCGTTGGAGATCCACTAGAGAAAGCTACATTGAAAGCAGCCGAATGGAACCTCACTAAAGGCGACGCTGTTGTACCCAAAAAGGGAAAATCACCTGGACTGAAAATTGTTCATAGAAACCACTTTTCGAGCGCTTTGAAGAGAATGTCAGTGATTGCAGGTTACCAAGTGAACGAGCGTGGATTCATAGAGAATCATTACATCAGCAGTGTAAAAGGTGCCCCAGAAACGATCAAAACTATGCTAAAAGATGTCCCTAGTCACTATGATCACGTCTACTTAACTCTTTCTAGAAGAGGTGCTAGAGTTTTAGCGCTAGGCTATAGGAATTTAGGTAAACTATCTTCGCAAGACATCAGAGATTTATCCCGAGAAGACATAGAATCGGATCTTACGTTTGTTGGCTTCGTAATCATATCGTGTCCTCTGAAAAGCGATTCGAAAAAGGCGATAGCCGAGATAGTCCATGCTTCACATTCCGTGGTCATGATTACTGGTGATAATCCTTTGACGGCGTGTCATGTAGCTAAAGAGTTGAATTTCACTCAGAAGCCGGAAGTGTTGATACTGTCCGAGAACAGCAGTATATGGAGTTGGAGATCAATTGATGATGAGGTGGATCTTCCAGTGCAGCCTTTTAAAACATCGATGCAGTTGACTTCTAAATTCGATCTGTGTATAACTGGGGAAGGTTTGGCTTACCTTAACGAGCACTATTATAGCTTCTTACTGGAACTGATGCCCCATATAAAGGTGTTTGCGAGATTTGCACCGAAACAGAAGGAATTTGTGATTGTCACGTTGAAGGCTTTGGGATATGTTACCTTGATGTGCGGGGATGGAACCAACGATGTGGGTGCTTTGAAACATGCCGATGTAAGTATATTTTAGTACTAAGAAGTCTCTATTTATTTATTTCATTTTATAGTATGGTTTTTTTTCTGGTTTCTGTGTGCTATTTCCTGCTATTATCCCGACTTTTTGTAATAAAATCTTGATTAACTCAAAGCGCAGGTTCGATTGTTCAGTTTTTTTTTCGCTGCAAACCATGTCGTAATACTTATTAAGCGATCTAGACATCCAGACCCCAGGTTTTGCCACTAACTAAGAAATCTAAAAGTAGTAAGAATATGTGACTAATCCTGATGTCTGTCTCATTAGGTGGGTGTAGCGATCCTCGCCAACGCCCCGGAGCGCCCCCGCCTGCCCCCGCCCCCTCCGCCCCCGGCCCCAGTCCCCTCCCGCCCCCGCAACCCTCGTGAAGAAGCCCGCGAGCAAGCCGCGGCCAGACTCCGACGCGCCATGAAGGACTTGGAAGATGAAGACCAACCACAGTTAGTTAGGCTGGGTGATGCTTCCGTAGCGGCACCGTTTACAAGCAGGCTCTCGAGTATACTTTGTAGTGAGTATCTTTATTTAAGTTTTATAGGGGGTGAGTTTGTAATAGAAAAGAAATAGAACATTTTATAGACAGAGAATATACTTGAGGGTTATCTTTCAATGAGACAAGAAAATACCAATGCAGAAAAAGTTGGTCTAATCAAATTAAAATTCCTAGAAGCCGTGACATCTACTTATTGCGGATATTATAAAAAAATACAAAATATTGAGCCTCCATTTTTGCTTCCTACGTCTTTTTCTTCGTCCTATTACACCCTTGACCCGTTTCGTTTGATTAAGCTTTTTTTGCTATATTTAAAGACTCCCATCAGAGATTACTAAAATATTTTTTTTCTTGTTTACCATTCCAGTATGCCACATAATCAAGCAAGGCCGGTGCACACTAGTGACTACACTGCAGATGTTCAAGATTTTAGCACTGAATGCGTTGATCCTCGCCTACAGCCAGTCTGTACTCTACCTGGACGGCATCAAGTTCAGCGACACTCAGGCGACGCTGCAAAGCCTGTTGTTGGCAGCCTGCTTCTTGTTCATATCTAGATCTAAGGTGAGTCGTTTAACTGTTTGGACTAGTTTCACTATCTGTTTCAACTATTTATTGATATCTTAGGTTTGGTATAATTGCTAACCGTGTTTGAGAACACTGGAAGATTGTGAGAGAACTCTGCTCTTTTTGCGTAAATCGTAACTTTCTGTATAGTGTTCTGTGACAACTATTTATGTAAAGGAGCCGAAACGTCAAATAAAAATCTATATTAATATTATAAGGCTGCAGAGTTTGTTTGTTTGTTTGAATGCGATAATTTCAGGTACTACTGGTCTGATTTGAATCATTGTGCTGACTATTCGCGAGACAGATACTACTATATTGTATCTGTCTCTAATAACTAAAATGATGCAAAACTTTTTTGTCTTTACCCATGTTTCAGCCCCTGAAACAGCTGTCGAAGCAGCGCCCCCTGCCGAACATATTCAACATGTACACGATAATGACGGTGATGACTCAGTTCCTGGTTCATTTCCTGTGCCTCATATACTTGGTGCAGGAAGCCACTGCAAGGTCGCCGGGCAGGTAACAAATACTACAAATTATACAATAGCTTCGCCTGGGTGGTCTAGTTGTACGTGCATTCGTCTGCCGAGACAGGTCCCGGGTTGAATTCCCGGGTCGAGCGAAAACATGTTTCCTACTTTTCAAACATGGCTCGGGTTTGAGATCACCAACCTGCAAGCGTGGTGATTATGCATAATCCTCCTCACTATACTGATATCTTCAGTGAGATGAGAGGCCTTTCTCCAGCAGTGGGACATTACAGGTGTTATAAATTAGTATTTTTTGTTTCAGGGATCCCAAACCGAAACTGGACATGGACTTGGGTGAGGACGAGGAACGGGAATTCGCCCCCGACCTGCTGAACAGCACTGTGTACATCATCTCGATGGCGCTACAGATATCCACGTTTGCTATCAATTATAGGGTAACTATCCAATGTTATTGTACTACTTATTATGCTTGTGGCACACACAAACGCACAGACAGACAAAAGACATGAATTCCAATAACTTTTGTACCTAACGCCGCCCAGTTATTTTTATCAAAAAATATTAAATGTACAGACACAGCGAGCGATTTTATAATATGTATATGCTACTACTGGCTTAATTTCAAATGTATTATGTAAAAAGTGGTCTACGTTAAAATACTATACTGACACAACGGAAAGGGCACAACGTGGGCAAAACCGCGGGGAACTGCTAGTTTTTTTTTTTGTGATAACAAATGATGCAGCAGTACTTCGGAGGGCACGTTTAGCCGTCGGTCCCGGTTACTTTCTACGTATAGTAGTCGTTACAAGAGCCATGTCAGAGGCCTTTGGCGGCTCAATAACTCTGACACCAGGATTGGTCAGGTTGACCATCCACTCGATGAAGAAGAAGAAGAAGAGTGCAAAATTATTAATTTATTATGTAATTTGTGTACAGGGTGAACCATTCATGGAAGGGCTGCGGGACAACAAGCCGCTGATGTACAGTATATTCGTGTCGGGCGGCGCCGTGCTCGCGCTCGCCGCCGGCATCTTCCCTGACCTTTCCAACTTGTTCGAGATCGTGTACTTCCCACCCGATGTAAGTATAAAAGACGAGCTCGACCCCTACTTGGATGGGTGGCCGATAGTGGCATTTCTCTTTGAGCACTACCGTACTTCGGAGGGCATGTTAAATTGTTGGTCCCGGTTATTTCAATCGTTAGACCGTGTCGGAGGCCTTTAGGCGGTCTAAAAACTCAGACACCAGGGTTGGCCACTAACATACTCGAACTTTGACAAGCCCGTTGGCACAGTGGCAGTAAGAGCGCTTACTGTGTCGGGGGTTGCGGGTTCGATTCCCGCCCGGAGTCAACAATATGTGCAGACATAGTTGTTGGCGGCGACGTCTGGGTGTCAATTATATATCCTTATAAAGTATTTGTGTATGTATATGTAGTAGTATCTGTTAATTAGATTCCATAACACAAGCTTAGAGCTTACTTTGGGTCTAATTAACCGTGTGTGAATTTGTACAGGTATATTTATTATTTATTATTTACTTACTTTTAAAATGTAGAGTTAGCTGTACTTCATTTGTTAAAGGCTAGAGTGTTATTATAGAAAGTGTTTGCAATGTAGAAATTGAAGGGAAATGGGAAATAAAACGGAGTTAATAACTAAGGAGACGAGATTGAGTTAGAAAAGTCACTCGAAGGTTTTTATGGAATTATTACGTATTCGTATAGAAATTATTCTTAAGCTTGAATCTTCGGAAATTTCGATTTATTCTACCCACCGGAAACTAATCTGAAAGTGTTAGAATTGATGAAAAACATATTTTTTCGTTTCAGTACCGAGTAATATTGGTGCAAGTGTTAATAGCAGACATGGCGTTCGCTTACCTGGTGGACAAGCTGTGTCTGTTCCTATTCGGCGAGGGACGGTCGCACAGACTATCATAATTAGCATATTTATAACAAGGGCATACCCTGTATAGATTGCAATTTCACCAAATATTATGCCCCTAATTTAAATCAATTTTTAAATGTATGTAAATATTCATTTCCACTCTGTTCTGCAGTTTAAACTATTTTTTTATTTATTTTGTAATTTCAGCAAAAAAGTTTTTTTTAATGATTTAGTTTTTTTGCAATATAAAGAAATTGGTTTCATATTTATGTTGAAAATGCTGCGTGTTAGTTGTATTTGTTTTATTTATATGTAGTTACAATTTTATTCAAATATGTTATGTGTTGGAAAGGTAATTGACTAGAGATATAAATACAGGAATACTATTTTCATATTGACGGTGACAAGTATTTGTACCTTGGGGAATGTTTGCGGTGGATCATTTTGAGGGCGAAAATGACTCCAATCTTCAAATCTTCGATGTTCAAAGGGTGGTAAACACCACATAAACTAAATATAGTGCAAGCGATTTTCGCCCCTAAATGATTGATCGCTAAGTTCTCATAAAGTACTTTTAATTTATACTGAATTGTATTAAGTTGATAAAGTTTGTGGGCCAACGTGACCGCTCAAATAGTATGCATTTAAGTATGATTAATGTGTTAATGGTTCGTAAATATAATTGTGTAGTAAATTATAAGCGTTTTTCTTTTATTTCGTTCGTTTCTACCAAAGACTGGGGGTTAAATGCTTTGGGTTTCATCGACCTTGATATTACAGTAATTTAACTTTGCCAAAAGGTTACCGCCCTTTGGTGACCTTAAGGGATTCTTACGCCAAAATTATTGGCTTCGTATTAGGATATTAAAGTACAGTTTATTAAAAAGTTATTTTATATAAGGATAAATTAGGAGCTAAGTGCGCAAATAATAGAAGTAAAATAGTTTTGATAGATTTATTACAAAATCCACATTCAGAAGTCCACAAGCATATCGTAATTATATCACAACTAAGCGCAAAATTAGTGTTTCCATCCGAGTCCATCATAACCCGAGTCAATACTTCCCAGTCCGATATCCGCGAGTCCCAGGTCAAGTTTACCATACGTTCCGAGGCCAAGTTTGCCATCTAATCCGAGGTCAAGTTTCCTATCTAATCCGAGACCAAGAATGTTTATTCCAAGAAAATCAGGACCGTAACCGTTAGCGTTCCAGCCTGGACCGTTGGAGTAAGCAAAGGGTGCGGGGGCAACAGAAACGGGGGCGGGGGCTACAGCTACTGGTGCAGCGATTTGTTTAACCGGCCATACTTGAGGGTGGGACGCTGTGCCCACTCTCTTAACTACAGCGTTGAAACCCCTGATAGAGTCTGCGGTGTAGTCTACAATTCTTATGGTGCCATCGGGTTCCGTGAGGGAGTAGGAGCCCTTGACGACGCCGCCGTCTCGGACTTCAGATTGCGCCTTGTTGTCTCCAGTTACGGGGTCGCTTACAGCATAGTTGAAACCGTATTTCGGTACGGACTGTTGACAGAAAATGAAGTTGGGATAAAGTTTGGGAGCTTAGATTTGGTTGTGGCAGTGATTGGTCTATGATATAATATGCACATCATTGTGCATATCAGTGCATAATTGCACTCGTTTCTAATTGTACCATAAAGTAGCTAACATTTTTCAGTACCGCGAATCATATCTACGTCTAGGTCTTTCTTTAAAATTGACAAAAGGGAATGTTGATTCTTAATATTGAGTAGCAAATTATTGAGATTCTGCCATCGTTCATTTTCATGTCTTCTTATTATCAATGCTTGCTGATTCAACAGCAGTGCCCCGCGAGTTTACCCGCATTGTAACCGTTCCTGGGAGATCTTACCATGAAAGTAGTCACCAAACTCCCTTTTGAATTACCATGTATATATTTGTAAACTCCGTATTAAAATCCGTGCATGAGTTTTTGAGAAATTGGATTACATACAGACAGTTTTTCGGATCTTTTTTTAAAGAAGATTAAGTATCACGATATTATAAAATTAAGTTGTTAAGTACTCACAACACTGCCTACTAGTCCTATGTCTCCGTAAAGCGAGGATGGAGCGGCCACTACCACACTGAGCAGGCAAGCAATCTGCAAGAAAGAAATACAAGTAATTACTTATACTCTTTCACTATGATCTAACTTAGATAGATTTGATCACTTTTTTGTACACGAAATTAAAATACACATGGAAGAGAAAATAATTAACATTAAAACTTGCACAATGCCTTATCGCTAATAGCGATCTCTTTTAGACAACCTGAACTTAACACTTAGTAAAACAATGAAAATATTTACCGCGACAAAAGAGTACATATTGTATGGTTGCTGTGGAGTTCCTAACAGAATCAACACGAATGTATTACCAGCGCCCGTTAATCATATTTATATACTCAACTACACTTGATTGCATCCCAACAATCCTTCATATTTTCACGCTTATTAACCATTCAATTACGCAATTAAAATTTTCATAACTTGTCCTGAAACTGTAAGCAATTGTTAGTAAATAGGCAAGTTTTCCTCAGAATGTTGTGATTATAATTTAATGAATTCATGAACTAGCAATATTTGACTACTATGTCGTCAGGCTGTGTATCCGCTACGAATAATTTTATTGGACTACGAAACTATGTATAGTGTCTACCAAAACGCGACTTGTGCTACGAATACTTTCTTAACTACACAGGTCTTGTAATTTTTTTTGTGGTCTACTACGAATCTTTTAATTGCTACGATTATTTCCACGCTAAAGGTGTGTTTAGATCAAACTAAAGGATGCGTATTTTATTTATCGACAGTCAATAAAAGGTATAGGTAAGTGTACGAGTATATACATTATTATTCTCTTTGAAATTATAGAATTTTCATTGTGTCACTCTAGGTTTGTTTGGTCTAGAAACGAAACTTTATACCTATACCTAACTTTCCTATTTACTATGGTGATATTTCTATCTGCTACAAATACGGTTTCCATAGTAAATCCTACTAATTTTATAAATGCGAAAGTTTGTGAGAATGGATGTATCGATATAATTATGTTTGTTACTTTTTTACGAAAAACCTACTGAATTTTTATTCAAAAATTCCCGTGGGAACGAGTACAACGCGGGAAACACCGCGGAGCGCGGATAGTAATATATATATAAGCTACTATTATTTTACCGTACGGTATAACAATTATAATGATGTTATACAGTTTGTATGTTACGTCAGCTGTCCAAAATTATAATGATTTTCACTATTAGTACCCTGATAAATTAGAACTTAACGCATACGAAACCAACTGAAGGGAAATGTCCCAGGAAGGGATGCGTGGAAGGATAGACGAAAGACCCAGCATTGGGACACAAATGGCTCTTAATAAAATCAATTAATAATACGCCCAAGGTCTGTAAAACAAAAACATTTAGCAATCAGCGCCGTCTTAAACTACTTTATTTCAATAATGAATTAAATTAACGAGTATATTTGCAATCTGCTAATTAACTACCTACCTAATGTGATTCAATTAAATGTTTACATGAATTTGATTAGGTGATATTTGCATCTACTTCGTTTACATAATTGCATATTTATAATGAACTTGCAAAATACTCGTATTAATTGAACTATTTATGAGTTTGGTAACTTTATGATGTGGAAAAGCAATTATAGGTACCCAGGTTCGTAGTTCGGTATACTCAGAAAGTTCTATGGATTATCATTGGGACATATTAGCCAAATTAAAACCGGAGGTATGAATATATATCTACAATGTTTTCTTGTTATGTAAAAGATTAACTATGACTATGTATAGGTACTAGATAAGTAAGCCTATTTTATTGGAAAAGAGGAGTTTTATTCAAGGCTTAAAGTTAATTTTAAATTTTGTTTAATATGTGACTTGATCGTTATTTTAAATCGGCAGTTACCTTACATATGTTTAATTAACAAAAAACATCCTTAAAAATTCTTCGGTGCCAGTACACCCTGAACGCTACAACTAACGAACAACAAACATTTAAATCAATCAGCGAAATAAAAAACGGGGGCGTAATTCAAGTTGCAACTAATTCGGCCTCCGTCGACCGCCTCATTACCCCTTTTCAGAAGAACACTCTTTCCACTCAGACTTACACAAATTCACATTTGCAATCAGAACCCGGAGAAAAGTTCCTCCCCCGCTCGCGCCCCGCGCCCACCCCACGCCGCCTTTAATTAACAGAAAGTGGTTCATTAGAGCTTATTCATTAAAGCAAGGAGTAATTAGCGAACTCTAATGAATGCTGTAATAATGTAAGAGCGGCCGCGTCCGACTCTGGCCCGACTTCTAGATTAATCTAGGAGCCGAGAATAATTTAGTAATGGCGTTAATTTATTACCGAGCTGATTGCGGGATTAACTGGATACAAGTTAAGGTATGGCTGCGCTAGGAGCAATGCCTTGATTGTATGCGCACAAAGTTGCTAACGAACTTACGTGCCTAACTAGGCGCCTACTTTCAGAAGTTTACACACGCAACGCCGCGCTGATTTTTAAATTGCCCCGACAAGATGTGGGGAGATGTTCATTAGACAAATCCAGCCTAATATTGTAAATGTGGAAGTAATTCTGACTGTCGCTTTCACGGATGAAACGCTGATGGAGTATGGAGTTCTCTTGTACGAGGGAAAGTTGGAGTCACGTGAGTGCCTATTTATTAAAGTTCTTGGTTTAAAAATAGATTTTTGTTGTATCGCGGAATAGATGCAATGAAAGTAGGTATTTAAATTATTCATCAGTTATGTTATGATTCTACGTTAGCCATACTCAAAGTGTCCTCGGCGGAGTCTTGGTGCTCCGGGAGTATACTAGTATCCTAATATGAGAATAAATATACCTCTTCTAAGCACCAGTGTTCCGCTTCAGAGTTTTTTATGCATTGGATTACGCTGCCATACTTTCAATTAGATTTGTTTTCTTTAACTATGTAGGTATTATAGTATACACTGACATTGTCACATAATCTATATATATAAAACAAAGACGGGTTTGTTACAACACTTATAACTCGAGATCGGCTGGATCAATTTTCATGGTTTTTGTTTCGTTGGATTTGTCTCTGCCCTGAATAGCAGAATACATTTTAAAAACAATGAAAACTTGGAATAAAAATCTCAAAATTCCCACGGGAACGGGGGCGCTGCGGTCGAGACCGCGGGGCACAGCTAGTTAACTATAAAAAAGTAAGTTCCAATAGGTTAGTGGCCAACCCTGGTATCGGAGTTTTAGACCGCCCAAAGGCCTCCGACATGGTCTAACGATTGAAACAACCGGGACCGACAATTGAACGTGCTCTCCGAAGCCTATAATAATAAACAAAGCTAAATAATAACAAACTTCTGACGACTTACCTACTAGGTAAACAAACACATTATGTAGGTCGGTACCTTTCCACAAGATACTAAGATACCCTATACACGAACATATCATAATACCAAATACCGCTAGACAAAAATAAATATTAAATTTAGATAAACATTTAATATTTATTCGCAGACATGTACACAGAAACAATTTACATAGAGAAAATATTGCGGTACAGCGGCTGAGGTTCATTAGCATTATGTACTTGAATAGTAATGTATTATGTTATGTTATAGCAAGGGGTATTCTTTGGCCGGCGCTTGTAAGGCTCCTCGTACCCCGTGGACAGCGAACACGGTAATGATGTATGCTAACATCACTAAAGTGTATCATAATAAGCTGTAACTGAAGCAAGATAGTTGGTACAGATGATGACACAAGTGTTACAAAAATACTGTTAGTTGGGATTGTGGTTGGTTGGTATTTACAAAATAACTTGAAAAAAGAATGTTCTGAATTTGTTTTTTTTTTCAAACGCATAACGAATGAAAAGCAATGATGGACGAATAGGTACACCTTAAAACTTATCATAAGTAAATAATAATGGTGCAGCTGTACAATAATTTGTCCAAGAATTCACAAGAAATTTCGTAAGAAGTCTCGCTTATTCGCTTACAACTTCTATTCTATTCATAAGTACCTAATTCTTATTTCGTGCGTCTTCCGTGATTATGAAGTCACAGACATCAAGATAAACACCCTTTGTACTTATTTTAAAATAACAAATAATTTGAACTCACTTGTGTTGCCGAGTGTACGATGGACACGAGTGACCCTATTACTCGACATTTCTAACAATTGCTCCCGGACGGTAACAGAACATCTCATTTAAAATTTCACTGAAATTACTACTGTAGGTTTATTGTTTATGTAAAAATATGCGAATTTATTTTCGTATTTTAAGGTATGTATGCTTTAACTTCATACTCAAATAGTATTTTATTTTTTGTAGGATCTGTTGACATGTCAAATATACACGAGTACATTTTTCCGTGAAAATTTCGGGAAAATGTGTAGCTTATAAGTTATAACCTTCCTTCCTAATTTTGCCCTAACAAGACCTGGCAACTAGTAACATAGTAACTAACTTGGTACACTATAACCGCCGCCTGTTTTAAAACTCGGATAAAAGAATCCATTTGGCCAGTACAAACCCATTCGATATTCACAAACATACAGACTTCTTTCCAGTCCATTAGGATTAGAACACAGATGACCTAACAGTCGCTACGTCGTAGTGCTCTTAACTGAAGTATAGCTAGTACCACCTGTTTACTCGTTTAGATTCGAGTGGTTTCGCCCATTACTGATGTGAATATTGCAGTCGGCTGCAGCCCCATTGATTAGTCTGCAGCCATCATTCATTCACGACGTCAGTCACCACGCGACGTTTCCGGTATTTTTTCGTCAGTTTTCGCCATTAGGGCTCCCACACAAAACTGCGATGCGATGCGATGCGAATTCCATTTTATATATTCATCTCTTTTCTTTGTACTGTAGTAATGGCGATAGATATAACTATTTCAGTTCGCATCGCATCGCATCGCAGTTTTGTGTGGGAGCCCTTAGTTGGCAAAGGCCGCGGTACATATTTGATGGTCTGTCAGGAAGGAAGCACGCTCGTAATTGGTGTAGCCGCTAGCCGCTGGCTTCGCCGGGGAAATATGACAAAACATCGGCTTTCAATATTTTAATGAGTGAGTTTCATTGTGTTTTTTTCGAAAGCCGAAACTGTTTGTACCTTTTTTATTCTACGGAGTTATTCTAACTAGTCCTAAAATGTAAATTAATATTTTCAAAACCAAAGACAATTGCTTGTTAGAATGAAAGGCAACCACTAAACCTTTTACATTTCAAGAAGAAATTGGCTAAGTGAAATGATTAAAACTTTTTTCTCTACCTAAAGAAAATCCTTGAAAATAGTTCGGATATTAATTTACAAGTGCATATACTCGTACCTAGCACATACGAATACTAGTGCATAAAATAGTATATATATTGAATTAAACTACTAATCTATGAGTAAGATAAAATGTCCGTTGTTAAACTGTCGACAATGCGTTGGTAAATATTTTTTACACACATACTTGTATTGTTCAGGACTCACCGATACAAAGAGATAATCCAATTGCCGGACCAAACTCGTGCTTAACAGGCGTGAGTTGCTTTCGTCTGTATTTCAATGTCCCTACCATATGTTCTCGATGCAATTTTAAAACTCCATACTCAATAATTAATACCACAATCCAAACTTCCCTATTTTCTCCTTAGTTTGTTAATGTGAAACTAACAGTCTGTTATTTCGCTTTCATTCGTAACTGCCGCTCTCAGAAAAGTTCATTACGTCGATATTCAACTAATTGACGTAATTTTCTATAGGTACATTACATGTCAAAATCACTCATTAAATTGTATTTTTCACGAAGCCAAAATTGTTTTATCAATTTGAATGCTAGTTATCTCGCTCAGCGTCGACAAAGCTTTGACATTGTAAACCAAACCAATGAACTGAACAGTTAAGCAGTTTCTTAGTTACAAATTATTCAAATAAAAATAAACTACCTATAAGTACGGTACTTTATTAATTCGCCCAATCTTCCTCAAGGTACTAATATTCAATGAGAGGCTTTGCCCCGCAGTGGGACATTACAGGATAAACTTAAAAGTCTGCCTAAAGGACTGCCAGTAGCAAGCCACGATTATCCATTTTCTGATGTCTGTTGAGATTGACATTTTGTGTTAACGTTTAATGATGCGTAAGCGTAAACTGAAGCAACCCGCCCTTATTCTCACTTCTTTTAATTTTAATAACTAGCTGTGGCTTGCGGTTTCATCCGCATTTATTCCGCCACTGCTTACCGGTTAAACCTTCCCTGTATTACGACAAAGATTTCAAAACCAGAACCAACTAAATCTGTCCAGCCGTTCTCGAGTTATAGCGAGATTAACGAATCACGATTGATTTTAGTATTATATAGAGTTGCTGGCCACTACCGGTGGTAGGGGCCACAGTTATGAAGCAGAGATTTGGATCCGTATTACAGGCAGTCGATCAGTTCGATGGGTTTTATCTGAAACCGTAGATTGAAAGCCTGCTGTAAACTGAATGTACTTTCAATATGTGCACTAATACTCGTATTAAGACATAAATGATAGACTTCCTCGAATGTAGATAGGAAACGCAGTTGGAAGGTAAATTCGTTGGGTGTTTATTAATTTACGTATTTGATAATACGTATATCCTATGCTATAAAAATAAATAGATATATCCAGACAGAGTCACTTATACGTAATGAGACCCTAACTAGTATTGTTGAATCTAACTAGCTGATACTATTACATATAGGTAAATACACAAATACTTTATATGATAAACTAGATCTTCTTCTTATCGAGTGGATGGTCAACCTGACCAATCCTGGTGAAAGAGTTGTTACAAGTTTGACATTAGTACTCAATTTGTCTATATGAATGGTTTGTGGTCAAACAGGAAATTCACATTCGACTTAAGTAATTTGTATTTAAATTCAAATAACACTCCCCAGTATCATTTCATAATGTTATTTCAATATTGCTCGAAAAAATATAACGGGAACAAATAAATCTGAATATTAATCCTGTAGGATGCTCCTGCGTCATGCTGTCAAAAAAGACAAGAAGGCTTGTTTACATAATCGTTTAATTTGCAATGTAAAATGGAGATATTCCGCGTTCTCTTACTTTTTAACTTTGCAAACGGTTTACGATCTGATGCATATTGTAATGTACGGTGAGGAATGAAAATGAAGTTACTTTTTTATTTACTCGTTATTGTTCTAACTAGATACTTATGTATTACTAGCAGCGCACCGCGGTTTTACCCGCGTTGTGCCCGTTCCCGTGGGAATTTCGGAAATTTTCATACATATGAACCTTCCTCTTGAATCACTCTATCTATTTAAAAAAACCGCGTCAAAATCCGAGCAGAAGTATTTGAGTTATTTGTGTTGTATGGGAAGCCCCCCTTGAATAGTTGTTTTATTTTATTTGTTGTTATAGCGGCAATAGAAATACAAAATACATCATCTGTGAAAATTTCAACTGTCTAGCTATCACCCTTCTTGAGATGCAGCCTGGTGACAGACGGACAGACAGCGAAGTCTCAATAATAGGGTCCCATTTTTACCCTTTGGGTGCGGAACCCTAAAAAGAGCCAATATGCTCATAATTTTATTTCCATGGGCCTGTATATTTATGTAAGTAAAAGTAAATTAAAAGCAGGCGCACATATTTGCAAAAGCATAAAGATAATTGTCTAGTTGGTTGAATTAGTTACATATGTATCTGTATTTTTTTCCGAAACAGTAACCGGGGTCAGCAATAAATTATAATAAAATTAATTTTGATTCTCTTTTTGTGTTGGAATATTTATGATAGCCGTACACAATGGCTAATGTTTCTATTCAAATAAGGTTCTGTATCCTCCTAATTATAATAATATTTTGGTTTTTATGAATAATAACTTTATTTTAAACTTGAGAATGTTGGTATACAGTATTGTATTGTTCCCCGGCGTGGTGTGAGAAATCTTGTTACCTCTTGTTACATATTGATTTGCCTCGTATAGTTTGATATTTTTGTAGTCTCGATATTTTCCTGGTTATTATTAAACAATTCTTACGTATAGATTATATCTAAGTATACTATACAATAAGGCTGAAGAGATTGTTTTTTTTTGTTTGAATGCGTTAATCTCAGACACCATCAATTTGTATAGCAGCACCCCGCGGTTTTACCTGCGTTGTGCCCGTTCTGCGTTGTATGCATTTCATTGCACGTGACTGTACTGTACTATATATTTAAATTTTGTTACCTCATTCATTTTTATTTTTTATTTATAATTTCATTTTTATTTTTGTTTCTATTTTGTTTTTTTTTTCATTAATCTCAAGGCATAATTTAAATTAAATTCTGAGACGTAGGACTACCCTCTAAGATACAGTGCAAACTAGTTTAGAGGGTAGGGAATATGTTATTAAAATAGTGCCTAACTTAAGAACTACTCAAATAATGTAAGGTATAAATATAAGTATTAGTTATTATGTATTAGGCTGTTTTTGGCAATACAAGTTTTTGTATTTGTTCTCGTGGGAATTTCGGGATAAATAATACCTATTACGTTTTCCTTGAATGAGGCCGTCCATTACAAAGATAATGATTCAAATCGGTTTGGTAGTTTCTGACAATAGTGCACAAAAAACAAAAAAAATCTTCGTTAATATATTAGTATAGATAATTCTGGTCGTACTTCAGAATTTTGGAGTACTTCAAAATCTATATGGCAGCCATCTCTGCCATTTTTATTCTACTCGGAATATAAGTAGACTTTATTAATTAAACTATTAAGTTACCGGGAAATCAAACCACTAGAAATAATTTACAAAATTTTTATTTTCATCTCCTTTCACCGACTTTCTTAGGCTAACTTTTATGTATGTTTTCTTTCTTTGTGTACTGGTAACACCGACACTGCCCTAAGAAACTGCACGGCTTGGCGTCGAACTTGTGATAAAGATGGAAGGATTGAACGAGATCAAGTGTCGAAGCCAAGCCATAGAGTTTCCAAACAATACAGAATGGCAAGATACACCAAACGCTAACATTGGATAGATGTGATCGAATCGTACCTACAGACAGATAAATACATTAAAAACTATTTATTTGATCCATTAATACAATGATGAAACATTAACATTGAATTAAACTCGATAATACAATACTTTCTACTGATAAAATGTTTGAGTGTACGCAGAAAACACCCAAATATTGTTAGCGTTAAGTCAACTTACAATAATTGTAATTTAATGATTATAACATTTACAGAGTGATTCAAACAACTTTTGATCGACGGCGAAATATATCAATATATACAAAGACCGTTAGTTTGAATGTTTAAAAAGTTGGCATCGAAATTATTGCTAGAGTAACCCCGCCCAAGTACGGAACGGTACCAACCAACATGTGTCTACTTATAGACTAATATTAAACTAATATTTACAAGTTTCTTTAAAGAATAATGATAACGAGTATAATTAAATAACTCGTTGTAAAATAACGATTATTTTTTTCAAGAAAATACTATTTACATGTAGCAAGTTTGCAAATCACAGAGGCGCGTGCGCAATCAGCAGAGAGAGGACGCTGATTTACATTAATTACACTAATACGAATAACACATTATTGGCAAGACTTGACAATGTATATTTCCTTTTTGTAATTGTATTTTACGTTAATATCAATTGAATAATTACTAATCATATAAAATCGTTGAATAAGTTTAATAAGTACATGCGTTTGCACTTCATCATCTGCACGCTAAGGTAAAACATTTAATAACACTTACAGATTTCATGAGTTTGATCGATTGCTATCTATTATAATGAGTAGGCATGTAAGAAATATCCAAGTTCATAATATAAACATTGACTTACATTATTTTTGGAATAATAAAAGCGAAAATTGTTACAATAATCCATTCGAATATCGTACAAAGATATGCAATGAGAGTATATTCATTCAATATCACTTCGAATATAAACAACACACTTGTGTCAAACACATATCATTTGTTCAATACTTAAGTACGGGTAATTGGAAATTTACATAGCGAGTTAAGTTTACATAAATTGCCATTTTCACAACCGAAATTAAATACAATAATAGGTACTAAAGTATAACTTAACAGTTCAGCGGGAAGAATTAATACCGACAGTGTGTGGTACGAGTGTCGATAGTAATTGTTCGCGGGTAGAGTTTGTGGCACAACACTGTCACTCTGTGTCTTCATCGGTGAGGTGCGGCTTGACCGAGGTGGAGAGGTCCAGGGCCGGCTCGGAGGGCCCCGGCAGGCAGGGCCCCGGGTAGGGCCCCGGCCCCGCGCCCGGCGGGCTCCAGCACGCCGCGCCCGCAGCCTCCAGCTTCACACCGGCCCCGCTCAAGTAGGAGCACGCCATCATCTGCCAACAACAAATTCACATATGAGCAATTACGTAGATTGAGAGAGTAATTTGTGAGAGTAAAAACAGAGCTTACATAAATAATGAAATATGTAGTATTATGAGATGAGAGGCCTAAAGAATTCGCGGGTATGCGAGGGGGTTCTAATCACGCTAATGGCCAATGCGCACCCCCTCGCCTCAAGGAGGCTTTCACGCTAATGTAAGCCGAGCGCAGGAGCTGTTTACAGATAAATTGCATCACACTACTTTATTGTTTTATTTCTGACCAACAAATAATACTAGTTTGCATCTCCTGTAACGTTTAGAGTCAATCCCGCTAAGTAAGTTTTTTGAAGTTTTTGGAGAAGTTCAGTTTCTTAAGTAGTTTTTTGATGAATTATTCGATGCGTTTATTCGAATAAATATTACAAGTATACTGCCCGCAATCTCAATCAAGTCTATAAACATGTAATAATTCTGTTGATACTAAGTGCTCATAATGTTGGGAGTTGAGATCAATCTCGTAAGATGTTTCCCACGCCGCGGCCCGATGTTGCCGGCAAGTAATTGTGAGTACCTCCTACATTTAGTGGCTGTATATCACGAGGGTGCAACCCGCCGCTGCATCCATTTTTCACACATTCGATTTAAAATTGATTACCTACACAATATACGATAAGCGAGTTAACATTTTGAACCAGCCAGTAACGAGATCGTGGTACTCTTCGCGTAATAGAAACGTGCACAGAAACAATTGCATTGAATCAACAAACAATTTATACCTTCCCGGTCGAATAATGTCGGATTGTTATAATAGTTTCATAGTTAATGCCGCGAACAAAAGCCTCAACACAATTGGCATAGTTGGTACAACAGCTGTTCTCGTATACGGAGTGCTCCAACAATGATATTCTAACTTTAATATTTATTGCAGTTGATCGAGCCGCCGGCGGGCGCCAGTATTGTGTCGGCTCTCGGCCCGCAGACAGCCTTAGCCTGTTCAACATCCAACTCGAATTAAAAAGACGAAATTCATGCATAAATTTCATTTATTCGAAAGCTACAATCTGCGTTAAGTCTTTAAACAAGCAGAACTTAATTAACTCACGCCATTGTAGCCGAGAATGTAAAGTGCATAATTAAACCCTTTACGTAAACTGTTCGGTTAATATGTTTAAGCGTCGCTATTGCTTTAGGAGACCTAAACTCTCCTATGAGAATAAACAAGGCCGGAGGCGCTCGGCGGACAAGGCTCGCCACACAAATGAATTAGTGGTCTGTTGTGACCCGGCCGGCCGAGGTGGGGGGCGCCGATTAAAATATAATTAGGCGGTCGGCAATCGTTTCGCCATCGAGCCAGGTGGCGCACAGCCTAGGTAAATTAAATACCCGTATAGGGTTTCCAATTACGCGCGCCCGTTGGCCGCGGAAACGCGCTCATTGCCTAATAATAGACAGGGAGGGTATTGTTCCGATTAATTATTAGACGATCAGTTCTTGCTGATCAAAAATACGTTCCAGACGTTGCTACTTTGTAATTAATGTAGGACATGGGATACGAGGTGCGACTGTGACACGATATTAATTTATATTTGCGACAATGAAAGCGATAAATCACGTCGTACCTTAAGGTACTTTCGCGTATTAATGAATTCAAACTGGTCGCGATAATTGCGCACCTAATTACGAACCGCCGGAGCCTCATTTATCACTGTCGGATTATGAATTAGGAATGGCGTTAATTAAACATGCATATCTAATATCTATGGTGGTCGTGAATGCTGCTAACCATTGCCACTTGTTTTGTAACGCGTATGTCAGAACAATTAGCTGCGGGATAGTCCGCAGTCTAATTGTTTCGAAATGCTGTGAACAGATATATTTCGTTGGGTTATGGCGTAGATAGACGAGTATATATTGGGATATAGGAAGCTGAAATAACGTGGCGGTTGATGCATTGTGTGTTTTGTATTACTAGCAGTGCCCCGCGGTTTTACCCGCGATGTGCCCGTTCTTGTGTGAATTTCGCGATGAAAAGTAGCCGTTACCGCCTTACCGTTGAATGTGGCTATCCATTACAAAAATAATAATACGAATCGGATTGGTAGTTTCTGAGATAAGTGCGTTCAAACAAACAAACTCTACAACTTTATAATATTAGTATAAATATAATATAATATATACCCAGACAAATTCACACACGGTTAATTAGACCCAAAGTAAGCTCTAAGCTTGTGTGATTACTATCCTTATGTTATAAAGCAACTAAATATCAAATTGGTATCCATTTTTTAACTTCCATTTATTGATATTGGTTTTATCCATTATATTCGTATACCTACTACATTTTTAACTACCTACGGGTTTAGTAGACAAAACATTACTATTATATCACTTAACATAATAACCCAGAAAAACAGGTCAAATCCCTACTAATACGAAGTAAAACCTATAATCAAATCATTTGTTAGAAGTTCTAATAAGAAGTAAAAGTAATAATTGTGGTCGTTTATTTCGAGTAGAATTTTTTCAGGAATGTCTTGAATCGCTGCATAATTATGAGTTTGTTGGAGCGGAGCGCAATTTGGTGAGGTCACGGCCACAGGGTCAGTCTGTGACCTTCCTGCACCGCTGTATAATTATCGATACGTGATACCGACCAGCTATGAAGTTATACTTCAGAGGAATGTAGATAGATTTTATACTTTACGTTGCTTATATAGGTAATGTTGAGTTAAAATTTAAACTAGCAGGAAATAGAGTTTGTTTGTTAAGACATACATATGTATGTCAAAGAATAACTTTTGAATCTGATAGTATTAGTAACTTTTATCATTTGAAATACAATGTAAGGTACAATTTGGACAAAAATAACGAAATCAATAGGGTTTGTCTGCTACGATGCTATGGATAAATAAAAATTAGCATTAGGGGTTAATAAAACATAGCATTTCAAATATTTCCGTTAAATTGTTATACCTACGTAAAACATTGTAGGTAAACCAAACATTGTACCATTGCGTACAATGAATACAGTACCAATAATATATTTCAAGGAAATTAACATATAGGTATTGTATAATAGAAACTTGGGAGTATTCAATTTAATATTGAGAATTGAATAGAAAACGCGTGTGCGCTCACAATGGCCCGTTGGCATTCCATTAACTAGCAGAGCAAACACGGGACGCGTCCGGGCACTAACTCAATACGAAACGATTCCTGGCAAACGATACTCGCACATTCGCCAATCGATTGTAACAACTTAACAACACTAACGACTGTTTATATTGGCGGACTCGATTCGCCCGAGAATAGGGCCCGATCGGACCGAAACCGAACGGCCGATATCGCGAGACAATGCAAGACTCGGCCTAAATAATTTAATAGTTATAGTCGACGTCGCTTCGAGCGATCGGCAAATACATTTCGGATGATCGAACTCCATGTTGATGCGGTCCTGATTGTGTTTGGTCTTGAGTTAGCTTTCAAGTGTAATCTAGCTGATACAACGCGTTCATTAAGTTTGCACAATTAATCAACTAGCGACCACTCAGTTACGATATCATTTACAATCTGGCTTTTAGCGGAAGAGGTTTGTTATTACATTTGTTTTACGAGTATATATTGAAATGCGAACGTAGAGTACTTGTATAGAAGAATTTAAAAGTAGTTCATAAACTTAGAAAAATATATATAAAAAGGTAATTGTGCGGAGGTCACTGATATGATATCACAGCTGAGATATGAAAGAGATAGTGTTGGCTAAGCCGGGTGGTAATAAATTAGGGCGGGTGGTGTTGTAGGGCGGGCGGCGCGTTGGGCGGGCGGCGTCGCGTGCGCCGCGGCCGTTTGTCGCGTCGCGTGCGCGCGCGCTCATTGCTTATTCATGCGACCCCGGCACGCAGCCCTCTCCGCGCGTGACGGGAAACCACCGGCCCTATTGTCAAGTACTAAACAGAACAAGTGTCATAACATTTTAGGTAAATGATACTATAAAGGTTAAGGCCTATAAGTTCCCACTGCAGAGGAAAAGTTGAACAAGCGAAAGAGGATTAGGCGTAACCGAGACGGCTTCTTTTACAAAATATTAGATGCTTATTCTAAATGAGAAATTCCAAAATGAAATGTTCCAAACAAAAGCTTTCAACTTAACTTTTGTTTCATAACAAATACTATCCATTAACAAAAATCAAGCCCCAACTATTAAGACACTCATTAACACTATTCACCATTAAAACGAAATCACAAAAGAATGTCATTTAAATATTTCCCAACAGCTGTTAATGGATTTATGAATGAAGATTGATGTCGAAGTTCATCTTTAATTATGTTGGTGTTAAATAAAAATTTCACGAGCGTCTGAGGCGTGCATTAACCTAGATGCGTGATGCGTGGAGACAGCCGATGTCCGCACATTAATCATCAGCGTCTCTTGACTCCGGCTGTCGACGCGACCTGTTGCTCCGCAGACGTCTTTATAAACCCACAGATCGCGTTCACTTCACCACACCTCATAATTGAATTGCACCCGACTGGATAATGTTCGATTGTTGACGTGATTTGCCTAACATAGTATTATGCGATGGTTGCTCACTGAAATTTAGTTTGTGTACGTTTGATACATTTGACAGCTGAGTTTGTAGTCCATATTTCCAAATGTACGAGAATAAATACTCGTATTTGAAATGGTTACAGTGATTTCACGCATAATATAGTTGCAATAATGTGATACTTATCCGCGTAAACTTTGCAAGTTAACGTCAAAGGATTCAGCATAATTCCCGATAACGAGCGTTCGAGCCGTTCGCTCTCTTACATCAAAGCTGGCGTTTCAGTTACAGTTTATTATTAATAAAATTTGGTCGAGTTGTCGGCGAGCGAGCATAACGAGCAGGACCGCGCTCGTTATCGGCTGCTCCGGCCGGTCAGCGCCGCGGAAAATTCGCCCGAAACTGACGCGCGTGAAAATTTAATGAACGGCCGGACGCTAGTTAACTAAAAGGTAAAGTGCACCCTCTTGACGTGTTCGGTAAATATTAATAGCGAGTGTGCTAGCGTGCGCCATTAAAAATGCACGAGCCCGCGGACACGGGCCGCGACTGCGTTCATTAGCCTCCTTGCGCCTCGCCCGCCTCAACCGATACCATTTCTATTATCCACTTATAAAATCTCTTTTCCGCTTGTATGCTCCATAAAACGCGACAATACCAAAGTTTCCTCGATTTCCGTTCCTTGCATGGTCTGCGAATGCTTTCCGAGAACAAGTTTTACTATTTGAGCAGTTTTAAAACTCTCACGGACGCTATTAAGGATAATACAAACCCGTCTAGAGGAACGACGAGTCAAGGAATTATGTTCGCGACTGGAATGATCTAAGTTTGAGTTTAATCGATTTCAACTGCGGTAGAATGGAAGTTGTGCGAAGAGTGCGGTTCATAACATTATGGGGTTTTTCGGTTTGGAGAGATCGCCGAGTGGTGGACGGGCGGGCGGGCCGGGGCGGGCGGCTCGCGCTCGGGGCTCGAGACGTTATCTGTTACTCGGCTCAGTAATGAGGTTCGTTAATTATGTATCGCTAGGTGCGTAAGATTTTCAATTTACCAATGTACAGTGTCGCGGGCTCTCGCGAACCAGGTCAAGGGTTCGCGAGTCTCTCAACCCTGAGGGGTTGCCAAATTAATGAGGCACTCCTTTGTAATAAAGAAATAACAAGAATTGCGCACACGAACCCGGCCCTACTGACTTGGATGTCATTAAAGGCGTCGCGAAGTCTTGAACCGAGTCGTTACCGCGCTCCGTCTAAACAACTGAGTTTTCATCAACATTCCAAAATGTACCCTTAAAATTACTTAGCAATCTCAGTAGAGGAACGAAACAAAGTACATTTAGGTCACATTTACTGTTTCCAAATTACTGACGCGTAGAGAGGAGAAAGCAATCCGGAGCAACCAGCAACACTTGTTTCAAGTCATTTGACACATTCAATAATTTAGCCATTGATATTTAAATGAAGGTTAAGTTGGAGTGGTTACATACGTCAGTGGTGGTTGATATTAGGAGGCGCGCGGGTAGATTAGGGAGGGGGCGCAGTCCCGGCGGCCTGCGGGTTTCTAAGTCCCGGCTAATTGGATGAGCCGGCCAGCCCAATTAGCAGACACGCTGTGATTCATTTTAATCTGCGCCCTTATCAGTGCAACGCCGTGTGCGCGCGACCTTACTCAAATTAACTTTATCTACAAAATTCACACGTTAATTCGCATTTATTTCGCTTTTTTTACTATAGCAAAACATGCAAAGTACATATCATATACGAATATATACATATCCTTGTGATTACAACGGAGTAATTACAGTAGGAGTGATATTTGGTGGAGAAGTTTGTTGTTGATATTGTTATTAAATAATCCATTTTTTTTACATACCTAACCTAAAGAATACAAATAAAATGCGCAAATACATTGTTATCGTAAACAATGTATAATAATAATTATTATTTTGACTACTATAAGTACTCCGCGGTTTTACCCGCGTTGTACATGTTCCTGTGAGAATAACGAGTATGGCATGAAAAATGGTCACAGTAATCTTGTTTTACAGTAAACTCTGCATATTGGTGAAAACCGCAAAATTCCGCTCAGTATTTTTTTTGAGAAAATCAGTTACATACCGACATGTTTAACAGACTTTGTTTATAATATTAATAAATAAAATGTCGCATTCTGTACATTAACCACTAAGTCAAATATAATCACTACATCACTACATACTGTCTGTCTGTTCGCGATAAACACAAATACTACTGCACGGATTTTGACGCGGTTATTTTAAATAAATAGAGTGATTCAAGAGGAAGGTTTGTATGTATAAAACATTCCTGAAATTCCCACGGGAACGGGCACAACGCGGGTAAAACCGCGGGGCGCTGCTAGTGTATTCTAAACTATTTACTCAAAGCAGTAATCTACACAAATGTGATTTGAACCAATCGCTCGGTAACGAAGTCAACAAATGTCCTAAACTAATAGATCGACTTTAAGTCAACAGCACGAGGGTACAATTTACTTTCAAAAGTGTTTATGTTGGACTTGCTATGGTAACAATAACAATGATTCCTATTTTTCTAAAAACCTTAAGTTTCCCCGACTGAAAACATTTTCTCGTAAACTCAGAAAACTCTATATTTTCCAAATAAAGAAAAACTCATCCAAATTTCGTTAACCAGTTTGAGAATGCGATGCAAAGATAGAGACAGAATTAACTTTCAACACAAAAAAAATACGTACATTAAGATTTTTGAATACAGATTGAACATCATAAAAATCGACTTCAAATCAAATTAACATTACCTTTCGAACTAATCCGTTAGAGTTCGAAAGCACAATCAAAGCCACGTGTATTCACTAGTATGTTTACGTATAGTTTATCAAAATGAAGCGGAGGGAGTGTCGCCTCCCACCAGCGATAAGAATTAATCAGGCCCGACACATTCCAAGACAAATTCAATTATTTTAATGCTCCAGTACAGTGGAGGGTTATTTAACAAAAACTTTTGGGTTAATGGATATTCCTTACTTCTATCAATTCAATGATTACTTGACACTGATAAAAGTGTATGATTGTTAAAGCATGGTTACAAATTTAATATTATACGAAAGGTATAAAAAAAAAGAGCAGAAATAATTCACAATATTCCTCATTATTATTCCAAGCTATTTGCTTATTTACTTCCTCAGTGAAAGTATTCATGAAAATATCTCGATACATGTTCCAAAGTCGCCGCCCAGAAACCACTTCCGCAATGAGATGGCGCACTTCCTGTGATTGAGGCCGCCCGCCCTACGCGCCCACATGTCTCCTCTATTGCACATTACATTACAAATATTAACTCTAATTAGCTGCATCTCTGCGAGATTCCGGTAATACGATGAAGGAACAATGCTCTCCATATTAATGTACGAGATTTAATTAAGTTTAAGCAAACAAATTGGTTTGCTCGCTTCTTTCTTGTCTGATTGCAAATTGTTTTTCTTTTCATGTTCTCAATAAGAGTTTAATTTCGCAATCCACATTAGTGTTGTTAAGCATTGCGGGGTGGTGAATGCCGGTACGTCAATGTAATTTCCAGTGCATCCCATTCCCATCTCTCTCGCTCAGCTAAGTAATGACTTAGATCCATTCCCGGATAAATAGCAAATTGAATGTGTGCCCCTCGCCGGCCGCGCCGCCCCGTCTGCTCGCGCGGGCTTCCTGCCCGACTGCTAGCTCTCTCTGTGTAACACAATATTGTCTTATATTTCCCTAATTAACGATACATGACTCTATCCAATTAGAACCATTGTTTTCACATACTTAATTGACTACTTATTATATGACATGATTAACTCTCTTCCTAATGACTGGACTTTTATGAGGTTGTCTGCAGTAATGAAACAAACAAACGCTGTTAAACTATGTTTTGAAACTAATTCCGGAACGTGTGAGGTGCAGGCCGCGTCGATTACCCGCTGCTATTTACAATGTTTTTCGACGCTCGTATTTTTTAGCTCGTTTTACTGTCGGTAAATATGAAAAGTTTGGTGAAGCTCTCGTGGCGAGGCGTAAAGGCGGTTTACGATGCGTCTTCGACTCGAATGCGCCACACGTTAGCGCGGTTTGTTGAATTTTCGTGCGGTATAACCGCATTACACGTGCTATGACCTGACCATGAAAATTTTAAGCGTCTCGTTCAAACTAAAAGGCTGCGCGAGTGAAGCGGTTCACTCCAGCACCGCTGCATCGTTACGTTACGTCGCAGACTCGCTCCTTGTTTCACCGCACTTTACGACAAACATTCATGTTTTCTCTCGGAACACCCCAATCTTTTTACATGCATTCGGCTGCAGCCCGCGGAGACCAGCTGCAAAAACTCCCGGCCCAGGACACAAAGACAAGTCCTTATAAATTCTCGATTAAATTTTGGATACGAGCTCCAATGAACACAAATTCCTAGAGTCGGTCCAATAAAGGACGCCGTGCAGCCGCGTTAGGAGGCCATAAACGAACGTATTATCCATGTAAGGCGGAATAGCCGTTGCACAATTAATTGTTTCATTTTGGGAAACAATTCCCGCTCCTCATTCAATTAAGAGCGGCGAGCGAGGGCGGGGGCGGGGGCGGGCGGGGAGGCCCACACTCCCCCCGCTCATGAGACGGACGTATTAATAGCGCCTGCAATATTGATATACTCGTATCGTATCCTACGCTACATACGGCTTCGAATACGATATTGTTTGTTAGCGAATTCGATTTGTGTCGATCATAAATCTTGCGCCTTATGTTGAGTTTGGAGTTGATTGAATTCGCACCGCGTCACGCAAGAAAAGGGAAGAGTGCGATGCGATGTGTACCTTTTAATTCGTAATATGTGATGCATAATAGATTAATGCCGCAGGAAGAGTCAGGTGATGCCGAACCGTGACTCAATTAGCAAAAACACACAGAATTAAGAGAGACAAACATGTCGGGACACATGACGAGACGCCCTCCTCAATCCGAATTTTATATTGCGACATTTATTATTCATTGTGTTTGTCAAGAAAATTACTGTGGACCTTTTAATATAACTTCCCGAGTCGCACAAACGGAGTTACAAATTGGAGTTTTGAATAAGTTGGGCAGAAGTTGCGACTAACCTAAGCGATTAGTACGCGCGTGTTGCTTTGTCAACGTTTTAATTTACGCTGAAATTAATAAGTAAAAAGTTGTTTTTTAATTAAGCTGTGTTAACTAATAACGTAGGATAATTGTTGGGTCTATGCATGTAGTGTTGGACCGTGTAATTTGGTGTTTAATAACAAAGGGTTGTGTCGTAGTGCAGCGCCGCAACCCTCGTCTCCAATTAGGCTAATGGACACCCCCGACCTGCATTCATACTCGAAATCCTCCAAGCTGCAGCTAATTTTCGTCTTAAACGTCACGTTGGTTGCAGACTGGCGTTTCTAACGTCTACGGATTTTCCGTAGACGTTAGAAACGCCAGTCTGTTTTTGCTTTTGTTCTTTTCAACTAAATTCGGGACCATAAAAAATCAAGTAAATGTCTGCATATTGATTAGGTAAACATATTATAATTAAAAATTTAAAAACACTTGCATTAATTAGTAAACATTGAAATAAATCACATCATAAACACACATAAACATCTAAAAAAAAGATTCAGTCGTATTATTTTGAAATCTTCATCAAATAGATACAAAAAACTGCAGCTAATCTGCGCTAACTACACGTGTAGTAGAAAGATTCGTAAAAGGAGATTTTGAACGCTCGTGTGTGAGACGCGGAGCCGACATGCATCGCGACTCATTACTCCACTAATGGAGGCCGTAATGAACCAATCTAACAGATTGCTCTCGAATCTTCACCAACACCGCTGATTTGAAAGCCTGCGGGTCCTGCGACGTCCCACTTTTAAATTAAATAGTCATTGAAAACTAACCACAACTTTTCTTGATTAAATGGAAATGTTTCTAGAATATTGCTGAAAGCAATTAACGAGTTCCTGTAAATTGTTTTAGTTGTAGTTGTGTAAGTGTTTGCTGTTTTATTATTGATGGCGAACTAATTAGTGTTAAGTAATGAATAGTGTTATAGCGGGAGATTGAATTGTATACTTTTAATGGAAAGAGTTTGGTTAAGAGTAAATTAATAAAAGTATTAATTATGAGGCAACTCGATACGTGATTAACGAGGGGTGTTAACTTGCGTTCGTTGTTCGTGGCATTACTACAAAAGGTAATGGGTGGGCGGCAGCTCCTTCTAATTAAATGGTAAACTTTCATGAGCACCCCTTTCTCCCTCCGTTCTTGTCCCGCTAATTAATGCGCCCACGGAGCCCCGCCGGACGTCTCGGCACACTTCTCTATAAACAATATGTGGAACTAACTCGCAAATTAATAATACCAATGTCTTTAAAGAAATGCAATCAAACTTTTCGTATGCAATCAAATAAGTTTCTTAAGAAACATTTCAAAAGTTTGCTTCGCTTTGAGTCTCAATAGTCGATACGAACACGGCAATCCTTTTAGTAAACGGTAAAAAGTAAGTCGTTGGAAGTCAATCCGCGGGCAGGTGGCCGCCGCCGCCGCCGCTGCCGCCGTCGCCCGCCCGCGCCGACCTAAATGTATTGTCGTGTATCGTTTCTGATGTGGTCGAAACTAAACCCCCAACTACTCAACTGAAACCGTAATAGAGAGTCCAAATTACACGGTAACCCTTTCCGACGGATATTGGAGGTGCGATACCAAATTAATTGACATGCCTTTAATTGCTTCATAATGGAATACGATTGTACCCTAGTTTCTATGTTTCGAAATTAAGCTGGCGCTCGTCCAAATTACGATTAAATATTTGTGACAAATTTTAAAATTAACCCAAATCGTTGTTAGTAATGAACGTGTGCGCTAGCGCCACGGCATCTACTGGGAGCGGCGAGAAAACGACGAAATGTTCCAAGTTTCTTCAAGCAATCAAGGCTTAATACCGTAGTGAAGTTTCGAGTTGGGAAATTATAGGGCGAGGGGCGCGGCGCGGGGGCGGACGTCCGCCGCGTGTCATCTCGTAACATCAAAAATGCATTTAAATTCTGCGCAATAAAAAACAGCGGCGGGAAGTTTCGCAGCGGCCCGGGGATTCAAGATGCCTCCAACTTGTGCTCTATGCTCTATACAATTTCTGTCCACTTCGCACTTTCCACAATCTCCGACCTATTTATAAGTACTAATAAAATAATTCTTTCATGAGCTGCGTTCGAGAAAATATTTAAAAAATGAATAAAATAGGAAAGTCTCTGGTGAAGGTTCGTGGGCTGGTTGTTAGTGCAAGCAATTGCCTCATTGTATCGAGGAGTTCTCCTCTCAGGCTCTCAATAGGATGTCGAGACCCTTATTTCTTGTTGTTTAACTTCAACGTCGTTGTAACTCTCAGTCTTGTTATAATTTAAAACTTATTAATAGAGCTCAACTTTGTTATTAAGGAGACAATTTAGAACTTGTACCTTCGACGTTCACTTTTTAATTGCGCAACTTTGGATATAATTAAAAATATTTTTAAAGAGTTGCGTCAGTCAGTTCTCGAGAAACTCAAATATTTCATTATTTAAATAATACCCCCGAGAGGTTATGGACCCTAGAACACGTGGATTAAAACATAACCGAATAAGTATGCATGTAATAAATATATCAGATTAATATGTCATGGAATATCGCGTGTGTGGCGTATCAATTACAAAACCAAACAATTAATTGTGACAAATCGTGGAAAAACATGCGAGATGTGACAATTTAACAGGAAATTAAAGTGAGAGCCGCAAACCGCGGATGTCATTTTGCCATAGTTTGTCCAATTTATCAGTGCCGAGAGCCGTTCGAATATAATCGTAATCGAAGCGAGACTGCGCCGAACAATATGGACCGATGGCGGCCTCTAATTGGCCCTTACCTGGAGCGCACTCGAGAATGATAAAGCCCCCATTAGCCGCCCTATTATTTACCTACTCGTCATTAGCGTAGACTTCATTAGGATAACGAGATAACGGAGCCGGGACTCGAAGAGGGAAGCTCTTGCCGTATTTTTGGTGTTTTTGAACAAAATTCACGGAACCATGGGGAAGTATGTTATCGGGCGGGTACGGAACGAATCAGTTAATTATTTCCGAGTATTCTAGTGGAGAGTCGAGTGGCGCCGAGGAGAGCGCGGAGCTAGCCGCTAGACCGGCCCGCTGTGGCGCGTTATTAAGATCCGTATCGAGGGTAGGAAAAATGGATGCACCGAACCCTCCATGTCGAACCACAAAAAACATACCGAATTTATTGTTAATTATAAAACTCGAACGTAGAATATTAACGCGGAGATGCGATGCCGCGATAGCCGGCCGTCTATTTATTTATTATTTAGATATCGGCGGGCGCAGTCACGACTCCATATTGTTTCGTTGTAATGGCATTAATGACCTCGGTTTAAAGTTGAAGTGTTAATTTGATTTAAAATTATGTTTGCGATTACAATCTTCACGTTCAACTTTCGCCCTAAAGCTTTAATTACAGCGGTGCTCCCCGATGGAGCGGTGTGATACGCGATATGCGCCGCGTTATAATACCGATGCTAATAAAACCCGGACAGCACGTAAACCACATCGGCTAGTAAAGTTAGCTGCATTGCAGCTAAATGGTACACTTGACATTATAAAAGTTACATGACAATATGACCTTTACGACTCACAGTTGGATAAAAAATGAGCGCGTTCAAAGTTAAATCTTACTAATTAGAGGTACAAGTGAAATGTCACAAAAAATCTTGTCCGGAATGAATTGTCGATGGAAGGAGTGAGTCGGGCAAGTGTTCGTGCGAGTGAGTTACGAGCGACGGTCGTCGTAAACGTCACATTAATTAGCATGGCCACTAATGAGGAGTTATGGAGCTCTAATGAGAGGACTTGTATGCGACGTATTTATTAACGCTGCCCGCGTCCGCCCGCCCGCGCCCGCGCCCGCCCCGCCCGCGCCCGCGCCCGCGCCGCCTTCGCTACAATTATTTGACGGACTCATTCGCACAACACTACTCACAAACGTATTTATTTCACACGTGTTGAGTAAACAAGAAATGAATATCTAATTATACTTCAATGATTCTATAGTTATCAAAGCAAGAAACAAAAGGACACTTTGACCAGCCCGTTGGCTTGTGTGAGGAATGTCAGTGCGCGTACTGGTGTCAGGGGTTGCGGGTTCGATTCCAGCCCGGATTGAGTAATATGAGCAGACATAGCTGTTAGCGACGATGTCTGGTTGTCAATAGTATATTCATATTAAAGTATGTGTGTATGTATATGAAGTTTGTGAGATTCCATAAGACAAGTTTAGAGCTTAGTTTCGGTCTAATTAACCGGGCTTGAATTTGTCCGAGTAAGTACAAATTGTATTATAAATATTGTAATGCTTTTTATACCAATTAATAAGTAAAGGACGGTGTTTATCAATGTACTTGAAATGTTTTATGTCAATTAAAACTACAATTTATAAATTAACCAGTTTTAAAGAGCTTAAGGGTTTTTTAATAAGAATACAGATCAATTAACAATGTTAACTACTCAAATATTAATTACGACCTTGCAATAAAAACAGTGTAAATTAAATCTGCCTACAAACAGGCCGACACCAGTAAAATCACATTTACTTATTAAAATAAACTGTCGTAGTGTGTTTGGTCGTTAATTTATTATAGGTTCTTACTTCATAAAAAGACTGGGCTAGTTGATAGCTAATTTCACACATGCTAAATTACACGCTTGCTTTTGAAATTCACTTCGAAATTTGAACTAGCTTACTCGCTACTCGCTCAATATAATCGACGTCTAATGAAGACGTCGCTCGCCGGATGCTGCGGTTTCGATACCAACCCGTTGAGATAAGTGTGATTCGATGTTATACAAAATCGAGAGAAAGAACAAAGCGTGCATTACTGCCTCCACAGAGGAGGGTGAAAAAGACGTTAATAATATTCGTCAAAGCACTCTGGTTACATTAAATCAATTTGCCCTTTCCGCGCGGTAAGTAGCGAACGGTGTAATTGATAAGTTGAAACCCTTGTACCGAGAAGGCTACAGTTTGCCACTGCCAACACTCTGCCGGAGTTTCACATCACGTGCCCCACACCATCTTTCTTCTCACTCTTTACACATTTATTGGTTTACGATTGTTTATTACTTTTGTTACTAATTATGAGATTATTATTCAATATTTCGTTACACTGGCGGAGAAGAATCCATCAAACACTTTATGTTATTCAGCAACACATAATATGAAAAATATTTTAATATTTAGAAGTACTCTAGTTTTATTATGGGACTATAGCTATATTGGTAGGAGGTAATTTCCATCATATGATTCCTAATGCCTAAGGTCCATTATTATGATCAAAAAAGGTTATCATATCAATATATAATGCATGCAATCACCTACAGTAATGGCATGAAAGG
Organism: Cyclophora albipunctata; assembly: GCA_963082685.1. Classification (NCBI taxonomy): domain Eukaryota; kingdom Metazoa; phylum Arthropoda; class Insecta; order Lepidoptera; family Geometridae; genus Cyclophora; species Cyclophora albipunctata. The sequence continues at coordinate 8,137,864 of OY720115.1, read as the reverse complement.
GAGATCATAAAGGAATGCACCGGAACAGATAGCACGACAATATCCTAATTCACTCGCGCGAGTGTAATCCATTAGTCTGCCCCGATCCAAGGGCGGCGCCCCCTCCCCCTCCCCCTCCGGAACACCATACCCGACTGTCATTCATAAACCTCCATATCATTTGTATTGGCACATGTTTCATACGACTAATGGACGAGCCAAGGTAAATATAAAAAAATACCACACACACCTCTCACTCACACAAGTATATGAATGTTAACATTAATACGCGTTTTAATTAAAAATCAACAGACAAATCTCTTGAATTAACAAAGTTATGAAAGAACGAGTACTAATTAATTATGTTTTTTACCTCGCTCGTATGCCTTCATATAATTTCTCATTATGCGTATGTATGTGTGGGTACCTAAGAAGGTATTAATTAACATGAAATGTATTTTAACTCGGTGAAAACGTTTAATGCCACCAGTCCAGATTATTTTATATACTTGAAACGATTAGTTTTGTTAATTAAAACTGGCCGAGTTGTTGTTTCTGGAACAGAACTCGTTAATTTTTTTGTTAAGTTACTTCACCCACATAATTATTGTAATTGCCACGCAAAAAGCAGTTACTAATATAAATATTTCAAACATAATTTACATACAAAAGAAATAAAATCAGGTACTTGTATAAAACAAAGCGAAAAGTAACGCATCGCGAACGGAATGTACACAGAGGTCGTAGACTTGAAAATAAGACCATCAAATTATTTTGTGTAAATTTTCATTCGTTTAATGTTTGCTCCTCCCGAAGCTTTAATACACTCTACAGCATAGAGTTTTCAGAAAAATTAAAGAAAGTAATCAGTGAAATTACGTCGGCTACTAAAATATGTATTCGTCATAAAAGTATGCGCCGACTTCTGTCGAGGATAAATATTCATTATGACGGATCGCCTAACGTTTTAGCGGGATTAAATGCTATTAACCTAAGAGACGGCGCTCTCTCGGCTGGATCAATCAGCCGTATGGGATCTCCTCGATGTACTACAGACTACAGTACCAGGGCCCGTACAGTCGCGCCGCGGAGTGTAAACAAACGTTCAGACAAAACGCACGACAAATAATAACACTAGTACAACACGTTACGATATCAATCTGTGTACGAGTATAAGTGCTGTAAGAAAATAAGAACTTTATTATTCGGTTGATAAATTAGAATGAGTTTCGCCTGATTCAAATAACGGCTGTGTTTTGTTTATATTTAATAGGGTGTAACTGTCATTAATGATGCATTAGGTAGATGATTAGTGTAGTAACTGGTAAGTGGGTACGTATGGGTCGGCGTCGTCCCGAACTCGGTGTAAACACAATGGTTGGGGCACGCTTCATCCGGTTGAGAGCTCTCATTCGCCACTAATTAATTACTCAACTCGGTTTCAATTAAATTAACTCGAGATCGGGGCATCGACACGCAATGAATCGATGCCAACCACGATTCGATTAAGATCGTTAATGCCGATCAATTTTACTCGTTAGCTATCAATAAAGTTATTAAATATACTCGTACGTTTTGAGCTTCCATTGATACATACATTATTTTATTATTCAATGAATATTTTAACTCCGACGGGTATGGTAACATGTTTATCCTGATCATTTTAAAATGCCACAAGTTCCAAGTTGAAGCTAATGTTTATTTAAGAGATATACGAATGAGCTGTGTTTGTATCTCGCTAGAAGCGGCGACACTAAAACTAAATTGGCCACTCGAAACTAGTTGAACCGAGTTTTAAACTGTGCCCTTAGCGGAGTGAGGGGACATTTTAATTACGGTGTTTAAGTAAAAGCGGCGCTGCGTCTAGCTAGCTGCATTACACAGATTCACCGACCAAAAGCCTCCCACTTAGCTAATGAAACATGTTCGTGTATAGTGTTTTAAGCGCCGTCGCAGCTGAGAGGCCTTTCCGCGCATTGTATGGACGCAAGCGGATTCGGCGGACCCGTCTCCGCAAATCCTCATTTACTTGCATTATTTTAATGGAGCTATTGTGGGAGGAGGTCCTTTGTCGCGCCGGAACCGCCCGGACCCGGACGCTGGCTTGTGGGCAATGCGCCGGGACGTGAGTGCACCGCTGCACCCCGCTGCCCTAAATTGTCCACGATCTCGTATTAAACGCCATAAAGCGCTCACAATTTGGACGATTTAAGAACGAACGAGTTTCAGTATTAACGTTTCATGAAACTTTATTGTAAGTAAAGCATAAAAATATAGAAGGACGGTACGTATCCATTTAACTAATTAAGTGGGCCGAGTCATTTCGAGAGCGCGGGTCCGCTGAGAAATCCCACGGACCTCTAATAACTGGCTTCCCTAATAAGCTATGAGGTTGTCTTACTCGTATAAAAATGCAATCGGCGGCGGAGCGAAGGCTCGCCGACGTCGTTGAAACTTTTCAAATTTGCCACCAGCCCGACAGTATTAATTTTAAATTAGAACCGGGAGACGTAAATTGTCTACACATGTGAACAAGTGGTGTTAATTAAAGTTTTCTTTTTAGGTGGATCTTTTAAATGTCTTCGTTTAATCAGTTTTGGTACTCCTTGAAGAATTTAATACAAAATGATGGTACTTTAGTGTGTCCCTACTTCTTAAATGGACTGTCTTCCGTGACTGTTCAGAAAATACGTAAAAACATGTCAGGTGGACTATCGACTTTTGTCACCATCTAGTTAAAACTTTATTAAACATTCAAAACACCTAATGAGTTAAGTAGCTATAATATGAGCCTGTTCAATCAATTAGGCGTTGACTTGACTTTAAGCAAGTTTCTGTACTAAAATGTAGGTACAGTCAATTACAAAAGTTGATGAACACATTCAATATTACAAAAGATCTGAACACACTTTTTTTATAGAATGTTTTAGTGTTGAAGTATTTTGTTCAATAACTTTTATAGTTTACTGTACTTGTGTAAAATATCATCAGCTCTGTTGCCGCTATCGTAAGCAAGCCGTGTATGGCAGCTATTAGCCGCATGTTTGACAACTGATAAAATTCCCTGTTACTACGAGTATAGTAATAACCGAACTAGGCAGTACCGGGCCCAATGAATAAATTAAATACTAATTTCTTGACATACTTAGTTTGTACAAAGCCGATTACCTTGCGAGTAAAATTGGTCCAGAGTTTTTATTAGACTCCCTCGACAGTGAAAGTTGTATGCTTTGAGACAATACAGAGCAGGAAGTTTAAAATGTTTTATGATTGTAAAAATTAAAGTATAAAGATTAATAAAGCATATTTTCATTCTGTTTTTACGTTATTTATAATGTCCTATGTAGGTTATTAGGTATTAAGTATTTATTAAATTATGTTCGTAATAGTGTTGGGGAGTTAGGTCTATCAAGTGTCATTTAACTCCTTAGAGATGCTAATTAAATTGACGATTAAATAAGTAACGTAATTTTTTCTACATGTCAAAAATCATGCAAAACTTAGGTACAGTCTTGTTTCATTTATTTATGATGTATGAAAATTGTGTGAGTTCATAAAATACTAACATAATATAGATACAAATATAAGTGATTAGTATATACACATGTCAAGGAATAAAGCTGAAACTCTGCTATGCTAAATAAATCATACATATTTAATCTAAACTGCTTTATAATTGGCTAGCGAGTTATTATTTCTTATTAAGTACTATGAATATATACATTTAAATATTATAATTAAATACCTACCTGGCTTATTTTATTAAGTAAAACGCAATGTACATTTACATTTAGCAAATAAGCTAAAACATATTTAATAGTTATTGTTGAATAAGTCGGTGGCATTTATGATTGCGTATTGACCTGCGAACCTTAATACGTCCGGTGTACCTGTGCAGGTAAACTATACAGGAACGTCTGTCAGTTTCACCTGATTCAAGAGTTTTGGAGATAGAAAGTAAAGATATATATTAATATAATGAAGATAAAGAGATTTTTTGTTTGTTTGAACGCGTAAATCTCAAAAACTACCAATCCTATTTAAATAATTCTTTAGGTAATGGATAGCCACATTCAACGAGAAGGATATACTCGTAGACTATTTTACATCATAAAATTCACACAGGATAGGGTAAATATGATAGGTATCCAGTATGTGATATACAGATTGCATTAAGCTAGTTTTTATATCAAAACTAGCTGCGCCCCGCGGTTTCACCCGCGTTGTACCCATTCCCGCGGGAATTTCGGGATGAAAAATATATGTTGTCCGATTCTCAGACCTACCCGATATGTACACAAAATTTCATGAGAATCGGTCGAGCCGTTTCAGAGGAGTTCAACCACGGTACCCGTTCCCGCGGGAATTTCGGGATGAAAAATAGATGTTGGCCGATTCTCAGACTTACTCAATATGCTCACAAAATTTCATGAGAATCGGTCAAGCCGTTTTGGAGGAGTATGGCAACGAAAACTGTGACACGAGAATTTTATATATTAGATTAGGTTAAAACCACTTCTTATTTTAAAAGACAACAGACACAGCCACACAAATATAATTAAAAAAAGCATGTAAACATCAAAGCAAACAGAGTATCGCAAAGCTATCGGCAATACAAACGTTGTGACGGGTGGCTCCGGTTGAATTAGATACGCGATATATATCGGTCATCAATCAAGACGATTCACGCCCACAGACAAACTCATCAGAACAACCATGGATTAGTTAAGTATGGAATAGAACACTGATTTTGCAGTCGATAAGCGTATTAGTTCGGGTATGCCATTTTCTGTTCATTGATCTAATTTAAGCATCACTAAATAGTATAAAACAAAGTCACTTTCCGCTAAAATTATACTCTGTATAACTTTTTGTAAGTAAGTTTAAGTAAGTTAAAGATATTTGAAAAGTTTGAAACCCATTGATCGTATAAAATCAAAGCAGTTGAAATAAAGCTGTAATGAGTGAGAAGTACTAAAGAGTGAAGGCAAGGTGGGGCTCAGGTGTCCGGCGCAGGGCCGGGCTCAGGCATCGCCCGGGGCCCTTGCCCAGATTACGCCTTTGATCTCCAATTTATAAAAACATTATTTAATTAACTTTCGACAAGTTGGAGTTACAAAGCGGTCAAGTCTTTGAGCACCGCAAGCGCACTTGATTTTTACGCCAAACATTGGCCCGCCATTGCCATAAAGGCGCTGTCATTTTCAGGTGTTTTCCAATTAACATCGCGCCTTTGACCATACGCTCAAAGTAATACAACTACCGGCTCTTTGTTCACCGCCTAGTTTTATTAAAAGGGGTGACGTTTGTAATGGAGCTTTTATAATTAAATTAAGGGTCATGGAGTAGTTCTTGGAAAAACGCTGCTGTTTATTTAATGAGTATAGGAAAATGTTTACTGTGTTACTATGTTACGTGATAATGAGGAAAGTTTGTTTGAGCGCGATAATTTATGGAACTCCTAATCAGATTTCAAAAAACCCTTAAATATTTTTACACCAATATTTCCGCGAGGCACCCCTAACATTAAAAAAAAAATATGTATATGGTGTTTGCTCTGCGGTAGAATGACGCTGTTTAATTAAACTTTTTAATAACTATATCTTTATATTGTTTTCTGGTTAATTAATACGGTCATATAGTTTGATTGTTAACAATTTTTCTAATAGGTGTTATATTAATAAAGCGTCAATAAATAATAATTACAGTTAAGTGAAGGCACTGTTACGGTCTCGTACAAAGTTGTTAGTACAGGGACGCACTCAGGACTTAATTTTCAGTACAGAATTTTGCTTCGGAGTTTGGGCAAAGAGAATACATTGTGGGGTAGAATACTTACACAACTTCAAATAAGTGGTATGGTTAGTTTTATTTATTCTGTTAAAGAGTTTGTTTGTTTTTTTTTGCGATAAACTCTATAACTACTAGGATAAGTCGGATGGGTAAAAATATTTTTAAAAATGTTAGCTACATTTATGAGGAATTCATACTTATATTTTACATGGCATGGCAGGCAACATGGCATGCTAGTATATACCTAAACATTCTACATAACAACAGCTAAGATCAAATATAAATAGTTTCTTAGCTCTTCAGAAAAAAATATTTACAAAAATCCATCCAATTATAATCCTTATTCCGTCCTCACAAAGCGTTAAGTGTTAACAACTCGTATGGGCACAAAATTGCTACTTACTTCATTACTGGCGTCGGACAACAGTTTTATGAGTTGCCGAAATAAGTTTGGCTGGGTTTAAACTTTGGGATCGGTCGGTTTTGTAGGAATAGGAAGTAGGCAAGGTGCCCGGGGCGAATGGGCGAATGGGCGAGAGCGAATAGGCCCCTGTTACTGCCGCCTCGTAATTAACTCTATGAACTGGTGTTATTCTGTATCGTTAGTTAAGTTATTTTGACAAAACCCAAGGAAAAGTTTAAAGTGTATATACAATGGCTTTTGTTGATGTTTTAAAAATATAATTTATGCATTGGCTTAAGGCGTTGTCCTAATAGAACGCGAATGCGCGATGCGAGCGATGCGACCATCGCGTGTTTCATACATTTGAGACCGCGTCGTGCGATTGTCAGTTAGGACACCTATTAGAGTTCAATATGTTTGATCGCGCGTTCGTACGAGTAAAATTCGCGCGATTCGCGTTCTATTAGGATAACGCCTAAGAATATGAAACTCTCGCACTTAGATTTATATAAATAATCTTGACAGCAATGTCGCTTCGAAACCGCGCTATAGTAACACAAAGAGACAGATAGATACTTCGTAAAAAGTACTGACATTGTTTTACTGTTTTTACATCAAAAAGGTAATCATTGTTTTGACGTCAAAAAGGGAGGTTCTCATTCCTCAATTTTTTTTCGTCAATGAATTCGGTTGGCTTTTAAAAAGTGACCGACAACGGTACAATAGAAACGCGTGAAGCAACTAATCGCGGTCGGACGACAGACGGACGACAGACTGTGTGTTGTTTCCCAGTAGCCAAAGTATCTTATAATACAGGTTAGCACTTTCCAAACGAGCGACTCCCTCATATAAACAAAGCGAGTCTTTGTACAGTATTCAATGAACAGATTAATTGCGTTTCTTCGCCACTTCTCTTTGCGGTATTCACACGTCTGTTAATCGAATCAGTTTGAGTGTTTTAAGTGGAACCACATTCATATAAATTATTCAGTCTTGTATTGGAGTGGCTTAGAGGATATCTGGGTATAAGTTTAGTTTGTTGGAGATTAGAAAAGGCTCAGACAAAGGGACATTTCTTATTGCATGATGGTGCTTAGAATAGCATTTTTATGTCAACAAAAGTCATACATACCCTAGCCTATTAGAAACACTTCCTCTTTGAGTCGCTCTTCATTGTGCTTTTATCGCCCGAAAAACAAAGAAAATAAATCCATGTCATTGACGCAAACACTCAAGTTTTTAAAACCGCTCAGAATTGTAAATAAGAAGCTTAAAAGCCCTTAAAATTATAGAAACGAATTTTAAACAAGTGATATAACAGAGAGAACAATTAGGTATTGCCATTCTGTAATCCCCCATCAGAGAGGCTTCTGTCGTGAGTGGAAATGGTTTCCGGGAGGGAACCGACTGCCCACTGTTTCGCTTATGATTCCTGAATTTTTAACTCCACTGAAAGGACTTGCAGTCCGCACCGCACCTATTGTGGACTATGCGGATTTTAGATGTTCCACTCGGACCGACGTCTATATAATCTGTGGTGCTCGAATTTATGTTTCGTCTGTGGTATTAGGCGTATTTGTTACAATAATCTGTGCTTTAAACGAACGAATGATGTTTAATTAACATACTCTGTGGTTTGTTATCGATTTAAAAAAGGAGGTTCCTTGCGGGTGTTTATTTACATAAAAAAATCCTCGCTAGATAATTACTTTTTCTTTGAAATGGTATTTTTACTCCGTCTGGTTGTTAGCTAAACATTAAAAAATGACTTCAAACTGCACTTTTGAGCCTACTTATGATAACTAACAATTATTTCCTTCCCTTCACCTCACACTTACATTACGTTATCAGCCACTTACCATACTATAACTATACTACAGTTAAGTTACTTGCGCAGTGCAACTCTTTAGTGAATCACCTAGTTTTAACTACTTCTATCCGGTTAATTTAAACTTCAACTTATTGTAGTTGTAATTGTAATGGTACTGTGACCTACATAGATACTAACAAACATTGGTTAATCAAACTTAACCAGTATTTAGCGAACTAGCTGTTTACCCAACATAAAAAAAGGTGAAGGTTTTTAAGTTGAATAGAATGCGAGTGTGTGACTTTCTCATTCTATTTTGTCATTTTTCTTAATGAAAACTTCTAATATACAGACATTTTTCTAAAACGTTGGCCACCCCTTGTGTATGTTGAGGTCAAGCCCTGATATGGTCCACAGATTAATAAACCACTTCATACAATGCATTAATATTTAAAGCTCAATAAAAAGATATTCAATTAATTTTAATTAGAATCTTGACCACGCACGCAAAGTACAGTCGTCGACAACATTTTCTGGTAATTCTCATTCATATAACACGCAGAACATTTCCCTTGAATTGGAATTGAAATTGTAGATTATTTTCACAATTTCAGAAGAAAAATAACGTTATCTGTTTGCTGTACCTTATCTATATGAGTTAATAATTAACTGTGTGTCACTGACCATTTAAAACTGTACAGAATAAAACAGCAAAAACATGCGTTGGAAGTTCTTGCCTTCGTACACTACACACCTATATAACTAAACTAGTAGCGCCCCGCGGTTTTACCCTCGGTTTTACCCGCGTTGTACCCGTTTCCGTGGGAATTTCGGGAATTTTTATACATATAAACCTTCCTCTTGAATCACTCTACCTATTACAAAAAACCGCATCAAAATCCGTTGCGTAATTTTAAAGATTTAAACATACAGACAAACAAACAGACAAAAGTAGCGACTTTGTTTTATACTATGTAGTGATAGAACAAAAACTTAGTGCTTTTGCGAGCGACTGTACCTGAGGCACGTTAGGCAGTCTATAATTAACGCAATTAATTAAGCTTAGGAAACTGGTTGATTATCCAAAGCGCAGTCACGACACCCGAGTGTTAATAACATGTAAGGTCAGCCGTGACTCCACCTACACCACAACTTTTATTACCCTGTTTACTGTATTAGTTTACACGTTTCATTCGCAGTTATCTGTTTTACGTTATTTAAGCTGATTGGTTGTAATATCATCTATAAAATTGAAAATTAGCCTGTAATGTCCCATTGCTGGGCAAAGGCCTCTGGGAAGAGCGGAGTCTCCAACTACAGGCATTTTATGCTTAAATGTTGACTCCACGACTACTTTGTATTATGATATTTATGATATGAAATAAATTTATTTTATTATTTTTTATTTATTTATCTCACTGAAGATATTAGTACAATGAGGAGGTAATCTGTACTCATTTTGTAAAGAGAGAAAATTGTTTCTACTCAACAGATGAATAACGCAAGCGCGATCTGCTTTGAGTAAACGAAGAAATATCATCCCATATACGTTCGCAGTCAGGTATATCAACTGAATCCTATCCTACTAATATTATAAATGCGAAAGTTTGTGAGGATGGATTTATAGATGTACTAGCAGCGCCCCGCGGTTTTACCCGCGATGTGCCCGTTCCCGTGGGAATTTCGGGAATTTTTATACATATAAACCTTCCTCTTGAATCACTCTATCTCTTAAAAAAAATTGCATCAAAATCCGTTGCGTATTTTTAGAAATCTAAGCATACAGACAAACAGACAAACAGACACGAAACAGAGACGACTTTATTTTATACTATGTAGTGATGTTTGTTGCTCTTTCACGCAAAAACTACAGAACGGATTTGGATGAAACTTTACAGTTACATAGGTTATACATCAGAATAACACATAGGATACATTTTATCCCGGAATTCCCACAGGAACGGGTACAACGTGGATGAAACCGCGGGGCGCGGCTAGTATAATATAAACAATGATCTTGCCGGTGCTAATAGTAACACACAAATACGCGTTTCTAGATATATTACAACTACAAGTAAGGTCGAGGGTCGCACGTGAAATAAAACAACTATACCTATTAAGCTTTTACCCATAATTGCTATAAATAAAACGTTTTAAATATGACCATATTCATTGCGTTAATATTTATTAATAACCGCTTGAGTATCCAAAAGGTGTTTTATAGAATCATCAATTTAATAAATTGTATATTTTGATTAAACATTTTATGGATTCAGTGATTAGTGTTTTATGTGTTAATAGACATTAGTTGGGATTGGTTCCGCATTATGAATGATTAAGTGTTTAAGATGTTAATTTTATCTCACTTTATACTATGGTTTATAACGGCTTTTTCCTTCTAAATTGAATGTAGGAAATCATTACATTTATCATTAACTCAATATTGTTGAATATAATTAACGCATATTGTATTACTCTATAGATAATCTGCAACGGAAGTGATCATCAATGTTCAGCAAGGGCTCTACAGCTTTACTGGTGGGATGAGTGACCGATAATATGGTTTCTACCACAACCCTACTAAAAACCCTACTACTTAGTGTAAAATAGTTTCTCCTGGTTTAGTACATGAGGTTATAAACCTTAAAGTTCTGGTTCACCAGAGTTGGCCACTATGTCGATGTTGATACACGATCCACCTACATAATCACCCTGATAGCCTTTACAGGGTTGCTATCAAGCATATGCACTGCATTTATTTGTATCTTCGATAGTACTTAGTATCTGTGTAAAGCTCTGTAAATACTCTGTATAAGTGTCTTGATACAAAATAGGTAAATAATCCATGTAATTGGGTATTTGAATGTTTTTTTATTCTTCCTATTAACTTATCTTGTTATCACGGGTAAGAAACTAAAATCCGTTTTTTTATATCGTTATTATTTCGAGAGTTACAAGCGGTCAAAGTTGCTGATTAGACAGAGACAGCACTACTACTAGTGTGACGTCACAATGTTAGAGCGCCATAGACGTCGCATACAAAAAATCGTTTTGCAAGAAAGGGACAGCATCAGACAGGAGAGAATATTTCAGAGTTTATAATTTCTTTATTTATTAAACGATTTTGATTCTGATTTCAGTTTTGATCATAATTTTAGTTATTTTACTAATTTCATCTCTCAAATTCAAATTTAAAAAAAATCAAATACCCAATTGTACATACACGTTGTCTTAGTGTTCTTCATAGCCAGCGGTCAAACTTCTGTCAAAGGTATGAAGTAGCGACAGCATTCGAAGGACAGCATGGTAAGTTTGAGTAAACGGAGTTAAGTGATCCGATAATATTCGCAGTTAGATACGTCAAATGAATACGAACAATGATCTTGCTGACAGTACTATAAACGTAAGATTCTTTTGAAGTGTCAAATGTAGCGTACCTTCTCGTAGTCAGTCTGCGAGCGAGGATGCGCGTGCGCTGCTGGAGCTCATTCGCGCGAACGGCGCGGGCGCCCCACCTTGCCTTTGCGCACTGGCGCCCCCGTGCCGCTCGTCGCGTTCGCGCTCTTCATTAACTTCTGCCAGTCCTGCTCACATACTAGCGATCCTGCTAGCATATAGTACCTGTTAACATGAAAATATACTTTTATACAATCATGAAAATAAACGATCGTATTACTCGAAAAACTATTTCTTTGCATTTTCTTCTTCGTCGTATCATAATATCATCATATGCTCGCCAAATTATTTGGTCATGTTTGGTAAAGGAATTTCTAAGTAAGTAAATTTTGTAAGAAAAAAATAAATACATTTAAGTTAGAGAAGGTTAGTGGCTAACTCTGTAGGACAAAAATGCACGTCAAAAACTATCTCTTCTATCTCGTATTTCTATTCTTTTATCTAGCCAAGAGTATTCCAAGAGTAAGCGTATTTCTATTATTTTATCTAGCCAAGAGTATTCCAAGAGTAAGCGTATTCCTATTCTTTTATCTAGCCACGTACGAAGAAGAATCAGTTTATTTTCCTTAACCAAAAGAAAAGTTAATTATTGGTGTGAAGTGTAATTATAATCCATAGATGATTGAAGCACTAATTGTGTAATTAAATCTTTTGATCTGCAGACTTATAATTAATCCAATAAAATTAATTATTATCAGAACATAAAGCCCTCGGAATACTGGTGCCGGCTTCGCTTCAATGCAATAATTAACAACTCAATGCGATACAAGGCTCGTGTAAGAATTAAATTGAGAGAATTACGTTTTATGTCACATATTGACGTATTATAATTGATTGGTAACCAAAAATATGGTAAGATCTCGAAGATAATTATGGCCGGTCAACGTATATATCACCGGAAAATAGTAAACGTCATGGTTTATAATCCGATTAGTAAGATTGTAAACTGTCGACATATAGTTGATTGTACAAGAGCCAATCTATTACAAAAGGTAACGCTTGTGGCGTAGTTGAACTAAGCTATGTTAGATCATTCTTCTTCTCGAGTGGATGGTCAACCTGGCCAATCCTAGTGTCAGAGTTATAGAGCCGCCAAAGGCCTCTGACATGGCTCATGTAACGACTACTATTCGTAGAGAGTAACCGGGACCGACGGCTTAACGTGTCCTCCGAAGCACGGAATCGTCTTACTTTTCGGGCAATCAGGTGATTCAGCCTGCAATACCCTTACCAAACTGAGGACAGGTCTCACAAAGAGATTTTTGTGAGATATTGTCCCCACCGGGAATCGAACCCGGGACCTCCGGATCGTGAGCCGGGCGCTCAGACCACAAGACCACGGAGGTTGTTAGATCATTGCGGGTGTTAAGCAACGTGCAGCTCGGCCTCTACTTGAGCGCTACCGTGTTTCGGCGGGTACGTTAAGAAGTCGGTCCCCGTAATTTCAATTGTTAGACCATGTCGGAGGCCTTTAGGCGGTCTAAAAACTCCGACACCAGGGTTAGCCACTAACTTACTCGAAATGATGAAGATGATGAATTACAAATCTATGAAAAAGAATCTATTAAGAGTCTAGACCCGATCTGTTACAAAGGATTCAGTACCCACCTATCGCCTTGCATAAGGTGTGACCCACATTTTGAGCAGGCGAAACATTTTATGTGGAAGACGTGAAGGGGTTGTTGAGGGGCATTCGTTCTCATTACGAACTCGCTCGCCGGGATCGCTTGCCCGCACGCTGCGCACGCGCCGCCCGACCCGAACATTCTGGAACAAGGGAAATGGGTAATTTTAATTTTATTAAAGAGAATAAAGAGTAGATTAGCTATAGTCAAAGATGAGTGAACAATTGAGAAGAACAGAGAGTTCTTTATTTAAATTTCCGATTTTTTAAAAGTTTGCATGCATGAGAAAAATCAAAAAGTATATCCATAGACATAATAGACTTATTGGAGATTTTGTGTCGTGTAGAGTAAAACAATGTATCAACCTTTTTGACAGCAAGGATTTCTTATTTCAAATATTTTATACAAATTAAAAAAAATCCAAGATGTCCAATTAAATGTCTGTATCCATAGATAACTCTGACATCCTCTAATAGCCCATTTCTTTGCCAATAAAAAAAAAACAGCAAAATATTTCAACGGTGTTAACACTAGTGTCCCATTATTTAACTGATAAATGTCATGTTCTTAATTAAATGTGTTTTATATTCGTCATTGGGCGGAATGTTTTAAATAATCATTAAAATTAATGCTATCTAACTAGACAGATCTTAGCGAAGGTAACAATTTTAACAAGCTTGCTTTAAAACGTAAAACGCCACGATTATTGCTCGTTAAGCTTTGATAAATGGATAATAAAGCAAAGTAACGACATACACTATAAATCTTTTTAAAAAGTAGGTATTATAATTACTTATGTTTGTTTAATTCGTTCTTTTTTCAAAAATAGAGTGATTTAACTATGCTCGGTTTTACGTAACAAGCAGTAAGATATCAAATTCCTGGTAATGCAATCTCGTTTTGTTAGATAATGTCCATGTAATTTATGTTATACATTATGCTAACATTACGTCGTTATTTGCTCATTTGAAAGTGCAACAGTCTTTAAATTGTTAATACATAGTTGCACTTAGAAATTATTATCTATTAAGTTTTATAGAATACTTTGCATATACATAACTAGCGACCGCCTTCGCTTTGCTTCTTTTGATAACGTTTGCGTAAGGTATGTGAAAAAAATCATAGATAAAAAATACCAAAAAATCTTTGTCTTGAATCATTCTTCATATTGGTGAAAACTACATGAAAATCCTTCTGGTAGTTTTTGAATGTATTGGAAATATACGGACGGACAGACAGAGGCAGCGGCCATTTTGTATTATACTAGATAGAGAAGATATAGGATAATGCTAAGTGACTGACATTGCATAGCCTAGAAACCAGTAGGTCACGCATGTAACGTTATAGATACGTAGGCTTGTTTACACATAAACATTAACAGCAAATCAACTAATATAAATAATTAATGCGGCAATGAATGTTTGTTGTTATGATGAGAACCGTACCATTGGAACTTTTTGGCTCTAACAAGTAAAGCGATTAAACATCACTGGACTAAGCAATCTAGTCCGGTAGTTGTTCATACAATCTCTTAGGGCATTCTGTTGCCCTGGTACTTTTCAGCAAGATTATGCAAATGATTACTCAGATGGAGATATTTTTCACAACGCATATTACAAAAATAAGTAGGAGTTAATCTCCTACTTGGTCGTTAAATAAAAATAGTGCTGTCGTTTCTATCGCGTATCTTTAAATGTTATCTACGTTCCTATTGCATGTAACTTTATTACGATAGTTATTCACGCTTCATTCTAGTTTATTTAAGCTTTTAATATTTATTGTATGAGCAGTTGCGGTCATCAAATAGTAATATTTAACAAGTTAATGAGTCATTATTGCTATTAGTTCAGAGTTATTGGCGAGCGACGCTGAGAAACAGATTAGCTTTATTTACATCGTGTAAATATTAATAAATATAAACAATCCCACGAAAAGCAATCAAAATTTAATTACCTGCTCTTCTTCGCGTTTCGCAATAATAACTCCCAACATTCGGAACGGGTTAGAGATAAATTTTGCAAGTCTTAAAAGATAAATTCGCTTCAATCACTCGAAGCAAATAGGATTTCGTTTCATTTACTTCGGTAAGAGCGTTTTCAATTAAGGAGCGCCCGACAAACAGTATCGACGTATGAAGGTAAAATTAATTAAACCGAGCCAAGACAAACATGTACGGATCTATTTGTGTTGGACTCGCGGGAGCGCAGCTCTGCGCACCTACAACAACTCAATATGTTAGACTGTACGTCACGAATATAGAAAAATAACGACTCTCTCTAATGTTTCCGCACTGTACTGACATCTTCAGTGAATAGAGAGGCCTTTGCCCAGCTGTGGGACATTACAGGCTAATAATTTACTTTACTTTACTAATGTTTACGTCCCCATATCATCGTCATAATATAGTCTGGACATCCCAGTCCGAGATCTTGGCATACGAATTAATATATAATGAAATTCTATAAGTTTTATTCAATTTAAGAAAGATGCCATATTCAAAAAGAACATAAAAATATAGTATTGATCAATTTTTTTTTTTTTCGGTATTAAAATTAGCTTCTGCGCTGGGCAGTGGGATTCCTAACTAGTTATTTATGTATTAGACACTACAATAATATCGTTACTTTGCACTTACAATTAACTTAAATAAATGTCCTAGTTTTAGTAGTTATGTTAAGTAATTAAATGAAAACCAATGTGTATGTTAGCTACAGGTTGACAGTCAATGTATTATCTGTAATCTAACATCTCGAGTCCTTAGTCTGTTAGTTTAAATTTAGTACCGGACGACGCAAGACGGTCGGTTCTCATTGTTACTATAGATCTAGTCTCCGGTGAGATTGCTAAGTTAAATCAATTAGGTTAGATCTTAGATCTAGTTATTTATCTTACTACTCTGTAAATAGTTCAGGTCGGTTTTAACTGTTTAGCCAGATGGTTTAGGCCCATAGCACACGGCGTATTTTATACGCGCAGGCGACGCGCGTATTAGGAACGCGCGTCTTCGGCGCCGTAGACGCTGATTGTTGCGTTTGCATTGATGATACAAGCGCGCGCATGAAGCGCGTATACGCGCTTTTGAAGCGCGTACAAATGAGCAATGTTGTCTCAACCGACACCATTGTACAACTGGAGACTGGAGGAGTCTCTGGTCAAAACGGAAAGGCTACGAGCGGCTACAGCGCGTATACGCGCAGGAGACGCACGTTTCATGATCGCCCCGTGTGCCTAGGTTACGTTCAGGTTGCGTTCAAATCTCGTTTGAAGCTCGTATACGTGCGTCATCTGCGCGTCGCCTGCGCGTATAAAATACGCCGCGTGCTATGGGCCTTAGGCGTTAATGTATCTATACTCTATAAGTCTACGAGTATACTAATATTATAAACCTGCAAAGTTTTATAGTTTGATAGTTATTTTTCATACCGTAATTCGTACGCGAATGGGCACGACGCGAGTAAAGCCACGGTGCACTGCTAGTTGTAAATATAAAGTGAAAAGTATTAGCCTATAATGTCTTATTACCTCTGTCTTTCATCTCACTCGGAATTTATGTACATTGTAGAGAATAAGACGTAATTACTACGTTCACTTATTGTTAATATATGACAAGCCCGTTGGCACAGTGGCAGTGAGAGCGCTTACTGTGTCAGGGGTTGCGGGTTCGATCCCCGCCCGGAGTCAACAATATGTGAAGACATAGTTGTTGGCGACGACGTCTGGGTGTCAATTATATGTTCTTATAAAGTATTTGTGTATGTATATGTAGTAGTATAAGTTAGTTAGATTCCATTACACAAGCTTAGAGCTTACTTTGGGTCTAATTAACCGTGTGTGAATTTGTCCAAGTATTTATTATTTATTATTATTATTATATAGATTTCATATATGTACTACTAATGGAACGTTGCTTTCAGCGTACGGCTTTGTCCGTTGTCACACTAGACTGTCCGCCGATTGCCTAATTAGTTGACAGCTGCTGTCGCTGACCGAACAAATGTTGCATGCGGTGAACGGCTTAATGTAATTATGCCAGAGTATACGTAGGGTACCATTTCATAACAGTGCAGAGGCTCTCTCACTGAATTTATCAGTAAATTGATTAAATGGCGTATCGCATAATCACTATCATTTACAGTGCGTATTGGTACGCAAATTAAACTTAAAAGATCTTGCATCACCAAAGGTATCCACGCATAAAGACTTCAGATGAATGCTTTATTTAATACTCTGTCTAATTATCTAAAGAGGAGTAAGTTCATAAAACCAAGTAACATCTTGATATGGAAACTTCATCATACGAATATTTAAATATTATACTAAATATTAATATACACAGTTGAAAATTGTTCGAGCAGAAATGTGTAATACATTATTAATTAAGTAATGGTGTTTCTTCCAACTAATGAATGTATGTTACAAATTAATTAAAATCCGTGTTATTCCACGTGCAGGCTCCCATTGGCCTTTAATCTGATACTTAAGCGAAGGTCCGAATAGAACACACGAAAGTCTTTTCATCGAGATTGTAATTTCGTTCATGTAAGTTTGGAAGTTTGTAATGTGAAACTTTTAGGTTTCCTTTCATACCGATATTAATTAACGAGGTAGGTGTATGTTTAACATGAGTTTAATAAGAGAGAAAGTTGTTCTGTTTTTGTACTCATATCGAAGTTTATTTGAGTCGTTCTTTAAAATTGAATACGTCACTGAATCCTCATTAATTTGAGATGAAGACTGTACGAGTATCTTGGCATGTTATTTTATTCATTAAGGGTGGGCTTGCGTCGCTCCGTTGTGTACGAATGTACGTGTCGAGTTTAGATTGTTGTACACAACGAGACATAATTTAAAACCTCTTGAAGACGTCGTTAGGCTCCAAGGAGTTTGGGGAACTTTTTCAAAATAGTACTCTATGATTTTTGAGTATAGTTATGAAGTTTTGTGGAGAGGAAGCACGTTTTAACACGGTGAGTTCCGGACTTCCTGTGTCTGCTGTTGTTCCTTTAGTATAACATTTTCCAAGTGGGTAATATTCTTATTTTTACTGGCATCTTTTTTCTTTTAATAAATAATTTGAATTACAACATAAAATACTTCTTTAGATATGTATAGCTATAGATCTTACTCTAGTGCATTGTACTTTGTTTCATATTCCATATTTCTCTCCCTTATAGTATTCTATCAGTAATCACACAAAGCAATACTACAACTGAACACCAGAAATGTTATCTGTATGAATCGAAACTACAACAAAATCGACAAGCAAACGTTGCAAAGTTAGATCAAGCTCATTACTGTTTAAAAGGAAGTAACAAATGCAATTGGCAATAAAGCTGCCGTTAACCTACGAACTTGCTAAATCTTAGTTATATTTGTAACGGGCCGAGGGGCATCGGTTACTAAGAAGAATGGCCCTCGATATCGGCGGGATGCGTCCCCAAACGGGATGTCTTACTTGTTGCTTACCCTGTTTGCTTTCTTCAAGGACCCAGGAAATCTTTGCCACGTTTATAAGTTCCGTTTTGGTATTTTTAATAAGATCTTTTCCTTTTCGTTTACTGACTTCATTTGTAGGCTTTGTTTTAGAATAAAAGATTGCAAATGGCGGAAATATTTTCTTTTATTGAGCGAAAATTGCTTGTTATTTTTTGATAGACGTGGCAAAATAATGCCTCAGTATTATAGTCAAGTACTTACTTCTCAAGTACTTAATAAGTAACGATGATGGCGATCGCCCTCCGTGATGTTTCCGTCAATGGCGAATCTCGGAGCTCGGATGTGACTTGCAAAGCCAAATGTTGTTAATTAGTAAATCAATGCGTCATACACTCGTAAGTATATGTAAAACTAAATTAAGATACGGCATCAGGCCAAACGTTGGAGTTTCAAATAGCGTGCGCAGTAAGTAGTATGCAGTAGGTTAATTGATTGCCGCGTCAGGAATGCAGTGCTACTCATCATATGTCACGCTTTGTGCAGCTAGACGGGGTCGCTTCAAGCGCTTTTGTTGCTTGACAGATAAATGTTCGGAGTCGTAGATATGGTGATATACGCACTATGGCGTTCGTGGCAGTACGTAACGCTGCGGTTTGGACTACGGTTGTGAAGCTAACTGATGGTGTTTACAGTTTATGGTAGTAGTTAATGGTGATAGTACAATAAAATAATAATCCGTTATTAATTAATATCATGATGATGTAAATTCTATAGATTTGGATGTAAATAATCTGCGGAACGATTCATCCGAAATCTAACATCTAAGTTATTGGAAGATATTTGGAAGTAAATTGGTTGAAATGGATATAGGCTAAGTTTCATACTAAGTTTTTAGCGATTTAATCTTGTGTAGTTATTATGACAATGTGAGTAATAAATAAACAACACAAAATCTGCAATCTGGCAGACTAAAAATATTCTCCATATCGACCCCAAAATCTAATTTAACATTTTATCATCTAACTTTCATTCATCAAATTGAAAATAGCCATAACTGAGAAACGGGAACTTATCTACATAAAAATGTATTGTGTGTATGTTCTATCGACGATTGTGATGCAGGTCCCGGCGGGCGTGGGATGTGGGCCGCGCCGCGGGATCGAGTTAGCACGTCGTTAGCAAGAAACTCGTTAGCGACGCGTGCCGGCGACAAGCCAAGAATTTGCTAATGACACACGCTGCTTGCGGTACTGGGGCCATGGTTTGGGAGAAAATTGGGATATTTTTTAGGGAAAATAAAGTTGTAAAATTAGGATATTTTCGTTTGAAATGAACACAATATGTTAGTAAGTATTGGTCTGAAATGGCCCACTAAATACGTCATTCACTAAAGATATCAGAACTGTGAGGAAAACATTAAATAAATCAAACATCTTTTCAGTCACGAAATGTATTTCATAGAGTATCTAATATAAGTATAAATCACATACATCATCAGGTATCAACACGTATCGCCACCTAGGTACTTATACCTTATACCCTCACTTTTAATAAAACACGATATTTCAAACCATTTATTAAAACACTGTTTACAAATGCATACTTTTTAATACCGAAAATCGTTTATACAAAATCAGTCTCAACTCCTAAGCCATGGTTACCCTATTCAACCACGCTGGTTGTTCCGCGAGAATAGGTCCTATCTTGTGGGTCTCATTCGCGGACAGATCAAGTGGCTTGACAAATCAGATCTCTTTAATGAATACCTCGTTTGTACTGCTGAATAATTAGACGCGATTTACAATCGAGTCTTGAGCGAGTTCACGTAGTACGATTTAAAATGTAGGGAAATTCATGGTGAACCTCGAATGGAGATGGTTCTTTTGAGGTGTAGGGAAATTGATACGTAATACATTATTCATCTGCTTTTATTATTGAAAGACTGTACAAAAAAGTGAAGTTTGATTGCCATTTTTATTAGTTTCTTACTTATTAATCACTTCTTACATTTTACACAAAAACAATAAATTTACAATGAAAGCAAAAATCTTAATACTAAGTATACAGAACACTGCTGTAGTTTTTAAATGGTCAAAATAAATGCAATAATATGGTTAAAAAAAGCAGAATCATCTACCTCTGTTCTCACACACACATTTACAACATATTTTTTAACCAAATTACGTCGTAGTCTTTGTTTTCATTTAAATATGTCAAAGTGAACTCACGAATAAATTTATTTGATCCAAAAAATCCGGTGCTGTGTCATTTAAGAATTTAAAATACATTGAAAAAAAATGACGCCACATTCATTCATATTCTTACGTAAACATAAATTTAAAAAATTACAATCGCACTAAGTAAGTGGAATAATAAGATAAGGAAATCGAAAACAAAGAAAAAATGCATTTCATTATCGTACATACACAACGTGTTAAAATTTAAATAAAGAATGCTTATCGTCGATATATACTCTATGACCTTAATTACCCAGATAACACAACAAATGCACCCGTTGATGTCTTTTGTACAGAACTAGTAATAACGATAGTCCAAGATCCATTTAAAAACGTATCACATCATTCACTAATAGTATTGGTATTCGTTAACCGGCGCCGTGAGCCAATCTCGTATTCAAATTGACATAGTAAAACAACAGAGCTTCCGACTAAGTTCTATAAACTCGTTTCAAACTCCGCTCTACACACTCTATCGGCGATTTTTAATTAAGTCCCTAGCGAACGGCAAGCGAGCAAAGTAACACCATCAATTCATTATCCTAAACTCTGGCTCGATTGTTCCTCGCTCGCTACTTACGCAAACTTTCATTTTAATCAAGCGTTTAATTAAAAATTATCCGAGAAAAACAAAATAAGCCCGTTAGGGCGGTCTGAACTAATTAAGGCGCATGCGATGAGCCGACAACACAGCCCACGAGGTGAGCGTCCTTTAATTAATCCTTGTTCAGCCTGCCGCCGGTTACCGGAACTATTACCAACACTATAACAATACAACACCGCCAAACAATCAAACCGATCAACTAAACACACTCGTTCCTATAAAATTAATACGCACAATTACAATATCCCTAATTACTTTGTAACTTCAATTAAGAAATTAATTTCGTCAGTATTTTTTGTTCGCAATATAAACGTTACAATATTACAAAAAGTTGGTACTCAGTGAAGTAACAAAGCTGAACTTTTCTAATTAATGTTAATACCAATATCAATTAACTTGCGCTAAGAATTAATTATCTCAGCATTACGGGCCGTCTTTTATTACTAAACTTTCACTAATCAATCTTCCCGTGGAGCCCACGTTACTAATTACAACGTTTGTTAAATTATTATTTATTTACCTACTCGCTTAATTAATTGGACGTGTACACGAAACTTAGCTTGATATTACAACTATAATACATCGCATTACTCTTTCGCCTTTGTACTTAAAGGTGAAAATTTACGTTAAGCTTTCAACTGCTAATGTTCAAAGTAAATAAAACCAATAACATGACGAGGATTAAACTAATTGTATCACTAATGAAACAAGCAAAATCTACTAAAATTAACAATATATAATAGCAATATTTAATAACATGTTACTGAGCCGCAAATTAAATAAATTATCTGCGGCACGTTTAGGTAACGTTATAATTTATTAGTCGTATCATTTTGTCAAAAGCCGCACTCGCACGATGAGCTAATCGACTATCACCGCTAATTGGGCCCGTCTGCCCCCCGGGCGGGCGGCCGGGCCCCGGGCGCGGGCGCGGGCCGGGGCGCACCGCCCCACGCGACCCCCTAACTAATTAGATAAGTTTGCAACTCGACTGTACTTCTGGTGCCCCACTCTACTCCGGTAAGCATCAATCTTTTTAATTAAACATTTTTGACACCGCAACGATTAGCCATCGAACCCATTTCTATGCTAATACTCTGAATAGTTTTCATTTAAATGCAAAACAAGCGGTCGCAACTATATGCTCGTATACGTGTGCCGTATGCTCTTTGACCCGCTATGTTTTCACGGGTGTTTTTAAAATTCAAATAATTGATTGGTTGTGTTCGCTGCACAAATTTAACGTTACAATATTCTAAAAACTCTCAATCCATTAAGTGTTGATTTACATTATTATTAACGCTAACCAATATCTATAAAAGGTTCCATTATTAATGCGTTAATGGGGTTGCTCATATAACTTAAATCAAATAACCCATTTAAATATGTTAATGATTATATTATGCCATCTTAATCTATTATTTATTGGTTCCAATAGTAGACTTTTTAAGTGGTCACTTTGAGTATAATAAAGCCCATTTAGTGAGCTGTTAAAACGCAAATGAATTAGATATGATTTCAACAAATGTGTTATAATACATATAATCGAATCATTAAAGTATATCTCATTTACATGATTTAGTAAAAATAACCTTAATTCGAAGCATTTATAGTTTAAAATATTTCATTGTCATATTAAAGTTTATCCGGTTTGAGGCTATTATAATGATTATCTCGAATTAGAAAGAAATAGCTTTAATTATGTGTTTCTCTATTAGAGAAACATAAAAATAATTAAAAAACAAATTAAATATTTAATAACTACCAGCTGGAAATCGTTCTCGCAACTATGAGCATTTCACCGTTTTCATAAATTACTTAATAAAAGTTGTAAAATAAAACCTTAATCTATACTAATATTATAAAGAGGAAAGGTTTGATTTTTTGTTTGTTTGTTTGTTTGTTTGTTTGTTTGTCTCGAATAGGCTCTGAAACTACTGCACCGAATTAAAAAATTCTTTCACCATTCGAAAGCTACACTATCCCTGAGTGCCATAGGCTATATTTATTCCCGAAATTCCCACGGGAACGGGCACAACGCGGGTATATGTAACCCAAGGTATGAAAAACATGCCTAAAAAAATTGGTTTTTGGCGTGCGCTACTAAATCTATTGATGATACACAAAAACAATGTTCTACACAATCAAAGTACATATCATTGCTAACAAATAAGTTCGCGAGGGCATATGTCTAACTATTATAGTTAAGACACAATAACCGTTTTAAGTTAAAATTAATTAGTTAAAAAAGGAGTGTAATTTTAAGTTGATGATATTCATATGATGATATGAATCTACATCAAAATAAATGGCTCTACAATCAAGGTTAATTATGTTTCTTTGTGTACCTCTTTAAATTATTAAAATCGGACAGTTAGTTTCAGAGTTATGATGAGAAATATCACTACATAGTATAAAATAAAGTCGTCTCTGTTTCGTGTCTGTTTGTCTGTATGCTTAAATCTTTAAAATTACGCAACGGATTTTGATGCGGTTTTTTTGTAATAGGTAGAGTGATTCAAGAGGAAGGTTTTTGTGTAAAAAAATTCCCGAAATTCCCACGGGAGCGGCCACAACGCGGGTAAAACCGCGGGGCGCTGCTTACAAAATAGTAATGCTCGATGGCGGGTCTCTTATGGCTACTTACTGTTTCGTGCGGTCAAAGCGCGCGGGGATATAGGTACCTACCTACGAACTACGAACGACGAAGACGTGCTATGTAGGTATTATCCCGAATTCTTCCTCACATGAAATCTTGATTGTGTATACATATATACTCGCGCGAGACATGTAATATTTTATCCCCAATTTCCCACTTGAAATTTTGATTGTGTATATTCCTGCGGGAGACACGCAATGTTTTATCCCGATTTTCCTACATGAAATCTTGATTACCCGAAGCGAAGCGAGGGCGGGTCGCTATATAAAATAAAGTCGTCTCTGTTTCGTGTCTGTCTGTCTGTTTGTCTGTATGCTTAAATCTTTAAAATTACGCAACGGATTTTGATGCGGTTTTTTGTAATAGATAGAGTGATTCAAGAGGAAGGTTTATATGTAAAAAAAATCCCGAAATTCCCACGGGAACGGGCACAACGCGGGTAAAACCACGGGGCGCTGCTTACAAAATAATAATGCTCGATGGCGGGTCTCTTATGGCCACTTACTGTTTCGTGCGGTCAAAGCGCGCGGGGATATACCTACCTACGAACTACGAACGACGAAGACGTGCTATGTAGGTATTATCCCGAATTCTTCCTCACATGAAATCTTGATTGTGTATACATATATACTCGCGCGAGACATGTAATATTTTATCCCCAATTTCCCACTTGAAATTTTGATTGTGTATATTCCTGCGGGAGACACGCAATGTTTTATCCCGATTTTCCTACATGAAATCTTGATTACCCGAAGCGAAGCGAGGGCGGGCCGCTAGTATGTAATAAAGACCTGGACGTTTTTAAAAAGGATTGGAAGGAGTTGGCTATGGAAAGAGATTAATGGAAAGAATTGGGGGAGACCTATGCCCAGCAGTGGGACAGCGAGGTTACGTAAAAAAAATGTAATAACCTCGTAACTATCACCTTACATTCCTATACATTTTGACAGGAAACGAATGTCAAATTTTGCCCATAGAAACACGTGCGTAGGTTAAAAAAACAAAAAAGGTGCGTTTCCATTAACGCGAAGCGGAGTTGTGTGGAGCTCAATCGACCAATCATAAAGCATTAAATTGTCAAACGACGAATTGACATTTTAATTTTTTCCGCTCTCTTCAATGGGAACGCACCCTTCCTTACCCCTTACTCCTTCATTGCTAGGACACTATTAACCCAAATATTATACAAACAAAATAGTGAGTTAAAACCACAAGTATGCATTATACATGTTAGTGCGTTTGTCTTAACAAGGATCAACCATTATAGATGGCTTGGGGGCAATAAATCAGGGCATACAATGGCACATTGTCCGTCGCTCACGGTGATTAAATAAATATAAATAGGTGGCGAACCGCGACGCTTGCGCCGATCTTATCAATCGACGTTTGAAACTGCAGACAAAACAACCCCTATTGATAGCACAATACGGACCACCTTATGTCCCAAATCTGACGGATCTAATCAAATGGGTGAGGTATTTTGAACTTTATTGATAGGAGTTTACGGTTTAGTATTCATTTCTGTAAGATCGATCGATCATGATGATGGATAGATAGTTTGAGCTTTCGATTGTCATAGTTTTATCTCGCTATTTTTCATGCACTTACATAATGGTTATTTTAATAATTAGTAGTATGTGGATTAAGTAATAATTTGTCTTTGTATGTTTTTCTATCGCACAAATATGTAATGCAAAGATAAAATTAATTATACACTAGCTATTTGCATACATTTTAAAACAAGTATCGGTACTTTTAAATCTCGTATGTGAAAAGGAAATATTTAATTAAAAACTTTTATCAAACTTAAACAGTATCACTTAATTGCCACTCTTTATTTTTGTGAGTTGGATCCTATCCAGATCTTAAAGAAAATAAACAAGAGTCTACTTAAGAAAGTACGTACTTGAGATCTTTGGAGGTTTAATGAAAAAATTAACTCATTGTGAGAATATCTGGAGAAAGAAGTATTATAAGTTGTGTAAAAAACGGGAAATGACCTTGTTAAGAAGCAGACAGACAGAATGAGTGATTTTGTAAAGATTCGGTATGCTTTTATGAATATGAACATTAACTTTGGATATAAAATTAGGTACATAGTGTACCTAACGTAGATTAATGGACGTAAGTATACATACGTAAGTGCCTCGCAGTTTAACCCGCGTTGTACAAACAAACCTTTCTCTTGCATCAATCTGTATGTTGGTGAAACCGCATGAAAATCTGCCTAGTATTTTTTGAGAAAATCGACTTCATACAGACAGACAGGTTTTTTGGACTTTTTTTTATAATATGTATTATTTATTTACCTTCCAAACGAACATAGGACACTTGTAATTAAATATCAAAACTTTTAGTTGACAAAGGCTATATTTATCCCGATTTTCCGACGAGAAGATGTCTAATAGATACAAAGTAAAGGCTTTCACAAGGAAAATAGTCCATTAAGGTTGCAGCCGACATTATTTAGATCAAAGTAAGGTAATTTGGTCGGCCGACCGGATGCAGCTCCCAGGTGCCTTGGCGATGCGTGCGCCCTCTACCGGCCGGAAATGAGGGCCAATTTCAATATCTTCCGCGGCAATTTGATTAATAGCAATCCAATATTTCAACCTCTATAATAAATTAGTATTTTATTATCATAATTAAACCAACTTCCTTTTGGATCAGTCTTAATTATATTGACCATTAAAAATTAGAGACGCTTAATTTACTTAATAAGATTAATTTCAGTTATTAAGCAGTCGGCACTCTGCACATTAATCTATGATTTGTTTTTTATAAATAACGTAACTAAATTCCTCAAATACCAAACAACATTTATTATCCGTGTTTAAATTTGTCTCTACTATCTTCTACAAAAACATCAAAAGGTAAAACAAAATAATCAACTTATTTTTAACAGTTTTCCGTCCGATTAGACGAAACAAATGGGTAATTAAGAGTTTAACCTGGACGTAAATAAAGGTATTATTAGAAAACAATCCAGACAGCGCGGCGGGAAGGGGAGGACGCGGGAACGCCGGGACACGGAAGAAGGGCGATCGTCTAATTAGGGTGTGGGGTAGGGTACCTAATGAGCCGCGATCGCCACGCCGATATAACGAAGGCTATTTACACCGCGGTCGCTCCAAATAGCCCGCTTTGTTTTAAAACGCGGTTACCGTTTGAGTTTCGCGATTAAGAAGTTTAATTAGACAGTGTTGTTTACAACCTCATTACTGGCAACCGGAGGAAAATAGCCCCCGATATCGGCCGATAATTTATGAAGTTGAAAAATGAGTTTCTTGCCGCTAAGTAGATTCCGCCGTAGATTAACAACGAACAATCGGCCACTATGAATAAACATGAACATAATTTAACTTTACAATCGTAATAGATATGATTCTTATTGCGTAGTGTTTAGGTTAACTTTTGCTTAATATAAAATAACGACCTTCAATTGTTTTAGTATATTATAACCGCCATTATCGCTAGTGACGGTATTAACCGGTCTCAAAATTAGTTTTAAGAAAGCAATTATTGTTTAATTAGGAGCTCGAATTCTAATTCACATTTAAATTGATTTCGTGTTGCTCGTGTTCATGTAAGTAGCTTATTAAGTCATAGATTATTCCAGTTTAATCTAACAGACAACATTGTAGTAGTGCAAGTCATTTCAATGCTGTATTAATTAAAGTTGTGTTCAAATTAGAGAAAAAATGCATTGAATAGTTAGCAAAAGAATTGGTTTGATTGTATAAGTGTGCGCGCAGACAATTTGGAATGAGATCAGATATCGGCGTTGGGCCGGCGTAAACGCAGTACAAAAGGAGTTTTTTCTCTCTAATAGACGTCCCGTCGACATCATTAACGTATCGGCAGAGTTGGCCGCTCAGTTATTCGCTAATGTGACAACAACACAGAGGAACCCCGCCACAAATGAGGGACAATCTTTTCGGCTTAGGCTCCGCACACAATGCGACTTAAATTGCAGACTTTTACATCAGCTTAATTTTTCCTCGAATTACTCTAAGAAAAACGTGTTCAAATTAATAAGTTAAAATCAAAAATCAAATTAAAATAAAACAAACACACAGAACAGGTTGTGTTATAAAGTATTTTAATTAGCGTTTGAAACCGGCCACCCACGTTCAAATCTGAAATACCTACTCGTATATTGAAGAACTACGCTTAATGAGTATTATGTTGATGCTCGTTATATTTATTTTAGACAACTAATAATGAACTTCTTAACAATTCTGAGAAATAAAAAGCCGTTTAGACTTTACAACATTAATTAGTTACCCGTTTTAGGTGCTCCATATTTTGTGTGGAAAAAAGTATATTGAGGTTCCTAATTCGGGGGCCGGGCGGGGTGTATTCTAATCGCGTGTTAGCGTGGCCCGTTTTTGCGTTAACGAACAGGTTGCGTTAAAGCGACGGGCGACGTAGACGCCAAATCGACGGGGAATTTCACCTCATTAAAACTTCCCCAGACAATTTGGACGTCGGCTCCTTATTATATTAGCCGAATAAACTGTGAACGTCTTTATAATGTATATAGTGGAGTATTCTGTGGATTTGCGTTACACTATTATTATTAGCACAGCATCCCTCGGCTCGCCCCACCTGCCCCACTCGAATTAGTAAACAAACGTCTTTACGAGCGGTTTTACGAGGCCCGCGATATTTCGGTCTCGCGCACGCCGTTTTACGACATAATGAATTTGTTGATGAACTAGGCATTAGAAAGTTTGGAAATAGACTCGTGTAGTGACCGCGGACAACGTGCTGCGGCGCGCTACGCACCACTAACGTTTTGCGGTCGGGTTTTATTGATTGTTATTCTATTATAATTATCTGTCCGTTCCTAGACGTGAAATCTTAAAATAATAGTCGAAACGGCGTAAGATACTTAAAACGTATAATTTATAATAACTATAAGTAACACAATATTCATCTATACCTATTGGCACATTATGATCATTAACAATATAAAATGTTATAATTATTATCTGATAATATACAGAACGACTTAATAAGCCGGGCCGCTTATCTATTAGTCGGTAATAAAATAAACCACTTACGCGTTGAATTATGGGCGCCGCATTACATAATTAAGGCATCTCCGATAAAGTTAAGCATAAATTTACATATCGGTGCGCGGCATAGGTATGTTATTAATAAATAAGTTGTAGTAAGTTGTCGGTGCAGAGAGCGCGCGTCTCATAGTTATTGCGAGGTTAACACATGAGGTTAATTAAGATCAGAAGCGGGACCTATAACTAGCTAACGCCGCCCGTCTACGCGCCACCGACACTCGACTCCGCTGAGTGCTTCCCCTTAATTGATACGATTTGATAGTCATCGTAAGCACTCCCTTATTCCCGGCATATAATTTAATTAAACTTGATGCCGTAATTTATTGCCGCTTAATTTATTAATATGAAACCCGCGCGACGCGACAGTTATTAGAATGTTTGGTTTTCACGTTTCGGATGTCGACTGTGTTTGGAAATATGTGGAGATTTGAAACAATTTCAATATCGAAATATCGGGCGTCGAGTTTATATTGTCGGCAGTTAACGTTGTTTGACAACGGGCTGTTATTTGTAAAATCTTTAGAGTGCATGCGAGCCGGCCGGCGCCCGCGCGGTGACAAGTGGACACGCAGCTAAACTGAATCTCGGCCAGTAAACATTATTAAAAATTCCTTTGACAGCGGTGGCTATCGAATAATGATTTGTGTACGTCACGCCACAGGGTGCCTCTGCTGTCATACTTGCGCCAAATTTTCAACCGAAACTTTTTTACTATTTTTTGACGGCAGCCGGACGCGCCGGGCACTGCGTTTATTTATTAACGAAATTCGTCCGTCTATGTAACACGACTAACGGTGCGGGCGCGGCCGGACTCGAAATGAACTCTACGGCCCGGACATAGGGTCGGCAGTAAGCTGGCGCGCACGTGTTGGGCCGTTTTCGATCGCACAGGTATCGTTTACGAGGCTGCATAGGCGCGACGCAGCATTGCGCCCGTGCGCGCTCCACCCATATCAATTTCGAATAGGTTTCCTATTCGGTCGGAGAGATTGCATTTTCATCGTTTTGTGTGTAAAACTGTTGCCCTAAATTAAACGTTTTAATAATAGAAATAAAACGGGTCCAGTGTTGACATGCGCATCGATGGCGGCCGCGCGACGGTGACGCGGCGGTGGCGCGTTCCGTTTCATATTTCATTAGTTTTAGTGAGTCGTGAAGTATATGTAAACACGGCTCGTTTGTCCTCGCTCGGACCACATCAACGATCGGGCCTATCAATTACGCAGTAGTTCCAATTAGTGACAGTGCAGTAACAAATCAAATTTAACGGGTCCCGTTCGGGAGTCGTTCGCTAATTAGAGCTGCGGGCGAAGTGGCTCCTGCGAACTAATCAGGTGGCTAAATAATGTACTCGTGACGGCATCGTTAGCGTTCGTGAGACAGACGTTATTAATTAACATCACATCGGCCCACCTCGCCCCCTCCCCCTGTGGCAACAGAAGGTGTTCACGTACGACAACTTCGCTCTTATTACTACTAATAATAATACACTATTACTGTTCCTAATAATAATGCTACACATTCTAATTAAAGGCCTTGAAACCGTTGTACTAGGTACGCTAAGCCATGATCTTTCGGTAAACATTTCTCGCTTGTTATCCGAGTGTTATGTAAACTAGTATTTGAACACACCTTAAAATTGTATTTACAATGAATGCTGGTTAAATGACTTGAAAGGTGACTGCCGATATTTCTGTCAGTTGAACGTTGTAAGCGGTGCGTCCAATTAAGAAGCCAAACACAGGATCAATTTATTGTAACAGTGACTTGGGTGGAGGTCGTGTACAAGATAGGTTCATCTCTTGCGAAACACGCCTTGTGCCGTCTCGTCGCCGGTCGCTCGATCTGCAAACATGTTCGATGACGCTGCGCTCAATTGATGACAACAAATATCCGCACTCCAGACTCACTTCACTAAAGCCACCAAACAATTTCGACTTCAGTATAAACTGCTTTATTTATACTCTTTATAAACCTAACTCTATCCCACAATTTAAGCACTTTTGTGGTACACTTTACTGAAAAACTGTGATGCCTATTGATTTGTTCTTTAACATAGTAATTTAAATATATGTAGATGTGCTATCAGTAAAAAAAATATCATGTTATTACAATAAAAAAAGCGGCCAAGTGCGAGTCGGACTCGCCCATGAAGGGTTCCGTAGCAGCGAGTAACATAATAAAGAAGTTCTTGAAATAAATGTTTTTTTATTTACATTTGAGTTATTGAATGAATAAAATCAGTATTTTTTTGTGGTTTACGATTTATGTCGTAAAAAAAAAACTACTAACTAGACCTCGTTCAAACCAATTTTCGGTGTTAGATTACATTGTTATGTACATCATATATTTTTTTTAGTTTTATCATTCTCTTATTTTAGAAGTTACAGGGGGGGGACACACATTTTACCACTTTGGAAGAGTCTCTCGCGCAAACTATTCAGTTTAGAAAAAAATGATATTAGAAACCTCAATACCATTTTTGAAGACCTATCCATAGATACCCCACACGTATGGGTTTGATGAAAAAAAAAATATTTTTTTCATTTCTAAGTATGGGAGACCCCCCTAAAATTTTATTTTTTTTCTATTTTAGTGTGAAAATATTAATGCGGTTCACAGAATACATCTACACACTAAGTTTCAACAACATAGCTCTTATAGTTTCGGAGAAAAAAGGCTGTGACATACGGACAGACAGACAGACAGACGGACGGACAGACAGACAGACAGACATGACGAATCTATAAGGGTTCCGTTTTTGCCATTTGGCTACGGAACCCTAAAAAGATATGTTTAACAATGTTGTTTCTTAGATAGAATATTATATAGACGCGAGCCCTCGCAAAGCTCGGCATATAACTAGGTAGTTACATTTATTTAAACTAGCAGCACCCCGCGGTTTTACCCGCGTTGTCCCCGTTTTCGTAGGAATTTCGGAATTAAAAATAGCCTATAACCTTCCCGTTGAATGTGGCTATTCTATTACAAAAATATTTTTTATCCATTACAAAAAGAAAGTTTGTTTGTTTGTTTGAACGCGCTAATCTCAGGAACTACTGGTCCGATTTAAAAAAATCTTTCAGTGTTGGATAGTTCACTTACCGAGGAAGGCTATAGGCTATTTTTTATCTCGAAATTCCTACGGAAACGGGCACAACGCGGGTAAAACCGCGGGGCGCTGCTAGTAATTAAACCTGTTTGTCAAATAGAACATTTATTCTAATTTATAAATGCAAATGAGTTTTTAATCCATTATCACACATTGATACGACCATTGAGTCTTTAATATTATTTATTGTGGGTTTTTGAAATTATATGATACATTTTGTTATATAACATGTTTGTGAATCGATCGGAGGGAAAATAAATTTTAATTGATTGATTTTATAACAAGCTAATAGAGTTTTAATAAATATTAATGTTTTAATCTGATAAGTATGCAAATATTAAGATACTTGTTTGCCTTTTGCGATTAATAGTAAAAGCTGTTCTTTACTGTACATGATTTTTTGTTTGTTTTTTAAATGTTATTGCGCAACAAAACTTTACTGGTGATAAATATATTTGTTAATTAAAAAATGACTACGTTTCAAACATAGCTCGTGTTTGGGATCCATTTAACTTTACTAACTATTTTTACAAACTATGTTGTGATTATTTATTTTTATCCTAATCTTACATATCACACTATCCCATTAATATGAGCAATGATTTGGAAAATCTAAATGTCATAAAAAATTCAAGTACTTCATAAAATGGTAATCGAGTAGATAAACAAATGCCTTCATTAAATCATTGCAAAGTGAATCGCGCTTGTAATGCGTATTTCGACAAGGCACACTATGTCAACGGCAAAATATCTGGCGCATTGGGAATGATTTACGAATCGGCATGTGGCTGCGACCACTCGCGTCGGGCCACATATCATATACACCTCGTGTTTATAGCGTGAGCTATGGACCCAACATACACATTGTCCAATGAAATATCCATAACTAAGAAATCTATAATAATTTTATAAAGGAGATGATTTTTCTTAGTCAACAAAATGTATGGGCGCGACTTCACTAAATGTGGCAAAATAACGGAAGCCCGATTAAATATTTTTTTCAATAGTGCCATCTATTGGTTTGTTCCGCGCAGTGGATACCTGCGTAGCTAAGGGGAAAATAATGAAAAGTAGCAGATTCTTGAGGACAGTGGCATAAATTGTGTGGTGTAAAAAGGTGTTGGAAGATTTGGGTAAAAAGGTGTTGTAAGATGTAAACTACCATTACCCAGGTTTAAGACAAAATAAATAGTTACTGACACCGGAAAATTATGTGCTCTGAAAGCTCGAATCCTAATTTCAGAATTATGAAGTTCCAAAATGAAATCCATCAATACAAACATTGAATAGCAGATCTTCGGTAAAGATTCGTCAAGATTTCCTCCACAAGTTCCTTTATCAATATACTCAATTCAGTCCACTGTCCAATCAATAGACTAACTATCGAGATATCAGTAATCAAATGCGGAACAAAGATGACCGTTTGCAGGACGGTCCAAGTTTCTATTTAGGGTACAGAGACGACAAAGTCGGTTTCATCGAGCCTGGACAAAGAGACAAACTAAATTAATCGGGCCATGCGCCGACCTAACCCAATCTCCTCGGAACTAAGACGCAGATTGGCTCGCCTTTTAGACTGACCAACTCAAAATTTACTTGAAGATGTCTTGCTAGATCAAAGCAGGGGTATTTTATATGTAATGCAGTACCTATACCCAGTTGTTGTTGTACGTCTTGTAGGTGCAACTGCACGACTGAATGAAGAATGAATGATTATATTTAGTATAACTATTGATCTCGTTTCAAAAAGTTATAAATTGTGCATATAAACGCGTTCATCTAAATCAGTATCGCCACAGTCTAAAGAAATATGTCCAAACAGCTGTATTTCCTAGATAATCTCTCTAGTGGATAGAGCAAAATTTTCCAACGCGACGTCAAAGTTCGGTGACATCAATTTGCGTACAATGTCAATTTGTGAGGAGAAGCGTCCGAGGGACACAGAGCCTCATTAAGGACGGGCGGTTGCAATTAAACCGTGCGTCTTTTGCAACTTAACGAGCGGCCAAATTGGACGCCGCCCGCCGCCGCGCCCGGAACATGCGTTTTAATAAATATACATTTTGACACCGCGATATTATTAATGTGTTTGTTAAATTAAATACACCGTACGGTTTAATTGGTTTTTCAACAGCTTTTTTTCAGATAATGAAATAACATTTATATGAAATTGGATTGTTTACTTTCATCAAAATATAATTGCTTGTTTTTAGGAATAAATTTGTTTTCGTTATGGCTCTAAATTTTACTCTTTGATCTATATAATGTTTTTATTGGAGCTTGCCGTCTAAAACGGGATCACACAATTTTTATAATAGTTCTCTTGTTGCCATTAATAAAATTGATTTAATTTAAATTTCTGTTTGGTGAATCAGCTTAAAGCTCATCATATGAACTGTTATTAAATTAGATGATTATTATGTCAACATTCACTTTCTATACGCAAATTTATTCATAACATTTGATATCCAAAACATATTTTTACCTAAAAATAATAAACTCGATCAACAGTTATAAATCGGAAAGTCAGTTAATAGCCAAGTGTTAGGTGGAAGGGGTAAGAAGTTGGTATTTTACAGGGAGCCTCGTTAGGGCGGGCGGTTGGCGAGGGCGGGCGGCTGATTGCCGATTGAGCAGCAATTGCCTTGATTGACGGAGCCCGCACGGACTAACGAACCTGCTTTCAACTAGGTGGACGTGCCCGCGGCATCTTCACTCCTCACACAACACATATATTACATTTGTGTTATTCATATTTCAAACTATATAAAATATATTGAGACTCAATTACATTTTGACACATTTTGTTCCAATGAAAACCCTTTACTACGAAACTGTAGCCGTGCTACGAGATTTGCTACGATTATTTGGCTTCCAGTGACATTCCAATTGTTTAATGCATAAAAGCCCTCGTTTTCTCGACATTCCTTTAATGAACACATTCAGTGAATTAGTAGAAAATGTAATGTTTATTTAATGTTTCAGCTGTATTATTTATACTCGTAGAACTGTACCCAACGAACGCCACACAACACGTACAGTAATCAGTAGAACAATCATCAACGTCTTTACGGAGCGGGACCGCAATCCATCATATTGGGACAAAAGACAGCGGATAAGGCGGTTGTTTGCGTGAGAGAGCGTTAATTTTGTTAAGGAGTCTCAATCAGGGAAGTGCGGCGTGAAGTCGTGGGCCGCGGGAGCGATTCGAGCGAATTATCGTACCTGGAGGCGCGGGGGACGACTCGTTAGTTGTTGTTTGCCGAGTGACGCGGGTCAATCAGCAGAGACATGCACGGAACCGCACTTCTTCACCGCCCCCGCCCCCGCGCGCCCCCGCCGCCCCGCCGCCCCGCTCGTTAGGCCGCGCCGTCTCTGTCAACTGTGAGACGAGCTTTATCGAATCTACGACGCACGACCCGCGCCGCGGTCGGCCCACTCTTCGCTCCAGTTTGACTCGCAACCACCGGTAAACAAGGGAAATCAGTGTAAAACGAATTTATGGGAACATCAAACACCTGGCCTCGAACCTATATTATTTATTATGAACATTACTGGGTCGTAACCGGCGACATTCCGAGATAAAAATGTGGCTCTTGTTGGACGGTTTGGTGACAATAATTAAGACGGATTCCGAGCTTTTGGCCAATTAACGCTTCGCATTGAGGAGTGCAGCTGTGGACCACGTGGCATTCCTTGTTAATGAAATACATCTATTTTAACTGCGGCTACAATTGTTAATGAGACAACTGTCCTGTTGTACTTCATTTGACATTTATATTAATTAAATTAATAATTAAAATTGTAAGCGTTACAGACTAATTAATTACTGACTCATAGATAATGTAAGGAAAATGGTTTTATAATATGAAGTAACTGGTATTCAATCAAACAAAATTGAATTATTAATGTATTAACTATTTATAAATTAACCAATGATATTATACAGTTTCATGAGTCATGACAAGACATGATACACTCATTAACGTTTTGCGGTTATTGTCTATTTGCGGCGATTCATTATCTAGATTCATTATTTCCATAGTCGTCGAACATTTTATAACTGTTTCCTAATACGCAACTGAAGCGCAATAAAACATTATATAAAGCTAATTAGTGACAGACTTACAAACATAAAAACCTTGTTACGTCTGTTCTAAATTAGTGTTTAGCGATCTTTAACAAGGCCAATTTAGCAGGTTCGAGACGTCGCCGATCGGACGTTCGTTATGTGCTAAACCGCGTACTTTTTGTACCTCTCCCAGGTAGAAAACACAACGGTTCCAAACATTTTCATAACAATGCGCTCGCGGCTTTCTCGGTATACTTTTTTTGGGGACCGATGCGTTTGACAGACACGCCATTGTCATCTTCCAATGATGGACTAAAAACTGATTAAATTGATAATCAATGGGAAGATCGATCGGTGAAGGAATTCCGGGCCATACATGGTACTAATTAGTAGTTTGTAGGAACGCGGGGAGTCTATAATGGAGGGTACCTACTACCAGTTAACAAGGGCTTACCTCGTGTAGTCGCTTTTGCAGAGGATCATGCCGCCTTTGAAGTAGAAGGAGCGGCCCATGTCGGCGAGCGCCTGGCCGCAGCAGGTGCACTTGAGGCAGCCGTGGTGCCAGTAGCGGTCCAGCGCGTGCAGCAGGAACCGCTCGACGATCTTGCCGCCGCAGCCGGCGCACTCCTTGAGCGCGGGGTTGTTGTTGTTGTGCGGGTAGTCGTGCCCGTTGGAGGCGAACGCCGCCTCTGGCGAGGGCGGGTGCGGCGAGCTCAGCTCCCCGTACCCGTGGTAGTGCGGGTTCATGCTCAGCGCGCTCGCTGCCAGCTTGACGGTTGGAGCGGGGACCGCTCGCACCTACCACCACAACTACACGCCCTGCAACAATATTAACACCGAGTCACCACTGGGACCTTGGACGTTGGCGTCGCTACTAATCTCGAGGATCCAGATGTAGGTCTGCGGGCGCCGCGCTTATAAAATTTTCCAATTAGCAATTTCATACAATTAGGAGTGGGCGAGGGTGGGGCGGGTCGCGGGGCGCGGGGCGAGTGCGTCAACCCGATCCAATTAGCTGGTGGCCGGCGGAGCGGCGGGACGCCCGCGTCTCCCGGCTCCTGTCGCCATAAAACTTAATTAAACGTTTAAAAACAAGTATTCATTAAAGAATAATCAAGCTTATGTAGTCATAAATAACCGGATTGTCCCGCGCGGAACGGGTGCCGTAATTAAGACTGCACAGAGTTGATCAAACGCACTGATTTGAAACTACCCTTCATTAAGAGAGCGCGAGTCGGCGCGCGCGGAGCTTCCGCTGCGGTGCAGAAACTAATTAAGAATAACGGACGCTTTAAAAGCGTAATTAATTTAGATTGTAATTCTATTTCTCTGAGAGTAAAGTAGACAATTATTTCAGTAGCCCTTTCTTTTGAAACGATTTGCTTTCCTGAATGTAATTTGCTTAATTTCTGTGTCCGACAGAATAAAGGGTTGTAGGAACGTTTGGATTAATTTCTTCTGGCATCGACGGCTGTTGCATAAATAAACAGACGGATTTATTGTGGGGCCGGCCTTAGCACGCCTTCGTAACGTAATAAGTGTTTCAATCACACTTGCAACAATTATATTAAACTTTATTTACATAAAAACTGAACGCTAATGCAACTATGTTACTGATTAACAATTAGGTGTTTTTGCTGGCCAAATTGAAAGTAGCACAAATAGTTTCGTTAGTTTAAATTGCGTTACCAACTGTTTCAATTAAGTTTTTCAGTTAAAAAAAGTTTGAGTCAAATAAGCGTTTAGGTCACTTTAAGCGAACCCCGACTACAAACTAAAATATATTTGAACACTTACCATTTTAAAAAATCACATAAAATGGAACCTTATCGGCAGCATACCCTTTCAAATGACTTTCAATTTTTAAACAGTATACGAAGAAAACAAAGTAAAAGTAAGTATTAGCCTGTCTGACCCGCAGATGGGCAAATGCCCTTCATCTAAGAAAATAAAATATGAAAATCATTAAAAATATTATTCTCACAACGGGATGTAAAAGTTATAATAAGAACTATTTAAACTCCCCCTATTTGCGCTCATTATACAGAAACAGAACTGAAACGGTACTAGATCACACTCCAAGTGACGTGTTTATTAAACAAAGTTTTTTTTAAGATATCCAATTTCACCACTCCAAAAAGTCACAAAGCAATTATTAAAATATATTTATAAAAATATTTGTAAAACAAAAGCTTTAACTCCGCCGTATAAATAACGGGATAACCCAAATGACTATATAATCGTTTAAGATAAATTATCGTTGCGAGTCTACATAATTTAGTTTCATAAATAATAAAACGAGACACGAAAACAATTGGTTATAATCAGTCAAATTTGTGGGGATGTGGGGTGAAACGTTTTTGTGACTATGACGTTCGGGCTCTTTTAAATTAAGCGTATTCTATCGTCCTGCTAAGCGCGTATGAAAAACAAAAGCACATAGTGCACGCGGATGACAGCGCACTACTGTGGCGTGAACCCGGACGACGTAAAACGCTTAAAATCAAAGCGCCCAGGGTGTTGTTAGTGAAGTGCGTGTCCCTTCCCTGTATAGTGCTGGGAACCGCCAGGTGGTACTTTCATTATTCAAGCCCCATTGATTAGATACTTTGCCGTTTAAAAATCTTATTAGCAACCGGCGTACAACAAAGCGTAACGTCTATGAACCTCTATTTACAAGTTAAGTGATTTTTTTTCAATAACACCCGATGAACAGCTATTTAGCAGTAAAACTGTATGTCATGCTTGTTAGTGGATATCTATTTCGTTGTATTTGCTTATTCATTCATTACTTTTAAGGGTTCGTTTATTAAGAAAAATTTTTCAATGATAACATCAATTAGTTTCGTTTTTTGAATATATGCTCGTATAAAAAATAAAGTAAATAGTGTTAACTGGTACCCATTAACCAATACAAGATTTTTTTTTTTTCTGGACAAATTCACACACGGTTAATTAGACCCAAAGTAAGCTCTAAGCTTGTGTTATGGAATCAAATTAACTGATACTACTACATATACATACACAAATACTTTATAAGAATATATAATGACACCCAGACGTCGTCGCCAACAACTATGTCTGCAAATATTTTTGACTCCGGGCGGGAATCGAACCCGCAACCCCCGACACAGTAAGCGCTCTCACTGCCACTGTGCCAACGGGCTTGTCCTTAACTTTGAGACCGCCTAAAGGCCTCCGACATGGTCGAACGATTGAAACGATCTGAGCCTACAACTTAACGTGCACTCTTTAGCACGGTGGCGCACGGATAGAAATGCCACTATTGGCCATCCATCCAAGTAGTGTCCGAGCTACACCTTGCTTAACAATTACGATAAGTTCCCATCGCTTAGTCAAGCTACGCCACGAGTCACTTATTTTTACTTGAAGTCTTTACTGCGGAATGTTAATAGTCTGTTATTAGGTATTTTACCTATCAAAGCACCCTAGCTAACCCAAACATCTATTCTAGATCTAGTACTTAAAGCAAGACTCGTCGCGAGCGCAATTAAGAAGCCAACCGCGCTGGTGAAATTAAACTCGAACCGGAATGAGAATGTGATCCTAATTAGAGTAGGGAGGGAGACGGTGCACTACAGCACTAAACTCTTGCACTATTACTGTATTAGCATTGTCTATGGAATTAGCGGTTATGACGTCATCTCCCTGTTTAGTGTTATTGTTCCACGTAAATTCAAATTTAGTTTTATGTTCGAAGGAGGTTCGAGTCTTTGAAGATATATGTTATTTTACGGGTGAAATAAGTTATCTGTTCGTTGATATAGGTCTAACTTATGACAAGTGTAGATTTTTATGGAACTGAATATTTGGATTTATATACAACTCTACGTACCTCAGTTTACTTAGTAATTATCTTATCTTTGGACGGGGTAAAATAACGTTAGTAAAACTATAAATCACAAAAAGTGAAACGTATTTCAATAGTATTTCGTCCAACTATATTAATATAGACAGATAGTTAACAAAGTAAGAGTCGCTATTATTTTTATGTACGTATCGAGTTCGCAAACATAAATCCAATTCGTTTTCTCTCACATCCATACTAATTAAAAAACTGCGGACAAATTGGAGGCCACTCTTCGCCCACGGGAACATAAAATATCCATTCCATTGACGGGTTGAGACCGGCCCGGTCCGCTTCCCATTGATTAATTTCACCGATCGTATCCGATTCCAGTACCAAGTTTTTGGACAATTGTCATGGTTCATTAGTTAAGTAACTGCATTTTACGAGTGCATTCGTTTAATTATGGTTGGAGTTTTATCTGCGTAATAAAAATGAATTCTGAATTTGTTTTTGTGCGCGTCTGTCTAGAATTGCTGGACTGATTCGTCTAACGGAGATGATTATTTAAAAGTGATGACGAAAGTCTCTACCGATAATTAAAAATCAATTAGGAAAATCTTACAAGTTCTATCTTACTCTATACTTATTTTGTGTTCTTTTTTCAAAAATGTGTCATTATCATAAAAGGTTTTTGTTTAAAAATGGAATATGCAACGGAAAATTGGGCTGCATTATACATTTTACAAAGCATAATATTTTCTAAAAGGCTTTATAAAACAATGAAGTTAGGTCCAGTACGTATGCGGTTAATGTGTAATATTATTTGCATATAATGACCGTTAATGGGCCCCGCGCATTATTCATCCGGCGTGACCTCAGAGCAGCAAGAACCGTTTGATCGATGTAACTCGCTTTGTACACATTTTGTTCATTTTAAAGTATTGTTTTTGTTATAAGTACATATTTAGACATATATATTTTAGACTCGCCTCAGTGGTCTAGTGGCTTGTGTACTCGCCTGCCAAGACCGAGGTCCCGGGTTTTCCGGGTCGAGCGAAAACATGTTTTCTACTTTTCAAGCATGGTTCGGGTTTCAGATCATCAATCCGCATTTGGCAAGCGTGGTGGTTATGCCTAATCTTCCTCCTTCACCTTCAGTAAGATGAGA
Organism: Cyclophora albipunctata; assembly: GCA_963082685.1. Lineage (NCBI taxonomy): Eukaryota > Metazoa > Arthropoda > Insecta > Lepidoptera > Geometridae > Cyclophora > Cyclophora albipunctata. Next base: position 8,096,615 of record OY720115.1, on the reverse strand, counting down.
ACCCTTTGCCCAGCAGTGGGACATTACAGGCTCATACTTTACTTTTATATTTTAGACTATAATAATACTCCGAACGTAAAGTAAAAATGTAACAGCCTACCCAGGGTTGGCGTTACTAACTTAGTTTTTGTACAAAATCTTGTAAAACAAACTGCTCTGAACTCATTTGACGAAACGTTACACAATACATAATTATGTATACTCCGATCCCGATAGTAGTAATTAACAAAAGCCCAATGTCTTAGCCTTGGAAGAACGATCACATTACTCACATTGCGAAACTGTGTCCTCGCTTTGTCTCATTTTAATTTCTATAATAGATTAACTTGATATTATCAGTTTGAAATTAATTTGTTAACTAATGACACTATTACATTAAGCCGTTCACATCTTGAACTATGCGGTGAGCGTAACAAACAGTGTACGAATTATAGAAGTCATCAACATTCGACAGCGAACTTTACTTAATTAGGTATCTATTTAGCGGACAGTTTTTAATACGAGTACGTCTTCATATTTAAGTACGCAGATGACTTTCGTTGACCGAAAGAGATTGGATCAAGTTCGGCATTCCGCATAAGGCGAACGTAAAAGTGTAACTGGGGCATGATAGTCGATACATGGGTCTAACTTTGATTTATGATTGTCTCTCCAATTAATTATTATAAATAATGGTCGTTTGCTATTTTTGATTACCAGAACATAGGCATGACAGGTAATTTATTTTAATTAAAAACCCAAGTAATTAGTTGACCTTGTCAATTAGTGTATATCCTGGTTTGTGGGGTGGCCAAAATAAACAATTACCTGAAGTAAAAATAGTTAAAATATAAATTCTTCTGTGACAGATAACACTTATAGTTTTGAAATTCATTTAAAACAACAAAAAAAAATGCCATTTTCCCATACTCCGATACTTTTCCCAACGCCCTGTATAGTAAAGTTTGTTTGTTTATTTGTAAGGGCTAATATCAGAACTTACCAATCCGTTTTGAATAATTCTTTTCGTAATGGATAGCCACATTCAACAGGAAGGTTGTAGAATATTTTTAATCCCGAAATTCCCACGGGAACGCGTACAACGCGGGTAATCCGCGGGGCGCTGCTAGTAATAAATATAGAGCTTACAATTCAATAATTTACCACGAAATGTAACGTACATTTTGAATAGCATTTGTTGTTATGTAATCTACAATAACAGATGAAAATCTATTTCACCTAATAATGGGTTGTCAATGTCCCATGACAAAATGTTTTACGGCAACGTTTTGTCATAATAACGATGATGTCATGACAATTTTGTCACACACTTATGTCGTCAAACAGGTGTCGAGTCTAACGCTAATGACCAAAAACAGTGTCTCCGTTCCGCCGAGTGATCTTGAACTTGGAACAAAAAATGTTGAGATCAAAGATCGTACCTAATTCAATTAAGTCAATTATTTCCAGATAATACCTAATTTAGTGGCTTACGGAAAATGTGAAGAAATCTTTACTAATATTATAAAGCTGCAGAGTTTGTTTGTTTGGTTGAACGCGCTAATCTCAGGAACTACTGGTCCGATTTGAAACATTATTTATGGAATGGATAGCCACACTCAACGGGAAGGTTATAGGCTACTTTTCATCCTGGAACTCCCACGGGAACGGGTACAACGTGGGTAAAACCGTATTAAATAAAATAAACTTCATATTACCTACTTACAAATCTTGAACGAGATACTTTTAGTTTTAAGGTGTCAGGGAAATCAAAAAAGCATATTTATGACCGAATCGAGAAACCTTATTGTCGGTTAAAAATAAACCGGATTTCGTACGATTACATGAGTCAAACCTAGTGTAGGAGATTGTAGATCGTAATTACAACATTTTAATATCAAATATTATTTGAATTACCCTTAATTTCAGCCTTTAAAGCAGCATTTTATCATAATATAGCTAATAAAGCAAAATATATTATTTCTTTGTTTGTTTGTTTCACTCAATGTAATAAACAAACTTTAGGTGTAAAGTAAGTACTCGTAAGTCCGAGTAGAATAGTGGCCAACCCTAGTGTCAGAGTTTTTAGACCGTCTAAATCCCCCGACATGGCCAAATTGTATTATTATTGTGTTCTTTTTGCAGGCAGGTATAGTGAATCGTATCTTAGTTACTATTTAACTTCGTTCACTGTGAATACGGTCATGTCACGCTAGACTGACTATTATTTTAATTTGCTGTTTCCGTATATGAGATAGATGGAGCTAGTGGACTGTTTGATAATATTTTCCTAAACAGTTTCAATAGTCAACCGCACTAGTGTCAAATCTCAGAAATTATAGCCCATGGTAGACTGTTGCTCGAATATTCAAATACCTTAAATGAAACGGCCTAGATTCCATACAAATGTATGAAATTAAGTACCCATTCTTAGTAGCGTGTCATTATTCGAGGTTATAAATCTCGGAGTTAATAAAATGTTCGGTCGGAACGCGGTGCTACAGTGAAGCTGCAAAATTACGTCCTGTATGCGTACACGTCGCACACACGAAAGAAAATCAATTGTTCTAATATCGAAGAGCAATAGATATCCATTTAATAAATCACTACATAGTATAAAATAAAGTCGTCTCTTTTTCGTGTCTGTCACACTGTTTGTCTGTCTGTATGCTTAAATCTTTAAAATTACGCAACGGATTTTGATGCAGTTTTTTGTAATAGGTAGAGTGATTCAAGAGGAAGGTTTTTATGTAAAAAAAATCCCGAAATTCCCACGGGAACGGGCACAACGCGGGTAAAACCGCGGGGCGCTGCTAGTAAATAATAAGAAACGAATTTGTATAAAACCTTCCGGTGTAAAACATATTACCTAAAGTGCAGTTAAGTACTTAAATGAGCATTGTTATCAGTAGTACGATTATCTAGTAATTCGCCAACAGTGATAAGATTTCCCATTGTACTTAGCAGTCGTTACACTTAGTTTAAACTGAGTAAACATTTGTGAAAGTAGGTAACATGTAAATATGTTGATTATTTAATTCTAAGACCAAATCGAGGCAGGATAAATTTAATGTCAAAGCGTCCATTTAAAAACAAAATCCAGCAGGTCAGAAATGGTATCATTGCTATATCGATGTACTAGCAGCGCCCCGCGGTTTTACCCGCGTTGTGCCCGTTCCCGTGGGAATTTCGGGAATTTTTTTACATAAAAACCTTCCTCTTGAATCACTCTACCTATTACAAAAACCGCATCAAAATCCGTTGCGTAATTCTAAAGATTTAAGCATACAGACAGACAAACAGTGTGACAGACACGAAAAAGAGACGACTTTATTTTATACTATGTAGTGATTAGCACTGTATGGTCTTATGGTTGTTTTGAATTAGGAATTCAGAAACAAAATCGCATCGTTTTTGATAACTCCACTGTTTCACATTCGGTCTAACATACAGTTGTACCGGAATTACTCTGTACACCTACTTGTACAAGTGCTACATTCCAGCAAAAATGGAAACACGACATAACAATAAAACCTAAAAATACAAAACGTCTTGTCATTCCGCTATAATATTCACAAGATCACAGAAAGTGTGAAAACGCGTTTAGCAATTATCTTTTGCCTTTTTTATGTAAAATAACAGTTAAACTTTGAGCGGTTAAATGATTTACCGTTAGTCCGCTCATGCGATGTCAACCGCAACATTAAATTCTATAACCGACATAATTTGTCTGTGATTTCCTCTCTCTACATTCCATTCAGACTGGTATATTTAACATCGGCCGATTAATTACGCTCTTTGATCAATCTTCGAGATAGCCCCGGGCTAACTTCGGATTATAAAAGGGTCAATTATAACAAATGTAACTAATTTCAATCAAATAATACTACTAATTAGCTGACATGATCCCTCTTTGTGCCCACCGCTTAACGTATTGCTCAATTGATGTTGTTAATCGACGGCAGTCTCATTATAACTGAGATTTGAATTCAGTCACGACGTCATGTACTTATTTCATGGGAACAGTTTTAATTAATATTAATATTAGTAGCTTATAAATTACTAGCAGCGCCCCGCGGTTTTACCCGCGTTGTGCCCGTTCCCGTGGGAATTTCGGGAATTTTTTTATAGAAAAACCTTCCTCTTGAATCACTCTACATAGTACAAAAAACCGCATCAAAATCCGTTGCGTAATTTTAAAGATTTAAGCATACAGACAAACAGACAAACGACAAACAGACGCGACTTTGTTTTATATACTCGTAGCTTACTAGCAGCGCCCCGCGGTTTTACCCGCGTTGTGCCCGTTCCCGTGGGAATTTCGGGAATTTTTTTACATAAAAACCTTCCTCTTGAATCACTCTACCTATTACAAAAAACCGCATCAAAATCCGTTGCGTAATTTTAAAGATTTAAGCATACAGACAGACAAACAGACAGACACGAAAAAGAGACGACTTTATTTTATACTATGTAGTGATAAATTAAGTGTGTTGATTGACTGACCTACTACCAACTCAAAAAGTGCGGTCCTAGACAAATTGTCTACTAAAAAGACAAGACAGAATAAACTATTTAGTCTCATGTGTACGAGCAACTCACGAGTTAACTTATATAATAGACTGTGCGATATATGTTTAAGACTAAACAATGTCGCTGTCTCTAATATTTGCAGCTTTAATTGACAAAATATTTGTGAGCTTGGATTTTTATTATAATAGATATGGTATATTTTGAACTAACGCGATTTTACTTAAAAATTAAAATAAATGTAGGTAATTAAACTAATCGCATCATAGGCATCATATATATCTATTTTAATTTTATCGTTGCGTACAGATTGCATCAATACAATCAAGCATACTTCCGCGACCCATTTTAAACATTCCAAAATCAAAATAAACCAAATTAAAAGCACAATCACTCAGAACAATAAAAGTAACTTATCAAAATGTAAAACAATGCCAACAATCTGTCCGAATCAATTTATCAAGCAAACTTGGAACTTAAAAATACGATCATTACACTGACGCTCGTGTCTTTGATATAAATTTAATGAGTTTAACATTGAAAAATTACCGCGGCTTCGTAACAAATGGCCGAACGGGAATTATAATCGTGGTTCTAGTTTATTACAGGCTCATTACCTTTGGCCCGGAGCTTCAAGGGAACCGTTCCGATATGCCGAAACGCGTGATTCGATTTTATACCAATGTCAATATGTTCAGGTTTGTACGAATTAATCAGTGCATAAAGTAATTTAGAATAGATCTATGATCTATGAGAGAAAGTTCTTTGTTACTTACATCACTACATAGTATAAAACAAAGTCGCTACTTTTGTCTGTTTGTTTGTCTGTATGCTTAAATCTTTAAAATTACGCAACGGGTTTTGATGCGGTTTTTTGTAATAGGTAGAGTGATTCAAGAGGAAGGTTTATATGTATAAAAAATCCCGAAATTCCCACGGGAACGGGTACAACGCGGGTAAAACCGCGGGGCGCTGCTAGTATTATTATAAACAATACTAACTGCCGCTCTCAGAGACGTACATTAAATCGACATTTAACTAATTGACGAAATTTTTCATACATTGTCAAAATCACTCATTAAATTTTCTATTATGGAAGCATTTGACGTATCGATCTATTCCGATCTAATACCAAAAACTAATACCATTTGGTATTACTTTATTTCCGAATTTATTTTTCATTCCCAACGAGTACCACGTTTTTTTAAACAAAAAATGTATTCCTAACGAATACCAAAACATTAGTTGTTAGTACAGTCAGTTAAAAAAAATAACCCTAACCTTCCGAATTACTTACTATTCGTTAGGTTAGGGTTATTTTTTTTTTACTAGTTCCATAGTTATCGGTTAACATTAATTAACATTGTGAGAAAATTAACTAGTGGTTGTAATAACTGCAAATTTCTTCTATTTGATTGTTTATAAATAGGTAGGTAATATTGTAATTATGTTGGACTTGGAATGGTAACAGTAAATTATGTGATATCTGTTAAATTTCTACAATTGTCTAATTAGAGGAAAATAACCTTTTGTGAGTTAAATGTATATCAAACCATAATATTGATTAAACATTAACTGAAATCATAACTCAAAGCATTTTAATTTTACTGAACCTGACTGTACTTTATTCCTTCAAACTTATTTTGGTATTGGTTTACAATGTGGTACTCGTTGGGAATGGAAAATAAGTTCAGAAATAAAGTAATACCAAGTGGTATTAGTTTTTGGTATTAGATCGGAATAGATCGACGTATCAAGTACCAAAGCTTTTGGTACTTGATACGTCAAATTGTAGCTTACAAGTAAGTAAGCTACGGGCATCAATTTATAGCTACGAGGATAATACACATGACTAATGTATCTTATGTACATTCGAGAATCGATAAATGTGTGTGTGATTTATAAATACAAGAAAAAACTATCTGTAAGAAATGATTAAAAACTGAAACTAACAAAACAAAATTAAAGATGTATATCTCCAAAAATCCCTTTGTAACTAACCGTTTTTGTTAGTTTTTATCGTCTAATTAAATTTCCCAGGTAACAAAACGACCACCTCAAAAAATGGAATGACATCCACGGCATCAGACCCTTAAGGAGATGTCAAAAATTATTTTGTTTACGAACTAATTAAAAGTAAGTTGCTTGTTCTTGTTTAAATAAATAAGGCACAATATTCTTTATATTTTCCGGTAATTACTTTACGTGTAATTTTCATTTTAGAATTTTGTATTAACATTGTTCGTTTAATGACGCAAATCATGTTTTCTCAACAATAGTTTTATAACAACAATTTAACTTACTGCTTACCTTATTATTTTTTATTTATTTTATAATCACGAACATTGAGAACAATGAAAACAATAAAGTATGAAATACTCAGCTATTATGAACTGTCAATTTTGCATTCTTTCGTTCTAAAATTAAATAATTGTGAATTGCGATTCTAAATTGTTAGAATGTGTCTGTATTTGAAAAGTGTATCGTGAATATTATGTCAAATGCACGGGAATAGTCAGTCCCCCTCGTGACATAGACGGTTCAACGGCGTTTTGACGAGAACATTAAAAGTTTTTATTGTATGCTAGACGGGATAATAAGTCTTAACATTCGGTTTGATGGACGTTTACATTCGATGTCTGACAGCGGTTGCCAGGTGGTCCTTCCATCGGAGTCACCATGCGGTAATCTACGTTCTCGTGCTTCACCGAATTTAAATTTTCTTACGACTGTTGTAAAATATTAGTAGGTATCTTAAGAACGCTTTATTTGCGTGTGTCATACTAATAATCGTAGACGGCCGAATGCGTACAATTTACTACTACTTGTATTATTAGAGGACGCGAAATAAAACTAGAATTATTCACGAAATCTAGGCACAGTTCCAAGTGCGATTAGCAGACTGCGATTTGGTGGGGAACGTTTTGTGCGATACTACGGCAGAGCGCACTACAGTCAAAAGACAGACATTGAACAATCTATGTAAACCAACTCTATGAAAGGTAACACTTTTAACGGATTGTTTAAAGTAAAAACGGTGTTTATATTTTCACTACATACAGTGTATAGTCTGCACTCTCCGCGCAGACTAACATTCATAATATTATTTTTTTTAAACAAAGGGCAAAGGCAAGATCTCACCGAAGATATATCATACAAAATAATTAATACATAACACTTAATTATTAAAAATACATAACAATTAATAAGTAAACATAATAAAACTATTAATGAAATAATATTATTTCTTAACATTATTAAACAAATAAAATAATCAACCAAGCAAATAACATAATATTCTAATTAATCGCCACTAATTAAGTAAAATAAAAACAAATAAGTAAGTAATGAAGCGTTATTGGGAGGATAATAAAAGTTAAATTGATTAGCGCTGGTCCCGGGACAGGTAGGCCGCATTCCACCCCCGGCCCGCGCACTCCCTCCCCCGCGCCCGGACGGGAGTATTTGTCATATTCTAATGTCTCTAAGAATTACAACCATCCAATTCTATTAAGTAAAAATCCTCGAGTGTGTCAATTTTGTAGATTTTACAAAAGTTACTAGGCAGTGTGTGTGACACTGCCTAGTAACTTTTGTAAAATCTACATGTAAGGAAATTAACGCTTATTTGCATCACACCTTTTTAAATATAGAACTGCCTAAATAATTGGTGTTATTGTTAAAATAAAGAATGATTACATATTTATTTTTTAGTGAATGTAATATCAGTATGCGTCTTCTTAAACATTAGAGAGCTCTTGTCGATGTATTTCTTTCCACTTCTCTCTATCTCCTGCCATCCTCTTTAACTGTTCGCACGACACTTTTGTGCTTTTGCTCTGTATGTAGTGTCACACATCATCCCGGATTTTCAGGAATTATAATCTCGAGAACACGGGATCTCAGTTTTTGACAGGCGAGTGTGTCACTACATCACCGAGGAGTCTAAATCAATGAACTATATAATGCATCAAGGACACTACTAGTAAGCTACGTTCGCCCAATGCAGTCGCCGATCTTGTTTCAATTCAACTACTTCTGTCGTCAAACTACATCTTCACTCCTATCTTGATACTACTACTTGATACGATTGGAGGATACTAAACGTGGCACCACTCTTGAAAAGGTACCCTTTACATTAGTGGTTACTACCACATGTTGTCATAAAACTAATTGAATAAGTGTTAAATGGACACACTGCCTAGTAATATGAAGTTATTATATTTAGGCAGTAGGTGATGCAATAATAGTAGATGCAATAAGTTTCAGTTTTAAGAATAATATATATTTTTCCATAGTAATAATGCGGTCCCAGATCCGACGACAAATGCGACGCCGCGGCAGACCAAAAAGGAGATGGCGAGATGAACTCGACGGATTTTAGCCTGGTTGACGTCGGGAAGCTCTAAATAGAGAGAAGTGGAAACGATGGGGGGACATCTTTGTCCAACAATGCGACACCCAATGCTAATATAATAATATTAATTAACTGATTACGCCCAATCATCCTCACTGAACTGATATCTTCTGGGAGAAAAGAAGCCTTTGCCCAGCAGTGGAACATTACAGAATTATACTATACTAGCATATTATACTCGCGTCACGTGAACAGCATGCGTCGAGATTTAATAACTATCTGGCGGAACTGAGTCATCACATCGCGTCGAGGTGAAAATAGGCATTAAATTAATATCGGACAAGGTTGCAATCAAACGAGACCGGTACTCTACGTGTATTTTTACACTACAGCTCGTTTCAAAACACTGCCCTAGAGCCGCTGCCATTTTTACTTATCCAACAATAATAGTTAAAGTGAATAGGATTCATAATATACATTGAGCGCAGAAGCAGAATCCCTGGAATTAATACTCGAATATTAAAAGGAACATTTGTATTATAATTTAATTTTACTGCCTGGTCCCGACCTGGCTGACCATTTTATAGTCCATGCGACTGCGTAGGCGCATTAACATATACACACAAACTATAAATTTAAGACCGGCCATAAAAATACTACTAACACATTTCCTACACTTTGATTCGACCTGTTTATACAGATCAAAGCCGTAGCAAATAAAGTTTATCAAATCTTCCATCATAACTTCGTAAATTCTGGGAATTAATGACCCAGTTCCATGTCTTGGTGTTTATCTTCTTCGTTTTCTCAGTAATATTGTTAATAAAGCACTGCATCACGCCGTTTTATGGTCACGCAAACGTTTATACGACACCTGTGATACACAATGTCACGGCGGTTAACAAACAAACGCGTGGCAAATTGGCAATGAAAGAGTTGTTACTGTGTGAACAGCTGTTGATTACATACAAGGTGATGAGACGTGGCCGCTAATTGCAAATGATTAGCGGGCGCCGTAATGAAGCGATCGGCTCGCAAACAAGTGTCGGTGGAATGGTGTCGGTGGCGCGCTCGGCACCGCGAGAGATTCCCGCGTAGTGTCACTCGCGTGATGGCATCCCGCCCATGAATGAGCCCGATCGCACTCCATTCAACCAGTTTTGGTCGCGCACTGATTACCTCCTAAACCCACTTTTAATCTTATCTACTACATGACTTCGGAACAACACGTGAATCGACTCCGACGCTCGGACCTCATTAAAAAACTGACCATTCAGTCGCCTTCCTCTTTTCATTCACACCTTTTTATAATGTTTTTTGGTGAATGAAGTCGTGTTCGGGATAATTATTGAATTTCGACGATTCGTTACGAATATCGATGAACCGGAAGCCTATCGGCGCGGGTGATTGCATCGGGTGATCAAATTCCGACGTTCAGAAAGTAATTTTATGGTTTTTAAACTGAATCTTAGTTAAATTTTGAATATTCGTGTTGATGTTCGAATATTGAGAGTAAAATGTAATCGTTCAACGCTTTCAATTTATCGCTACCCATTACCGTTTGTCATCGTGTTACATTTGAATTAAATACATATTCTGAATAGTTCGAAACTACACGTTTCATATTTCGTTAAAAATGCGAGTGAACTTCTCATACCCCAACGGGTGTAATTTGAAAATGTCAATTTAAATTTCAAATAACAATACAAACAAACGGAGTGCAGTTCGGGTAGATATTAAACTGGCATTATAAAACGAATCAGTGGTAATAACAGTGGGGATCTAATTAAATTGCCGCCGATAATAATGGCACTCGGGGTCCCCCAGGCCCCTCAACATTTATTATTCTACAACCCTAGAACACAGTGGGTACGACTGTGCTGATGGATTAAGGAAACACGGAATTCTTTTTAAAGCTTCACCAGCGGGATGTTTACGTTCCTTGTAGGTCAGGGTCAGTCGTCTGAGGCCCATAGATAGTTCAGTTAGACAGACGTATGTTGTATCTACTTGTATCTAAACAGCTGGGCAAATATGACGTTTTACATGCAATCATATTCATAATTTAAAGATGAATGTGGCTAAAATGTATTGTTGTTTCTACGCAGTAAATTGGTTGGGGTTTCCTTGTTTCTTAGTGGTATTCGCGGCAATTGAAACACCTTTATATTGTTATATCTGTATTTCATTGCCCGCCCGGGAGTACGCCGCCCCCTCGCCCCGCGCTCCCCTCGCCCCACTCCACGTCCATTAGTGTTTTGTGAATGATTTAAAAGCTCTTTCGGATAACTACTCTGTAAGTGAGTAATTTAAGACTAGCTTCCCATTTTATCAGTGCTCCCCAAATTTGAGTGCGCATTAAAACATTACACTGTTTCTGGTAGGATATTGCTGGAACTCGTTAAGCTAGTCCGTTAGTGGATTGCAATCTTATTTTATTACGTTTGGCTTGGCAAACGTTTTAGATTAATTCATGTGGATGTTTTTAATCAGTTATTTTACTTTGAGTTTATGTAACCACCAAAAATAACTAGTTATAGGTATTATATAAATATATCTTATGTCTTAAATCCACAAAAAATCATAAGAGATGATTTGGTATCATTAATGAGACAAAAAATAATAATCAAACTATACATGAAAAATGTTTATTTTATTCCTCTACAAAATTATGTAAACAGATCACGCATCCATAAAATTGCTATTACTCGCCTTCGCATCACAGTTTGGAAAATCGGAATCAAATTTTGGAAATTCACTTCCGTAGGATGAGGACATTGGTAGCGGAAGAGTCTGTCATCCATGGGTCATAAACAAAGTACACCCTGTGGTAGGAAAATGAACGAACGAATGAACGAGCGTTAGGTGCATGGGAATGAATGTTATGGTAATTTATCAGGGGATGAGATAAGATAGGCTTTGTTTGGAGGCCGGAGTCACGGGCCATGGCCCGACGTTGTGGTTCCACGCAGGCTAATCGGTATGGGGTATATTGCGATACACTGTTTTAACTGTTTAATTAATTTATTCGGTTGGGTTGAAAAGTATAAAATATAACATGCGTAGAAAGTATCACAAGTAACAATATTTGTGCATAGGGATGCTGTGTTTTTGGTTGAAGGAGATATGAGTGTTGAAATATTTGCTTGACTTGCAGAAACTATATTTAAGTCAATGTTAGTGATGTTGTAATAAGATAAACTAATACAGTCCGGCAAGTATAAGTTGGCGGTAACGATTTGAGGAACTAAAACGGCCATCTTGAAAATTCACTTTGACACTTCCGAGTTCATAGTAAACATCGTTGCGAATATTTTGCTAACTACTGTGCTATCATCATGCCTAAAGTGATAAAAAGTGGTACAAGAGAAGCAGTTATAAAAGTACATTCGTTTTGAACACAGTGGCGCACAGCCGCGCCAAGTTATACTTGCCGGACTGTACCTACTTACCTATAGGAGGAAAATAATTATTCCCATAAATATGTTTTAACGATTGAAACAACAGGACCGAAAATTCAAAGTAAAGAACCAGGACCAACAATTTAACGTGGATTCAGAAGCATAGTAACACGTCACTCATGTTGCTTAACAAACGCGAACTATTAACATCGCTTAGTCTTCTTCTTCATCGAGTGGATGGCCAACCGGACCAATCCTGGTGTCCGAGTTATTGAGCCGCCAAAGGCCTCTGACATGGCTCAAGTAACGACTACTATCCGTAGAATAGAAAGTAACCGGGACCGACGGCTTAACGTGCCCCTCCGAAGCACGGAATCATCTTACTTTTCGAGCAATCAAGTGATTCAGCCTGCAATGCCCTAATCAAACTGAGGAAAGTCTCATAAAGAGATTTTTGTGAGGTATCCCCACCGGGAATCGAACCCGGAACCTCCGGGTTGTGAGCCGGGCGCTTAAACCACAAGACCACGGAGGCTGTTATCGCTTAGTCATACGCGAAGAAATCGTTACTGGGTTAATACACAATCAAACTATTGAACATTATCGTAATGTTAGTCATCAAAGTTCAATAAAACAATCAAACACAACAAGATGATTTCGATTATACTGTAGTTTGATTTATTACTTGCCCAGTATTTATGTTATCGGTTATCAGTTGTATAGCAGGTCTTTGTCCCGTATTGTTTATAACTAGGTTTAACTGCAAAAGACTATTTGAACTGGAAATTCGGAATTATATAATTCAACACTAAAAGATTCCATAAATAAGTATGTTCAGGTGTATTGTAATATTGAATTCATCAACTTTTGTAGTTGACTGTACTTACGTTCATTTCAGAATGCGATTCCGAAAAATTCAATGTTGTAAAATATTAATAAATGTGACTAGTTTTACAATCAAATTTTATCCAAAAAATATCTATTTGAATAATTGAATAAGCAAAAATGATTTGCTAAAAATCATCCCCTATCATACTCCCGTAAATCAGTAAAAAGATAAAAAAGATCATTTCGATTACAAATAATTTACGTAAACGTCGAATATGATCGTTAACTTAAAGTACTTTGCAATGTTTCATCGTTAAACGATAGCTGTCATCGTCATTGACAATAGAAGAGTTTGGGGTAAATTGGTAGATGAAAATAATCTATGGTTGTAGCTAACGAGCGCTCAGCGGGGACTTCCACCCTTCGGACGTTCCCCTACAGACTCCGCGACGCCTATTCATATTACATATTATAATTATTGTGAGAATACAATTGTACTTTAAAACTTATGTCACAGAATAGTTATAAGTTATCACTATATTTTTGTTAATTTAGGTGAGCTGTATGAATATATTGTATGACGCTAAGAGTATTTACATATTAAAATTAGATGTATGGATGTTAACTTCTAAAACAGACATTTGCATATACATTATAGGCATTGTATCCAGATTTATTTATTTAGTACACTAGCAGCGCCCTGCAGTTTTACCCGAGTTGTGTCCGTTCCTGTGGAAATTTCGGGATGAAAAGTAGCCTATACCCTTCCCGTTGAATATGTCTATCTATTACAAAAATAATTATTCGAATCTTTAGTTTCTGAGATTAGCGCGTTCAAACAAACAAACAAACAAACAAACTCTGCAGCTTTATAATATTAGTATAGATACGAGGTACGATTTTTTTAAGTGAGTCTGGTTGAAACTATTCCCAAAGTCCTATGATCGATATGCCCGGTGCTCTTTAAATATTAATCTTATCGACTGATTAAAACAAAGTTAAGTAGTCGCTACCATTTACATTTCAATGTCATTCAGATTAATCCATTAGATAATTACAGAATAACGTATCAGACTTATTAATCAAATACGTCAAAACATTTATTTAAATCGCTATTCTATTTTCGAATTAGCTTCAGATATAACGTAATGGCTACACTAGAGCTATGCTATCCTTCTTTGATTTCCACCGCGTTTTGAATCTACCAATCATGTCAGTTTTATAAAAAAGCGAGGTAACTTCGCGATAGTGGTATCCACCAATTATATCAAACGTTAAACGCTTCAGAAAATTCAAAGTCAAAGTCGAAGTCGAAGTCAAAGTCAAAGTCAAATATGTTTGTTCAGTTTTGGCCCCCTATAGGCTCTTTTGAACCACCTACCACAATGTAACATAGCATTTGTAAAAGGGTAGACTAAATACTTAATATATTTAGTAAAGCGAACGTGATATACGGACAGACAAATAGACATGGCGAATATAAAAGGGTTAAGTTTTTTGACATTTGGCTACATAACCCTAAAACAATATTAGGTTATGGTAGTAAAAAGTATATTTAGATAATAGTAGTAGCAGTAGAGGTCACATTAGCAGTAGCAGTCAGAGTGCGCGGGCGCAGGTCATTCATTGTTTGCGATGATGAGTCGGGCACAGATTACCCAAAAGTTACTACGCATGGTCGTCGAACAATGGAGGCACAAGTCACAGCAAACAATGCTTTTAACATTTTTCTGTGGTTTCCTATAAATTAACATAATATGGTACTGTAGAGAACAACATTTTTGAGATTTGTTTTCGATGTTTCAAATTAAAGGTGTATTCGTAACTTGAATTTGATGGTATAATTATGTCAAGTTGAAAGTGCATGGAAGCAAGTTATTTCTACTACATTAAGGTACACTTAAAACATTAAAAAAAAATCTATTGACTTTTGACTTATCTTTGCCCTACTTTTGAATTATATTATTACTAGCAGCGCTCCGCGGTTTTACCCGCGTTGTGTCCGTTCCCGTTGGAATTTCTGGAATTTTTATACATATAAACCTTCCTCTTGAATCACTCTATCTATTATAAAAAACCGCATCAAAATCCGTGCAGTAATATTTGAGTTTATCTCGAACAGACAGACAGACACAGACCGGGGACTTTGTTTTATAATATGTAATGATATCCCTAAAAACACTACCCAAATGTCCATTAATTGAAGTTAGCCCACAAACAATCCAAAGACGTATGGAGTACAAATTATCATACAAATTTTGTCTTCGACACGTGTAAATTAAACTCGGTTGTCGTTTAAAATTATAAAGGAACGGGAACTTGTTAAAGTATTCCGGGCCGTATGAAGTTTTAACGAGGTTCATATAGAGGCCTCGCGATACTTATTAGTTTAGGTACCCATTGTGCGAGGTGGTAGGTGATCTTAGGCGGCACTTCTGAATAACTTATACGATTTTATTTGTATTATTTAAATATAATTGCTTCACGTCTAGTTAGGAATAACTTTTGAAGACAGTTTTGAAGATATTTAGTTCGTTTTAGACTGTTTTTGGACTGCCTAAACGCCCAAATTTAGATCATGTAGGTCTCAATGTATGTATTGTTAGTTGGTTGTCCCAATGTCTATATAGTTATTTTAATCAAGTAAGTTATATGGAACTTAGAGAATAACAATCAAAATATGATAAAATATATGATTATTCAATGTTAATGTTGCTCCAAAAATAGGTGAAAGTCCAAAAAACGGAAGCCTAATTTTCCAAAACAAGAGAAAAAGCTGTTTAATTACGGAATTTTAATTCACACGTATTTGAAACAAAAAGCAATTTGTCTAACTTTACCATCGTACCATGAAATCGTGATTGTAATCGTACAAAAATTCCTATAGGCGAGCGATACGTAGCGATAGAGGGAAGCATTCAGCATACAATAGTAGGGGCCATGGATGGTTGGTACTGATAAGTTCACACAGAACTGCATTCGCAAGTTTATATAAACACTATAAGTTGTAATTAGATTTTAAACGACTACATGAGTTTCCACCTTATCATTTAGGTACTTCCACACTTAATTTTATTTTAAATAATGATCGATAAAAAAAATAGCTATAATAGGTACTTCTAGGCGAAATTTGCTCATGAGTTCGAAGCCAAATTACTTGCAAACCTAACAAAATATAAAGAATAAGTACCTTCAACATAACCACTATGATACAACCATTTTTGTTTTCCATGACTGTACCTCATAAATATCTTCATAACTACCATACTACCATTTTAAGTCAGAAAAGTTTATCAATTTAAACGTCACATTTCATGCTCACATTTCTTAAAAACGACGCCACCACCTGACTCGCAAACTTTTCAAAAATCCAAGCGAACTATTTTAGAACTAGTTCCGATTGACCCAGTAAGTACGACCCCTAGTAAAAACTGGAGTAATTGATTGCAACGGGACCTCATTCCGTTGATTGTATAGGGCTCCAAATTGCATATTTAACGTTTGGGAAGCACCCTTCGGCCGTTACCAATTTGAGGAGCGCCCTTGGCCTGGCCGCTTACACCCTGCTGTGTTCAATAGTATGGAAAACATATGGTTTGGCAACATTGTTTAGGAGAATCAAATAGTGTCATAATTGATTGAGATGCGTATATCGTGTTGATTTGAGTAATATTTAAAAATAAAATTCTAACCACCTTATTTATAAATGATCTCTAACTAAATTACTGTTATAGAGTGTTTTGTCTCTTTTGCTCTTTCGAAAATAGCGTACGTCGGAAAGGGACAAATAATTTGATAGATAAAATGCTTTTTTAGATGATAGCTAAAAGGAAACCAATTTGGCCAAATTTTTCTAATTACACCCATTTCTCAGGTGAAAATTGGCCAAGAAGATATATAAATCAATAACTGATGTAATTAAAATCAGGAGCAATACTGTAAAATATAAATAAATAGATAAAGATCTACTTGAAATTATCTTCATAATGATACCTACTGAACACATTCTCGAAACTAATTGAAACATGATATTACCTTATCAGTATAATTGGTTATTGATAAAGCTTAGTCGAGAATCATTTGCTTTTCGTGCTACCGAAATTGATTTATAATCTTTAAGATAAAAATACAGCGCATAAATAATTAGATGTGCAATATAGTATAATTTATTCATACATAAGATGTCAAAAATGCTCATTAACCTCTTAAGGAATCTTATGACGAGTCTCAGATAACGAAAAACAATTTGACGAAGAGCGAAAAGTTATTTGACGAAAATAAATAATGTCTAAATTTAAGGCGTACCGTTAAAAATAGACTTATAAATTTTCGGTGAGTAATGAATCATGATTGCTAAACAAACTATGGAAACGTAGAGTGGATTGATATTGCAAAATGATCAGTTAAGGGCCACGGACGTTATCACGAGCAAATATCCCGCCCTCACGAGATAAGATAAGAGATAACTGCAATGTGGGAAGATGAAGAATTGTAACCGATATTACTTTAATTAAGTACTTGATGTTGTTAATCAAATCCTTGGTTATGGTATTTTTAGAATGTTTGTTGGTATAATTGGTATAATTAGACAAATAAGAAACAGTCCCGAGATTGCTTTTGGTATCTATGTCATTGAGATTGGTTATTGCAATCTTTTTCAGCTGAAATTTGAGATTTATTATAGTGAAATAACAACTTTAATTCTGATTTTACAAATCTTAAAAATTTTGACAGTAATTTACATTTTTAAAAGTATGCAAAATTACAAATTAACATCCGATTTTGTAGGTGTCAAAAATCAACCGGATGCTATAGACATGGAATATTGGAACCAGTCGTAAATAGAAAACTGCATAAAAAATAGACAATGACAATATTTTTAGTCATAGATTTACAGACTCCAATGAAATAGGTGAAGAACTAATGTCATAATGTGGAAATGAATGCGCATAATCTACAAACTGTCGGATTTGCAGGCAATCGGTACAATGTTTATCCAAATCCGTGATAGTGCGATGCCTATGCACATCTAAATTTCACGTTAATCTTCGTGAAAACCAACTAGCATGTTGTAATATGTACCTACTGGTGTAAAGTGTTTAGTTTAATTTAAATATTAATTTAAATCCAATGTGTAATTCATTAGTTCTGTTCAGAAATTGGTTGGGATTTTATTCGATGGTACTTGGCACTTTGGTCTGAGCGCTTCCGTGCCATCTTGCTTTGGTAAACTCGAACACGAAAAATATTTAACTACGAGCATAATCAAACTAAGGGTAAGTCCATATCTGACGCATGTACCCTGAAAGTCCAGCCGTGGACGCACCCTAAGACGCAACACTTTTTATAAGTTGACCCTGACTAAAATTAGTATTAATTGTAATTTTTTATTTTATTATTTAAAAATAATTGGGTTTATAATTTAGCTCACAAATTAATATTTAATTTACGACGCAGACAACAACTAGCCAAGAAAATAAAAGTTGAAAAAATATAGACTTATTTCAAAAAATGTTTACTTAGCCAAGTTAGGTGGGAATTTTAAACTGCATGTCTCTACAAAATATGGGTCGAAATGCAACCCTGTCAAAGTAAATTAATATGATTGGCCTCGGATCCCCTGATGGGCTGCGATTTTTCTATACTTTGGCAAGATTCCATAACGTTATTTCTGAGAGTAGAAAAAGTAGGAGTCGTCAATGATCACAGCAAAAAATTACCTGTCATTGTTAAACAAATATTGGCAATAGTCTCAAAACTACTACAAACTGTCATTAAAAAAAGCAAGCATCTATAAATAAAATTACACAATATTGTATACAATTAAGAGATTATAAAATAAATTAGGAAGAGGGAGTGAGTCAGTTCGGAACATAAATACGGGCATTGTCTCGCTATTATAAAATTAATAATAACAATGACTCAGTGTAACGAATAAATCAAATTACATCGCCCACAATGTGAGGGAACAATGAAAACAAAATATCGTTTAAAGTAACGATTAAAACATAAGACAATGTTCTGTGAAGACGCGCTATGGTCGCGACTCGCGAGTACCGCCGACTCATCAATCAACCATCCACCGACTTTACTCGTTACACATAATTAATCACTGAATATAATTAAACGCCCGATGACAGGGCATTATAATCGCAATATTCCGCGAAAGAATATTGAAAACTTTTTAAAACCCTTTCAACCCTACCGTGGCCATCTTAACGGTTTTCAATTAATACTTAAAGTGACTTGCTTCTTCGGTCTTTTGGCCGATTAATTGATAACAAGATTGTGGAATCATAGTTTGATATTGAGGGAGTTTTGTTCCCTTCTAAGTTCTCGTGATGGCTTTGGATAATGAGCCGCAAGATAATGTTAGATTTGAAGGTTTGACGCGGCGGGCGCGGGCGCGGGCGGCGTCTGGTGTAGTGTAATTACCTAGTGACTCAGCACTGCTTTGTTCACCCTGCATAGGATCCGCGAACAAACTTGTTTTAATTAATTTCGTGTCTCGAACAAGCCTTCAGTTGATTGTTATCTACTTAGTTGCTGTTAGCACTCCGGACGGCCCGATAATGAAGCAACAAATTGTTCTAAAGTCGGCTTATGATTATGATAGTACACGGATAGATTACTGTACAAAAACAAACATTGTTAACTTTTTATTTTATCGAGAGTTAGTCTACTTATTTGCCTATTAAATGGCGAATAACAAGGATACTTACGTAATTGGCTACTTGGAATTAATTCCTACACTAACTATGAACGTAGAAAACTAAACCACTACCACTTTTAGAAAACATAAGTTATAACGACAGACACTATATTTAGATAACATACGCCTAAGGACATGTGTTTCAACATAATTACTTTAATTGTAATACGTAACTATTTAATTTATTATCAGTTTATTCGACCAATAGGATAGAGTAACAAACACGCGGCCCCATTGTTTGGCGCGTCCGTTGCCATGGCAACCGGTGAAATATGGGCTCCGTCCTCCTTACCTCGCTTATTGCCGTTATTAGCTAAGGATACCTATTAATTTCACCTTGTATTACATTTTAATGTGTGCAATCGTTGCTTTATCGCAGCCATTCAAAGAATTCATTCGGCTAGCGAATGCGGTGTAAACTATATGATTTAATGCTTGTAATTGTCACGTACACTTAAAATTTCAAACAGTTAGCATATACTATAAGTTCTTTCAACAATATAGGGTAGCCATTTAGTGCTAATAACATATCATTCAAGAGATGACTTTCTAAATAATAATTAGTACCAATTACAACACAGAATTCCTTCAACAATCAAATGCGATGACTGGCAGGATCTGCGGCCGCACGCAGCGAAGAGTGGATCCTCCTTCTCATTCTAAACGAGGCAAAAACTACACAATGTCCACACTCGAGGCCTTCAATCATTGACATCTTAAACTACCATTACGTGGAGTGTTCATTAAGATTATACAAGATAAAAACATTGTTATAGCAATTTGAAATGAACACACGCAATAAGCACTCCATTAAATTATTTGAAGAGCAAATTCATCAGAAAATTATAGACATTTTCAAACAGAGAATGTATAGTTTCCATCGCAGAGTAATAAATGTACTGGCTTACGACGGTCTTCGTTATTATAGCTATGTTGGATTATGCCCGTCTCGTCTTTAGCTACTTAAACTAATATTAACATTCTTGGATTTGAAGAATTTAAATCGTATACAATAAAAATAGAGGTTAAACGTTTGTTCCTAAATTCTTCAAACATCATTATTCTCGGAGACCCTTCTTACCTACAAAACAAATAAGCTACGGTTGAATTTGTTTACTTTTAGATGGTAGTTGAATTGCCTCTTCCTGGAACACAGGTTATACTATAATCACTGAGTAAATATGGATAGAAAGATCCAACTCAAATTGAGAGACCACATGTAAATAAACTAACTACTTCACATCAAGACGTAATTATGATGCAACTACTAAAACATATAGAATGGTGATAGCTAAAGAGAAAGCGATGAAAGCTAATGGAAAATTTGTCAATTAATCTTAATTTAATAGACAAATTACTTTTGGCCACAATTTCTAAAAGCATGATTTAATTATGAATATGCAGAACGTTGAATGCGAGGTCCGTTTCCGCCAAACGGATAAGTAGGCAGCTATAACCTGTAATGGAAACCGGTTTAGTCAATGTGGACTTACGAGCCGGGGAGAGGGCATGCGCGATATCAAAGCAGGTGTTCCATGGGCCTACTGCCTCAATAAGAATTCCAAATCAAGCCTTAAATAGTTCGGCTCAGATTAACTTAATCACCGTTTGCCTATAATTGATGTCGACAAGAAAAGACTGGCAGATATTATTGGAATTTGGATAATGTATGTTGTTGCCAAACTGAGAACTAAATTCAGTCACATTATAGACAAGGTACCTATCTCGTTTTATATCACAATTATGGTGACGCAACCAAGAAGGCAGGACGGATTCTTATTATACAAATGGAAAAATAATTGGGCATGTTGGACGTGAAATTGGTGCTCGAAAGACCCGAAACTTTAGGGTTTTAGGAGACACGTGATCAAATTGAATTCCAATCGTATTCTGCATCGGCATGTGGAGATAAGTTTGGGGTGGCGCTAGTGTGTTTATAACGTGTATTTAATAATTTAGAGACGCCGCCGCTCCCTCGTCTCTTCTTTGAATAATTAATGGCACAACAATAACACTAAAAGCTTATAATACACCAGTATAAATGTCGTTTTTATCATAGTTTCATAAAATTATTACGACTTCTGCCACACAACCTGCAGTCTTTTAATAAACTTTAATCTATGTTTAAACAGTTTTATGTAATTGAAGTTGCTTTTGTAGTCTATATTTAATGTCAAAATATGATTATAAAATAATGAGTAGATTACGTTATAATAATGTTTGTTGCAATAAATTCGTTTAGTACCTAATCCTCTTATCTTAACAATCAACTTTCGTTTGAGAAGGAATATTCTGTACTAAATAAAAAGCTTTTATATTACCGAAACATGGGAACGCACACACCTGTCGCACCCCGCATTTAGAATACCGTCTGGATAGTCTATTATACATATTTATTTACATTTCAATTCTAACAAAATAATAAAAGATTACAGAATACATTTATGATAGAAAAATAAGTTTATTTTGTGGATACAATTTTGTATGAAGATAAATTATAATACTTTTCTGGTTATTCTACGATCTTGTCCAGTTTGTTTCATTTTGTTAGATGTTATTAAAACATAGAGAGCGGTAATTTGCATGAGGGTGCAGTAGAATGCGTTTAATTCGTTAATAAATCAGGCAGCGGGGTGGGTCGAGTTCATTAGACTGATCGCCCGCGGCCTTCTGGGGTGCGGTGCCCATTCCATCCACCTCACTTCTATTACTTGATGTATTTCATTTGGCAAGAGCACGCCGTGATCGATGCGTCGCTAATTTGATTTGCCTCTTTTAGTCCATCACCGACAAACAGCCCATCATAATTAGCTCCGATAAATTGATGGATGTGATTACATTTTCCCACAATCACACTCGGATTTGTTGCCGAATCTAAATGGGAATCTTACTTAAAATAAGTAATTAATTGGCGCTCATAACTTGGGCTTATCGCTGGCATAAATTAAGGTAGATTCTCGCAGAGGCGCCTCGTCCACGCACGTAGTGAAACTTTTAATTGCATTTAGGTCTATCACTGTCGTCAACCGGGAGTTGTGAACACCCGCAGAGATTGTACTCTTCTTTACTCAGTTTCTAGGAAATAAGCTTTTAATATTATAATCTTCTTTATTAACAAGTTTAACATTCAAACTTGAGGTGCAAGTTTTATTGGGATGGTAAATGAAATGCTCAATGTTCCTCGGATTGAGTCAATTTCATTACAGAGTTCGGTGTGTTGTCTCGAGTTAATTAATTTTTAAAATTAAAATTGTCACTGTGTATCCGGGTGGGCAGCATAAACATAATAGAATAGAGGCCAGGACCGGACGAGAGGACTCATTAATTTAGATGATTGTACAATTATCTAAATATAAGCGGAGCGAGACGCCGCTGGAGGGGGCACTCCATCCCGAACGAGGGAGGGGAGCGGGCACTCGTTTTTAATTAAACCCACGATGAAATGAACTGGTCCGTATAATATTGCTTAGACATGTTTTAAATTAATTTCAACCCGTCTTATTACGAATGATTTGATGAAATAATTAGTACGTTTCATGGATTTGCATGGTATTTATTAATATGTATTGTTTTCTTCGTATGTAATTGAAGCTTATCGTGAGCTAGTAACACCACTATTTGTGGTGAAATAATTGATCAATACAATACAATGTTGTATGAGTAATGTCAGCAATCAAGTATGTAGGTACCTGTATTGGGAAGGTGCCGTATAGTCACGTTTCACCTTTATTTTCCCGTATCGGTCTGAACTAGTAATTAAGTTTAGAATTCTGTGGTCAAATTGCCAATGTATTTTACTCAGTTGTGTTTCAGTTTCTAAATTAATCTTTATAATAAGCCTTTAGATGTTGTTACATTTTAATTAAATAATGTAATAAAGGCCGGTTGTTCGTCATAATTTTGTTGTACATACTTAATTTAAATTGGTGTAAGAATAATAACAATTAGGGCCCCCATGACGTGGCTCGGCGTGGCTCGTAAGGGTTACAGCCTCCGCCGTCTCCTCTATTTGTTTTTCGTTAAAGCTTTAATTAAAAGTACGTTTATTTTAAAGAAAATTGATGTTCAAAGTAAATAAATCCTTGATGGATTAATTATCTCTTAGTAATTGAGTTTCACCTGACGGTGATATAATTAGTTAGTTGGTGTTGTTCTCGCCAGTTGGTTATAATTAAAGATTTGGAGATAACTGTTGGGAACTGTATGAGTCCGTATTTGTTGTTGAATAAGATAAATTAACTTGCTTGATATCTAGAATGAAACATTGGCAGGAATGGACGTAAGTGTTCCGTGACCTTGAAACACAAAACATTTTTATTTGTGAGTTTAATTCTTTAATTAACGCTTTTCCTGTCTTGAGAGCTTTAATTAACACCATTGTGTCATGTTGTATTAACTTTTATTATAAACATCGATTATTGAAACTGTATTGTAGTTGTAAACTGTGCTATAAGTTGTTCAATTGTCTCATGTGGTAGACGATATTGTTCATTAGCATCGTCGGAAGTACAATCACGACCAGCCTGACAGCTGTGCATAACCACGTGGGCATGACTTCTGTTATGTTTCTCTTGTCAATGTCTCGTCGTCTCGTTGATAAACAAAGCCTCCGTAACTATGGGTAAGTTTACTTTAATTGTGTTAGTATCTGCAGTACGGCAGCCCGTTTGCCTAACAGACTGTTTACAAACACTCGTTTCAATTTGGCGCCCAAACAAGCCGAAGACCTCGTTCGTTTTAAAATATAGTTACCTAAAGGCTTTGTCCTCTGGGGTCTGACAGCGGCGCGTCCAGGCTCGGTGCCTCGAAGGGACCGCCGGTCTCCGAACCGGCAAGATGCACCAAACAAAAAAACTTAACAATAACAGAAAAAAACACAACTAACGTATAAACTTGAAACTGTGCTGCCAAATGCAGTCTTTCGACCTTAGAGTTCTTCTAGATGATTATACCGGTCACTTTTAAACTCTTGTAAAACTTTGAAACAAAACTGAGTGGAGAACTTCGGAAAAAGTATGAATATTCGCGGGGTTCGACGACACCTCCCCGCGTGGCGCTTCGGTCGCGACTGAGCCACGCGGCGCGGCGGCGCGCGGGGCCCCCGCCCCGCGCCGCTCCGCGCGGTATTATTTGATTAATTCGCCTCCCCCTTGTATACTCGGTGAGTCGTTACGGCGAAGGCGACGGTAAGTTTTTAAATTCAGCGAGGACCGGGACCGGGACCGGGACGTCCGCAACCTTCACCTAGGCGCTTTTTATTGTTTTAATTGAATTAATTAAGATCGACGGGTGCTAACAAAGATTAGACGTTAATAAGCAAACTCTTGAAGGATCCGTCCCGTTCATGGTTAATTACCTCGGTTGCGGTCGTACTTGTTCCGTGGAAAAAATCTCAACTTGAAATAATGAGTATAACCTACCAAGAAACGCAAGAACCGCTAATTGGAGTGCATTTGCATACTGAAGTAAAATAAAGTCTGAGTGAGTTATTTTGACGACGTCAGTTACTAACAAACAACTGACTGCTGATGAATGACTTTATGGAATAACGCTTAATTAATGAGAGAATGTACTACAAAATGTGGTTTTATGCGGAGGGTTTACATCATGCCGAGATTTATTTGGTCCATCCTGCACCTGAACGTCTAGTTGGCATCTTGTAACGCTAATAAATATCGGATTACCAATTAAACCGACAAAGGCTAATAATTAGCCGTTAACTATTGAACCGAATCCGTGAGTTCATTTGTTGGCGTTCCCACGGATCTACGAAACGAGGGAGATGTGGTGTTTAGAGAAAACGAGGTGCCTCTTCGAATATTAACTTGCTCGAATTATTATTACGGTTGTAATTTTGGTTATTAAGGAGACAAAGAAGTAATGGGTTATATCTTTTCATCTTTGGTCCAAGATATTTGGTAAAGACAGCCAAAGAGAACTGTGATAGTGCCTTTTTAAAATTGTGGTATGCTCTTCGCATGATACCATTACTGCGCAACATAACGTAGCAAAGCTCTGATAGAAAGGCCTAATTCCTAATACCATCCTAAATTTGAGGGAAGTTCAGGAGAAGAACATAATACAAGTTTTACAAATTGAACTCATTCCTCAATGTATTATGACCGTAAAATGACTGACTTGCTTTTTCTAATCAGTCCAATTATCCATTTGTTTAAGGTAAAATATTTTAAATAATAAAGGAAATAAGAAAAACATGTAGTTGCTAAAACAATTTGTAAATTGCCACAAGTACGCTTTATCAAAACCCATTATTACACCTTATTAATCTTTAATTATAAAATTAATTAACCAGTTTTGTATTAAAAGATACAGGAAACTCGTTACATAGGCGTCAAGTTACAAGAAAAAGGTCGGTACCGATTTCGGTTTAATTTTTGAGTTTATTCTACGGCTAATTCGATCCCGAACGGATCGATCATCTCAGCTGCGCGAGCGCAGGTGAGCTTTGCACGATCGTTACCCCTACCATTGCCAACAATATATGAAAAAATCGTATCTCTCACTGTCGCAAATATATTAAATAATAACCTATTGAAATTGTCTGTATAGTGCTCATCTCACTTTTATGCCCTTTAACTTGCCATACTATGCCATATAAGTTTTGAGCAATGTACATTATATTATAATATAAAAATTTGGCTATTATACTAAAAGTTTGGATTTGACATATAAAGGTCAAAATGACATATATATGTTAAATTCATTTCATTTAGATTTTTGAAAAAAATAAATACAAATCCTAATTTTATGCTTTCAGAGACAACCAAATGGGATCAGTTATTGGATATATGTATTATGCTATAAGTCAAAAGAAGGACATAAAAGTAGTGTATAAAAATATTGTTGACTGGACTGTCCCGGTTTCAGCATTAATTTTCAGCGAACACGGTGAGTTGTATCGAGAGTATTATTTTTCAGTATGTTGTAGATAAAATGAAATTTCTTTTAAAAGTATTGATTTAGTAATCTGTGGTATTGGCTATTTAGTAATCTGTGGTATTGGTAAATCAATTTATTTGGAGGAATATGTTACGTGTCAAGATCATTTGGCGATTTTATCGTTTTATACGTTAAAATAAAAGATTTAACTGTCTTGAGTGATTAATGAAAGATTAAAGTTTAAATGCTCATTAAAATTTAATGTTTCTCTGTATGAGCGATTATATCATTTAATTAAAAGAACGTAAAATTTTCCACGCTATATTTACCTAAATTCAAAACAAAAGACTAATTAATTTAATTAGTATACAAAACATTTATCACGTTTTAATTGCAAAAGGTTCAAATAAAAAAGGTCGATACACATTCGAAAAATAAAATATTTATTCGTGACTCAAATTGAGTCCTGTAGTAGGGGCACTCTGAGTCGACCGAGTCGGTCATGTTATTAATCTTTGTTTAAAGTTAATGGCCCATATTAATCACGGGTATTACGTCTATATGAATTTAACCCGGTAATCGGTGACTCAACTGCAGATATCAAGCCATTAATTACGAAAACAAATGCATTAAGTACTTGGAATAAGTCAAAAATTAAGACTGCTTGATTACACTAAATGTCTAATTGTAGGTAATAATTTGACAGGAGCTGTCAGTTAGCTCAATTGTTATATAAGTATTTTGAAATGAAACTCGTATCAATACAAAGAAGGTAATTAAAATTATTAAGAGGATATGCGATATGGATGGTTATTCAATGAACCGTCTGAATTAAGACAGTATTTAAAAAGGAATCAATAATAACTTTAAAACAGTTATTTGTCTGTAAATTTAGTTTAATCTGTATTAGATAACTCAATGTCCATTACTGGTTTACAAAATAGGTTCTATATTGTTGGATTAAGGTTCAACTATTGAGGAAGTTAGGAACAAACAGATACTCGTAGGTACGGCAGGTGACTGTGTACCAGTAACTATGAGCTAATCTGTGGCGTTGTTTAGTTAATTAGCATATCAAATGCACCTTTAGATATTGTAAACTAAAGTAAGCTAATAGAGGCTATTGTTTTTTTAACTTAATTTACATATATATATACTTTCACCCTATCTTTTTCGCCGTTATCTTTTTAAACCTTTTGAATAATTATCCTTAAGTGTTGCTTATCCGATACAGTTTTTTATAATGGTTTGAAGTAAAAAGAAACTTATTACTAACTAATAAGGTCCTTTTTACTAACTTATATTATTATGTACACCTTGAAACCTAAATAAGATAATATCTGAGGCAATGTGCGCTTGTATTGGAAGTTAAATAATTAGGAATCCATCCAAAAATAATTCGCTTCGCATCGCATTCTGCCATACAATCAAATATCAACTAAAATTGGCTCACTTCTCATTCCGATACCTTCAACTAACTTTGCAAAAAAGTGTTGAAATTGTACAAAAGAGACCCCACAATTTAATCAACCATTCATTGGTTCTGAATCGCTGAACCACAAAAGATATAAAGCGTTACTTAAGGACGATAAGTCAGAGTTATTCATTTTAATAAAGTATTCACAGACCACGATGACGCAGACTACGAGCGTCACATATCATTGTAGAACAAGGCTTACAATTAAGGCGGGAGTACACAGTAGTGCAGGGTGTCCGGTCACAATACGCCAAATGACGACCCGGTACGCAACGCAAATGAAGAATATTGTCGCATGCCCTGAATACTCCTTAATGATACGCTGGCTAGACTTGTCGCACGTTTGCACGTTAATTATAATATGTTTGTGCCCACCTGTGTAACCCCAGCCTATATTAATTGTCTGTTAATTGGAGATTGAGGGTGATTAGGCGGCATTGATTTCGCCGTTCTAGTGGCTTTTAGTTTAATGATGTTATTGTGGATTTAATGCATTTCATGGATATTAATCTGCTGCTGTGTATGAGATGTCATTGACATTTTCGTTCGTATGATGCTTGTTTTAATTACTTCCGTAGTAGTTGGTTATGTTTGAGTAGGTTTAATTGTGGGTTCCAGTTCCTGAACGATGGGAGAGACCTAAAGGGTGCCTTACATCCAGAATGTGTTATGCTTTTTGGGTAATCGTACTTAACAAGGCGTAGCTACTTA
Organism: Cyclophora albipunctata; assembly: GCA_963082685.1. Taxonomy (NCBI): domain Eukaryota; kingdom Metazoa; phylum Arthropoda; class Insecta; order Lepidoptera; family Geometridae; genus Cyclophora; species Cyclophora albipunctata. The sequence goes on along the minus strand of OY720115.1, from coordinate 8,067,720 downwards.
GACGATCAAAAAAGTCTATTAGACCTCGGCTCTCGGTGTTACAAGCTCAACTGCATTTAAAAAATATTACCTAAAAATGATACTCAGACGACAGTTACCTGTACCCATTACATGTAAACTCAAACCCAGGTAAAATGATAAATGTTTCCTCATTAAATTGATATGTAAACATCACAAAGTTAACTTTGCTCACGGAACGTTTTTTCCCGACAGTCAAGTGATCATTTGTTGTAAGTCAACAGAAACAGTAAACACATAGTTAAGGTCAAGTGTTATCGTCTAATATTAGTTATTACGAGTCTCAAACATGCGTGACGTAGTGTGAAGATTTATATGGATAGTTAACCTAGACCCCTGCTCCGCTGACCTCCCGAAGAAAGTGATGATTTGACCCCACCGCCACCTCAAAATCATCGAGGGGAATTCGCCATACGGCTCGACTTTGCCGGTTTTGAAAACGGTTAATTAACTTTAATAACTTGGGTGTGTTATTTTATTACCTCAGACGAGAAATGTGTAGGTAAGAATAATTTATTAATCACGAATCCATTGGTATTTAATTGCTTAGTAATGTGTATAATTATTTGTTCATCACGAATTTAAACTTTACTTAAAACGAATATGTTTGTTGTAGTTTCCCTTGATCTGTTCCTAAATTTCCGTCTCGAGCAGACTTAGGTACAGATATCAACAAAATATGCAAATCATGTTGTTTATAATAATTAAGTGAATTGAGATAGCGTTGAGTGAAGATGAGTATACCGAGTGAAGACGAAGAGAAGAGTCGCGGGCGAGCGTCGTCATCGAACGAGCGCGCATTACGTTCGATTGTAGGAGCAGGCGCGGCCTAATTGCCAGCATTGTGTCGGCATGCAGATGTGAATGGGCTTTGATTTGGGCCCAGGGGCGCGGGGCCCGGGGCAGGGGACAAATCGCTCGTTACGGCTGCAGGTAAACTTTCATTGAGCGTCGGAAGGCGTCGGACGTGAGAGGCGGCCGACAAAATGCCCTCGTTATTCGCCGCCGAATCACTAGCTCATTGTACTCGGGGAAACGGTAGACGCGGTCGCCGAATCACGAAAAAGACTTTAAATGAGGCGTGAGAAAGCACCAAATGAACGTTTGTGCACTGAGCGACGTTTAATGAACGATTGATATTAAAGTGGCATTCATTAACGCGAATCACCAGATATTGTCTCGGGACAAAACGAGGGTAAACACCTAGAGGAAATGTTAGCTTTAGGAATGTTGGAGATTATCAAGGTTTCGGATATTTCGACAGTTCATCGGGCCACCTGTTGCGGCGGGGGGTGAGAGAAAAACTGAGAGTCGTTCGAGAGGCTGCCCGCGCCCCGCGCCCGCCGCCCCCGATGCGCTCCTTTGACCGACACTTGACACCACGCCAATTAAAACCTTACTCCTGGCGTTTTGACTGCATGCATACGCCACACGTTAGATTTAGTTTTCCATGTACAATTTTAATTGAATAAATGTACTGAAATACTTTAATTGGAACGGAATAAAACACGTGGATGGGAAAAGTAATTGGCATTGGTTTTTGGTTAGAAATATTTCTAACAAGGTAGCTGAAGGTATAGTTTTTTCCGTGTGGAGTGTGAGTGTGAGGTTTCGTTAGCGTTTGTTATTCACCTGTCTGAGGGAGCCAGGGACGCAGGGAGGGAGCCGAGGCGGAGAGTCAGGGACAGGTGGCCGCGGGCCCCGGGCGCAACGGCACCAGCCTGTTACCATGTGCATACATTTGTGTGTAAATTAAAAATTTAATTAACAGCATCAAATGTAAACATTGCATTTATATCAAGAGTTCCGCGTCAGCTGTTATAAATTATTTTTTTCATATGTATGACGGTACCCGGTTTTTCTATATTACTTTCGTTTTCTTGATTAGTGCGTAATAAGCCGAACGGTTCGTAACACGCTTCGGAACAATAATATATTACTCACATGGTCATTTGTTAAACATCCAAAGGTCAAACTGTAGGCTATGCATGCATATTAATAGCGTGTAACTAAAAGAGTTTTTGTACGTCCGACAGTACAACAAAAGCATTTATATCCGACTGCCAACCGTGAAACTGGTATCAAATTCTCTCTTTTTTTAGTCAGTTAACAAAACCCAAAATGTTTATAACGATTAGGTGTCCATCCTTTTGTAAAATAATAATAAAAAATGTAGTGGTTGTCGTTGAATGTGTCTATTATATTCAATTATTTCAGTTTAATTTTACGTAGGGACTGAAATTATACACACTGCAAAATAAAAACAAAAATTTGCTACCGAACAAACCAGCCAATTAAATAAAAGTTAATAAACAAAAACAAACATCGAGCAAAAGTAGAAACTTGAATATGCGAATGTCTTCGCACGTGATTTCAATATTTCATCTGGAAGGCTCGCAATGGAGTGCGGTCGGCCTCACGCGCTCACTCCTGCAATTACGCGCTTGTGTCATATTTACAGGGCAGGTAATTGCCATTCAATTACGAAGCCGGCCCGCTGTGCACTCGAGCGAGAGGTCCGACACCGCTCGATACCCCCGTCCCGCTCGCACACTCAACCGGCCATCAATCATCGAACACCCCCCGCCGGCAACCATAGGGTTGGGACACAAAGCAAGTATCTCAACCAACAATACTCGATAAATGGCCGATGTTACAGTAAATTGATTTCGAACTGAACGGAATCTGGACGATCTTGTTTAACCGAAATAATGGATTAATTACGGTTTCAATTCGGTTTTTTTTAGTTTTTTTTTTAAATAAAATTAGGCGATATTGTGTAATCTAAATAAACTAAGATGAGAGAATTACACTACCAACTGAATTGTTGGCATAATTATTTAAAAATTGCTCTAATGTAAATACATATTTAAACGTAAATAACAAAAAAAAATTAGATTGAAAACCAAATATCAATTGCATTATACTATGACAAGATCTATCAAAATTACATATGAATATGACAAGATCTAGAGCAGAGCAGAAATTCCGCTGCGGGACATTTCTAACGACACCGCAACAAGACCGCAAATGTCCGCAAAAGTCCAGCTTAAAACCGCCTTACTTAAAAGTAACCTTAAAATATGACAACAGACACAATAAAATGTTCAATACTTAAATATGACAATTAACCATAATAAAATGGTTAATAAATATGAGATTTATCTCCATGCTTTAAGCTCTAATAAATTATCGATATTAATAACGTAACAACCCTATAAGAAATTACGTACTGGTTCAGGTATGATGCTTTTGTATCTTACCCCGAGCAATTCTCTGGCCAATGTTCCAAATGAAGTGAAATATTCCAATCTAACAACATCGTTTCAAATAACTGTTTAATATGCATAGGTTAAGAACGGAATTGATAGGTAATGCAAATCTTTGTCGAGTTATTCAAACTCTACGTTTAGATTATGCTGTTATGCTGTAGATCAGATGCGGAGCTAGGATTTTGGCTTGGAGTGGTTTGGCCTTGGTTAGTGTATGGCTGTGACTTTGGTTTCCTTCGTTTTGGGGAGGGTTGGTTTTATTCAGAGGATTTGAGAGAGATTTGAGCCCCTTAGACCTTAACCTCTTTCTCGTAACTTGTTAACTCATCTAATCAAAGAAATCCGATTTCACTCTGTATTTCAATTTTCAATAACAACTTTTCTTATGCTTATGTTACAAGATGAAACTTACTGTGCAAACTTTCGTCCACGTGTTTATCGGGAAAAATTCACAAACGTCCATCAATATACATACTAATTTATACTAATATTACTTTCTCATTTATTACCACGTATTACAACCTCAGGAATACAACGTTTATAATTATTCAAACAAAATTAATTTTTTTATAATATTAATAAACCATACCCATGTTTTACATCAGCCAACTAATTCTTTGCAACTTCTACATTAAAACTAACAGCTCTAATTAATAGACAAAATTGCCAGTGATTTTTCCGAGAAAACCTTCTGGTTTGTTTCAATTACGCTTTGCTAATGAGTCGGGCTGAGCGCTAATTAGCCACCCGGCTAATTAATCACATCGAACGTACCTCGTCTTGTACCTCACGTGAAAGTTTGCCTCCACAAACTTGTTTGTTTGAATGTACCCGTCATTATTAATCTAATTAAATTAATATTGTACTTGTTATAGTTTTTGAGGATGGTTAGGGGTCTTGCTGTTTTGGTTTCGCAGTTATGGACTTTGACTTTGAGCGAGTTTTTAAGCTGCTAGCTAGCGTACCCTAAACTAGCCCTACGCAAAAACTGCTGAACGGATTTGGATGAAATTTTACAGTAATATAGGTTATACACCAGAATAACACATGGGATACATTTTATCCCGAAATTCCCACGGGAAGGGACACAACGCGGGTAAAACCGCGGGGCACCGTGTAAGATAAACGCTTTCTCACATTTTTCTCAACAATAAAAATACCTTTACAACTATACTAAGCACATTTTATAAATTCCTCGCAGGCTCAATACCTTAGGACGTATATCATGATTGTATAACTAATTTGTAAATTGATTGTTGTTACGGTATCGTGTTCCTAATGAGCAGTTGTTTGGTGTTATTTGATGTTTGTGTTAATCATTTAATGGATTTAACGTCACAAATCCACTTGTTTGTAATTAACATTATTTGATTTTTTCAGTTTAATTTGGTTAAATAAGTTCGAGGAGGTTAGTGGCCAACCCTGGTGGTGGAGTTTGTAGACCGCCTAAAGGCCTCCGACATGTTCTGACGATTAATACAACCGGGCCGACAATGTAACGGTGCCCGCTGAAGCACGGTAGCGCTCAGATAGAAATGCCACTATCGGCCACCCATGGTAGAGTAGAGTAAAGGCCAAGGTACATGTTGCTTAACAATCGCAATGATAATCGCTCAGTCAAATTACGCCACGAGCGCTTCAATTTGACTGTTCTCTACTTCGATCAACAATACACAACTAGATGTCGGGTCGGCGCAAAAAATACGTCTCGGTGAATAACGCCTCATTTATAAAGTGAGCTCTTATTTTATTCGTAAGATTTGCTACTTTATTGCTACGTGTCATAGTTGTAATTAGGTTGAACTTCGAACTGTTTTAAAACTTTTGTTTCAGTTCGGTAGTAAACAAAATAAACTGTCATACGTCATCCAGGCGGACAGTATTTAGCTTTGATTTTGTACGTGACCCGATATCTAGTTGTGTATTGTTGATCGAAGGTTCTCTATATAAATAATTTGACTCTTTCACTCTTTCACCCCGCGATAAAAATTTACCTATAAACCTTCCTGTTGAATGTATCTATGCGATACGAAAATTATTATTCGAATCAGAGTGGCATTTAAGGTGGGTTCTAACATACAATCAAAATAACAAATACCTCTTTATAATATTAGTATATATTGAAAGTAAGTGATTCTTAACCTACAATTTTGGCGCGTGAACGTCGCGTTAGCTGCACGTGGTATATTCCTTAGACAGACAAAAATAAAGATCGGTCCGTTACAAAGATTTTTCCTTAATCACGAGAAGAAATTATCATATTTTTGTCTTATAAATTCCACTGACTTGTTTTAAATATGCAGAAGTACGTATTAGATATACACAAATAGATATTATTATGCTAAAATTCCTATGGAAAGGGCTTTAAGCGAGTTTAACCTTCTAATTTGTTTAAGACAGAAAAAATAGCTGTTGATAACATACTAAGTAGGTACTGTTTCAACTTGAAATCCAAGTGTTGACAAATGACCCCACTAAAAACAATATTTTTATCGTAAAAAAACATTAAGCACCAATAATCGTAAAAACTGATTGAATGTAACTTAAATACATTATAATAAAATTTTATTTTATGGTCACTCCACAAATCAATGTGCGTATGATAGTTTTAATAGGAAATACATGTTCGACGTATCGTTATAGCGGCGTTTGCGCAGTAAATCATAGGAGATAAAGTAATAAGTTAAGAGATAAAGTTAGGGCTATCTGCATGTGGCCCTACGAGTAACGAATGGCGTCTGAGAGAGAACCTGACGCGGCCTATCTATCGCAAATACAGCATATCATAATTCCATATTACTGACTTATTTGTTTGTTTGTTTGTTTGTTTATCCGACGTTGGTATCTGTATCGTTAAATATGTCTTCTTGTAAGATCATAATTTGGTTTCATAATTATCAATTCGCATAAATAAAAAAGTGTGTTCAGGTAGGTTAGTGGTCAACCATGGTAGCGGAGTTTATAGACCACCTAGAAGCCATCTATAGAAACAACGAAACAACCAGGAACCGTCAATTTAACGTGCCTTCCTAAGCGGTAGTGCTCAGGTAGAAATATCACTATGGTACTATTGTTTTACTTTTCTATGTTTCCTATCTGCTTCAGTCCAAATCTCCGATTACTGGATTTTCTTAATAGTAACATAGTAGTTAATAAATAGTTAACCGTTTGACTATTATTTATAAAATACTAGCTGAACCCTTCTGTTTTACCCGCCGCGTTCCCGTTTCCACGGGAATTTTGGGATAAAAGTAGGCCAAATCGTTTCCCAAAGTCTAATCTATACTTGTACCAAATTTCCAAAGATAAAGGGATTATGCACTTGCCTGTACTGATTGTATATCTCTACAGCAAGATTAAGTTCCAAATTGATAGACTGTCACAACGTACACTTAAATTAAAAGCATTACCGTAATCGAAAGCTCATTATTATCTACCATGTTGTAAGTGTCCGCGCCTACATTATTTGCTGTCACAGATTCGAGTCCCGGACGCTCATCTCTTAGGGACACTCAGAACTCGTTCTTGTCAACGATTCCAGAAAATACTGTTCAAAATCAGACCTTAAGATGAAGGTACTATAATATTTTGTTGAGTCAAAAAGCTGTACAGCAAGTATCAATGATGCTTAAGTTTTGGAACCGTTATTGAGTATATTAGGTGTGTAGAAACCTTCGTGTTGTCCATGGAGTACCGTAATATTTGTTATTATAGGGAAAGATACTCAAGTGTTAAACTTATGACTTGCCTACCGCCACCTTACTTAAGTTATGACTTTTTATTGAAACTAATCCTAAGAATTTTATTCTGAGATGAAATTATTTAAATCACGTAAGCTGACAACCTCATTTAATATGTAATGTATGTTCTAGCTAAGTCTGTTTTGCCTACATTTATTCGAAACCTCCAGGAAAATACCATCATATTACTATTACCACCTATACATTATCAGATCTTGTTCCTGATTTACCAATTCAAAAGGGAAATTAGTTGCATCGTTGTACCAATTAGTGTATTTTATACGCCTTCTAAAATTCCTAGGAATTTCCAATAAAAATAATAAAACCGACATTATGGGCGAATTGCACAAGAATTCCTAATTTTATTTACCACCTAAATATTATGTTAAAAAAACAAATGACGTTCGTTTTAAAAAGTGTTTGATTTTTAAAAGCATTTGTTTCTTAAAAATACTTAGGGCGCTCAATAATACTAAGAACACTTGTGCAATCCACTCTAATGCTGAGGACACACGGCGACACTGACACTCGTCACAAATGTCGACACTAGTGTAGATTGCGTCCTCATGGTAAGCAATTTTTTGTGTCGATATCGGTGTAAACATTTTAATGTCCCGGTTATGTGTGGTTAGCTGTCTACACGGAGACACTGCAATTCAGTGTGGTACATTTCCTCGCCATGAACATTTGGTCGGTTATGGGTCTAGCTAAAAATTTCGCGCAAGTTCGAAATTCGCGACACTTGTGTCGGACACCGCGCACGACCTGTCTCCACGGCTGCAACACAGACACCGACCGACATTGCCACAACAACTGCAACTAAGTGTCGCGGCAGTGGACACACACAGACATTCGATGTATACATTGAGTGTCTAATGTCAAGTGTCGCCGTGTGTCCTCAGCATAAGAGTCTTAGCACACTGTACTCGTAGTCAGACTGCAGTTAGACAGTCTGCTGGTCTAAGCAAACATATGAAGCAGTGCACGCTAGAAACAAGACGTCTGACAGACTTTTTGCCTGCGCAGACTTTTTTTCGACTACTTAAATAATTGTACTGTTGACAACTTTTGTAAGACTGACAAAACATAAATTTGTTCCCATCACATACTTCAATCTAAACTAATCTAAATTCTTATAGACGCAGGCTCTAATAGGCAATTCTCTAAACTTTCAATGAACTTTTTCTGTCCAGCTTAAAGCACAGTTCACACTTATTCCGAGTCGTTGGGCGAGACAAGCGTAATCCGATTGTATAGAATAATGAGATTGTGATAGCGCGAGGTATCGCCGCCTGCGCGATACGATCGCCGATAGCGCCGATAACGCAGTCACGTTGCGCTCGCGCACGCTATACAACTTCATCAGCCAACTAGACTAGACTAGAGTTTAAAAGTTTATTTAAAGTGAAGATTTTAAAGTTTATTTGGTTGATTTACTATAACTTCATCTTACTGAGCTGAAAGTATATATGAATGAGTTACTAAAACAGAATTTCAGTGGTAATCTTGTTAGTGGTGATTACACCCTTTTTTCCTTCACTGTACTAACTTACTGTATTTAACTGAGCCTTTCATCTAATCTTCAATGAGTTAAGACACCTTTGCCAGCTGTAGAACAGTGCAAACTTACTATCACTTATTTTTTAAGTCTCCATTTAGCAAATTAAAGCTCTCCAGCTTTTAAGTTCTCCGGTTTTTAGCTTGTAAGTTAGCTTATTTTCATCGAGGCCCTACCCCTAATAATGCGTTTTCATAAAAGCGGATTGGAGCGATTCGGAGCGCAATAACTAAGCACAGCGCGTTGAAATTGACAAATCTTTTCGCAATGCATTGTGATTGGCTCCGCTCCGGTTCCACATAAACGCATCTTTACTCTACCCCTAAATAATGAATTATCCCACCTGTACATATAGCGAAAGCTGCAATATAAAGGCAATCACTACATAGTATAAAACAAAGTCGCTATTTTTGTCTGTTTGTTTGTCTGTATGCTTAAATCTTTAAAATTACGCAACGGATTTTGATGCGGTTTTTTGTAATAGGTAGAGTGATTCAAGAGAAAGGTTTTTATGTAAAAAAAATCCCGAAATTCCCACGGGAACGGGCACAACGCGGGTAAAACCTACGGGCGCTGCTAGTTAAATATAAGAAAGATAATTAAAATTCGACTACCAATTTAAATGAACATATGGGTATGTTTGACTAAGTTGGTTGCTTAATTAAAGTAAGTTTTGCGTAGTGTAATGAAATGCAATTAAAAGGATATCGCTACTTACTATTCATGTTTGGATTAGTTTATATTGAATACTTTGGAATGAATGTGTTTTATAGTTAATAAAATAATATTGCTAATATGTGATACGAATCGTCTGCATAAACTTTTTATCGTCATTCAGCAGGTACATGGTTTAATTAAAAAGAGCAAAAAATATCTTAATATTGAATGAGTAAGTAATCAATTAAAAACATCAAATAAGTAATCAATTGAAAAGATAATGGTTTTTACTAATAGATATTGTTTTCATGGGGGCTCATAAAAACTGAAAATTATTAGGCAAAATCTTTTGATTTATATTTCCTGATGGTGATTACGCCTAATCCTCCTCCTGTTATTTTCAGTGAGATGAGAGGCCTTTGCTCAGCAGTGGGATATTACAGGCTAATACTTTTTTTTACTTATATTTCCTGCGGAAAAAGCGAGTTGTATCTAAATATTAATATTGATTGATTGAGCTTTTGACATTTGAACTTCGAAGAGTTGGATAATTAAATTAGTTCCTAACAGATTAAGGTAGATAAGGAAGGTGTGAGGCAGCGTCGAGCGGTGCGGAGGTGTCCACACTCGCGTCTGGTGGGTCGATAGCGCACCCTCGGTACCCAATCAGCTCCATCAAAACGCGGGCTCATTACTCAAAATCAATTAACGTTATTAGTGCGGCGCGTCTTCGTTAGCCCGTGATGGAGGGTAATTTATTGGCATCTCTTAATTAGGGATAAGTCTAATTGGAGGCTTAGTCGTAACGAGGCCCTCGAAATCTGACGTCCCGACGAATAAATTGGTCGGCTGGCCCGGCCTGCGCACGCACTCCACCCGCTCTCTATTACCACTGATATTTTGACGTGCCAACTCGATTTATGCGCCCCGGCTCTACTTAGTTTAACGACTGCTCTAATAACTTTCAAACATCGACTCGAACCTGGCTTAAAAGGATATAATAATGTGGATTTAGTAGACGGTTACGAGAGCCATGCGGTTAAAATCGCGTCTAATTTCAACGATACCGCAAAAGCCGTTTATGTTAAATGAATATTGATTCTAAGGATGGTTTCACACGGAGTTATTACGGGGAATCTTAAGGGCAATTTCGTGCTTTAGGCTCTGCGGCGAGCGCTAAGCTGTGCGGTCGATGCGGTCGTCGCTCAAAGCGGCCCTAATAAAAATAAACAGAATAAAGCAGGAAAATAAAGGAGTACAGACAACGGCATGATCAAGTGCACCAAAAGATGTAATACGATACCTCGGTCCGTGCTTTATAGAGATTCTCGGTCCCGAACCGGTCAATCTCTATAATTAGAGTACATGTCGACGAAATCTTGGGCTTAAATAAATTATCTCTCATTATTTTCCGTATTAGACATTCGCATATTGTAATCCAAACTCGTCCGAGAATGTATTTTTATAGAGCTAATAAGACAGATAACGAACTAATTAATTATCTTAAGTATGTATTTAATAAACAAGAATTAAACGAGTGATAACAAATCAAGCGTTTAATTAAGCTATAAATAGTCTTATTAAATGGAAGATGCTATTAATGTTAAACATTTAAATTAATTGACTTCAAAGGCAAAACATTTTCAATATTTGTTTCAATTAAATTAAGTTCATTAAGTATCATATTCCCTTTCTAAAAGTATGTATATATAGTACAGTCTTAAAGCAAAGTAAAGTATAACCCACAGCTGGACAAAGGTCTCTCATCTCTCACATCAAATCAAAGCACGTAATAATAAATTGTAATTGATCCGTCGTGTAATTCGATTCCGAAGTTTAACGAATGTTAATCACTGATTAGCGGTCGCTCCAGAACAACCCTACAGCTAAGAATGGATTTAATGCCAAATCAAGTTACGATCAGAACAGGAACAACAACTCAATGGATGGTCAGTGAATAATAAGTCGACTATTCATATAAGGTTTATTAATCACTACATAGTATAAAACAAAGTCGCTACTTTTGTCTGTTTGTTTGTCTGTATGCTTAAATCTTTAAAATTACGCAACGGATTTTGATGCGGTTTTTTGTAATAGGTAGAGTGATTCAAGAGGAAGGTTTTTATGTAAAAAAATCCCGAAATTCCCACGGGAACGGGCACAACGCGGGTAAAACCGCAGGGCGCTGCTAGTCGTACTGATAAAAAAACCAATTTTGGTCCTCTTCACAGAATTGATATCTTCAGTGACATAATGACTTGCTCTGCCGTGGGACATTACAGACTTATACAAGAGCCCTACCAACATATCTTTTTGTTAATTTCGCTAAAATGGCTGGTCAGATTTAGATGTGACATTTCGTCAGTAATAGGCAGCTTAATACTTTAATAGATAAAAGCAAGTTAAAAACAAGTGAAACCGCGGGACAGTGCTTCCTTTTTACAATAAAATGTTTGAATGAAAAACTAAGCCAAGTTCAAAATAAACTCAGACCATATGTGTAAATTAACTTATTCGACGACCTCATAATAATATTGAATATATTGAGCCTCGTAACTACCTATATAACTTACTTAATATTGACGTGCTGTCAATACCAACGAGCAAAACCTTTCGCTGAAAACATTCATAAATTGTTCCTTGAAAAGATTAGTTTCGCAATATTTCATACGTGATTCACACAATACAACTCTTACACGCTAAAATACTAAGAAACATACATAGGAATACGTTTTCAATCGTTTGCTATATAACAATTCGCCATTGAAAGGCACCATGAAGATCACCGCGCTAATCCTTACGACTGGAAATAAAATTAAAAGAGGCGACTACGTGGGCAATATATAACCCTTTCTTAGGACGACGTCCCGGCCGACTAATGCCTACATTGTGTATTATAGCATTTAATATAATAATAACGTAATGAAACGTCTCGCGAGGCGGTGGTGCGGCGGGGGCCGCGGGAACCGGTCCTCAGAGGTCATCGGCAGCGCCTTCCGCGACCAGTGTTGCCCGCTTAGACCCCGCTGCCCATGTACGTAGTTTTTCGAAACTTAAGTGGGACAGTATTTCCATGACTATATAAGCACCCTATTAGCCACCACGGTAGTGTTTACAGGACACATTAAAACTAATGATCTGTCACATGTGTAAGACAACTGTCACTTGCGTGGTACGTTTAGAACCCGCACTATTATATACTGGCCTTCCTCTATCTATCTGAGTCATCATAAAACTTAAGAGTTCAGCTCTCGTATTGCAAACTGATAACGTTTTTCTATGCAAGTACAGGCTATTAATTTTAACGTAAAATTTAAAATAATATATCAAAAAACATCTTACGTGATAAGATTTCTTTCTTATCCTATGTCTTATCACCAACTAGTAACAGGTGACTCCTACACATATAGTATTTATTAATTTACATAATTTACACTTATTATGTCTCGCATTATCTCCGAATTCGCCACGAATAAAAACCTCCAGTGAAACTTCTTTTAGAAGTATACACTGATTAAATATTCATGAGGTTCAGCCAAAATTCAATAGGCCTTTGGAGGCCGCATCAAGGTTAAAATAACGTAATGTTTCTACATGGCAATATTAAAGATAATAGGCATAATATGTGAGAATTTAACTATAATAATACTTTAAAAAAATACACCACTGAGGTACATTATGGGGAGAAAAATCGTGGGTAAATGGTGGCAACCCCACGAGTGCTATGGCAACGATTCGGCGCGTCGGTCGAACGTATGTTAATGCTCCATTAAGATTATACTAATTGAAAGCCAATAAATACAACGGCTATGAATATTAATTTTATTTGGCTTCGGTATCGCCGGACTGCGCCGCGCATCGCGTGCGACCAAACGACGCGTAACTGAGATATATTCTCATCGGGAATAATTATAATAAAGCCTTTACAGTACTGACGGTTTGACGTAAACATTACATGAACATTTGTATTCTGATAGTATTGGTAGAATACTTATAAAGTAATGTTTCTGCTGCACTCAGAGAGGTCCATTAATCGAAACTTCACTAATTGACTTAATTTTTCATACATTGCATGCCAAAATCACTCATTAAATCTCGGCTAAAGCATTTGACGTTTCTGAGTGAGTGTTAAAATAGTGAAAAGTTTTGTAAAATAGTTTCTATCTTCAAAGAGCAAAACCCTGCAGAGTCTATATCAATTAGTTTACGTCTAGTTGAAATGTCTTCGCAATCGTTCAGAATACGTTTCGATATTCCTGTCAATCCTGTTGGCCGTCAATTACTCAGGACAAATCAATTACCGCTCGCATTCCACCAGCAGTGGACCGTCGAATTCTCTGTCACGATCGTATCTCCGTATGACGAGACCTCTCGTCGGATCATCGGATATGCCGCGTTCGGGCGTCGGATGACGGCCGTCGCCAACCCCCGGAATGCGGTGCACTGCGCGCCCCCGCCCCGTTCCCCAGACTAGATTAGCACTCCGACAGCAATGGATGACGCACTTCCATCAATAGTCCGTAAATTCCAAACATTCGAACATACGTCTAGATCGAATCAGGAACCTCAAGCACGGCTCAGCTTTTGACCACGCCAAGAATTTAGTGTTCGATACCGAACCGGAATGTTATCGGCGCATCGCATCGGCGCTCCGCATCAAACATGTCAGTCCGTATTGTACCGCAATGTAAACCACCTTTTAAATCGAGTCCCTCGATTAATTGAAACACATCTGTGAATGTGAAATGACGTGAAACAACTACGTCCAATCTATATATCCTGCGGTAATCAGCTAATTGGATATGAATTATTGATCCTGTAAGTGGTAATGATCGGTTTGTGCATTCCACCGGATGGGAATCGTACGGCGCTGGCGTGTTGTTAAACATCTTGGACTTTTTGTTGGCTCCAATCAACCGCCACTTACGGAGTAGGCAAACATTATCGAGTAAAAATATATAAGTTTGTTTGCAGCGAGTGGTTGACGCGCCGCGGGTCAATGTCGACTCTGGTGCGGTTTTCCTTCGTGGGCCTGCGAGCGCGAGGTCAACTAACTGCTAATTATTTTTCGACTGTCCTCGTTGCGACATCACCTGGTTAAAGATGAATAACCGTCTAATGCGGTTGAGTGTCACGAAACACTTTAGTACACTTTACTCTAGAGTAATAATTTTTTTGTAATTATATTGTAAAGGGTTATTAATGTTATAGTTTCGATGCAGTATCGAGCAGAGGTTGCGCCCACGTCGGGTCACGGAGCTCAACTGGATTTTATGTTAATCGAAGAGCCATGTCCTCGGTCTACATGGAGCTGCGTACGACACGGTACGGTTACATAACAAAACACATTAAATACACCATTATCCACAACCGAGAACAATTTAACATTTACGACTTTACACTGACAGATCGTAAATGGAATTTATATCGTTTCTATTGCATCCTTATTTGCACTTAAGTGATGGCATTTTGTACAGATTCATTGTGGTTTTTGCTGTTGTATGTTTATTTAACTGCACATGCTATCATATGGTGCCATGGTGCAGGCGATGGCGACAAACTATATATTTTATAAAAAAAAGTAAAGTAAAGTAGCGAAGGATAGGGAGAGATGGAAGCGTTTGGGGGAGACCTTTGCCCAGCAGTGGGACGATATAGGTTAAGGAAAAAAAAAGTAAAGTATTACCCTGTAATGTCTCACTGCTGGGCTAAGGCCTCTCATCTCACTGAAGATATCAGTACATTAATGAGGAAACGAAATTAAATGGGACAATATTGTTTGGTAACATGTATGTAAATCATATCTCTCACATATTGATTCAATTTGAGGCCTGCGTCACAACTTTACGACTATAGACTTTTCAACGCAAACAAAGCTGTCTTGACAGCCCGACATCAGTTGTCAATACAAATGTTGTTATAGACAGACATGTCTGATAGACGTGTTGTCTATAGTATGCGCGTCTTCATATGTTATACAAGACCAAAAGACTGACTATAGATGTTTACTATGCTTACACTCAGACTGTAAGCTGAGACTGTAAGGTAACAAAACTTCAGTATAATATAATAATTTACAATGAAAGTTAAATAAGTAGTAAAACAACTTGTGTTTGGTTAGCATTCTCTTCGCCCACGCTCACACCTACCAGCCAAATGAGATATCAATCCATAATGTGTTCCTTGAATCAAACATTAATATTAATAGAACTATATATAGAAAACTGCCTTTTAGTCGAGGCGTCTGCTCCACTTTACAGATTTATTAAGCCAATAAATACGAAAACAGTAAAAAAAATATAATGATACTAGGAGGTAATCAACATACAATTGATTCTACCTAACACAATAAGTAAATGACAGTATTTTTTCAAAATTAATAAGATTAGATACATAGTAAAAATATAAATTCCGTTTTTATCCGACTAATAATAAAGATAATTAAATTCCTGTACAAGAGAACATTTTAATTAGAAGAGAATTGTGTTGGGCTTTTTTAGAATTTAATTATAATGTTAACACAATACCCACTCATGTTTTATCACGAATTAACAATTCAAACAAAACTGAAGGTAACCATGAGGGCCTTCTAGGCACAAGTATTAATTAAGAGGGTTGAACCACTCCGTCTCTAATTAACCGAAGGCCCAAGCCACATTCGGCGTAATTAGTTCCCTCCGAGGGCTGTTCTCACGCTCTCGGACTTGAACCATAACAGAAATATCATCGACTTTAATCATGCAAATAACAACTAATTACCGACAAAGGACTACTCTCAACACGACGCAACCCTCATTTGTACTGCGCTCAATACCATCATTAGACCACACCTTCGGTTCATTATAGTAGCTGCACTTTACAACACTTTTTTGCACGCCCTTACCGTCAGAGTGAAAAATACCTCATTTAATCTTAGTAAACACATAAATAATTGCACAATGTGTTGAGATAAAGAGAGACATCCCACCCCCGGTGTCATTACTCGCGGTCAGGTGCAATTTGTCGTCGAGTACGTGTATCGGTTATTAATCCGTCGGTACAATTACAGCAGCGCCCATTGAATTAATTGTACCCCTTATCTGGCGAATTCGCTCGCCGACGCGCGACGTCGGCTTATCGAGATGTTAACTTCTTGTGCAGCTGTCAAGAAGCACTCATGCGCCGATAATTTTATTATGGCAAAAAGTGACGAATGTGACGTGATGTTGGTTTAATGAGCACCAACCACTTGTGGCCACCGCGCCCGTCCGCGGCCGCGACAAAAACAATCGGTCGTTTCACACAAAACGCACATTTACGGAGGTCGATCAAAAGCGTCGACAGTGAAATTAACGATCGCCTCCAACGACACCAATAAAATTTTCATAACACGATTTTTGAACAATAATGCACGACTGAGGGTGGTCGAGAATCTTTATTAAAATCTCGAGAGAGTAATAAAAGCACAGTTAAATGCGGATAACTCTGATGAAAATATTAATTAATGTTTCGGAATGGGAAACATGTTGCTAATTAAATGGCGATATCGCATAAAACGTAATTAGAGGTCGGGAACATTCGTTTCTCACGGGGCGGAGCGCCCCCCGGCCGCCGCCGCGCCGTGCCTTACCTCTCGCTCCATTCCCGCACTTATGAAAGGAATGCATCCCGTACCCGTACAGAACAGGTTACTCGCTCCACTCAAATCGCATACATTCACTTCAATCGAAACAGTAAAAATCACAATGAAATAGTCCTCTTGCTTTTCTGTCGCAGTATTGCTTGTGTCTCAGAGAATTTCGTTTATTATTAATATCTTGAATGCTTAAAATAATATGAAAGGAAGTTTATTGAAAAAAAATAGAATAGACTTTATTAATAAAAATTCCGCAAGAGCGAACTATGAACATTCCGTTGAAAGAGTGAGCGGGCGGGCGGCGCGCGGGGCGGGCGGACTAGTATTAAATGCACTGACTGGCAACTATCAGGCGCGATGATCGACGGCTCAATGAGCGTGGTAATTAAAAAAGTCAATGATCACTTATTGTAATTAGCGGAGTATCGGTGCGCCGACAAAAAGATAATTGTTTTCTGACGGCTATCAATCGCAGGCGGTGAATAGAGGCGCACGTGCGACTCATCGCGCCTTTGTACTGCCACGTCACACCACCTATCCAACGTTCCTTAATTACACATATACAATTCTATTGATTTTTATTTAATTAAAATACAAACGGTACTGAGTCACGACTTATAATATTCGTATTCTATTTTTAAAAGATTTGTACTATTAATATCATTAATGATGATGATAAAACCGAACGAAGCTGCAATCTAGCATTTATCTGCAGTCCATTGTAGTACTTTGTATCGCAAATAAACCATAACAAAAACAGAAAGTTATCCTGAAACTAACAACAGAAGAAAATCTTACATGTAATAATGAGGTTATTACCGAGCATTCTAGTTGCCTTATCTGCAGCTATTCTAAAGCGGGGCCTAGCGCCAAATTGGCGTGGCGAAGTTGCGCGGGCGCAGCAGATCGGTCGGGCCGATATAGCTAATTAAGGGCCGCGCGCACCGATCTATTTGGAGAGATCTAGCCGCTGACGTGTGAAAATACCCAATTAATTAACGCGAAACGTTCTCCTGATCGGGGCATCGCACCTCGCGTGCTCAAAAGACCTAGCTCAACGCTACCGAGTTTCTATTACTCGTTAATTCGAAACACTTCCAACGTTCATCAACGTCGCAATCTAAAACTGCCATTATTTAGTTGCAAAGCTAATTTACTCAGTAACATTGCCGGGGTACCTTGAAGCGTGGTCTCCCGATCACGATCGGATATAAACCTAAAATGTCATTAATAACTTGGATTGCCCATTCACTGACCAACTATTACAATAAAGCATTTGTGTTTATGATAATACTTGATCAATTAGTTGTCTTATGATTGCGTGGGTGTCGGGAGAGCGGACGCGCGCTGGCTGTTTAATTTGTGGAGGATCGTGTTTGTTGAGTAGTTTTCGCGGGTAGATGGTTGTGAGCGATGGGCGCGAGGCGAGTGTTAATGGCCCATTAGTGGTCGGTGCGAGTGTAATTGGCGCACAGTCGCTGGCCGTGCCCGTGCCCCGTGCTCCGTGCTCCGTGCTAACTCCCCGCCTCAGATGCATCAGATACCACGCACGCTAACTGCACTATTTTCGGTTCCAACCAATTATAGGTTTTAACCATTAAATTCAATGTTTACATTGTTAACGAAACGTGAAATATAGATAGTACAGTTAATTAAACTTAACGCTATCTGTGTGCCTAGCGGTATCTGATGGTTGAAATGGCAAACCAATAATTGGGATAACCGCAAGGAAGTCATTGCAAAAGTAGTGCTTGAAAATGTTTCATAGTAAATACATGTGCACCAAAAATAATGACTGAAAATAATAAATCTAAAAAATGTGTATATGTATACTCTATTTTTTCCTACAAGTTTTAAAATGTGAACCAATGCCGTCAATTTTCCAGCCGAAGACGATTACTCCTGAAGAGGAAAAAGGTTTAGAGATAGGGTAAGAATGAAATAAAATCACTAAAAAATAGAGTATAGAAATAGAGTGTACGTACACCAATATATTTTTTATCAGACCTGATAAAGCAGTTTTAAAAACATATTTTATTCCTTTTGAGTTAGAGTTAACAGTTAAAATCTATTGAAGGATTCTATCTACATGATTCGGCAAATCAAACTTCACACTTCATAGTAGGTTTCATTCAATAAGAAGTTTACTTGCAATAAGTACTAATACATTTTCCAATCAATTCCCAAAGAAGACCTAAGTTTATACGCTAAAGCATACTATAGCAGGACCTATAAGACTAGCAAACTGGACATAAGCTATTAGCGCAGTTCTTCATCGGACAATGACGGCGGCGTCACAGGAAATTAAACTGTTGGAGAGAAGTGGCCGCTGGATTACCACGTGGACGTCACGTCATTCAAAACCAATACCTCTGTTTATTAGATTTACTACAACTGCGTTCCAATTCTTGTGAACGTATCTATAGTTATGGAGATTTTGAACGTTACTTTTGGCTTAGTAATTATTCTTTCGAGTAAGTAAGTTTGAGAAGGTTAGTGGCTAAATGGTGTTGGGCTAGACCTAACGATTCAAATCAAATTAAATTCATTTATTCATTTCAAATGTAATTACATTATATTACGTTTTTGATACAACATTTTTGATACAAGATTGATACAACCAAGACTTTTTTTTTGTTACTCAAACACGTATCGGTGGTTTGTATTGAATTATTTAAGGCACCAGAGGTGTGTAACTATACTAACACTTTATTTTTTAATCTCATTTTAAATGAACACTATGTTTTTATGAGAAATAAAGATCTTTAAACCTAAACCTAAGACCGACAATTAAACGTGCCCTCCGAAGTACGGTACAGTAAAATAATGAAAAGTTAAATCTAATCCTAATTCACCATACATTTTTTAAATCACATCCCACTGATAGACGCCTCAGTGGTCTAGTGGTATGTGGACTCGTCTGCGATGCTTGATATCCTGGGTTCAATTCCCGGATCGAGTGAAAACATGTTTCCTACTTTTCAAACATAGCTCGGGTTTGAGATCACAAATCTCATCACTGTACTGATTTATTTAGAAAGATGAGAGGCCTTTGCCCAGCAGTGGGACATTACAGGAACTATACTATGCTATACTCGTACAGAAAGTTTTTAAAGTCAATTAAAAGTGTTTACTGTCGCATTTTCAGTTTCCATCTAAGGCTTTCCTGAACTTATAACAGTAAGTATTTACGCTTTACGCTCCCAAACCCTGATTGGCCATATTACAAGCCGCTCAAACTTTAAATAACTTACAATATCGAGCTAGGGCGGCGAGTAAAGCAACGTAATTGAGTAGGCTTACAAGGAGCCACTCGCCGTCTGGGTTTAATTTCCTGAAGCAGACATAGTGCGACGCATTGTATTAGTTGGCCCGCAACACTATATGTTCTCGCCTTTGTGCCAACAACGTCAAATTAAGCTTTTAGGGCCTTAATAAACGCGTATTAAAAACATTTTAGCTATCGAATGGTTTGTCACTTTCTAACATACGCAATTTTCCGAAGAGCAAAAGAGATAAATAGATTATAACAATGTTTTAGTTATACAGCGTTTATTCATAAGGCGGTTATTGTTTTAGGATTGAGTTATGGATCTAATTAGAGATTGAAGTACAGGATTGGATTATATAAGTAATTTTTTGTACTAGTTAAGTTCTGAGTACTAGTTTGCGTTGGAATCTATTCTATAAACTAAATGTATATTTTAAAGTACTTATTGTTTGGTTTCATGAAGATGCAATAGTGAGTTAAACTTTTTTCGAAAAACACCAACTTTTTCTGATGTAAATAAGCTGAAGCAGGCGAAAGATTGGTTGAAGAGGGCTTAAAGAATTTTTTAACTATATTTCCACCCGCGACCCAATTAATGTCGCTAGTGTGAATCAAATCCAGGATGCCACCCAAACGCATACAAAAAAAATCATTCAAATCGGTCCAGCCGTTTAGGAGTTCAGTGACATACACATATGCAGTAGAATTATATATATAAAGATTAAGTAATGCCATATACCTACCATGAACAAAATACAAACCCTGCATCATACTTATCTATTCGTGTCAACATTCAATTAAGTTCACTCTAAGAATCTAATGCACCCCAGTTAATGAATCCTCGAGATAACGCCATTATCATGCTTCCATTATTGTTCTGAAGAAAGTGACCGAATGACGTTTAATTTCCTTCGCGTAGGCGTTCACTCTCCCTGCATCTGTTGTGCTCATAATCTGATGGATACAGATTCAATTAATACTCTCTTGAGGTTTACTTACAAAACCGTAATGTAGTTGTAGGTTGGTTTCATGATTTTTTAATGCGTGGCTAGAATTTTGGCTATTGTGAGATTTTGAAGTTTCTAAATCTTGTAATAAAGTTGACGATTTTAATGTATTGTTGAAGCTAAAAGTTCAATTTGTATGATTCAGATTGTGTTGAGAAGCAATTTCTAGATTGGGGTAAGCTACCTTTTATCCTTAAATCCCAAAAAGGGCACATCACAGGTAACACATAGGATTATATTCATACCCTATATAATGGGTATATGTCATCAAAATAGTTTAGGAAAAGATGACTTGATCGCATGTCGGCCCGAGAAAAAAGTTAATTCCAACAAATTACCCCGACTTGAGTCGTCATTATTCATCATCATATCGGAGACTCATTCAAAAGCTCCCTCTCATTATGCCTTAAATGATGACAAATGTGGATGCACCAAACAATGCTATAACCAAAAAAACCAGTCACATCCGACGCCAATATGAATCAAAGGCTGACATGAGGCAGGACGCATTGCGAGACAATGCCACAGCCTCGTCCGAGGCACAAAACAGCGACGAAGTAATTTTCCAGTGCAGGTTCGGAGCGGCCGTCGCGTGTTTGCTAGTTAGAATTCGGGTGTAGTTCGGAAATTAATCAGGGCCCATTGTGGGCGCTTTGTCGCGGGCCCTGGCGCCAATTATTGGCTGCACGGCGCAACCCCGTAATTGAACCTGCCTCCAGGCAGTTGCAAACTCCGACGACAGAGCCGACGAGAAAAACTTGCGGTGCCCACCCTTTATACGTCCACCGTACTTGTTTAATTGATGAAACGGCCAGTACACATGCATTGTACACAGTTTTATTATACTTTTTAAAACACAAAAAGGTTATAATAGCCGCATTCAAAACAAATGGTTCATGAAAAATGTAAATGTCGTACATGAACTGAACGGAGTTCAACAATCACATCATAAGCAATCAAGATTGAATGAAATAAATTGCACGTTCCTGTTCCATTCACAACATTGTTGTTGATAAAAATTGGAATGAAAACATGTTCCATTCGTTAAGTTCGCAATTTGGATGGATTGTGTTGCGCGCCTGTCCGGCCACTACTCGTCCAATAGTTTACTTTATTTTTAATAATGTATGCTTATTGGTGCCGACTCTTCTCTGTGCCGGATATAACCGAATTGTTTTCGGCAATGACTTGAATGTGTCGATTCACCCATCATAACTACTCGATAAACAGTAAACACTCACTTTTCTATAATCACCTATTATTTAACTTGATTAATTTACTATAACATACCTATAAACATTGAATAAGTGGTACAGTTAGAGCGTTGTTCAGAAAATAAAATATCGATTCAGAGTGTCTACAAGTTTATAATTGTGAATAAAATTCGAATAAATGTGAGCAATTAATCATCTGCTGAAGTCAGTGCGATAAGATCGTACTAAGGTATGGCCAGCATGTGTTTATTAATTCATTTAACTCAACGTGTACATAGTTAAGTGCTGCAATTAATTGTTTATTTTATTCATTGATAAAATACACATGTATTTTATGTTGTTAACCTTATACATAGTTAACACGATATACAATGTTATAGAACTTGCAGCACCCCGCAGTTTCATTTGAATTTAACATGATTCTATATCATTGGATTGAAACATTTATGTTGTGTTAAAACGTACTGTAGATTCCTAACGTGATACTTTAAAAGTGTCAATTGAGGGCCAATCACAATCTAAACTCTGTTTATTCTCAATGTGGGCCTGAAAAGTCCCCTCGTCTTAAAATACATTATGCTCCACCGATCAGATATTCATCTATTGTCACTTTTTGAATTAAACATCAGAAGTTTAATGTGTACACTATTAATAATCAATTGATCCTATTTAAACATACCTATACGCATCACAGGTGAATAATACCTCGTTAATTAAAGTTAATCACTTTAACAAAACAACAACAGCATCAAAAATTAATGAAGAACAACATAAAAATTATGGTAATACTGTTAAAGACCCAGGGTGGTCGTAGAGTAAAGAGCGGGGAATAATGAAAATATTCACATGCAATTATCAACCTTATAACAAAACCTGAAATAAACATAACAATAGTCGAGCACTAAAGCTACGGATAATGTGGAAGGTATAAATGGTATAAAAGTCAAGGGAGGCGTAAAGAGACGACATTAAAACAACTGGCGAGTAACCACTCCGAAAATTTGCATTCCTCATTGCTCGTTTGGAGGACGTAAAAATTCTCTCATTAACCTGCCAGGTCCGATGGTGCACTGTTAACGGCTTGTGTACTACAAGGAATTTGACGCAACACGATTAATTTGGATCTTATTGTTATGTTAGTAGTACCTGGTTTTACCTGTGTGACCGTGAGAACATTGGGATGAGGAGAAACTTTCCTTTGGAATGATGATGTCTATGTTAAACGCAAAATGGACTTGTAGTTCCGGAGTTTACGGTAAAAAACTCCGCTACAAATATTGGTAAAAAATTGACTTTACTTTTAAAAAAGTATTAACCTGTAATATTCCACAGCTGGGCCAAGGCCTCACACCTAACAGAACATATCAGTACAGAGAGGAGGAATTGGGCGAAAACGTAATAAAAACTCGAAAAATAAGAGACAAAGTAACGACTGAAAATACTTTTAAAAAAATTTGCAACATGGAAACATCAAATTATGATGAAGTGAGTAAAAATAGTGATTACGAAGTATATAATTTGGTCAAGTTGTATCAAATGTTTGATTCAACTACATATTACACTCACTTCAACGTTGTTTGTCTGTAACGAGATGTTAGACACCTCCAGCGTCCGCAGGGCCCTTACTTTTCATTGCCTGTCGGTTAACATACCGACGATACCGTGTCCACTTCACAAGAATTCGTGGAAGCCACGTGCTATCACTTTTTATTGTCTACCTAATGTTTATTGCTCATACGGTTTTAATTACATGTTTTTTCAATGAAAAATGTAGAGAAAACGGTATATGGTATGTTGACTGTTCGAAGAGTATTTAATTAAATAAATAAGTAACAATAGCATTCATTAGTAGCGGATTAAATACAATAACCTCATTCCTAAATATTAATATCAAGAAGTTCTTAAACTAAATTAGAGCACTGGGTATTCGTATATTAAGCCGATGCTCATAATCTCTCGCTTTCAAGGGTTAAAATTCAGTACACAATGGCGGCATTGTTCCATTAACACAATTTTATAACCGACATATTAAAATAATAAAAACTTATGCCTCTCTTAATTAAATAATTTAGCGGCGGGCTGAGCCGAGATATGTAAATTGTTTTAGGGGATAGATCAAACAACCCTTTTTTATGACTTTAATATGCGGTCGGCGGGGGCGGGTGCGACACGGTGAGGGGGTGCGGGGAGGGGTAAGTTATGAAATATTTAATAACGGCGCACACGATTCCATTTGAATTACTTTCGAGGAAATGACGACGTGCAAAGCAGGCGGCAACCGCTGGCCTCGCGGCCTCCGCCCGCGCCTCGGCTACCGAAATGAGCCCTCATACAAATACTACAACAAACAAACTTTCTGCTTTATTAAAAACGACGTAATATAATACAACGGTGCTTTCATTTACTGTGGTTTGTGTCTTCGCGCGATATATGAAACTTCACACACTAGCTTTTCCCAATATAAATCTCAGTTTATACTTTTGTTTTTCTTTTAACGGTAATTTAAAACTATTGAAATAATCACAAATAGGAGCACTGACTATGGCCAATTCAGTTTTTAACTTACTTCGGATTTATAAAAACTTGTGCAAAAGTCAGTGAGACGAGTGTGAAGATGCGCCTTCAAAGTATTTTTAGAGACAGTCTAAAGACGGTTGACGATAGTCTGCAGTCTGCACTTACCCTTAGCGGCTCAATAACTCTGACACCAGGATTGGTCAGGTTGACCACCCACACGATGAAGAAGAAGACTTAGCCTTAGGGTGGTTCCATTGAAGCTTAGCGAACATGCGGAGATGAATCAACTGATCACAACGCATTGAAACTATCAATCAACGCATCGACATTGTCAAACAACGCATCGACATTGTCAAACAACGCATCGACATTGTCAAAAGCTTTTCGTATTGCTTTATGATTGGTCAGTTGAGCACCGCACAGCTCCGCTCTGCTTCCATGGAATCGCATCTAAATAATAACTTCAACATTTCCATCAAACAAAAGCAAATTCACAAAAAAAATATCTAATAGATCCTAATGCCAAAAGCTAAAGACACTTACCGCATTTATTTTTACATATAATATTATTTCATACAATTTATCATTTCATGTCATTCATACGTACGCAGCTTCATTTGCGGCGTGTGTTCTGTTCCATACATATAATTACGCTTATTATTCAGTTATTATTCTAATGGAGCGACATTAAAACATCTTTTAAACGATGACGGTTGAAGTACAGAAGCTTGTAAAGAAAAGGCTTTTATACCTTCAATTACGACTGAATCGATATAGCTATATGTATCTAGGATAGCATTTACGTAAGTTGTGCATGTAACTTGTATTTATTTATTTATATAAGTAATCCTTATATTCAGTATGCAAAATGATTGTTATTGCCTATAATGCCCAGTAGTGAGCCTACTGGGAAAAAACCTTTATTGAAAAACATAATACCTATTGTATGTATTTGGGCAATGTATGTGAAAATTTGTGAAAATGTAACGTTTTGTTTTAATATAAAAGAAATGTAATATCACTTGATAGATACATGTTCTTAGAGAAACGGTTGCCACTTGTCAAGGAAGGTGTACTGATTTCTTCAGTGAGAGGTCGTTGCCCTGTTGTGGTGTTATGCTATCCATTGACTGACAAAATGTAAGTTGAACTTTGATATTTATTTATTTCACTTTTGTTTGATATTTATATCTAAACCAAATTCTAGACCGAAGTGGACAATATATCTTCGTGTTAAAACTAATCCTTAGACCGTGGTTTAGTTTTAACATTACACCTAAAGAACCATTCACATCAATATTCATCTGTATGATTGTAGGTTTATAGCAAAACATAAGTAATTGATGGTTGTTTTGTGTTGTGAAGGTGTTTGTTTCCCACGCTCCGGTCTATCATCAGGGATAATAGACCGTGCTTAGACCGTGCTTTAGGGTGAGCACGGGCTTGGTAACAACGAGATATTGTCCACTTTGGTCTAGCATCTGATTCGGTTAGTATTGATATTCGTACTTATTTTTAACACGCTAATTACGAGTATCTAACTAAAAGGTATCCATTACTATTAATTGCAAATCAATTTTTCGGTGCTAATAGAATAGTGTTCGTACAAACATTCACTATGCAGTATGTCCTATTTATATTATCTTTAATCTAAATTGGTGCTTATATACAAACATTAAAAAAATAACAAATAGAATACAGTCAGATCGAATCTTACAAGTGTTCTGGTCCCCTTTAAAGCACTGAACACTAAAAATGAAATCAAACCTATAATACAACAGCCATATATCAATCCTCCTCAGCAATCAACATTCCTTAGCGTCCAATAAAACGATCGGAACAACGTGTAAAAATACAAATTCGTCGCGGTCTTATTGCGAAGGCCAGCGCTGGGCGGGCCCGAGTCGAGTCGTGAAAACTATTCGTAGATAAATCGATTGCTAATTCGAAATGGCTTATTGTTGTCTGCCTCCATACAAAGGAACACAACTTTAGAAGATATTGCGCTTACACAATACAAACGCCCGTAAAATGGCAAAGAACCGAAGTTCATACGAGCGCAGCGCTTCATACGAGCGCTCATATGAATGACATTACTTTAATGTCACTTTTATACATACAAATATGCAGTTTTTGTGAATAGAAAATGTAAGGATGACGTATTGTTTCGTATATTAGCCCACACAGTGCAAGTGAGTAGTTTTTGGAAACGTTTTGCATTTACAATCAGTCGGTTATTTTTAGAAGTTTGTAAAGGAATATTTTTTTTCAGCATCGAGTAATAATGTGTAACGATTTGCACATTCCCGTGCAAATATAAGGGCGTGTACACACTAGAGGGCACGCGTGGGCCACGAACATGGCGGCCTAACAACTTAATAAGAGGTTGGTCGTGATTTACGCGCGCCCGCGGCGCCGGCGCACCGCCCGCGCCGCTATTTATACTAATACACGACAGATATACATCGATTTTACTTATTGTACTATTTTATCAAATAACATATTTAGCTATGATTTAGTGGCATGTAAATTAGAGAATAGTTGTGTTATTTATTGTTTTACGTCTCAGAATAGCTGACCAGTTATTAAGTAGAAATTCCATGATTAATTTATCTTTCATATAAATTTGGGTTTCTTCTCAATCAACTAAAATGAATCTACAAAATGAACATTTAAATATGTTAATACATAAACTATAACAAAACTAAATCAATAAAAATCAATCACTAATTTAATTACTCGAAAAGGTTCACAAACTATATTATAAATCTAACGCGTGCTAATTACGCGGCACCCAATAAATCTCTTGCATTATATAGGTCGTAAATATACCACAAAATGCCATAAATATAGGTGTAGTGGTAGGCCGAGGACTTCACTCGACGGCAGACGGGCCGAGTTATGGCCGCTCCGAATGGCCGCCGCTCCGTAACAATCGGTGGGACTCGGAAATAACCGGAAAATTTTCACAACTTGTCTAATGGCTTATTGTTGTACGATTGTTGTGTTATTGTTGTTACAGCTAACAAGTCTCATTGTCAATGTGTAAACGTTATTTAGTGACGTGTTAATTCAAGTTTATTGCGTGTCTTTACCGAATGTTGGGTTCGACTCGATATCCGGTCTCGTCCTTTTTGTTGAATGAACAAACTTGAATGACAAGTCTTGGTTATACGTGTATCGCCTATCTTCAACGTACATAAGTACTAGCAGCGCCCCGCGGACTTACCCGTATTGTACCCGTTCCCGTGGGAATTTCGGGATGAAAAATAGCCTATAACCTTCCCGTTGAATGTGGCTATCTATTACAAAAAGAATTATTCGAGTCGGACGGATAATTCCTGAGATTACCTCGAACATACAAACAACCAAACAAACTTACAAATTTAACCTCTTTATAATATTAGTAAGTAATAAATGTAACAGAGTTCATATAGGTTAGTGGCCAACCCTTGTGTTGGAGTTCTCTTAAGGTTTATCATGTAATTTGATATGATAACTAAGTAAAGTATACAATGTAATAAGCAAAACATGCCTATTTCATTAGCAGTTCGATTTCGAAAAATACATAATATCATAATACACATTTTACATTCAACTAAGCCAATTATCATAGACTATTTATTAAAGTACGTTATTGCGTTTACATTGTAGTCAAAACACCATAGTGTGTGCTACGTATTCTGTGGCTCACAGTAATGTTATGAGACTTAATATTGAATTACAATATAAGTTCGCATACATAACGATGGTATGCTAACGAGATGGAAAGAAAAGCAATCAACTTTGCTCGATCATTGAGTGCATAAATTAGCGAAGAGTTTGTTAGTGGAGGAGCGGTACAAAGCTCCATACTATCATATATTATGAATATATTAATTATTAATTAGTGCGGTACTTTGATTGCAGACATAGTTTGCGGAGAAAACTGTGCCTGCGGTGGTTATTAAATAGTGATGGAAAAACCTGTTCCATCTTTTACTAAACGGAAGAAAGATGACTTTCTTAATATCTGTTTTACATTATTGACAAATAAATCGTGTAAATCTCCGTATTTTAGGAGTAGATTGTATCCATATTGGAATGTTACAATTAAAATGTGTTTCCGAGTGTTCCGTTTTATTAAATGCCCTTGAGCTATTTCGAATAAAATTCTTACCAGGTACTGAACATTTCGTACGGAATAATTAATTTTAATATCTGCATACCGGCGGTAGCGTTCATAGGAATAAGTAGAGTTTTTTTGTATAATATTGTTTTTACGAAAAAAGTGTTTGTAGTTCGAGCTTTACAAGGAAATTGTGCCAAATGGTTCCGAAAATACGGTATTTGCATTATCTGTGTGTGTCTTGATCAATTTGCACCGCAAATATTTTTAGGCGAATTGCAAGCTGAAAGTCAATCAATTTGGGTCATCGATACGTCTGTTTCCATATTCAAAACTGTTTTTTTTTTCTTTTAAGTTTTTCAACAATATTATTAAGCAAGATACATAAGAGGTTGTAGTTTCTGGCTTAAACACATACAGTTTAGGTTCATGAGTTCAGAACTTTGATGTTCGATCTTGATTGACAAGAATACATAATTATATTAAGTTAAATAAAGTACCTAAGAGTGTTACACGTGTTAGAACCAGATCATCTAAGAATACCAGATTTCAATACAAATGCTTTATCATAAACAATAAATTAAACCACACAATCTTCAAAGACGTACTCAACAACCAGACACTCTTACAAAAAAGGGTCTGAAAACGATGCCAAATGTTATTTTGTTCTGTTATAATTTCGATTGGTGTATAAGTAGGGTGAAGTGACCACTAATGGCCGCGAAGTCTGTCGGCCAGCTTCGGGCTTCGCCTCGTTAGCGCGGAGCACCCATCGACCCTACCAAGAGTTCTCGATTCCAAGATAACACTCTCACGTCTCCTTCTTGTCACGGGAATTTTTATAATTGTACAAATAATTCAGTCACGATGCAATTTTAATTAAATTCTCTTTTTATCGAGCGGTCGAGGCGCGAGGTATTTGTGTTTATGGTACTGTTTTGAAGTTGGGTTGGAGATATGGGGTGGTGTGAAGTGGTGTAAAGGTTTGTTTAGTTATTTATTAGTGACATTACTTTGTTAAAACCCATGGTTAAAAGTCTTTTAAACAGTCTTTTTTTAAGTGTCATCATCATATGTCACGCCGTGTTTTTAGAGGAATAGATCTGATTTTAATTGCGGAACCTTCAGATGTCATTCAGTTTATTTTGATTTTAATACGATATTTTGATCAAATGCTGGCAACCCTGCGACTGTTGACATTATAATAGACTAGCTTTTTCATTTTCTAATTTG
This sequence comes from Cyclophora albipunctata, assembly GCA_963082685.1. Taxonomy (NCBI): domain Eukaryota; kingdom Metazoa; phylum Arthropoda; class Insecta; order Lepidoptera; family Geometridae; genus Cyclophora; species Cyclophora albipunctata. Next base: position 8,037,510 of record OY720115.1, on the reverse strand, counting down.
CAAGCGTTCAGCTATATGTATTTTTTTTATAAGCATGCTATATATAATGCATGCTGTGTTTATAAGCATGCTCTATTTACGTCAAGAAGGTATACATATACGTGTCTTAATCATATATGTGTGCAGTTTGGTAAACCAAGACAAAAGCTGTTAAAGAAATCCAAAATTTTCAAACGTATACGAACGCAAACGTAAAATACCAAAAGTAATTGTGAAGTTACTTGAAACATCTTATTTTGTAACCATTTATACACAATAACATATTTCAACAAATCTTGGGTGCTTTGAGGTAGGATTCGACACCGCACGGGCCCGGTGCGACACCCACCGGCATTCAGTTTGTGCGCCCGACTGGGGTAGAACCAAACAAGAGGTCCTACCCTGAAATGTACCGACTCTGAATGAAGGACCTACTCTGAAATAGCTTTTGGGAAAGTTCATACAATTAATAAATTCTATAATGTGTATACTATAATATACTCTATACTAATATATAAAGTTTTTTTGTTTGAACTTGCTAATCTCAGGTAATCCTATTTATTTTTTGTAATGGATGGGTACATTAAAGGAAAGGTTATTTTTATAAGCTATTTTTTTACCCATATTTGGCAATGGACACAATCCGGGTAAAACTGCGGGGCGCTGCTAGTTATAGATATAATGAAATGATAGAGTTTCGTATTTTATTTGTTTGATGACGCTAATCTAAATTGGTTATAGAAAACATAATTTTGAGAGAGGAAGGTTAAGACTACGTTTATCTCGGAATAACTCCGACACCAAGGTTGGCCACTAACCTTCTCTAACTTACGTACTTATCCCGACATAAAAAAGTGATAATTTGCTTTGTTTTACTCAGCTAACGAAGGTCTTAGGGCTTTATACTCCCTGTACTGATATAAGTATGATAGTAACAACATTATCAATAATTTACTAACAGCTGAATCCGCGTTAAACGGTAGCTTCATATTACAACCTCAAGCGCAGTGTAGCGCTCTCTGGCTTATTTCCTCACAGTTATTGGAACGATGGAGCCGCGACGAAACGAAGCGGAAAAATAAATCCCATCGAACGGTTTTAGGAAAGAAAATATTGAATATTATTTAAAGAAAATATCGAGTGATATTTTTATATTGGCCAATAAACGAGACACTTCTTCCAATTTAACATTTCATTTTAACAATTATTTTAATTTATGGTTACTTATCACCCCTTCCATTTTTATGAAAACAAAATCTCATCAGTCTGTATGTTCGTGCTTTTCTCAAAAAATTCTGGACAGATTTTCATGCGGTTTTCACTAGCACGTAGAAAAATTCAAAAGGAATGGTTCGAAATAAAGCAAGGGCGGATCGGTAGTATTTGTAATATATATTTGTGAATCATTAGTTTTATGAACTACGCACATAGTGTCCCTATATTTTCTAAAATGGTTGGTTACATCCCATTTGGGAACTCCAATGGACTTATCACTACATATTATAAAACAAAGTCCCCGGCCGCGTCTGTCGGTCTGTCTGTTCGCTATAAACTCAAATACTACTGCACGGATTTTCACGCGGTTTTTTTAAATAGATAGAATGATTCAAGAGGTTTATTTGTATAAAAATTCCCGAAATTCCAACGGAAACGGGCACAACGCGGGTAAAACCGCGGGGCGCTGCTAGTTTTCATCCAAAAATATTCATACTCTTACACAACACAACAACCAAACAATCTCAATCTCTCAAGGTTGTTAACGTATACTTTGCTTTAACATAATTCAGATACATCATAAAGATTATAAACTCGATCATATTTGCCTAATAACACGGTTAAAGTTAATTTAAATTACAAAATAATAGTTAAACAAAAAACAAAACAATCCCAAATAAACCCAATTAACACTTAATAGGGCTCATAAAATATGATTCATCTGAACAAAGATATCTAATAAAGGTCGGCAACACGAATTAATATAACAGAAAGCTATTCATTACAGAGTGTACGTCGTTGGGCGCGCGGTAACCTGTAATTAGGAATATTGAGGGGGTCATTTTCGATAATTCATAATGTATGTTAATTATGGAGGCTCCTTCGCCTCAGGACTGTTCGTCCACCACCCTCGCTCGGCCTGTGTTTATATTGTGTTGTGCTATAAATAAATAATAATTGGTTACTGAATGGATTTCAAACAACGCCGTAACTAATAGTTATGTTGTATAAATTGTTACCAACTTGTTTGTTTGGTTCCTTACTTTGAAAGTGCCTCTGTAAGGACAATTGCTATTGTTTCGATTTCGTCGCTACTTGCGTGAAGTACCTATGTAGGAATTACGAAAATTATCCTATTAATATACGTGTTAATAGGGTAATAGGTATATTGCTCATACTATAACTTATTCCAGACTAATTCTTCAAACAAATCCTGTCTTATGTATTGTGTTCTCACTTAGGGTTGATTGCATAAATACAGGCTATTAACATTTATCGGATCGTGTTATATTTTCATTTTTTCGAAAATGTGCTTCTACATTGCAATCAAATTTTAAAGATATATGCTTTATAACTTCTCGCAACGTTTCTTCAATTATACTGTAATGTAATTACATGGTCTTTTATAACCGAGGTATAGTGTGTTCATACCACAGCACTCAATTAAGTACAAACAGCTTATATTTTGATTAGAGTGGCGGCGCGGCTGGTGCAGTGTGCGCGCTCACAACACTTTTGTGTGTTTTCCACGGCATCAACGAGAGCTCCGCTGAAAGCCTCAGGCTCCTAATTAGGCTGAAGTCGGACGTGCCAATTAATTCAAGTTTCACTCGGAAACTTTGCCGCGTCAATTAATTTCATAGTTAATTAGCAAGCATGGGCCCGGACAAAACCGCGGCTACGAAAGAAAGGCTAACGATGCCCGCCCGCGGCCTTCTACAATGCACCAATTACACGAGCTTTGTTGTATGGAAGCTCACATTCGCATCGACGATTCAATTTCAACTGAATTTTTCATAGATATTTTCATAACAGCTTTTGTGAAAATTTCAGGAAACAGGAATCACATTGAAAATGTTATGAAATAATTCAATTGTGTGATCGGAAAGCGCTTTTATTTACCTGACAATCTGACGATATTTTATATATTAGCTTTAAAACGACTGGTGTTCACTATTGTGTTTGTGATGTTCGGTATAACAAATTCAATTGATTGCGTCCGTATCGGCGATCGTTCCGGTACTCTAGACTCTCTTTGGTAATAAATAAGAGTATCTTATTTTATTTGTAGGCATTGTCTTACATCAGCCGGCATAATGGGCCACGAACGAGGGGAGTTTAACGGCATCACGCCGCAGCGGGCCGCGGCCAATATAACTCTTCGCAAATAAAATTTTAACCTCTGCTTAATATCTGGCGGTATTCTGTTCGACTGTATCCTCTGAATTGACAGACAGTAAAATATTTTACTCGCGCAATAATTTCATTTGGTACAAACACAAGCGCCGCCGCCGCCCTCCGCGAATATCTTCCACGTGAATTAACCTATTAAACACAATTCGAGTACTCCTCTCGTGTTTTCTCGTAAAATTCTAATGCTGCTCAAATTTTATTTTCGTAGTAAATAAACAGTAGAAATACGGCTCCAATTTACCATTGAGATAGAATGTAAAACTTTCAAGATGGCTTCTATTCTAAATAAAAATAAACTCTCTTACTACTCTATAGTACTCTATATACTCTATAATAGTAATAACCACTTTCTACTATAATCTTAAACATAAAACTTCAATTAAACAACGCACCGAATAACATTAGTTGAACGGTAAAGCACTCGATAACGGGAGATTCACTTTAGCTCGAGAACCGATCAATCATGTCGGATCGGTTTGGTGTCCCGTGTTCCTTGAGAGCGCTGCCTCCTTGGCCAAGCGGCCCATGTGTGCTCACTCAGTTGATCTCGAACGTAAATCAAGCGATCATTTCAAAGGACACTCAGTTCCAAGTCGCCGCGATTCGTTTGTTTTCCCGCGCCATGTCATTAGTGGAAAACCCTCGATATTTTCGCAAGCATCGATTATTTTTAATGGCCCCACGATGGAGACGCGCACGTCCTAGTGCAAGCAAGTAATTTGATCTGACTACGTGTCTGAAGGCAAAAATAGCGAAGGTAACTAAATTGAGGCAAGATACAGCGTGGCCCGCGCCGCACAAACTAACCTCCAGCGGTAATTGCATTAATTCATTACTTGTTTGCTTACGGGTTACTTACATGAAGTATTGGAAATTTAATTCTGATTCAGAATTTAATATGGTTATGGTCTTGTTTAAGATAACATTTTGGAAATGTTATTATCAACGATAATTAATTTAATTTATTACTTTACTTAATTCTATAGTAACTCAATCAATACGTTGTCAATCAATTCCAACTAAAAAGTTACTGAAAATATACTTTGAAAATTTTACACGTTAACAAACCGTTTTCAACTTTTTTAAGTTCTAAGTTGTTAACTTCAGGAACTAAATCACTCTACAAAAAATCGCATAACATTCCGAAGTGTATATTTTCTACGCATCGTTAAAAATGTCAAAGGAACACCGCACAGAAACGTTTTCCATTTACCATTCCGCGCCGCCATTATAAACGGAGTATTAAACTATGCTAGATATACAGGTTGATGTTATTTATCGAAGTGGGAACGCGTGGTGTCGCCTCGCCCCGGGCTCAATCATTAAGGGATCATTAAAAGTCCGCCATCCATCTACCTGTTGGGCGCTCAACCGATGCCCTTTCTCTACTTTCGCGCTATTCCTTTACGTTAGCTTAGATTATTTGCATTCGATTTAATGAGATTTTTTTGATACTGTGCTTTTAATGCTCGTAAATGTGGTGTGTTTTTTTTATAAAAAAGGAGGTTGTTATTAAGGATATACACAAGGTCGTACTGATAATAACAGCCTAGACATCTCACAAAGTAAAAGGGAAATATGCAATTTTCTCATAATTTATTTAATTGTGATTTGATTTTTATAATTTTAGGCCGTTTGTGATGAACTCCTTATCATAAAAAAAGTTAAGCAATAATTTAAAATTAACTATGATTTCAAAATTATATCTAAATCCGAAAATTAACATACCATCCAAATCATTCCTACTTAATTAAACTTACAAATCTTGCAAACAATATGGTGCTATAAAAGAGCTATTGAAATAAAAGCCCTCATTTATGACACCGATCACTTGCGATAGTTAGAGACATGTCAAAATGAAAAGAGTGGTGACAAAGTCGCGTTGCGGCAAGGCGCGAGGCGAGGCGCGGGAGGTGGCAACCGGCAAGTAAATGAGGCGCTACGCTCACTGCTAACTAAACCAATCGTCCGTGAGCCCGCGCAAACCTGGGACTCACCCTGTATAATATACCGCTTTCATTCACTTTGCATTTTTAATCTTACTTTCTTTAAAATTGGAACAGAATGTAATCGTTCACTAATATTTCAAAATTAGAATGGTTTTGAATAAAGCGTTTTGTTTTGAATAACGAATTCGAGCACATATATTTAAATAGATTAATTACTTAGATGAAAAGCATTCTGAAACTTTTTTATTGTTAGTTATATAAACATGAATTAAATTTAACTGTTTGGCAACGACAGGTTCGCGCTGTGACGGTGCATTGATGACATGTTGATGGCGCGGTGACGGCTTGGTGACTACGCGATGACTACACATTGACGGCGTCATGAACACGCATGATGAAGATAAAACATATTGTTCTGTAGAATTCATTCAAATATTTCCCAAAGTTCATAAGTTCGAGTGGTTAGTAACCAACATATTTGGTGTCAGAGTTTTTAGACCGCCTAAAGGCCTCCAATGTACGGTCTTATGATTAAAACACCTTGGACCGACAATTTAACATGCCTTCTAAGAACAGTATTTAAACATGAAAGTTACAGTCCCGCAAGTATAACTTGGCGCGGCTGTGCGCCTGTGTTCAATACGAATGTACTTTTATAACTGCTTCTCTTGTACCACTTTTTATCACTTTAGGCATGATGATAGCACAGTAGTTAGCAAAATATTCGCAACGATGTTTACTATGAACTCGGAAGTGTCAAAGTGAATTTTCAAGATGGCCGTTTTAGTTCCTCAAATCGCCACCGCCAACTTATACTTGCCGGACTGTAAAATAATTACATCAAGCTCAAACCAAGAAAACTTATAACACCCTCCTTTTTTCGTCGGGTGTAAAAATAAAGATAAGACCACACGTAATATGTGCTTCTTTCACCGCTGACAAAAACATACAAAAACGCTCGTCTGCAAAGACCATTTAGCATCATTTGTGGAAACTGCTTTTTAAACCTCATCTGTTTTAATGCGCGAATCCTTTCACCTTTGCTTGTTACGGAAACATCGCTTCATGTGATTTCAGCCGTCGACGTCTGAAAGATCTTTATGTTTGTCTTGGTTGTCTATGCATTTAGCTAAGCTTACTTCGTCTACACGGAGCTGAAATTAGCAGGAGTATGTAGTATATATGAAGTGTTATATTAGAAGTTGATTGGGTTAAAATTTAGGATATAATTTGATAAGGTTTGTACATATACGTAACTGTTTAAAATGTTTTTATTTTCACTTTTTTATAAACAGTTTGTAACCGACATGTCAAATAGTGAGACATTAAATATTATTTTATATTGAACTTTTGAAATTAGAATGAAATTTTTGTTTATTTTCGATTTCCTATATCGAAAATTGCAATACCTCTTTAATTAATAAATTTTTATCTACCTATAATATGCTTAGAATTCTAAATCCTAACAATCACGCACTAACAACTAGGCAAGTAAGATGGTTAACAATAGCGAATGCGCGTTAATCCGTAACGAGTTGGAACGGGTAACGAGTAACGAGTAACGGGTAACGGCGTGGCTCGTTATCACTGCGCTGCGGCCGGCCTCATTACGACGCGATACCGCGCGGTACACCCCTCGGCCTCGTTATAACTGAAACGATATGTATGTGATTTCTGATTTGGTTTGATTTCATATTAAAATATTTAGTTATTCCCATTAACGGGTTCTATTTTTGATTTCGATGTTTGTATTGCAGAAACGTAAAGGTCTCAATCTTGTTTAGAGGTATCACAGATTTAGAAACCATAATCTCACTTAATTAATCATAAGTCCGCCAAAATTACAAAGTAAGTATTTTCCTGTAACATCCCGTTGGGCAAAGGCCTCTTATTCAACGGAAGATGTAAGTACAGCAAGGAGGATTATGGCGAATCATCACGCTTCTTGAAAGTGTTAAACAATGAAAGCGCGGAGCCCTCGCACTTGGCTTTCTTTAATTTTATAATTCTTCAAGTGATAATAATTAACTCTTGAACTAGGTATTATTTTTTGTTTTTATAAATTGAAAGTCATTATTCGTATGGACGATCAATTTTAGTAGAAGTTTAATATTAATTAAAATTGTTTTATTTTTTAATTTAAACTCTTTTTTGAAGAGGCTTAAGAAAAGCTTTAAAAAAAAGTTGCATATAAAATGCAGTAGTTTGTTTTTTAGAAGTACGTATTTTAAAACAATGAAATATATTGATTGAGCAAAACGTAACGTGTCCTTGTCCATAAAAAACCCATACCGTCCATCCATAAATACCTAATAAGCATTCCAAACTAAACAGTCAACTCCCTCAACCACAAATCAAGTGAACGACACAAGTAAAACTAACCATACACTTTAGTTTCAGCAAACGCAACGAAAACAATCCAAAGAATACTTGTGGATCCGAAGCACCCTAATCGAAATTGGAAAACGATCGCAGATTGCCGTAAAAAGATCGCGGCCAATATAACTGAATCGACAATTGTCAACGATGATGCCGCCAGGGCGGGCGGGGAGCGCGGGCGGGCGGCGGCAACATGGTTTGGGCGGGCGAACATTTTTATACGGAGACAGGAAAAAACGCATTCCCAAACGAATTTGATTCGATGACGATTGATTTGCTACGACTGAATTCAATTTTGGAATTGTGAAAGTTTTATGGACAGTTACAAGTTAAATGGAAATACGTTTTATACTTTTTGGTGGGTAAAGCTTTTGAGGTTTTTGTAGTACCTATATATAATTTAATTTAATTTTTATTTCAGCTATAAAACTCTGGGAAGATTTGTTTATTTTAAGAGAAAAGTGGACTCTTTGGAGTCATTTAAATCAAAGCTAAAAGTTAAGTCAGAATTTTATTTAATCGATTAAACTTAGATAAATTAATTTAAATGTTATAAGCTACTAAATTACTTAAAAATAGGCAAAAATTAAAAATTAACTTAAACTTATCATAATATACCTATTCATACAAAATCATTTAAAAAAAAAATGTCTTATTGACTTTCCAGAAAATGCCAACGGCAAAATAAAAAAATATATTAAAACCATGAATTTTTGGATTTTCATCCATATTAGATTAATTAAGTTTTTTATTCCGTATTTTAGAAAATATTTTCAGTCAGACTTTGCCACATTGTTGCAATTAAAAAAAATAGATATAATTTATTTGCGTTCGGGGGTCAATGTTCTTTTAAATATTATAATTTAGCTGTTCCCCGCGGTTCCACCCGCAGTGTCCCGTTCCCGTGAGAATTTTGGGATAGAAAATAGCCTATGCCATTTCTTGAGATCTAGACTACCTCTGTACTTAACTGCATTTTTAATCGTTATAGTTTTAGTATTTTAGGCGTGATTGCGTAACACCCCGAAAAAAATAACTAGCAGCGCCTCACGGTTTCACCCGCGATATACCCGTATAGGAATTATGCCATGAAAAGTAGTCACAAACTTTCCTTTTAATCTGTATTTAAGTGGAAAATGCATGAAAATCCGTTCAGTAGTTTTTGACAAAAGCAATTACATACAGACAGACAGCTTGATGATTTGATGACTAAGTTTCATTATATGTATAAATATATAGTACGGGTAAGGTAAGGATTAAAGATTAAATATGTTTGGTATTTATAATGCCAGCCTAACAAATATTAACAAAAACATAATGACGCACTTTATTCGTAAAGAAAGATTTTTACTCTTCAATAAAAGTGGTTTGTACTTACTCTTCAATGACGGCACGGGTTTGAGATCACTGACCCGATTAAGGCAATCGTAGAGATAATTCCTAATATTAATTCTTAATTCTTCTCACAGTAATGATGGCTTTTTTCGTTGAGATGAGAGGCCTTTGCCCAGCCGTGGGACATTACAAACTAATAACTTTACTTTCTTAACAGTTCAGTAAACTGAAGGCAGCTACACCTTACGTTAAAATAGGTATTAGATAAATATAAATATTTTATTAACTAAGTAGAACTTTGGAAACAATTTTAAAACTTGAGTAAAATATATTTATATCACGGCCCTCGGTCACAGAGTATTCCAATACTTCTGACAACTTTAACCAACAGAGGCGAAATGCCAGAACATTTAAAAATAATAATTATTAATCCTGACGTAAACAATTAAATAAATCATTATCATATTTAAAACATATTTTACAGTGAATTGATATTAATGTTGTATATTTTCAAATCGACATTATAATGGGCGGTAAACTTATACTCATCATATTTTTCGCATTTAATTAACGTAATCACCGTGTAAGAGTACTGATTCCAACCCCTCCTCATTGGGGTAACTAATTGTTATGTTCCTTGTTGCCAAGAACAGAACCTATGTCATCTCACCACGTATCCACATATCCACATCTACCCACTATGCGGGTAGTTTCTACTTGATATTTTTAATTGTAAGTATTTTAATAGATAGTTGTTATTTTTAATAATTTAATTTTCATATGATGATTGTGGGTAATTTTATTTTCAGCCTTTTTCAGGACTTTATGATGGATGTTTGTTAAATATTTTTAGTATTTACTTTCTTTGCCTTATGATTTCTAGGTATTTTTTATATTAAAGTAACATTGTGATAGATAAAACTGTGTCAGGTAATTTTAAATAATTAAAAAGTGTTTTCAACGACACCTTAATATTTTTACGTACCTGCCTAAAATACAAATAGGTGATTGGTATTATAAATAATTCCAACCAATTTAGAAAATCGTTCTGAAAACTAAGTGAAAACTTTTCAAAAGTCGTATAAACTAATCTAAAAGTGGTAAAACTTACGTCGGCGTGCGTGTGGGGCGGCGCGACACCAAGAGGCCGGCTCCTGCCGGACGCCCACCACCAAGCACTAGCGTCAACTCTTGACAACTTTACTTATCACTCGTAAGTGGAAAGTTGGAGGCGATCGCGCGAACCTGAGCGTCAGAGGTCGCGTCAGCAAGCCGACTGAGCCGGCGCCGGCGAGCGGCCACGCGCCGCGCACTGGGCGGGCCGCCCCGCCCCGCCCTCCCGCGCCACGCCCCCCACCGCCACGCCCACCTGAATTAATAACGCCAGCAAACATCGCTGGACACGCGGACAATGCCACATTGTCCTCTGCCCAAAATAGTTTCAATTAGAATCGAGGACAAGGCACAAAAGCGCCCGCCGGCGGATCATTCACAGCAAAATTGACCGATGCATGGACGATTAGCGGAATTCCACTGAAACTTTCCGCCGCAAACCAGATTGCAGTTTCAGTTTCGGTACCTGAATCTCAAGTATCGGTTGGAATGTCCACTGTTTTCAGATTCACTGTTCATTGTATCAGTTAAAAGGATAGAATTGTTCATCCACTGTCTTTAAAGTACCTAAGCGGCTAACAGTAGATGGCTAACAATTCTTCTTGATAATTTGTAACTTAATTTTGATTACTTTTGTTGTTCATTAAACCTTCTGGAAGTTATAACTGCCCTGGATTGTATAAAACCAGTTAATATTTAGGATCCCTTCGATGCCCTTCATACTTGATGATACATTTGGTCAACTAACAACCTATAGGTTAAAACTCAAAAGATACTCAGTGAATTTAAGTTTAAATTGAGTCTCTAAATTTCAAATAAATGATATAATAATAATAGTCACGTTAAAAATCGCATAAATTCTTCCTCACCCGCCGGAATGATATGAAATACTAGGTTATCTACAGGAACGTATTTCTTCAAGGTATACCTAATCACTACATAGTATGAAACAAAGTCGCTTTCCGCTGTCTGTCTGTCTGTCTGTCCGTCCCTATGTATGCTTAGATCTTTAAAAGTACTCGTAATGCACGGATTTGATGCGTTTTTTTTAAAGAGACAGAGTGATTCATGAGGATGGTTTACATGCATAAAAATTCCCGAAATTCCCACGGGAACGGGCACAACGCGGATAAAAACGCGGGGCACTGCTATTACATAAAAAATATATCAAAATTTATATAGTTAAACGGACTTGGGCATTTTCCTGAAAGTGATTCCTGAAAATGCAATAGCATATAAAGCTTTTTTTACTTACTGGTTTTAAATACTATTCATTTTGATATGAAACTACGTTTACGGTCTTTTTCTACCTACTATGAGCAAGAAATATTGTTGGCTACCGAACTAGAGATTACTTCCATCATCTAAGATTGGTAAAGAGTTATTTAAGCATTAGCCGCCCTAAGCGGGCTCAGGTACTAAGCAGGCAATAGCTTATTACCCGTTTCATCGCTAAGAAATACTCTTTTTTATTAAGGATACGATCGACCAAACGATCAAAATTTCCCTTAAAATTCTACTATAAAGTTATAACCAAAAACCTTCTACTGGAATCACTGAGTCAGTTGACTGAGGAGAAAACAGCATGAAAATGTGTACACTAGTTTTTGGAGTTAAGCGCAAACCCGGCGGATAACATTATTCATTAAAGGATTTGTAGGTAAGGTCTGTGATAAAGAGGTGCCACGGTACGTGTCGATGACTAGTTACTTGATTTAAAAAGAACTTATTTAATTTTTAAACTTTTGCCATTTGTACCAAGACATTATTAACGTTTTAACGTCGGGAAATTTAAGTTAAGTCAAAGTTTTTACTTGCTAAAACAATCGTTTGCGCCGCGAACAAACCATACTAATACGTTAATTATATTATTATCTTTTTAATAAATTCGTAAGACGCGTCGCCGTCGCTGCATTGCACCTTCGTTAATATTCCTACAGTTATACTATCTGTGCCTCGCGGTTAACCCGCGTTGTACCCGTTCCCGTAAGAATTTCGGGATGAAAAATAGCCTGTAACCTTCTCGTTGAATGTGGCTATCTATTACAAAAAGAATTATTCAATTCGGATTGTTAGATTCTTAAATTAGCACGTTCAAACGTTCAAACAAACAAAAAGCAAAAAAAAACTCTTCAGCTTTATTACATTGTATATTAGGTATAGATTATTATATTATACTAGCTGTCCTGGCAAACACAGTTCTGCCCAATAAAAAGTAAGGGTGAACCACTTTTAACATTTAGGGGGATGAAAAATATGTCGGAGATGGACGTATAATCAAGCTATAGAAGTTAAAGAGTAGTTTGTAAATTCAGTTGACTGATGGAATCGGTAGTGTTGTTATTCCGTGACGTGAGTTCTACCTTCGTGGTGTAGTCTGTGGTATGAGAATAGACTATGTTAAGTCTGTGGTGTTACGCACTATGACAGATGACAGTTGTTCGATAGAGGGATGTGAGCTGGTTTGGTATTCTGTGGGAGTGAGTGAGTGAGTCGATGATAAGTAACGATGGCGTACATGAGTTAGTTTCCTGGTCTGTACATTAGACGTTATGGGACGAATGGAGATGGTTGGATGGCGATTAGATTGGAACGTAGATTGGAGGAAGGATGGGTTGACGACATCACGATCGTATTGCGAATCGAGTATAGGATTAGGAAAAGATTCTATGGCGTGGACAGGACGACTATGGGGTGTAGGGAGGTCGTTTAGGTTCCATCAATTAATTGAATCTAGACGTATCCTAACTGTAATGTGTAATCCATGATGATCGTGTGTAAAATACAAGCAATGTCATTGTAATGAAGTCCTGTGAGTTATTATTTCAAGATCAAGACCTAGAAATCCTAAGATGTTGGATTGACAGTATAATGCTCGTGCTTATCCTGACGTGACATGTCCCCGACATCAGAAGTGGGATGATTATCGAGGTTACCCGACAAATATATGTTGTCCGATTCTCAGACCTACCCGATATGCACACAAAATTTCATGAGAATCGGTCGAGCCGTTTCAGAGGAGTTCAACCACGCACCCCGTGACACGAGAATTTTATATATTAGAAGAAGATTAGATATAGATAGATTCTCCATTAAGATTCAAATCAAATAGTTCTCATTCAACTAACTAAAACAAAACAAACTGCAAGCTAACAATAATCTAACAAAGCATAAACGTGAATCGTTCAAATCAGCCAGAATAGTTTCTGAATCATCGGACCGTTTTCTAAGTACGGTAGAAGGTGTCCAGCGTTCACGGACCAACGGCTTCTCCGTAAGTAGAGATCAGAATATCCGTGAGCTTAACTCAGGGAATGTTCTCTCGGTAGAGTAAACAGTCCGTCATTGAAATTGGTGCAAAGAGTAAACGTTAGAACTGTAGAACTGCCGAAGGATCGGGTTTTATCATTTTATGTAGTTTGTTCTGCAACGTTTAAACATAGGTATTTAACAGATGGAAACGCACAAGAGGTTTGTGTGTCTGTGTAAGGTACAGTGCGGGCGCAGCGTTTATTCAAATCATAGGTTAAATTAATGAAACATATATTTATATTATTTTAAATTTATATTTATATTATTCTATATATTTCTTTGACTAGAATTTATTTCAATGTCCGTCTCGGTGACCGCCTCGGTGGTCTAGTGGCATGTGCACTCGCCTGCCAAGGCTGAGGTCCCGGGTTCAATTCCCGGGTCGAGCGAAAACATGTTTCCTACTTTTCAAACATGGCTCCGGTTTGAGATCACCAACCCGCATTCGGCAAGCGTGGTGATTATGCCTAATCCTCCTCACTGTAATGATATCTTCAGTGAGATGAGAGGTTTTTGCCCAGTAATGGGACATTTCAGGCTCTTCCTTCTAAACCGTTATCGATACCAGTAAAACTTTCTCGCATCAGTTTGGTTTAGCACTAAAAAGATATCGTTGTGTACAAAATAGAACTAAAATAAAGTCCTTGTTAATAAAGTGAGTGTTGAAAAAGTAATTTATATTATATTCACTTCTGGTCACCTTGTGTTTTTTCAACAATTTCAACCTATTATCTTCCGTCGCTTGTAGTTAAAACAGAATTTGTAGCGACATTATGGCTTTTCCCTATAAGTCCATGATCCTAGCCATCTATTCTGCATTGACTATGTTCAAATATTTAGAAAGTACCACGCCTCGGTGTAGGTATGTGCACTCACCTGCCACGACTGAGGTCCCGGTTTCAATTCCCGGGTCCAGCAAATATTTAGATACAAGAAAAAAATAATAAAATATATCAACAGGAACATATACTATATTTTTCATCAAGGAAAACCTATGAAAACTCGAACAGTACAATTTACAGTACAGTTATTTTGCGAAGATATCTTATTATTCTCCAAAGAAGATGTCTAACAGCGTAATATTTTGCACCCGACCGGATCTCCACTGAACTCGTAATTCCATGGAATTGTCTGAAACGCAAACACGAGGAGCCGCCTTCGGTCACGTGTTCCAATATTTATTTTATCAATATTCAAACCGTTCAAAATTGCTGTGACGTTTTCACTTCTCACTCCACAGGGCGTGGAATAAATGATAGACTCTCGCTTAGAATATTTTGTTCAAGAAATTGAAATGAATATTTTGAGAGCTCAACATTATTAATTTATTAAATACCTCTTTAATATTAAATTAAATAAATTTTGTAAACTTATTCGATACTCAGTTTTGATCAAACTAACACAAAGCGCATCTTTAATATGAAACTTATATTTGCCGAAATAAGCTAAAAAAAATAAAATTCTTCAGCTTTATCATATTAGTACAGGTTTAATTAAAAAATAATCAAAATATACACATCTATTGATTGTAAAAAATAAATGCATAAATTCTCAAAATTTATCTTTAAAAACAATTCATAATATATCACAATTACCTCCTTCACTATAACTTGAAAAAAGCTGTGCTGTTTTCCAAACTCTGAATTTACACAGTCGTTTATAAAACTCCGTACATTTTCTCCATCAGTGGGTAACAGAATGTAAACCAGCCATTGTCATTCAGAAGACGCGATCGAACGGAAAATACACTTGTCATTTCAATCGTGATTTTTATGTCTCAACTAAGAGGTATTTGAATGAAATATGAGGTTTGCTCCCGTGGTTAAGGGTATTTTATTGTACATAGATTAATGGCCGGTTTACATTATTCCAGTCCAGCGATCCAGTCCAGTACTGGATTGCTTACTGGAAAAATGTAAACCAGCACTGGAATGAACTGAATCCAGTAAGCATTCCAGTCCAGTAACTAGATTCGCGGTCTACTTTTGAATCCAGTGCGATCAATCCAGTGCAACTGGAATAATGTAGACGGCCAATCCAGTGCCAGTGCAGTACTTGAAATCATTGTCACTGTAGTGTTCACACTTCAACGGCTTCTAAATAACTGGAATAATGTAAACGTTACAGATCCAGTACAGCACTGGACTGGAATCTCGCTAGATCACTGGACTGGAATAATGTAAACCGGGTATTAGATTGGTTAATGTCCCTTCAGTTTTATGTTGATGTCTTTGTAATTACAAACACATGACACTATACAATTTGCATGACATTAATTTGTTGTACGGTTACATCTATACTCATTTTATAAAGATAATTTTTTCGTCCTCAACAAAATGTTTGGGCACTACTCCCCTAATGCTGGAAAAAAATGACGTAAGGCGATTTTAAAAAAATCACATAACTATTAATAAACTACTATTGTATCGCGGGTGGAGCCACCGCACGGAACAGCTAGTTACCTATATATAAACTCTGTAGTACCTTAATAAAATATAATATCTATTACTTTGTATTCAATGTTAATTATGTTAAACCCCTTTCTTGGTATTTACAAAACTAATCAAAAAATCAAATGAATAGATTTAAGGAATGTTTAACAGTATATACCCAATAACATTTCATGAATAGAATATTTTTATCACAAAAAATCTTTAGAATTGCGTAATAATATTTTTTTCGACAAGTTAACCCTGTTACATCACATCTTATTCAGTAATAATTTCCTTAGCTCTCCCTCAGGATTTGTTCTAAGGTCCCGAGTACAAGATGTCACGTCAGGCCGACAGCTATCATTGGTAACTTCCATAAAAATACAACGCTACAAATGTATTCGAGTGCTAATTCCTACGCCCAACGCACGTCGCTCTACCCGTCAAATTTGCGAACAGGGTTGCCAACTATTGCCGTACTCATTCAATAGTAATTAGTAAAGAATATTGTTTATCAAGTTTGAGTAAAGAATATTGCTAATACTATTAACTTAGTTACAGTAATCATGTTGCTTGAAACTTAGCACTTTCTCGATAAGTAAAAGCTGAATTATCAACGTGTTACATATAGATCCTTATGGGAGATAAACGCAATTGTTTCGGATCATTTGATTACCTCATTACCAGATATTGCTTATGGTTCGTTCATACTAGTGTACTTGCGGGTGCAGCAAGCAGCACCCCTGCGCGTCAGAGGCTCACAGACAACGTCTTCCTTCGACTGACAGTCGGCGACATATTTTATTCAGAGCGCACCGCTCGTAATTCCGTCGATGCAGATAAATTGTTTTACCGCGGGAGCAGCCACGTCCCACGACTTTGGCGTTTGCATGATGAGCTCGTTTTTTATGCTCGAATAAAATTGTGTTAGCCACCGTCGGAGGCCGCTGAGCGACGTGTGAACGCCGCCCGTAGATTCCCAAGAAATTGTTTTGGGAAGCCTGCTTTGATATTTATGAAAGTTGTCATGTCAAGAATACGTTTGAGTGAAGGGTGTACTCCCTTGATGGACAGTTGGAAACACGTTTTTTATTTTAAATTATTTGACGCATGTTTGTGTCGAGGTTTATCGTGGCAGACACTAGTTGCAGGTCGTATAGGCTTCGATAGAGTTGCGCTAACATCGAGTGAGACGCGCGACTCGGGACGCCGCCAGTCTCGTGTCATCAATATTAGATCGACGTCGGCGAGCAAACATCTTGACACGACTGCAAATGCTACGATTCATCTCATTCCATCTCATTCCACAAACCAAATTGATTTGTACTTAGCTAAGATTTAATTAGTAGATACTTACTTAGATAGTCTGGTAAACTAGAGTTTCGAGATTTGTTCAAACAAGTCCCCAAATAATTATTTCACTTGAACAAATAAATACAAGAACCTCCCTCAAATACGAGCTTAGTGAATTCGGTATTCAAAAATGAAATCACCTTTGACCCGTGTCGGAGTTTCGTGGACGGATTATGATGTTTATACAGAAAATAATGCGCGGTTGCGGTGTTCGGGCAAATATTTGAAGACGTAGTCAAAGGGTGGCTTTTTGCGATGGTCCTTTGAGCCTCGCGGTTGCGGTCAAGTAACCCGATTACTGCCCGTTCTCGGAACACGGCGGAACGCAGCTCTACCTAACTCCAGAGAATCGACATAACTTGTACTACAAATATTTGGATCATAAAAGGATTATTTTTATCAAAGGAAAAGTTGCCTTTAATAAAATATTTGATGTTTTACTACTTCACAAAAATACAAAATATTTGTTCCATGTGTGGATATATTATACAAACCATACTAACATACTATATAGTATATACATACAAGCACATAATGCAATGAATTTGAAACTACTTAAAACATTTTTAACAAAGTATATTCGCCTTAACATGCCATTCAAAATGATAGCCTACAAAGTTAACATCTACTTTTACGAGTGACTGACAGTAAAATGTATCAAATAAAATTGTTATCCGTCAAAACATCACTCCTTAACATACGGAATGCAGTCGGTATGCCTACAGCAGTGGGAGGAACAATGATACAGGGACATACTAGACGAGACACGATTTATCGTTAACTAGATGTTTAAAACATTAAACTGTTTATCAGGTTTAGAATCATATATTATTAATTACAAAACAAAATAAATATTAGAATATGAGTAAAAAATTTCATTGCACTAGTCGACCAGCGTAATTTAAATTTAACATTTTTAGTAAAAATAGTACGTAAAGAATAGTATATATTGATGTAAGAGGATTTGATGAATGCATTTAAATCACTTAATTAAATACGTATAGACACTTTGTTCTTTTTTTAAACGTAGCAGTTATTGCATTTAATTCAACACAGCATTCATTAGCATTCAACTTCACGTTTCGCTTCATCACACAAAACCCTTCTGAAAATAGTTGTCGCTTCCAGAGAGCATAGTGCACGTTGTTGGCATGCTGTTGAGTTATTCAGCAGCCCTAGTGAAGGCTCCAGCACTCTACCTGCGGTTAGGTGTAACTTAACGAACCCCCTTTGAATCTTTAATATAGTTTTATTTAATGTAAGCTAGTTGCCAACTTTCGGAAGGGTTACTTTATGTTTATTTTGAAAGGATCAAACTTTCCGGATCATATTAAGAGCACTCGCTTCTAAATATTAATAAAATATCAAATGGATAGTTTCTCCACGAACATGCAGGAATGGGCCACCTATAAAGTTAATATTTTATACGACAACGGTTTTACAGAGGAGAAATATTTATTTAGAATTTCTGAAGCGTTAGCAAAGAAATACCTGGCGAGGGTTAGGGGTTAGGCACACTGATTCATTTACGTCAATAGTCAAACGAGTTTCCAAATAATAACCGGCGGCAGGTAATTCAGAGCAGAATTAATTCCATTACCAATACAAACATCTGCCTTCAGGTGGCCGCGCTCCACCGAGGCACCCTTCTTCGCAAATTAGATTTCGCATAAAGCCTATTTTAATTTGCGCCGTCGCTAAACATTGGGCTCTTTAATGTTTAAACGGCGTACAAACTCTGCATTGAACGTCGAGGGCGCCGGCAGCGGCGGCGGCGGCCGGTTGACATTCGGCAAAGCAAATATGTTCTTGGTGGCGCCGAGGTCGGCCGGGCGCGTGATAATAAGCTTACGGCGAGGGCGCTGGGCGGGCCGCCCGCCTCGCCGCCGCGCCACCCGCCCCGCGCGCTCTTATTAAATTCTTTTGTTTCCAACCACCGGTGAAATGCCCAGTTGTTTAGCCTCGGACCGACCACGGGCTCAACATAAATATCTCCCGTATGTCTTTTGAACTCACGTAGATTGCCTGGATAAAAGCGGATTATTAGCATACCACTGGTTTTTTTATAAAATCCACTGTGTTAGTACAATATTTAAGTTAAAATAATATGCATGTGCGGTATAAATGTAATATCGGAGTAGCAGGTGTCGCAAATTTCATTTCGTTATA
The DNA here is from genome assembly GCA_963082685.1 of Cyclophora albipunctata. Lineage (NCBI taxonomy): Eukaryota > Metazoa > Arthropoda > Insecta > Lepidoptera > Geometridae > Cyclophora > Cyclophora albipunctata. The sequence continues at coordinate 8,018,081 of OY720115.1, read as the reverse complement.
CCCTTCTCGTGTACAACAGTAAGAGTGTGTAATCATAAAATAAGCTGCATAAATTAAAACGTGAATCCATTGGGAGCGCCGGTGTTTAGATATCTCAGCTTAGCGGGGTGCGCTTCATTTCGGCACATTACTCTCCGCACAACAATAAAACTCATTAATTCTCCGGTGCGGTCGTGTTTTATAAATGTTTCACGTATTAATAAAATTAACAAAGCGGTAGTACGCGAGAGGGCTATTTTCCGACAAAGCGTTGGAGTGGAGCACAATGGAATCTAAAATAAATACGAGGACTTTAGCAAACAGGAGCGCCCACAAAGCGTCCACCTGGCGGAGGCTACGTTCTGGCCTCTATTGAAAATTAAGTGGCTGCGACGGAGCTCAATTAATGCCCGCGGGGCGTCCGCTTGGCGGAGCTAATCACTACGTGCCACACACTCAAACGAATACCCATCTAACAGCGACACACGACGTCTCAAACACACGATTACCTAGATAAAAACTGCAGGACCAAATACTTGGACATATAAAAAAGTCGACACCGATAAGCTTGAACAAGCTCTTTATGTGTGTTATCCACCTAATATCAGAGTCACTAATTTTTCGCTCTACTCGTAATCCTCGTTTATCTAAAAGACATGTCGTTCCGCAGCATCCCGTGTCTGTCATTGGCTCAAGCAGATCTCTATCAGGGCGTCCAGTGTTCGATGTTAAACCGCCGCTTATCTCGCAAATTACACCGTTTTATTCGATCCTCTCGAAAACTGCGAAAAGAGGACCCTTTTTCACAGCTTATGGTTACCACTACCACTTGTTCTTGAATAAAATGAGTTTCTTTTTAAACAGAAACTCGATCTTAAAATAGATTTTTAAAGCATAACATTATTAGAATTCAGAATATATTAAAGTTAGCTACATAGTTTCCCAAAGTCTTCAACTATTCAACTGACACGTAACGTCACTGAAGCGTAGCTTAATAGAATTCACAATTCGTATCTGCGCATTGAACATAAGTCACCTATTGAGTCGTAACGATTGTCACATTATCCAATAGTAGGGGTCGGAGAGCTTAGGTACTGATCGCCGGCTACCCTCACCGGCGGGTTTTATTGCCATTGTCGGCCAGAGATTTACTTTGACGTGTTGGAAATTCGTTTGTTGACTCTTCGCAGCCATTTCCAAATGTCTATTTCGACCGCAGCCACCGATTTTTTGTTCTTATTCACGAAGGTTAATAGCGGGATTGTGAATATTGGATATTTTTCCAATAGCAAGATTGCTTTATCCCTCGCTTTCGGAATATACCGGGTTGTTTGAATTTCGAATCCTTTTTAAACGATTTTCTTTTATGTATTTGGATGTTGGTTTACGACTGGGACTTGTGTTTTGTTTAACTTATGCGCAGTGTTACTGGATATGGAGTGAAATAAAGTGAACTATTACAAACAGGCAGGAATATAGCAATTCTGCCGTTCGATATGAGGCGCGCCAAGAGCTTTAGGACTCCAGGTAGAAAAAGTACAACACAATGAATTTAACAAAAACATTCACTTACAGTCTAATAATAACATTTCTAACCTAAAACTTAATTAACTTTAATTCTAACCATTTTAATAGTATAACGCTTGGTTAATAAAACACAGTGTGTAGTAAAACAACATACGGTAACAAATGTTAGCAGGTGCGTCAGTGAAATGCATCGTGTAACATTAACTACGTTACCGCGGAAAACCTTTGTCTGCACTCAACGAATTAAGAGGGAAAGACGAAATTTAAATTCTCCCTGTTCTGTTTTACATGTAAGAGATGCACTTTGCATGTTATGTTGCGGTAGATAGCGATTAAACTAGACGTCAGCCGACGCGATATACGGGGCTTTGACTAAACAACTTTAAATATTTGAAAGCGCTTTATAAGGCAAGATTTTCGTCATTTATTTGGACAATATTTTAGTGCATAATAAAATTGTTATTCTCTTGTCTCTTTTAATAACTTAATTTGTAGATTTTTATACAAATGTAAGACACTAGTTATTTGCTATAGAATGTAAATAATTAAACACTAAAGTACCTATATTAAAAGCTTTTTCCCATCAGTACTATATAGAGTTAAGTTTACATTAGTACAGTTCAAAGATAGAGTACTAACTACCTACAACTAAAGTACTACCCTAACTAGGTACGAGTTCCGCTTTTCTGAAACTAAGTATAAACGAGTGGAGTATTCCTAAAAGTCTTTATCGAAAAAGAATTCGATTGTCACCTCCATCTGGGGTATTCCACACTTTTCTCCCGTTGTTTGACGACACGTCGCCACAAAGGTGTAAAGGGAAGAGAACTCAATTAAAACAACGCTCGGCTCCACTCGACCGAATCACATTACCAGACGATTAAGTCCGAGGCTTCAGAATACGTGTGCAAGTCAAATTGTGATGCATTAATTAGTTTACACTGGCGAACGTTCTTCAGGAAACTACTTTGAGGTGCTGTTATTGAGTTACTAGTGTAGAAAGTAATTTTATTAAAACCTTCGTGCATCCTCAGTGTTTGCGGCACTGCACTGAACTTTAGTACTCGTTTATCCTTTAGGCATTACCTTCCAGTAAATGATAGGTAGAGATTTATATAAAGTCACAAAAATAGAGCACTATCACTATCACTAAATAGTGTAAAACAAAGTCGCTTTCCGCTGTCTGTCCGTCTGTCCCTATGTATGCTTAAATCTTTAAAACTACGCAACGGATTTTAACGCGGTTTATTTAAATAGATAGAGTGATTCAAGAGGAAGGTTTATATGTATAAAAATTCCCACGGAAACGGGCACAACGCGGGTAAAACTGCGGGGTGCTGCTAGTTCATAATAATTAGAATATCCTATTCGCAATATTCATCAAACAAAAACTAAAAACAAATATTTATAAAGTTAACCACATAAAACCGAGAAAGTATTTTACTTTACCCACTCATTGGACAAGTGATCATTGTGAATGGCAGTATAATTTTATATTCAGTCTTTAGGCGAGGTAAAAGACGGTGGATCTCGGCGGGTAATTCGTTTTAAAGTTGACTCATTAATTAATTGGTCGTCTAACGCGGCCGTGTGCTTTTTACGACGACAATAAAGTGGTTCGGCCGCGCTGCGGGCGTCTCCATCATCCACTACACCCTTCGACTTAACGTCTCTATTATTTAAATAAAGAATCCACACTTTTTATTTAATAGAATCATTTCTAAACGCACTCTTAGTAAACTTCACCTACGGAGGAATTATTAAGACATTACTGATCGTAGTATCCCGACTTTATGTTTGTTTTCTACTCTACTTACTGGTCACATACCGTGATTATAATATAATATGTTTCACTTGACTTTTTAATGCCTCAAATAATCGAATATTAAAGCAAACGTATTACTGTTTAGGACCGGGAACCAAATTCAAACAAAGAGCATAATGTTGGTTGTGTAACTGTAAAGCGAGTGATACATCGCGTACTCGCTTTACGCATATTTAATTACAACAGTACGCAATTAAACAGTTTCTAGGGCGATCCGGTTTACGAGCCTCCGTTTCAGGATTTTCGACGCCGCAATCAGTTTTACGATGCTTTTTGACAGAATGATTTTATTGAACGCGAAGTTAATACGCGTTCGGCAGTCAAGCCGTATTTACAGAGCTTCGGAGAAGACGGAGTTATAAAACTTCAAAAGTTATTTGTGTGACGAATTTTAATAAGTATAAACAGTGATGGCGAAAGCTAAATAACTAGAACACTGCAACGTCTACTTAAATTTTATCGCTGAAACTGAAATATATTACATAATTATTTCATCTACTTACTAGGGTCATTTCGCCAGTTCGCGTCCATTTAGTGGAGTTGGCAAGTTTGAAGGAGAAAATAAAAATGTTCCAGCCCTAGTTTCAATGAAAAATTTATGTAATGTGTTCATTATATAGTCTACTATAAGGTTCGCTTACAGTTTTGTTCGAAAGTATTTGTGTTTTTTTTATAAATAGAAAAACTTCAAAAATAGGCGTTTTACCCACTTTGCGTCCAAAAAATCTAAATTGCGTCCACCCATAGACCATTTTGCGTCCACCAGCTAAGAAAAGGAATGTAGGGGTGATATTTTTAGATAATGTAAAGAAAAATTGTATTTTAACAGATTCTTTATTCAAGAATATTTCGTTAATCCACGTCTGGTACATTTTCTTTCTCATATTCCACATTTATCGACTCTATGGTTTCCTATGTAACTTTTATAATCTTTTTATTGTTTCGGATTAATTTTTTGAACCTCTCGAGCTCTCTCCTGTTCTATTTCTCTATTCTTTCTTTCTTTTTCGGATTGCTTCCTGTTTTTCGTTCTTGATCTGCGCTTTATGTTCGTAATACTTTCTCCATGCAGCAGAAGATATGGCTGCTGGAGTCCTTTGATTATTAGGTTTCCTTGCTTCTTTAGAAATTTCAGGCAGCATTAGGTGGGTTTTAATTTAAATGGATTACAGGTTTTTTTGGCTTGAATTGCCAACAGCTGCGGAAGATGGTTGTACTAGAGATTTCTTTAGTTGCATCCAATTCTAAAATATTACTATTTCGTTCTATTGATAGTTCCATAAGAGACCTCTCAGATTCAGTTTCGATAGAAATTTCTGCAAAGAAAACTTCAACTTAAGAGTGTTATTAGTTTTAACTCTTAGTTTTTTTTTTTAAATGCATATTAAATTATACAAGTTAAAAAATATATATTATAAGCTATTATATGAATTTAATGAAAAAATGGACGCAATTTGGTACAATACAATTTCCTTGTAGGTATAGTTTGCGTCCACATGTGATGAACGATTTTTATTTTTAATTATCTTTTTCTAGAATCATAATAACGTGGACGCAAATTGCTCATTACGATTGCATGATAATAATACATAAATAAAAAATAAAAACAAATTCCTTTTTTTAATTTTATCACATAAAAATAAAAACTAACTAAATCATAAATACACGAGTTCGCGTCCATTGTGGTCGCAAAGTGGAAGTTTTATAAATTCGGTGTAGTAATTCGCGTCCACCTTATTTTAACTGTTAACTTTTAAAAAAACAAGCAAATACATAATTAATATTACTCCTTTTTTCATGCTTTAAGAATAAAAACAGCTGTGTATTGTAAAATACGCATAAAACAATAAAATACTTACCGTCGAACGCGCCCCTGCTCACTATTTTTTTGCCGACATTTCGCGCGTTTGCGCTTCTTTGTTGAAGAACGGAAACTAACTATTTTTTCTAGACATGATTGGTTTAGCTCACAGAACTTTTGTCTATTTCTATATGCCTCTTATACGATTAGGTATTAGCGGTAACGACTTTTCGGCGATTTACTGTGTTAATATACCTATTTTCGAGAATTATTATAGGGAGGTCCGAAAAATGGACGCGAATAGGGCGCTGGACGCGAACAGGCGAAATGACCCTATAAACTACAATTATTTTGTGAAGCATAGTTTGTTAAAGTATTTAGGACATAGTAATGGGTAACCTATAGTAAATTACAAAGATAGAAGAAAGAACAACCAAGTAAAACAAATGCAGGTGTTGCAAACCCTACGTGACGTCATAATTCACCACAGAACATCCCTCAAGAGAGTATATCCCGTCACTTTTAACTGCTCGGCGGCAACTCCGCGCACCGAATGTAAATCCCTAGCACATTCGCACCAACGGTTGCCAACACCTGACTATTTACGTTTCGTCTCCACAATTCCCGGCAATTTTATAACTTTACAAACTTTTCATGAAATTGCCGTTGTTGGAAAATAATTTCTCTAAATACCACCTCAGTCACAACTCCTGAATTCAAATGAAACACACGCATTTGTGAAACGGTATTACGAAATAAGTTGACATTTATGAAGTTGGTACATTTTATTTCTTTAGCATTTAAATTTTAAGGACTTATACTAAATTTATTTATGACTTGACTGTACTTTACCTAATAATTAACGCGTGCCGTTTATAGAACTAGGATTTATCTGGCGTGTTGTTATGTAGATAGGCAAGGCACCATCTGCTAATAAAAAACCTAGTGGGATCAGAGTTAATAGGTACCTGGATAGTAAGCTCTATTATAGCTTTATAAAAGCTTCCACGTCAAATTTAATAGGTCTGTTAACTTCATTTTGATCAGGAGTATTCTTATAGCAATGCAGCGTACATTGCTAATATATTTTATTCAGGTGTTAATGATTTTTTTATTTTTTTTATTTAACCTATATTGTCCCACTGCTGGGCAAAGGTCTCCCCCAAGCATCGCCAACCCTCCCTGTCCTTTACGAGCACCCACCAATCGCTTTTAAAGGCGATTAGATCGTCCCGCCAACGCTTCCTCGGTCGACCTCGACGTCGCCCTCCTTCAGGGACCCATTGAGATGTGATGTGGGCCCACTTTTCCGGGTTCATCCGACTCACGTGCCCAGCCCATTCCCACTTTAGCCGGGCGGTCTTGTCACCGACGTCTGCAATACCGGTAGTGGAACGCAGCGTGGTGTTGCGTACTCGGTCAACGCGCTTTAATCCGAGCATGCTGCGTTCCATCGCCCTCTGGCAAATCTTGAGCTTGGACTTCTGTGACTCCGTCAAAGACCATGTCTGGGCACCGTAGGTTAGGACGGGCAGGATACACATGTCGACGAGTTTACGCTTAAGTGACAGAGGAAGGTCACCCTTCATGTGCGTCTTCATGGACCAGTAGCTCTTCCAGGCGTTGTCGATCCTGCGACCGATCTCTTTGTCCTGCCTGTTTTCGAAGCTAGCTAACTGGCCCAAGTAAATATACTCGTCAACATATTGTATCACCTGCCCGTCTACCTCGACCCTACGTTTCGTGCTGTTTGACATGAGTTTTGTCTTTGACCGATTCATTTGGAGTCCAACCTCAAGACATGCCGTGCTCAATTCTTGTAACATCTCCTGAAGTTCGTGTGGTGTAGAGGCAAATATTGCGATATCATCGGCGAAACGTAAATTTGTAAGGTGTTTGCCGTTGACAACTATTCCCTTTGTTGCCCAAGCCACAGAAAGAGTCTTAAATACTTCCTGGAGAACTGAGGTGAATAGGATCGGCGAGAGAGGGTCGCCCTGCTTTACTCCTTTTTCAATTTTGAAAGCAGGTGTTAATGATTATAGAAGATATTATTGGGCATAGATGGAGAGTACCCAAATATGAAGGTATTACGAATACAGTTAGTGTAAATATGTAAATCTTAACTCCTCGCTCCATGATCGGATCTAACACCAAATTGACATGTAGGCTTCATGTAGGCATTTAATACCTTTATTTAAAGACAAAAATAAGGCGGGTAACATCGGTTATCAGCAACCGATGTTACCAGTTTCGCCATATATTTTGTAAATTATGTTTTTATACCGGTTTCTTACGTTTAAACGAACACTACTCATTTTGAATTGTAACTTCGTTTACGGATACTTCTGTGAGCACGGTTCCTGTAAAGGGGCCGAAACGTCTGATAAAAAATTTAAGTAAAAGCGAAGTGTATACGTAAACGTAATTTCAATCCAAAATTATGTTTTAGTATTGAGTTCATCAAATATAAACCACTAGCAGCGCCCCGCGGTTTTACCCGCGTTGTGCCCGTTCCCGTGGGAATTTCGGGATTTTTTTTACATAAAAACCTTCCTCTTGAATCACTCTACCTATTACAAAAAACCGCATCAAAATCCGTTGCGTAATTTTAAAGATTTAAGCATACAGACAAACAGACATGAAACAGAGACGACTTTATTTTATACTATGTAGTGATTAACCCCAAAATTATATCGCTATGCTTGACTCTACGGAATGGCTGAGTACGCTCTGCTCCATCAACTGGCATATTTAACATTGTGGAGGTTTAGAACCAAACCCCATTCTTTACATCGAGTTCATAAAATACCTAATAGTTTCCCATTGATATATATGTACTGACGTACAGTGAGTACCTCTCTGAAACGTAACGTATCGCTGGCTTTTGTTCTTGAAAAAGACATCAACGCAGAAAAAAAATAGTAACAGAATTTTCAGTTTAAAAGTCGAATGTAGACATTTAATAAGAATGGGTGGATAGGAAATTTAGAAAAATATTAAAGGTTTCATTTACTTTAATTATAGTTAAACTCCTTTCGTTAACAGGATCAAAAAACATGCGCGGAAAATACTTTAGATGAGAGCATGATGCGTGAAAGAAATCTGTATGAACATAGATATGATGTCAATTATGCAAACATAACGCACGCCATGATAAGAAGTTCTATTTACTAGCCAATAATTTGTATAATAATTCCTTTGTTTATCACATATGCTCTAACGATTTACGACTAAATCTTGGAATCTCGGTAAAAAAAAACAAATCGTTAAATTAAAACTTTTTAATTTTAACATTTTTATTTTTACAGCACCGTTCTCTTACCCCCGTATAATAAACATTATTTAGAAAAAATTTAACTCAAATTTACCTTCATTTGATATAAAGTCTTTGAATTTTGAATCAATTATTTCTATGGATTTCTTTCTATTTCTAAGTAATGTTTATTAATACGAGTGGTTGAAACCTAAATAAATATTATGGTACATGGAAGATCTATCAGCCGCAATTGTTAGGTCTTAAATAACAAAAATTACTAATATGTAATATCCTACACAATTATATAATACAAGTATATCTGCCCCCTTATTTTGGAGAAAAAAATATTTTATCCCAATAGGGGTGGGGACACTCCTGTATACAGTACTCTCTTATAAACTTAAATGTGATATTGAGTTATAAATAAATGAACTAGGACTGCATCGCGTTTAAACTATAGCGTATCGTACGTATCGTAAGTATACGGACTCACTTCACTAAAAAATGTAAAATTAAAGCGAAGTGTATCCGTAAAGGTAGTCACAATTGAAAATCAGTAGAGTTCACTTAAACTTGGGGAAAAAGCTGTAAGTATGCGAAAATTTGTGAGGCTGTATCTTCCTCTTTCATGGAAAAACTACTGATCGGGTCCAAATTAAAACTGGCACAGAGATACCTAGATTAGAGTTGTTTAAAATGCAACACAACAAAACAAAACATTCGCTCCAGTCAGTCAGGTTATAGTTAAAACGCGACACAGTCCCGTTTCATTTACTTATAATCTATAAAGTTTAAAAAGTATGTGATATCGAGTTTGGACTGGAAACAATTGGTCCCATCTTAAGTACATTGCAAAACAATTCTTGTAGGTACGAATACAATTTCGAATATGTGTGATGATTATTATTGATTTTTATTATCAAATAACATCAAAATATTAATTTGAAGAAAACTTATAAATGTCAATGGACCAAAATAGATAAAAAATACATATTATATCAAAATATATTCAGTATCAATATACATTCGGAATGATAAAATAAGTATTTTTGTGTCAACTGGAATAATAAAATGAGTGTCTATTCTCCACACAATTTCATACTACTTTTAGTCATAAGAAAAACTATCGCAAGGCACTGCTCTTCACGTAAAGTCGGACCAAACCTCAATTCAAATCTAAAAGCATATACAGAAGTTAGTCAATAATTGACAAGCTTGTTGTAATACTTTTTTTCTAACTTTACAATAAGGTTAGGCACAGAGTATCATTATAATTCGATTAGTTATAATACATCTTCGTATCGCAGATCCTGGTTTTCTGTTATTCTACACAAATACTTCATTAATACGAAATAAATCACATATTGTATTTAATCCACCTATTTATAACTACACCAGCCTCATTTTCTTTCTTCTTTATTTTCTCGCTGAAATTTTAAAATAAGATGTAATAAGTAAAAGTGATTTATTGTTACAAGATCAGCAAGGTTAAGGCGCGTTTCCGTTGAGCCGGAGCGGAACTGTGCGAAGCTCAATCAACTAATCACAATCACTGATACTGTCAAAATAATTTCGTTATGCACTGTGATTGGTCAATAGCGCGCTCGTGAAGCGCACCCTAAAGGTCGATTTACATCAAACGAACATAGAGCTAGAACTAGAACAAGAGCATTCTTTCGTAATCTTTTAGGGTAAACGAAAGCTAGAGGTATCGATTTACATCCAACGAACACAGAGCTAGAGCTAGAACAAGAGCTAGAACACAAGAGAGTGCACGAAGAGAACGCACTAAAAACAACGAAAGAATGTTCTACGCCTGTTTACACTAGAAGAATTTGATGTAGTGGGATATAGATAGAATGAGCATTCGCTCGGTTGATGTAAATCGACCTTAACATACTATAACCTCAACAAAGGTATGATTTTCATTTTACTCTTTATGTTAGAAATAAAACGATTTTACGTGCAAAAGACATAATTTACCACAACTACTTTCCCTCCGCACCGTACTAATATCTTCGATGAGATGAGAGTCCTTTTCCCAACAGTGGGAAACAAGCAAGACAGTAGAAAAAAGTAGTAATTAGATACTTTTTTCTACTTTCCCTATGGCTGACCTGATACCACCCACCCCATAAGTCAAACTAACTCAAGTATACTAACGTCTATATAAATAAATCGAATAAAGAATTAGGAGATACCTTTATGAAAAGACTATTGCCTCTGATAACAACTTATTTTATTCGGTTGGTTAAAAGAATATTATTTGAACCTCAATCTTCGTGGTGGAGGCTGAAATTTTAAAGTTGACAATGTAAGGGGAATATAGTATCTCAAGAAGGGACAGTTAGTTATGGGCCACGCTTTTTAATATCTTTCTACTAGCAGCGCCCCGCGGTTTTACCCGCGTTGTACCCGTTCCCGTGGGAATTTCGGGAATTTTTATACATATAAACCTTCCTCTTGAATCACTCTACCTATTACAAAAAACCGCATCAAAATCCGTTGCGTAATTTTAAAGATTTAAGCATACAGACAAACAAACAGACAAAAGTAGCGACTTTGTTTTATACTATGTAGTGATGAATCTATAGTAATATAATAAAATAAAGAGTTTGTTTTTTTGTTAGATATAACGTGCTTATCTCAGAAACTTCAAATCCGATTTGATTAATTATTTTTGTATGGATAAAATAGTTTTTTGAACACGTTAATCTCTGAAACTACTGGCATGGGATTTTTAAAATACACAATGAACATGCTTATTCAATAGGACAAGGACATTCAACCCTACATGTGGCTATAGGATAGGATAACCTAGGATAGTCACAGTCAAGAGGCTTCTTCTTCATCGAGTGGATGGTCAACCTGACCAATCCTGGTGTCAGAGTTATAGAGCCGCCAAAGGCCTCTGAAATGGCTCATATAACGAGTACTATCCGTAGAAAGTAACCGGGACCGACACCTTAACGTGCCCTCCGAAGCACGGAATCATCTTACTTTTCGGGCAATCAGGTGATTCAGCCTGCAATGCCCTAACCAAACTGAGGACAGTCTCACAAAGTGATTTTTGTGCGGTATCCCCACCGGGAATCGAACCCGGAACCTCCGGATCGTGAGCCGAGTGTTCAAACCACAAGACCACGGAGGCTGTTAACCACAAGACCACGGAGGCTGTCAAGAGGCTTGTCTATATCGTAAATCCCCTGAAAACGGACACTATGGGGGTAAAACCGCGGGGCGCTGTAGTTAGGCATAAGTCTGCCACGCGAATGGTAGACTTATGTCTTTCCGTTACCTAAATTTCTACTAGGTATATATATCTCGAAATTACTTAAACTAAGTATACCATCTCGAATCAATAGTAAACATAATCATAGGGGTTTTTTCGCGCCATAAAATGTACTAGCAGCGCCCGGTTTTAACCGCGTTGTGACCGCTCCCATTGGAATTTCGGGATAAAAAATAGCCTATAACCTTCCCGTTGAATGTGACTATCTATTACAAAAAGAATTATTCAAATCGGACTGATAATTCCCGAGATTAGCTCGAACATACAAACAAACAAACTTATAAATTTTACCTCTTTATAATATTAGTTTACAAGTAAAGATAAAGCAAGTTTAAATTAGATTAGTTTAAAGAACACTATTGCTAACCATCTCGAGTCTATAAGAAGACCGTTACACTGTTGTTGGACTGCTAAAAAAATAACAGAAATCGTAATCCCATTAGGCACATTATTCTCTATCTTTATTTACCTTAATAATCTTATCCTTCATAGCTCCTAGTATGAGTGGAGAGGCGGTCAGACCAAGTTCTTCGTTCCTCGTCCGTCTCACCGTCCCAGAGTTGGCTATCAGCTCGTCTGGTAACCATCGTCTAACGACCGGTGAGAACAACTCGGCGTCCAATCGCAAGTCGCTACGCTTGTCGAATAACCACCCCACTATAATCCCCACTAGCAAGGTGGTGAAGAACCCCAGTGGTGCTATCCAGTGGTACGAGAGACGGAATAGTGGAAATACTGTTGAGGGGTCCTGTGGAAGAAACATGAGTTGTTACGTTGGAGAATTACAGTTGTGAAGCGTATTCTTTTAAATTATTTGTTTCCTCTACCGTCGTTTATGAAACGATTTGGACAATGCTATCGGTACATGAAAAGATATGTGTACAGGGTAATCTCAGTTACCCGTTTTCAAAAAAGGTGGTATGTAGTAATCATCATGAAAAACTAGTTTTCAAAGTATCCTTACAGAACAGCCTCATTTCAAACAGTTTCAAAAAAAGGTAGTTCCTATAAAAAAATATTTTTCACGTCGGAATCAGGCTTAAAAAAGTGGCCTAGTAGATTAGTCGCAGGTAAAGGTGGCTAAACCGATAGCCACGCTGTAAAATAATTAAGATAGGATAGGACGATACGCATAATCCTCTCCACTGTATTGATATCTTCAGTGAGATGAGAGGCTTTTGCCCAGCTGTGGGACATTACAGGGTGATAGTTTCCATAAAACTATTTTGCTGTCGGAATTTGAAAATGGCAATACTAAAGATAGTAGGATAGTCGCCGGTAAAGCTGGTAAAAGGTGGCTAAACCAATACCCACGCTGTAAAATTTTAAGATGTTGTACTTACGATAGTCGAGTAGTCCCCAGTGTAGGTAGCGTTGACGGCGCAGGCGGGGGTGGGCGGCAGCGGCGGCGAGCGCAGGCCGTGCGCCGCCGCGTAGGCCGAGCCCAGCGACGTGGTGCCGGCCACCAGCGCGCCCGCCAGCGCGCCCGCCAGCGCGCCGCGCGGGCCCACCCACCAGCACACCATGCCCAGCGTGAACACGCCGCACGTCGTGCTCGCCGCGATGGCCGACAGAGCTGTCGCTACACCTACACCGACAAGATGACATCAAATCTAAACCGTTATCCTTTTTTTGTGAGGAAATGCTTTTACGCATCCCCGGTATCCGAGTAACCAACGGGGTATGTGGGGCTCGACCCGACCGCCGTCCTCCCATCACAGGGATCATGCCCACTAAAACCGTCACTGGTTCCTGCGTCGGCGGTAAAGCAGGCAATGCCGTGGGTGTTCAGTGCTCACCCATGTCGCTTGCTTGCTCTCGAAGGCAAGCACGCCTTATGCTGATGTGGTGTGATGTCTGTGTGTATCGTTCACACGGATATCATACCGTATATTAACACACACAGTTATGGCAGGCCAAATAAATGAAAACACGAGTAATTAATGGGCTTGAAACTGTACTGAGCATCAAGTCAAGTTAGTAAAATAGCAACTAGTCAAAATGCCATCTCACCAAGTACACCGCCCAACTTGGATATAATAACCAGCATCACAACAGAGAACATGGCGAGGAAAGCCGTCACCACCCTCGCGATGAGGCCCTCGGTCAGTGGCTTCAGGTGCCGGTCCAGGCTGCCGTGAATCAGATCCTCGATCACCACCAACGCGCACGCGTTGAGAACCGCTGACATTGAACTGTGGAATTAAATTGTTATTATTAATGAGCCCCATAATCAAACGCCAATAAAATGGTAAGTGTTCCGTTCAAGACAGAGAAAATTATTTTGTGCATAGGGTAAAAGCCGGATAGTTGCCTCGGACGGATACTTGCCTCAGTTTCAAATACTCTATGTTAGACGTATTGACGGTGTTTCTTTTTGATCATAATTAAAAGCGTCCCCCACGCAGGCCTCAGTGCCGCATAAGCTGTTAAAGTAAGCGCACTTGTATTGTCCGTGTGAGTAAAAGTCTTCCGCGGCGATACTGTGACAAGCGTCAGAATTATATTGGTAAGTAATCTCTTTTAAATATTTTTATAACTGATTGCGGTTTCCGTAAAAACAATATTTCTTTGAATGCATTAGAGTTTAAATTGCACTGTTTATTACGTTTCATTGTTAAATATTTTTTATTTCTGTCGTAAATCAAAAGGGCAAGTATCCGTATCAAAACGGATAGTTGCCCGGACGTCTTTTGCGGATTGTTGCCCTAGGGCAACTATCCGTCACTATACATTTTTAACGAGCAAAGATTGATTTTTCTTATTTGGTTCATTTAGCTTATCACCAATCCACAAAAAAAACTGAACCGGTACAATTCTGGTCAACTGATAGCAAGGGCGTGGATTCGAGCAACTACAGCTGCCAATGCAATAAGTGGTTTTCGCCGCAGCGAATCTACCCAGTCAATCCAAATGCTCTGTCTGATGCTGAATTTGCTATATCTATTTATATATGCTATATTTATTTATTTAATAATAAAAACTGATTACTTAAATTGATGTAATTTTATTTCTAATTTAAAAAAAAATCAGACAGTCATCTATACTCACATTAGGCAAGTATCCCTCGAACCATTTTTAACGTTAGGCTACTAACCGCCACAGTAGGCAACTATCCCCTTTTTTAGAGGTCACTTAAAACATGATTTACTCAAAACTAACAATATTTATATTTGAAAAAATAGGCTAATATAGAAGATTAATAAACTATATTTAAGAATACACTTTGAATAAACAATTATTGGTACACATTTTGAAATAAAGGAGCGTTTTTAAAAAGTGTGGCAACTATCCGGCTTTTACCCTAGGTATTATCCTCAAGAAACATGGTCTCATCTATCATTTATACACAAAAATGAAGCTGAGCCAACTCCTCGTAAAAAAGCATGTAAGAGCCAAAAAAGGTCTCCTGACCCTTTATTTTCTATCCAAACATTAGAAGCTCATGGTACTCGGAAGTCTCTAGAAATCTCTAAGGATGCTCTCTGCTAAATGACGAAAGAAAAGCAGTAAACAAATGTCTCACCTAAGTCCAGCTCCAAACACGCCTGCCAAGAAGACCCCCGCCAACCCGGGCAGGTTCTGTACCTTGACGATGTAGGTGACGAAGGCGGGCAGCAGGCGGTCGTCCACCACCGGCTTGCCCCCCGGGTCGCACCCGCTCGTCGCCCACGCCGCCCACGCTGCCAGTCCGCACCACACGCATAGTGTTATAGCCAATATGGCACCCACGCAAAATATTGCCAGTGCTCTACATAGGCAAATAATGGGTAGCTTATAATATTGGATGTGGTAGTGATAATATTGGATAAGTAATGGATTGATATATTCCAGGGTTAAGACATCTGGCTTGCTGAATGTATTCATTACATTATTTAGATAAGGTATAATTGGGGATGATTTCCATGCCTACTAAATAGTAGTTGCCTTCGGAGGACTTGTTAGACAGTCGGTCCAGGTTTTCAATCGATATACCATGTCGGAGGCCTTTATGCGGTTTAAAAACTCCAACACCGAGGTTGGCCACTATCCTACTCGAAATTAATGAATGAATCAATGCCAGATAAAGCTTAAGTAGAATATTATAAGTTACTTTACAAATCATTAATATAAAGACCTCTTTATCGATTTGAATCTTTAAGATTTATTCCAATTAAACGTAATTCAAGTTAAAAGAAAGTTTAACAACTTACTTAACAGCCTTTTTCTTACTGGATAGCGCAATGTACCGCTGTACCATGGTCTGGTTGACAGAGTTGAAGCAAGTCCAGTAGATCATGCCTCCAAAAATCGCGCCCCAGCCGGTCTGGCGCTCGTATGGAGAGAAGCTCCAACTGTTTCATTAGAAACAACTTTTTCTTAATTAATTGAGAAATCTGCAGTAATATCGCTATAGTGAAATGTATGTGTGTGTTTGTTAGTGTGTGTGTGGATGTGTGTGTGTGTGTGTGTGTGAGTGTGTGAGTTGTGTGTGTGTGTGGTGTGTGTTTGTGTCTGTGGTGTGTGTGTGTGTGTGTGTGTGTGTGTGTGTGTGTGTGTGTGTGTGTGTGTGTGTGTGTTTGTGGGTGTGTGTATGTCTGCGATCGTGTTTTTAGCACGTTCGTGTGTGTCTTTGCATAATTTAGTACATTTGCTGTCCAAACGACTTCCCAATATCCATATTTTGACTCGCCTTAATTAATTAAATCATAACAGTATTGAATATCGCTTATATGTAATATCAAAAATTTACTTGAGACATGCATAAATGTATCTGACGTAGCTGCGCGGTTTCACTCCTGATCCAATAGATGGCGCTAGTATGAGAATTTTGTAGATCACGCTTACATTATTTTCTCAGACTTAGTGGGTTCGCTTGAGTTGGTTAACATTTGGTTGAGCAGAAATCTTTCTCTACATAAAACTACTAGGGCCATATGAATAAACGCGTATTAAGAACAGTTTACCCCATCAAATGGTTTATCACTTTCTGTCATACGCAATTTTCCGGAGAGCAAAGGAGACAAAACACAGAGTAACAGTGTTTTAGTTACACCGCGGTTTATTAATAAGGTGGCTATTGTTCAAATCACTACATAGTATAAAATAAAGTCGTCTCTGTTTCGTGTCTGTTTGTCTGTTTGTCTGTATGCTTAAATCTTTAAAATTACGCAACGGATTTTGATGCGGTTTTTTGTAATAGGTAGAGTGATTCAAGAGGAAGGTTTTTATGTAAAAAAAATCCCGGAATTCCCACGGGAACGGGCACAACGCGGGTAAAACCGCGGGGCGCTGCTAGTCTATCTATAAATATAAAGACCAATGCCACTTTTCGTTATAATTGTATAACTTAAGAACGGGCTCACCTATCCAAACCAAATGTTTACTCTTTGTTCGGACTATTTACTAGATGTTTTATGTGAAGTTTGCACAAAATCGGTCGAGCTTCGTTTATCATCTCGAAATTTCTAAGGGAACGGTTGCGCTGCGAGTGAAACCGCGGGGCACAGGCCACAGCTAGTTTTATATATATATCGCTATTTGATATATAGATTTAGATTTATTATTTATTTAATCGGGAACTTACGTACGAACGAAACTATTGTCGAGAGTTCCTCAACACGTTACACACGCGCCACCCCCACCTCAACAACCACAACAGCAGCTCTCTGCGCGCGCGCTCCGCACGGCGGCGCGCGAGGCGCGAGCCGCGGCGGCCGGCAGTGCGGGGAGAGACGCTGTCGCGAGCGCTTCACCCACCTCCTGATGAAGGTCACCGCATGTGACCGAAACGTGTTGAGGAACTCTCGACAATAGTTTCGTGCGTACGTAAGTTCCCGATTAAATAAATAATAATGACATTAACGTACGTTTCAATTAATAGTAAAATAGATTTAGATTGCTTATATATAATGGTAAAAGTATATAACTTATCTTACTTATTAAAATGCAGTCTATCAGACTCTATTAGTGAATTGTAAATAGGCTTGAACCCGCCGACGGCAATGGTCGCCGACAAACTGACGAGGAACACCCCTATAAACATTATTCCAGTTTGAACCGAGTCTGTCCACACGACCGCTTTTAAACCACCCTGGAAATCAAAAACAAAAGGGTAAAATGCAACTATTACACCGTGAACATCAAATGACACATTGTTGACAATATACCTACTACGGGTTTTTTGCGGCACAAAAGTTTTTTTCTACTTGCTATAACACTTTCTGTGCCGCGGACCAACCCGTTTTAATACGATTTATACTCGTAATGTGTGAAAATCTTGAATGTTTAAAAATACTATCAAATGTTTTAAACAGTTCGAATTCACTTATAACTTCGTAAACTTAAAAAGCCAGTCATGTTAGATTCTATATTGTTTTGTATCGGGCGAAGTCGGAATATTTTCCAGCTTACTTTTTTGTTATTATTGAATTAGCTCAACGATTGGGCCCGTTTTATGTTGTAAAATATACCCAGATACTTACTAATGCTGTATAGAGTCCGCATATTAGAACCATAATACCTCCTACACCGTATACATTGAAACCGGTTACTGAAAAAAAAACATTACATTGATATATGAGTTGCACTATGTTCCGCTGAATACACATCAAGTTCTAGTATGCTGTTATTTTAATAAGATTATAACTTTACTTACATTGGTTAAACGCTAAAGCTGGAACGTAAACTACCATGGGCAAGAACAATATCTGAAATAAGATAAAAATAATTGAAGATAATTCCTACATAAGTATATGGCATCAAATATTTTTATCTGTTAGTCCAAGATATTTCAATTAGTAGTAGTTTTGTTGATCGTTTTAGTAGTATAAGCCTGTTATATCTTACTTCGGGTAAATCCTATCATCTCACTGATGAGTGAGTGGAGTGAACACAGTGAGTGATTATGGTAAACTGGAAACCCTTAGAATTGAACCCGAGACTTTAGTCTTCGTAGACGTATGCAAATGCTACTGGACGAATGAGGCATTGCAATAATAATAATACCGAAATTTAAATATTCTGTTTTGTTATTGCATTGTGGAAATATTCTCACAGCTGATTGATAAAGTCACCTTTAATACAAATAACCGATGTGTATAAAAATAAGTTTTGAATAGTTGCTTTGCGCATACAAATTGGCACAGTTTACAAGGCGATTTTCGATTATAATAAATGTACACAAAACTTCTTGTATAAAACAGTCTTCTTCTTCTTCATCGAGTCAACGAGTCTTCATTTATTTTCTAAATGTGGTTAGCAAAAAAAGAGGCCAATGAAATTGCCCTGCTTCTAGCGGCCTGCAAGGCTGGAGCGAACAGGTCTCCGGACAGCCCGCGCAGGCCAGCAAGTAAGCCATGGACTGAAGGCTGTCGGGGACGTTGCAGAGGTCGCAGTTTATCTCCGATGGTGGAAGAAATCCCCCATATAAAAACAGTGGTCTTAAAAGACTATTGTTACGGTTTTTTTAACCCAAAACTTTGAAAATAAGGCAAAGTGTATCCGTGTAAATTAATTTATCTTACATACCTAGTGTTAATTCAACTCAAGAGTAACATATAAGATATTATTTTTTAATGATAGTGATTTATTCAAATTCATACTTCGCTTAACGCTGAAATTATTAATAGTATACTTATGTTTAAACCTATACGATGGTACCTACGCCACAAAAATAAGATAATGATATTCCTTTGTGATAAAAATAATACAAAACTATTACAATGTTTTATCCTTCGCAAGTATTTAAGATTGTAAACAAGCACATTCCATGTGTCCAATTGAAGAATTAAATTAATACGTTAGGAAGTATATGAGAATGTAGTGTCTTTGAGGGACCAAAGTCCGCGTTGTGACGTCACAACTTGTCTCTTGCTTGTTAATAAAACTGCTTATACGTTTGCAAACGTTGCTAATGTAAACTATACGTATAAGGCATCAATGGTTTTAACTGTGTAAAGAAACGATTTATTATATTACGGCATAGTTTATGAAGGTCGTTCTGTAATAAAGGTTTTGATGTATTTTAAATAAGATCAATAAATACAATAACTAGCTCGTCTTGACAATAAGAAGAATATAATTGAACTTTATCAAATCTGCAATGACCTAACCTAACATTCATTCTATAATATGTCGATTATCCTTATTTATATTGCTTTTCTATGAAATTATTTTATTACCCAACAAACGTCGCGTCGTCACAAACTAAGAAGAACATAATTATAAAGGTTAATGAAATCGCAAGCAATGCTATAACTAAAATAAATTGGAATTCAATTAATAACAGTTGTTATTAAAATGGTTGACCTATTACCAATCTTTGTAAAATTTACGTTAAAGTAAAAAGATTTATAAAAAGGTTTCTCATAAACAAACTTACCATTACCTACCACTTATCAGCAATCTCATTTAAATCAGTTCAATCGTTAATCAAAACAAGCAAACATATTTTCACATTTCCTATAATTAAGATCAAGGCCAATACGAAATTAAATATCGTCACGCTTGCTTTGGACTATGAACTGTTTCTACGTAGTGCAAGAAATCATAATGATCGATCAATCAGTTGAGGCAATACACTATCTCTATGCAAAAAATATACTTAATATCAATAGACATTAGTGTAGATAAAGCATTTTTATTCTAGACCGGCAAGGCAACTATTATATTCCTACTACCCACAAAACGGTCGCGTTCTATACAATTGACGTTGATTTTCATTACAAAGGCTCAAAGTCCATCCAACTACTAATGTATGCGTGTCATACATAAGTAGTAGAACCGTTCATATTGGATGTACCAGTTGTTTCTGCTTTTTGCGTGATGACATCACTCTAACAGTATTCAAGCGTTGCTTAAACTATCAGGCTTTTGGGTATTTAAGAAGACAGAACTTTTGTACTTAGATATAAAGGAAGTACGATAGATGGAGCTTGAAGATAATAAAAGGATAAATACCTAGGATACGCTATATGAGCCAGATTAAACAGAAAGTGTCTACGATCTCGTAAATGGTGTCAAGGAACAAGCAATTAATAAGAAAAATAAACCGGTCAAGAGCGAGTCGGATCCGTGCACGGAGGGTTCCGTACTTTAAAAAACAGCAAATTATCACGTTTGTTGTTGTATGGGAGCCCCCTTGAACATTTGTTTTATTTTATTTTTAGTATTTGTTTATTATAGCGGCAATAGAAATACATCATCTGTGAAAATTTCAACGGGCTAACTATCACCATTCTTGAGATACAGCCTGGTGACAGACGGTCGGACGGACGGACGGACGGAAGGACTGACGGACGGACTGATGGACGGCCGGACGGACGGACGGACTGACGAACGGACTGATGGACGGACGGACGTACGGGCGGACGGATGGACGGACGGAAAGCGAAGTCTCAGTAATAGAGTCTTTACCCTTTGGGTACGGAACCTTAAAAACCTGCAACGGTTTCTCAGAAAATGTAGCTGGCTCTTAAGGTGCGTTTCCATTGAAGTTTAAGGGTGCGTTTTATGATTATTTGATAACACACCAGTGTCTTCTTTCTCTTCGAAAAATAGTACAGTAAGGTCATCGCTTACCAATTCCAGAACCTAACCGAAAGTCTGAATTGAATCAAAGTCGGCCCAGTAGTCAATGTAACCGTGTTTAACTGTCTCCGCAATGACATACAAATACACATACGTACATAACAATCGTTTGCATTATACTATTAGTATTATACGAGTATGTACGTAGAGATTCTACATCGCTCTTAACCTTTCCGTGTGAACAAGTGTATCTATACTAATATTATAAAGCTGAAGAGTTTGTTTTGTTTGTTTGTTTGTTTGTTTGTTTGTTTGTTTAAACGCGCTAATCTCAGAAACTACTGAACCGATTTGAATAATTCTTTCACTGTTAGATAGTCTATTTATCGAGGAAGGCTATAGGCTACATTTTATCCCGAAATTCCCACGGGAACGGGCACAACGCGGGTAAAACCGCGGGGTGCTGCTAGTGTACTATACATACACACCTACATTATGTATTGTATACGTATGCTTCAAGTTAACAACCTCAAAAACAAACTACTAATTAAAATTGACGATTTCAACGAGAAATATTGTTTTGTAGTCATAGAAGGAATTATTATATATAAAGGTTTTTTCGTTCAAAGATAAAAGAGGTTAACTTTAAGATAGGTGATGAAGATTTCCCAAGGTTATCCATTTTTTGCATAGCAATAATAATATGTTCTAACATAAATAAAAACGGGTAGAATCTGGTTGATATAGGTACATTTAAAAATGCGTAGTGATAACTGATAAATAATGAAATTATTTTATTATGAAAATTCTCGCCTTTTATATATTTCAAAAATCATACACGGATATGATTAAGATATTATTCAGTAAACAAAATATATTTTTGGTAGCAGATTTTTATAATGTATTACGATTTTGGGAACTAAAAATATTTAGCTACTTTCTTTAAAAGGTTGTCCAATATCTAGTTACATAAGGAGTCGTCATGCAAGTTGTTTAAAACCAGTTTGAACTATTATATATTAACAATCATATTTGTCCAATGTCTAATGTTTATTAATGGACCTAGATCAAAGTCTTGCCAATACATTTATCGGTCGTGCAGATCAATTGAAATGTATCGTCAGTTCTAACTACTAACCGACCTATGTAAAATTCCAATCAGTTGATTGACAACTATCCATTCAATTTAAGACTGGTTTTGCGAAGAGAAAGTAAACGAAAAAGTTGAGCAAAAAATCCTTGTAGAAGCAAAGTCCTCGCGGTTTAACTGTGGTGGACCCATTCTGAGTGAATGTATGGAACTCTGTATGATATGCCAGATATTAAACTGCGACCGTATACAGAAAGATGTTAGAAACCGTAATCTACCATCGCCTAGCCGAAATGAGTGAATCGGGACCTTTCAATGACGTTCCGCGCTTGTAAGTATGTATACTTGAAACTCAACACAGACCAGCGTCAGTTACCTGCTCAGAACTGGGAAGCGCTGGCAGGCTGGCGTAGGCTATCATCAATTTTACAGTATGCGGTCTAAGGTCTAAAGGTACGCGGTTGCAGCGCTGCATCCATGCGATAATTTTACGGCCCCCTCTAATTTGAAGGCACCTTATAACACATACATTAAAATAATACGTCGTCCGCGTAAACGCGTAAAAACTCTTTAGCGTATTTATAAGTAGATTGCTTTATGTTGATTTATCACTAAGGTATTACTGCAACGTGTATTCGTCACCGATCGGAATGATGAATTCGTATTTTTGCGTATCTTATCTGAATGTTGAAACACAGGTTAGCTCTCTTCATTTTTATGTAACTGGGCAAAGTCCGTCCAATTTTTGTTTAAGCTAAGCCGTAAGTATTTATAAAACTGATAGGTTTGTTTGTAATATCTGAGAAACTCGTGAATTCGTAACCTGCTTATACTCCACCTTTACTCTGCAAAACAACGAGTACTTACTTAGCTGATTACTGTACTCATAAATCAAATTAGTACCAAACAAATACGAACTAGTCTATATATATATATATATATATATACTAGCTGCGCCCCGCGGTTTCACCCGCGTTGTACCCGTTCCCGCGGGAATTTCGGGATGAAAAATAGACGTTGGCCGATTCTCAGACCTACTCAATATGCTCACAAAATTTCATGAGAATCGGTCGAGCAGTTTCGGAGGAGTACGCGAACGAACACTGTGACACGAGAATTTTATATATAAGATAAGATATATGTGCTATAAATTGATTCTTCGTTATACAGAAAGTTAGTGTTACCATACTTTTCCTGGATCACCATCTTACAGGTTTTTAAAACAACATCACTACATAATAAAAAACAAAGTCGCTTCTCGCTGTTTGTCTGTCCCTATGTATGCTTAGATCTTTAAAACAACGGAACGGATTTTGATGCGGTATTTTTAAATAGATAGTGATTCAAGAGGTTGGTTTTAAAATAAAAAACTTCCGAAATTCCCACGGGAACGTTCACAACACTGGTAAAACCGCGGCGCGCTGCTAATTGAAATATATGAAACCCCTTACTGACTAACTTACTTAGATTAGATCGGAGGTAGATTCTGCAAATGTTTACATTTAAGTACTTAATGACTAAACTTAATGATTCTCTTTTTTAAATTAAAACTACGTTTACGGATACACTTCACTTTCATTTTTCATTAAAAAGTTTAATGATTCTCCACGTTACTACAACATACACGTGTACATATTATATAAATGAAACCGTGTATAACTGAAAATTGACTCACCTCATCTAGAAGAAACAGCAACGATGCCATGAAACGAACTCTCTTATGGAATCTTAACTCTAAATACTGAAACAGAAAAAATACCTCAATAAAAACCAGATCAGAACATACAGACAAAGTCCTGACAAAGGCCTCGTTTGTTAATGTCATAAGTGGGTTCACTAAGAACATTAATTACGTACGTTTGAGTTTGTAACATATAAGTTGAAAGACTACAACACTATTTTAAACAAATGAAGAAAATATTATTGGCATGACGTTTCTCATAACGGGTATCTTGAGTGATGTTTCTATAAATTCTACCTACTTTTAAGTCTATCTATTGTCACATATCGTGAATAATGTCGCGTGGGCATTACGAATGCACTACTCAAATCATTGCTAGAGTATTCCTATAATAGAATTGAAAGTGACTTGTACAGACTCATCGTAAATAAGTGTACCTATTATAAATATCATAAAACAACTAGGTACATCATTATCAAAAGGTAACAACTAACAAGGCATTAAGCACTGTTTGTTATTAATTTATGTATTGACACTAATCAAAGCCATATTAGCCATATATTTAATCTTTGCCATAAAACAATTGTTATTCTAGCATCCTCAGATGCAAAGCTACAATTATATTTACATTATACTCGTAAATATGTCTGAGAAAGCAAGACCATCTATTTTCAAACTGTCCTCAATTCGTACGTACTCTATCTGTTTGTTTATTCTATTTTTCGAAATATATCTCCTGTTTTGTTATCACAATTTAAACTTTAAATATAAGCTCATAAGATGGATTTTAGATAATTATTCTCATTTTAAAATGCTAACTGGTTAATTTTAGTATTAGGTCAAAGTGACATTGCAGTAGAGATTGTCTAAGCTGAAATGACGCGCCCCACTACTTAATTACTTTATTTAGATGTGTGAGTGTAAATATTAATAGCGGCACTTCATCTGTGTGGGAGCGCCAATTATTGATTTCTATGTGCACATGTCGGCCGACTAGTCGGGTGATAAATCCGAAAACGCTCGCTCTATGGAGCAGCGCCGTCACTTTGTATGAAACAAGACGTCCTCTCCTCTCGCGCGTTCACGATCAACTAAACTAGTTGGACAACAAATCCGAGAATTGCACTTCTTAGCGAGTACGGCGAGTACGGCAACTGAACGACCAATTATAATTGCATGTTTATGTGTATTGCGTCCATATTTAAAATTTGCTAGTGTGCGTAAATGCGGAGGTGGGGCGTGTCATTTCAGCTTGGACAATCTCTACCTGATTTGCATTTTACAGATTAGTGATTGCGTTGAATAATGTGTTCTTCAAATTGCTTAGACAGCTTCAAATGAAATAAACAGTAGATAAATAATGAGGTGTAGGTCAGTACATATTTGTTAGAATAGGAATAGTACCTAATACAGGTGTCTCACTATAATGAAGTATTATTCAAAGAGGTGTAAGGGTAAAGTTCTCTGATTCATTGTTATAATCACCCTGTGAAGAGGCGATTCACTCATAGTGAGAGAGTGTTCATCCGGTGGCTTTCTTTACTGGCTTTTAAATAAGTTCCAGTGATAATTTCGAGATGAAACGTTTAAACAAACAAAGTCGTCGGTTACTATCTATGCCCCGCAGTTTTACTCAAATTGTACCAGTCTCCATAGGAATTTTGGAATAAAAATAAACCAGCAAATTTCTCTTGAATGAGACAATTTAAAACTTAAATATTTATTTGAATCGGACAGATAGGTTAAGGCGTTCAAACAGACAAAAATGAAATCCATTAATTATTTTAGTATTATTCGTAAATGCTCTAACTAAAAAACTGCGATAAAGTGTTTTGTCACTTTTGCTCTTAAAAAATAGCGTATGTCAGAAAGGGACAAATCACTTAATAGCTAAAGTGGCTTTAATTAGGGTTTATGAATAAGGGGGTAAGTAGATAGTACTGATAGATTACCTCATAAGACGACGTACATCTTAAAGTACTGAACACTGGTATGTATACATTGGCTACAATGATACAGCTGAGAGTCACTCCCACAATCACCAGATAATATTGACTACCGTAGTTGTATACTTCAGCTGGAGTGCCCAAGATCGTGACCCCTGATACGTAACTGAAAATAATATTATGTGTAAGTCCCTTAATTGATCGTTAATGAACCGTGAAGCGTTTAGTTAGGGTCTAGTAAGGTGTGTTAATTGTGTAATTAATTGTTGATTATTTAACATCCATGCAGATTTTTACTTTATCGCGAATGTAATAGATAGATATAAAAACGGAGGACTTTGACTTTGTTATATAACTCGTGGTTTTTCACGATTGATGGATAAATATTATCATAATTGATTATACATTAGTTAAACAAGCCATTTGTGACTGCCTTGTCCGTCAGTTGTCACTGTCAAAAGACTTAGTCGGTTGACGAATTGGCCGCAGAAGATCATTATGATGAAATCATGGGAAAGTTGGTACATTAGTTGACGCAATACTTGAGTATCTTTTTAGGTATCTTCTTCTAGTACAGACAAATGAATTCAATGTTGTGACAGTCTTAAACATAACCCGTGTGTGAAAGAAAATACAATGGGTCATTACTGAGGTTAACAGTAAATGATGTCGCTGGTGTTTGTAATCAAATAATGAATGTCCTACGGATCAAGGTCCACTATGCGCAGGAGAATGTGCCTGTAATGTTTTGATAAATATCCGCTTTTGATTAGATTACGTGAATTGATCTATACTCTATTTCTTTTGGATTGTCACAAAATGTGGACCAATGTCGTCAATTTTCCAGCCGAAGACGATTGCTTCTGAAGAGGAAAAAGGTTTAGAAATTGGGTAATAATGAAATAAAATAACTAAACCTTTTTCCTCTTTAGGAGCAATCGTCCACATTTTGTGCCAATCCAAAAGAAATAGAGTATATTTTGAAATACTTTACCACTTTATTTTTATTTGGTGGTTTAGAGAGCAGGTTGTTTCAAACGGTTGCCGGTTGATTGTCGTACCATACGTTCGTTAAAAAGTGTTTGATTGTTTACGCTGTTTAATACAAAGCGTTGTTTCATAACTCAAATGACAGTCTGTTAAAGTTATTGTGGGGGTTAGCAGAAAAGGTCGATTTTTTAAATTTTTACGTCTGTGGAGACTGACATTTTGTATTAACGTTTACTGGCGCGTGGGCGTAAGCTTAAGCCTCCCTCATGTTTAATAATTTAATTATAGGCCTTTTCTTGGCTGATATTAAAAAAACTAACAATTAGGGTAAATAAAGAAACAGGCGCATCTAGACTGCAGATACCTGCCAAGGTTAAGTGTATTTTATTTTATTTAATGAGTTTAGTTTAATTAAAGGAGTCTAAAATATCATTAGCACGCTTCTTCTAGAAATGGTAGGGAAAATTATGGGTTTCAAGGTCATTCTTTTGCAGAATTTTTCCATAAAAAATTTTGTAGCACGCCAACCAAAACAGATGAAAAATAAACATGAATCATTATAGGAATACACACCAAAGTTAGACCCAAGCTAAGCTTTGTAACTTATAATTATGAGATCTTTAAAAACTGATAATTTAATATTACATATAAGTACATGCTTATAATACATTACATACCTGGCTATAAGTGACATGGCGACTGGGAAAGTGGACATTGCTTTCCCCCCAAGGAGGTAATCTGTGACATCTTTAACTTTATGCATTTTGGAACTCTTTGCGCTGTACCAGATGCCCCCAGCACACGAGGACAAACATAGCACTACGAATACGATGTAATCGCCGACACCGAAGCCACCCTCTTTCAGGGTAAAGGGTATCATTTTCGAGGTGTTCCTGTAAATAACCTTTATTAGTTATGTGCCATAACAAGTGAGGTTTTAATTAAGGGCGGGGTGTGGTAGAGTTACGGTAGAAAAATATACTTTTGTTTGTTTATAGTTTTATCTCAGGAGCACCCCTGGGCCATATATGTGTATATGAATGTGCATGTAACATTATCTTAATGTGCATTGTCCGCGTCAAAATTGTCTTTGAAGTAGTGGTAGCATGGTAGGTGTGAGTAAACGGAGAAAATTTATTCGTAATGAGCTATGTCGAATGCACATAAACAATTTTGACAACGGTACCGATTGTTACGCATACAAAGACGCGTGAAAAATATTACAATATTTTGTGTTACAAGTGTTACAACTACAAGAATGGCCCAGGGGCGCTCGTCAAATTGAACAACTATTAAAGTGTGGGTAAGTGAGATTCTCTTGTTTATTCTTGGATATTTTTTTGGTTATTTAAAGAGAGATTGAGCTTGTAGGTTCTCCTTCCTTCAGACTGCTATTGTGAGTAATATTATTTACTGAAATGATATTTTGTTGAAATCAATTTTGCTGGCTGTACTCGTAATATTATTTTGTGCAAAATAATATAAGATTACATCCAAGTTTCGAATACAAATTCTAATTAAAGAATGCATTAATGTTAGAAAACTTCCTTTATATTATATTTAGCTAAACCAGACATTTATACCGACTCAATAAATGTGAGAATGACTTCTACTACATACATACTATAATCGAATGTTTGTTCAATAAATTACCTACCTAACCTTCAAAACTTGTTTCTTGACCATCATTCGTAAATATAATAAGCGATCGCAGATTATACGAATACATTTGTAATTTTTATTCGCATTTTGGTCATACGTAAAGTAAAGGTCGTCATCTTATCAGTTTTAATGGAAAACGTATCAAACCCTAAGGCAGATAAAGATTAAACTTCGTAAAAAGGACCTGTTAGCCTAATAGTTAATGTCCACTACTTGGCAAAAGACCTCAACGTTCACTGAAGAGATCAGAACAACGAGGATTAGAGATAATCTACTGCGGGAGAAGATAATATTTCTATAGGTTGAGTATGTTTTTATTTATTTTCAAACATTACAAACAGGTAAAAACTTTTATTTTGTAGGTTCATTCGGCAGTGACTGCTAGTTATGAATTATGCATATTCAAATAACTATACAATAAATAATTTATAAATATAAAGCTATTTTACGTCATTCAGTTATTAAGGGTTGTCAAATTGATTGCTATTGCGACCTTTAATTGAACAATAACTAGAACTTCTTAGTCTATAAATTCAATCACAAGAAGGAGATTCCACGCTATGGAGGGGACGTTAAGCCGTCGGTCCCGGTTACTTTCTACGGATATGAACGTTACATGAGCCATGTTAGAGGCCTTTGACACCAGGATTGGTCAGGTTTACCATACTCGATGAAGAAGAAGAGGAAGATTACATGTTTTTAAATAAGCGTGAATTTATCTGTCTTCCCCTAACCTTACGAATATTTGTAATCAATGTCGAAAAAACTAAAGCACTACAAAAGAAAATTCCGAAATCTTATCAAGAAATCAACGCTACATAACACTCGAAATATTAAGTCCTTGTATTTTATGTTAAATTTTAACGACATAGATAAAACATGGTGTGTGAATTGGATACTTATTTGGTTAAACCAAACGTGACCTGTTGTAAAACGTGACTTTCCTTGACCGATAATTAACAGTTGGAACCGAAAGTGACCGAATTAAGGGTATTATAGGCAGAGCATGTATAAGCATACATATGTATATTATACTAACTGTGCCTGCGACATCGTTCGCGTGGAACAGCGTTTTGTATACAACAATTTCAATGCGATCGCTACGTTTATACAAATACTAATTTTAAACTAAACTAATTATTGGTCATACAATCAAAAC
This sequence comes from Cyclophora albipunctata, assembly GCA_963082685.1. Classification (NCBI taxonomy): domain Eukaryota; kingdom Metazoa; phylum Arthropoda; class Insecta; order Lepidoptera; family Geometridae; genus Cyclophora; species Cyclophora albipunctata. The sequence continues at coordinate 7,988,360 of OY720115.1, read as the reverse complement.
ACTGCGGTGATTATTTGCTAGTCTCGTTGCAGTTAATACTCGTGTCTTTGGACTTAATTACAAATGATAGGCAGAATATTTATATAATATTTTTAGAAGTTAAAATTCAAACCATCATGACATGACTGATTTTTCAAATAAAGACAACTTCTCCTAATGAGGAAAGGGGTTCAGAGATCGGATAAGAATGGAATTAAATCAATCAACATTTTTCCTCTTACATATCAAAATCACTCATTAAACATCTACCAAGGAAGCTTTTAACGTCTTTGAGTATGTGGGTAATCTCACATTTTTTAAATCATTTTATTGATATTAAGTAGTATGGACAGGACTACAGTAAACTTTAGACGAGTTCTTCAGTAAGTATATAATAATTTGATTTAATCGAAAGATGTGTTTTAAATATACTCCAGGCAAGACCTTTGATCATTCCTTTGGCAGAGTGTGGAATAAATATTTTGACAAAGTGTTTCAAAAATAACAAATCTTGCTTGACATATTACAAATGCGCCAGTTTGTGATGGATGGATGGATGTTTACTCTTTCACGCAAAAACTACTGAAAGATAGATAAGAGTCTGAAATAACACATAGGGTATTTCCTATCCCAAAATTTCCAAGAATACATCACTAGTAAGACCACGGGGTGCAGCAAGTTAAATTACCTCCCTATATGTATATTTTAAGATTTACAAGTACTATTTGTAGCAATCAATTATATCAGTACATAACAAATCCGAAATATCATTGTTACGCGTTAAACGTTAGTCAACTCTACATTCCAGGTCGGTGTGTTTGTAATTTTTTGAACACTATTTCAATTGTATACTATTTTGCGTACCTACTATGTACGTTGGCAGTCTAAATAATTACCTAGGTACTTATGTATACTTGGTTTAATAAACATTAATACTGTCGTAGTTTTCAGTATAAATTAAACTATCTATATGTTCCCGAAGACTTGTTAATTACTTTCAAAGTACTTTTATAATATTATCTACGTAAATCAAATAAAATTGATTTAAAACATTTTTATAATTGATTTATAGCAACTGTTAATTTAAAAAATATTTCATCATTTAAATTACACTAGTAATATGTTATTGTATTCCTAAACGATAATTTAAAGCAAGTATTTATATAATATGTTAATTTTCCTGAACCAAAAGAAAACTTTAACAAAGAGTATGGTGTTTTTGTACTTGATGTATAATTAAATGAATGAATTTACCTTCGCTTCCAATACTTATATTTCCTCAAGCAACTTTGTGAGCGGAAGACAACAAAGTTAAATTGTTCGCGTATATGGGATGTTGCCAATCACGCAAGGGCATGGACGCATTCGAGACGAGACACTATTGGCAATAACGACGTCAGATAACAAACACAGCCGCATTATACACTTTACTTTCACTCAACATATTGCACTCCACTCTACCAACTATTACATAAAAAATATATTAAAAAATATACCGCAACTTTAATCAAAACTCCCGCGCGTACGCATGTCAAACTCATTCAAAATCTCACTGTGAATGTCACACGAATATTTTCAGCAGAAATTTATATCACTCGCGATAATCATTGTGTAAACACCTTAGATAAGTTCGGAGGTTATTAGGTTGTTATTGTAACAAATTATATGTTTAACTGGTATTGTTTCGTTATTATGTCATACTAAATTAATATGATTTTAACATTTTTATTATTATGCACATTGGCAGCTGTTCGCACAGAACCGACAGCTCCACAGAATGTAAATGTAGAGTTATTATGAGTAGAGCTCATGCACATGTATTGGATCTTTTTTGTAAACATAGTCGACAGTAGCGACATCTTGTATTAACCTATAGAAGTGTTATTTCAGCATACTGTTTTATCGACAATGTAGTAAGTTCATGATAATTTTTTTAGTATTTTTTACTGAAATTATTTTATGTTTTATGAGCAATGTGTATCATTATATTATTATATTAAGATTCGCCAAAATATAACTAACTGAAATTGTTGCCAAAACAAACCTAATCTCACAAAAGAGCCTTTAATAAATCGTTTTATTTTTCATGATAAAATTAACCATAAACATATAGACAAAACCAAAAAATATGTTTTATATTCTTTGCCAAAATCCTAAAAGTACTGTCAAAACATTACTTTTTTTCTTAATTTTTTCATGTTTATTTTTTCGCTCCCAAAAGTTAAAACATAACTTCAAAATAAATAATTGATTTTCCGCATAACGTTTTCATTTTACATTTACTATACTTTCAACTCATTGGGCTACGTCGAAATGCCACCTAAGGAAGCTCCTAAAAAACCAGTAGCTCAAGTTGCTAGACCGCCTCTTGCCGATTCAAGTCTCCTATACATTCCGGAGGAGGCAATCGAAGGTTCGTAAATTAACATCCAAGTATGTTTAGTTTATTAATACATATATTTCAGAACAATTATGTTATCAGTGGTCCTGCATTCGTAGTCCCGTAGTACTTATGTAGTAGTCCTGTAGTCCCGTAGTCAAATAGGCTCGTAGGAATTATGTCCGGGTCATATTGCCGGATGTACGATATAAGTAACTATCTATAGTAAAAATGTTCCTGTTAGAGATGAGGAGAGCAGGTTTACTGGATAGAAACATAGAGTTGATGTACAAAACATAAGTTAGGGTTGGTCTGTTAGTTTATCGACTTAGTGCGCCTATACAGGTCGTATAGGCGCAGTAAGTGGATCGAAGTATTCCTATACCCTACATAGTTTGGTACATACATACTTTACTATACCCGCCCTTTATTTTAAATATTAGAAAGTACTAGCCGCGCCCTGCGGTTTCACCCATGTTGTACCCGTTCCCGCGGTAATTTCGGAATAATATGTATCCCATGGGTTATTCTGACGTATATTTTGCGTGAAAGAGCAACAAACATACATCCATACATACATCCATCCTCACAAACTTTCGCATTTATAATATTAGTAGGAGAGGGTAGGATTACGCAGTCTTTCTGGCCATATAAAGATTCTGCAGCAGCTTTGAAACAGTAAACATAATTAAAGTTTACTTCTTTAGGTTACCAAGAACGTATAGAGACCGGAATTGACTGGACTTTAATAGAAAAAACCGCTAGACGTCATAGAATCAACTGCCTCAAGGATAACATACCAACAAAACTATTTATCGAAGCGCTTAACGACAAAATTAATAACAGCATCTTTGGAAGCGTTTTAAAAGAAGAATCAGGATTGACATTGGAACAAATATGGGATTTCCTTTTGCCTGCCACTTTGTGGGACAACCAAGTAATAGGTTCTGAGGAGACTAAAATGTGTTTTAATAACGCTAATGTTATAGTTGATGATATGGTAAGTATAATCAAACAGGCGGTCAGGGAAAATGATAGAAAAGTCGTGGGAAGAGAGTTGGTGCTGACCAAAGTTTTAAGGGTTCTTGATGCACAGGTGAGCATACAACCATGTTTTTTTTTAAAGACTTTTTGGTTGGTGACTCCTTTGCAATGGCATTCTGTAGTATGAACTACTGAGTTCTGCAGTCACCTAGTGAGATAGATAAACAGTAACACCTTAACACATTCACTGCCGACGACTCGCCTGGCGAGTCGACTTAAATTTCGTTCATGTGCCGGCGACTCGCCTGGCGAGTCCATGTTTTTCGCCAATATAATATTGGTGGCACCTCAGAAGGAATTAAGGAAATAATAGTGGCAGTGAATGTGTTAAAACGCTCTAATTAAAAAAAACATCCTTTGTCTATTAATACATACATAATGTACTAACATCCAATTTGTTATGTATTTACTCAATACCACAGTTTGATGAGAGGCCTTTGCCCAGCAGTGGGACAATACAGGCTAACACCTTCCTACCTTTTCCTACTACACGGTAATTTACGTATTGATATTGTCACTACATAGTATAAAACAAAGTCGCTTTCCGCTGTCTGTCTGTCTATACCTATATATGCTTAGATCTTTAAAACTACGCAACGGATTTTGATGCAGTTTTTTTGATAGATAGAGTGATTCAAGAGAAAGGTTTATTAGTATAATAATTCCCGAAATTCCCACGGGAACGGGCACAACGCGGGTAAAACCGCGGGGCACTGTTAGTTGAGATATAAATTAGTCCTCAACCAATATATGCAATAAGCTTGACTTGAAGTAATATAAGCGTACCATGTTTTTTTAAGATGACTGACTTGGATGAAAATTTATTGAATTTTAAATACCTCGTGAACTTAAACCTTTGTGGTAATTTCATTGAAGAACCGGATCCCAATTTAATCCCCCCCACCGTAAAAACTCTTGAGTTTCAAGCGAATCGAATCAGAAACCTTGATTTCTGCGGATCTTTACCACCAGACCTACTTTATTTGGGACTTGCAAAAAACTTTTTATCAGAAGGTAAGGCTGTTCTGGTAAGTTCGAGTAGGTTAGTGGCCAACCCTGTTGTCGGAGTTTTGGAACGAAGTTCCTTAACGCGCGTTGCGAAAGGGGGCTAGACGGAAAAAATGGTAACGAAATTTTTTAGGCCAGAGAGGGACAGACAAAGAAACTTGCGCACGCCAGAGAGAGACAGACACAGAAACATGCGCGGCGCACATGTTTCTCTGTCTGTCTGTCTCTCTCTCTCTCTCTCTCTTATAGAAAGCAAGCTAGATATTTTCGTTTCGTCTTTCTATTTCGCATTGAACAGTGAGGTGTCGCGACGATTATTTTTGTTGTTAATAAATAAACTTCGTTCCATCCGGGTGTCCCTTGACACCTCTCAAGTTTTTTTGTTACTGACATGGTCTAACGATTGAAAGAACCGGGACCGACAATTTAACCAGGACTATAATTAAGCTTATTATTAAAAAGTCCCTAATGCTGCTCTGTCGCAAACAAACCCTTTCTAACGCTTGATGATGATGACATTAAATAAATATGAACGAAGTCAGTTGGATAAAAGGACTGGGTGAAATAGGTTTTACATAATAATATAAATTCTATATATAATACATTAATTAATTACCTATCTAATCTATGTCTTCTCTATACGCATCTTCTATCTATACACATCTCAAGCACAAGCAGTCGTGATCATAAATCTCTTGACTTTTCATCCTTCGCCTTATATTATTTATTCATTATAGTAAATCAACACAGTTTTTCGAATTTGCCACGGCACATAAAAGTTCTGGATATATCTGATAACGACCTCTGTGATATCGAAGATGTAATAGAAGCCCTAGCACAGCTCCCTTTTCTAACCTCACTTTACCTCGATGGAAACCCCTGTGCGGTAAGTAACTGTAGATTTAGTTCAACAAACTTTTCATAGATGGCGTTGTTTTGCACTTTTAGGATTCTGAACTTTTTCGAAAGTTTCACTCTGAAGTTTTTATCGTATTCATTGATGTAAAAAAAACTAACTCAATTTCAAAATTCTTTGAACATGCGATACATGCGAATAAAATTAAATGAACGTTAGTTAAGATCAAAAATACCCTAATGCTTTGATAACTTTTATCTTCCCATGCAAGGAACACCAAACGTAGTTACTGTAGTATTTTGGGTTTGCACTTGGTTAATACTAAGTTTGTTTTTAGTATTGCGCTGCATACTGCCGGGTTACGGTGGGCAGATTGCCCCGGTTACAGTGGCTGGATGGCCGTCAAATTCTGCCAAGTGACAGACCCGAATCCACGGAACCTCCCCATGCAGATGATATGCTGTCCAATTACTTCTCGTTTACTGTCTTCAGGGTTATGTCTACTCCTATGCCGCCAAAGATTGAAAAGGTTTGAATATTTATAACTTTAGGAAAGAGACTGGACTCTTGAGCGAAAATTGCTTGATTTTACGAAACGTTCGTCCAACAATTTTACCTATACATGATTCGTATTCTGATATGCATTATTCTCTAAAAGTGCTCGGCTGGCAATTTTAACTATTGTTATACATCTTCCACGGTTTATTATTAATGAATCTTTTTGGTAACTTTTTATGGAAATTGGTGACATTGCAACAAATTGTCTTTTTATAGTCAAGATTAATTACCAAGATTGGACCACAAATCTTGGTTTTCTTAAATGTGGTTACGATAGAATTGCACAATGATTACATTCATCTTTACATTCTCCAAATAGTTTTTCAATGATTTATGTAAAGTTGTCTTATGTTTATAAAACTTTTGCACGTGCGACCCCACGAGTATAGTAAGCACTTGGTATGACATACATAATTAAAAGATTCCACCATTTGTTATGGAAAATTATCAAACATCTTCGAAGTTAAGTACCATGTTTAGATTGTTCACATAATTATTTAGTACTATTAATTATTAACGGTATCCTGCCTTTTCACCGAAAATTATTTAGGTGATTATCAATTGCCAAACAACGGTTCGTCTACGTCTTTGACAACTATTGTGGACTAAACGAACAGTAAGTAGATGTGAAGTTGGGAAATAAAATAAAATCATATTAATATAAATAAAATAATATAAATAAAATTATAAGCGAGGAAATGATTATTCGCCTACATAAAATTCTGCGAAACGTTAGTTGGCTAGTGATAATCTGCCAAAAAAAATTCGGCGAAGAGGTAGGATACCGTTAATAATCCTTACTTGCTAGTACTAATAATCATGTGAACAATCTAAACAATGTTACCCTTACATATTAAACAAACACATAGCCATTTTGACTTTTAGGGATCAATGGCTACTTTCCACGTAGAAATTGAAGTTCCATTATTGGATTCGAAAAGGAGAAATTTCTTGATGTTCCGGAGCTATGAATCGTTGTATGAAAAATTACCTTTGCCTGAAGATTATCCGGAGTGGAATTTAAAGAGTACCATTACTGTTCCTACGATGACCGAGAGTAAATCTGTAATGGGTAATAACTTGTCTTATGATTTTACTTGTCTTCGAAATTAGTCCAAAAAATTATTGCTGGGAGAATGTCCATCATTGAAATAAGATGAAACACTTCCTTTCAATGATTCATTTCCGTTTTATTTGCTAATTAATACTAATTCAAATCCTTGTATTTTTTTAATACTCAGCTTACCTAATAGACATAAAGTCATAACTTTATGTATCCTTTAGGTGAAATATCAGCCCACGAGTCTGACATCTACAAACAACTGACCACGAAGGATTCCCGGATCATTGAAAACTTTACCACCTTCGAAAGCAATAGAGTTCCATGGAACAAGGTCATGAACTTCCAAGAGCCTGCTTTGAGGATATTCTGTCCAGACCTCAAGATGTTGAGGGATACCTTCAGAAGTGTTATAACTTTACGCCTGATTTACACTTTGGTATGAACCAAAATAGTCCTTGCTAATGTAAGGGTGCGTCCACATCTGGCGAATGCGCCGCGAATGTGCAGCTCGCCAGCCATGTGCGAGCTGCCCGCAAGCCGCGCGCGTGCAGTCACGGCAATGGTTTGGTGCGCCTCTTTAGTGCAACTCATGCAAGGCTCGTAAAAGGCGCGCGCCCAGCGCGCGCGCGGCCCGCGATCTGCGCGCGCTCAATTATCGCGCTTACAATTGCGCTTATTGCTTTATGGCGGTAGGCAGACGCGAGCCGCTAGCGCGCCGCCCGCGCGCCGCCCGCGCGCTGATCGCATACGGCGCTTAGGTTGCGAGCGAACTGCGCGCAAGCGGCGCAAGAGCGGCGCACGAACAAAAATGCACGCGCGCAGCTCGCGGGCAGCTCACAAACGGTTCGCGACCTGCGCATTCGCGGCATATTCGTCAGATGTGGACGCACCCTTAGGTAATTTTTTTTCCAATCGCGCAGCTTCTTAGCGAAAGTCTCCTCCTAACGCTTACACTCCCGTTATTATAATAATTAGATAATAATATAATAAAAACATTTTTGTATGGGGGTATACAGGCAAACCACTTCAATTTTAAAATATTAAAACTATTTGAAGGACACGATTTTTTAGAAATCTATGGAGTAGTAGTAAGTATAACAATTTAATTTTAAAAGACTTCAAAAAGCCATCTATATATATTATATAAAATTCAAAGTCCTGGACTGACTGATAATCAACGCACAGCCTCAACCGCTACACCTAGAAACATGAAATTTGGCAGGAAGGTTCTTCAAGTGACGAAAGTGCACACTAAGAAAGGATTTTCGAAAATTCCTACGGGAACGGGCTCAACGCGGGCAAAGCCGCGGGGCGCTGCTAGTCATACATTAAAATTGGTGGAAATCTGCAGATGGTTACAACGAAACCCGCCAAGTCGGATAAGAAGAGCGTGCAAAACTTCCGTCCTTCCGGCGAGCAGCGACTAGTACTGGCCACTATCAAGTGTCCCCTCAGGAAGACGGACTGGAGCCAGCCGATGCAGCACTTCCACTGGGACGACTCGCTCAGCTCCGTGGAGGCCATACATTGGGGTGACGGCGATTTATCGGTAAGCAGACTCCAGGGCAACTTCAGGGTACGAGCAACTTAGTCTCTCGACACTGGTGGATTAGACCGACCGGAGGGAAGTCAATATAAGTAATGGAAAGTATGAATTGTAATAAATATAAGAGGCTTTGGGAATCTAAGGGAGAGTGTTTGCTCTTGTTGACTTTTGGTCTCTGTTGACGGGAACACAGCACTACCCTGCATAAATTTGCATTACGTCCAAGACAGTAGCCCTATGTATCAACAATTGCGGCGTATTGTTATCATTTTAGACTACTCCTTAAACAGTATTTTATCTTCGAAGGAATCGAAGGTAAGGTCCAATATGTGTGACATGATTGTCTGTAAAGTTTGGTTCTGCAATAAAGAATAAAATTGAATGTGTCTAGGTTTGCGCACGCGATTCGATGCTTATTCTTAGCATATTTTACTTTACGTATAACTATATTCATATTCAGTAGTATAGATGGGTGACTTCTTAATATTCTGTTTTATGTTGGATATTAGTAGTAAAATTGCTACATACATACCTAAAAGTATTTAAAAATAGCAGCTCGTTCTACAAATATTCCACCCATTCTAACATTCAACAGCCTCCGTGGTCTTGTGGTTTGAGCGCTCGGCTCGCGATCCGGAGGTTCCGGGTTCGATTCCCGGTGGGGATATCTCCCAAAAATCTCTTTGTGAAACTTTCCTCAGTTTGGTTAGGGCATTGCAGGCTGAATCACCTGATTGCTCGAAAAGTAAGATGATTCCGTGCTTCGGAGGGCACGTCAAGGCGTCGGTCCCGGTTACTTTCTACAGATAGTAGTCGTTACTTGAGCCATGTCAGAGGCCTTTGGCGATATAACTCTGACACCAGGAATGGTCAAGTTGACCATCTACTCGATGAAGGAGAAGAAGATTCTACCATTCTTAATGGAAATTTTGATGTTCGCCGAAACTTTTCAACGGTATCTCATAAAGTACATTTCAATAACTACATAATTTATACCAATAATTTCAGATTCTCCAGTACAATCAATTACAGCCCAAGGGCGGGAAACCAGGAGGCAAACCTGAAGAAGCGAAGTCTGAAAAACCAGATATTCCTGATAATCTAACTTGTCATTTCGGCTTCGGGATTGATTCCATTCGATACTAAGAAGATGTTTGAATTAAAAAATGTAAGCAAAAACTTTAAAGTACTCATTTAGTTATTACAGAAACAGTTGACTCATAAACTGTACGGGCGTAGCCCCATCACCTCGGGTACGGCATCGGCGCCGTAAAAAGGTACGGCTCCGCACCGTGACACGACACGATGTCGTTCCGTAGCACGGTGCCGTGGACGGCGCCGCGGACGATGTGTCGTCAGTCGATATTTCGGGTACGGCACGACGTCGTGTCGTGTCATAATGCGGCGCCGTACCGTTTTACGGCGACGGTGCCGTAACCGAGGTGATGGGGCCACGCCCTACCTGACATTTTGACGGCTGGTTACGTATGCTCCAAACAACAAGGGTGACAGAGTTAGCGTTTTACAATGTAGGGAGTTAATTCTGTCGCATTACCGTTGTACTGGTGGTAGCTGATTAGTCATCTGTTGTGTGTCGGTGATTACGCCTAATCCTCCTCACTGTACTACTAATCTTTAGCGAGATGTGATACTTTTACCACCATTCCATACTAATACCCACTGTTTTTGTGTATCGGTGCCACAAACATTATATCAGTGATTTACGCTCTGCGAAACAAAAGAAGCCGACAAACTAGAATCCACCTGTCTAGAAACTCGATAGTTAGGTATGTAGACACTAAGCGTTTTACCGTGCCTACCGATGTAGGCACTAAATATTTCACTACTAAACTTTCAAGTACTAAAAAATAAAAGTAGACAAAATACACTTATCACAAAACTTAGAATGCTCTAGTATTTTATGTCCTCGAGACTAGAACATAAATACTGTTTAATATAGGCCCCGTTGAGTTGTCAACACAATAGTTTGGCAGCGTTGCGTGCGTGACTCGAAGGATTTCCCCTCAACTATAAGCATGATACGAGCTTGTTGTAGGTAGGTAATTGAAACTGTATACTTATTCTGGGATTGCCTCTTTACTGTAATACTGAGGTACTTTACTGATTGAGCATGGCATTAATCTTCACGTAAAGTACATAATTTTTCAGTAAGCACCATCCATTTCAAAATACAAATAATACAAGTGAGACAAACTGACATTAATTACCTCTATTCAGAAGCTCCCATTTAACTGATCTAGTTTATTAATGATTAGATTAGATTGGGCAATTTACCTGCCAAGTACATTTTACAGCTAGTAGCAAGAAGCAAATTAAATACTTATTTATTAAGTTCATGATTGTAACACCTAGTATTAATGTACCCAGGACGTTTTTGCAGCAAAAGCGGGAAGTTCTAGAAGGAAAATAACCGCAGTTTTTACTCAAATCGTGTGCGCATGCAAGTCGTTGTGTGTAGCCGCGGCCATAGCCGTTCACTTGTGACCCTAAGGTTATTGGAAATTACAATTCAAAATGGTATCTTATGTAGCAACGAATAGAACACAATTTAAAACGAACGTCATTTATTTTGTTAAATATTAAGACATTAAATAAAAATATTCTTGTGAAATCGGCCCTCAATCGTGATCACTGTCTTAAACTCTCTGCCGCATCTTATTCGGTAATAATATCTAATAAGTGTAGTGTTTGAGACGTGCCCAAAAGACCAAGTGCCAGGATACTGTTAGATTGTTGTTTGTCAATCTAATGTCAACGTGCTGTCAAATTATAACATTCAGCATGTGAGGGTAGTTTTAATAAAACTTGGAACGGCTACCCTCTTATCACATCGGTTACTCAAATATCTTCGGTCTGCCCGCGAGAAGAGCATCCCTCTGGAAACATCGTGAAATACAGTACGGAGATTACTTTCTTAATTAACCTGTGTGTGAACGTTAATAATTATAAATCATTTTATAACTATTTTGTGTCAATCTCACAACTTAACGATTACGTAGATGTAACTATAGGTACTAATATAAGAAAGCGATAGAGTGTTTTTTTGTTTGTTTTGTTGTGGAAACTGCAATTCTGACTTGAATAATTATTTTTGCAATGGATAGACACATTCAACGGAAAGGTTTTAGTCTATTTTCATTTTAAAAAATCTATAGAAACGGCCACAACGCGGGTAAAACCGCGGCGCACTACTAGTATTAAATAAGAAAAGTTACTCGTCACTCAGTACCTAATTAACTATTGACAGAAAGGACCAAATAATTGATATTTGGTCCTACTTAGATTGTTATATTTACGTATTGTATTTATCTATAAATACCAATTGAACTATTGTTCGGCTGCATGTATGACACTGTTGCTACACCCAATCTTAGCATTAGTGTAAGTGTAGATATCCTCAATAAGCTTAGTTCAGAGTCCGTTGGGGTCTGGTGCGGTAATGTCCAGTGGGAATAAGGAACGGTGGGCCAATCAGATCGAGTATCTCCTCTCGTGTCTCGGATATGCAGTCGGCATCGGAAATATATGGAGGTTTCCCTACATGTGCTATAGGAATGGAGGCGGTTAGTACACCTATAATTTAGTTTATAAAGATAATCTGCCATAATCATAAACGCTCTCTAACTAAAACACTGATAGTGAGTGTTTTGTCTCTTTTGCTCTTTGGAAAATAGCGTATGTCAGAAAGGGATAAACTATTTGATAGCTAAAATGCTGCTAGTAAGCGTTTATGAATAAAGGCTTCTACCCATTACACCGTATCATACCATGACCGTGCTATGAACGTGTCAGGCAAAAAAGTATTCTTTGTATTGAAAAGTATGGGACTATGCTCACTAGACCGTTCCGTCACCAACCAACAACGTCGACTATTCTCACCTAATATTTTGCCGGTGCTGAAACGTTGATAGCACGGTCATGGTATGATACGGTGTAATGGGTAGAAACCTCTTCAACAACATATCTAACAGAATATAAAACAGGGCGTTACCGACTATTGTTATTGAAAAACATAATTAAAAATATTTTACTCATTTGACTTCAATGTAAGTTATTTAACTCTTTATTATATGTAAGTTAGGTTAACTTAGAAATCAAAATCCAACTTGAAAAAAAGCGGTGATGTGAACCCTTGTACATATTGAATTGAAACTACGTTTACGGATACACTTCGCTTTTATTTTACATTTTTATCTGACGTTTCGGCGCCTTTACAGGAACCGTGGCCACAGAAAATGAGGAGTTTTCGCTTAAACTTAAGAAACCCTTGTACATATTTATTGAGTTAACGGTTACATGCTTTTTAACCGACTTCAAAAAAGGGGGTTTCTTCGACGGTACCTATATATATACAGGGCTACAGGAAAAGTCGTGCTAGATCCGTTAAGGGCGTGGAGTACCCATCATTTCTGACTTATTTCACTATGAAACACCCTACCCTAAACTTAACCCTTTTCAAGATATTATGCTTGTAATAAATAACTATACATATAACCATAAAAGATGGCATAGTAATAATCCTTGTCCACCTGTCTGTACTGATATCTTCAGTGAGAAATCTGTTTCTTGCAAAAGGCATTTTGATATTGTAGGTTAATACTTTTTGTATGTGTTTTACAGGAGCATTTCTTATTCCATATTTCCTAACACTTTTCATCTGCGGGATTCCTCTGGTATATCTGGAGACGACAATGGGACAGTTTTCGAGTGCAGGGTGTATCTCGGTCTTCAATATAAACCCACTGTTTAAAGGTAATTTAGTTAGAATATTGATAATAGAATATATTTTATTCTTCATCTATCCTACAAATTTTATAAATGCGAAAGTTTGTAAGGAAGGATGTATGTATGTATCTATGTTCGTTACTCTTTCACACAAAAACTGCTGAACGGATTTGGATTAAACTTTACAGTAATATATGTTATACATCAGAATAACACATATTTGTATATATATTTTCCGACGTTCTTTTCAGGTGCCGGGTACGCCGCCGTAGTTATGAACATCATAGCAATAATATACTTCGCGGCCATCATGGCGTATCCATTGCTTTACATTTACCATTCCTTTGAATCACCATTACCTTGGATGAGCTGTGGCAACTCATGGAATACAGATCGATGTGCAGAGGTAAAGCGCCGTTACATATTATCGAAGTTCGCCAGATTAAAGAAAAAGTGTCTTTTTATAATAGATTAAAGAAAAAGTGTCGTATCGAGATGTGAAGGCGCTTGCACTGAATAGGAATAGTCTCTCTCAGAGTCAGACTCAGCGCCAAGAGCCTTGCTCTTAAATTGCATCAACTCATCTTAGATTTGACTCGTTATCTTGACAGTGACACAAAGTTATAACACATTGAGAATTCAAGGATTATTGCTTAGTTTGGTTTTACATAATGTATGCGTATAAGCCCTGTTCAAACATATGCATATTATTTTATTCTTAAATATTATGTTACAGATCACAAGCAATTCTAGTTATGGAATAACAAATGGATCCGTTTCCACACCAGAAGATGAATACTTTCAGTAAGTACCTATCTACACTAATATTATAAAGAGGAAAACTTTGTTTGGTTGTAATGAATAGGCTCAAAAACTACTGGACCGTTTTAAAAAATTCTTTCACCATTCGAGAGCTACATTATCCACGAGTAACATAGGCTATTTTTCATCCCGAAATTCCCACAGGAAAGGACACAAAGCGGGTAAAACCGCGGGGTGCTGCTAGTAAACTTTAAAGATTTTCCACCTTATTCATGCTCTTTGGCTAAAACTTTAACCGCCTTATAAAGTATTTGTGTATGTATATGTAGTAGTATCAGTTAGTTAGACTCCATATTAGACATTAGTTTATTAGGTCTTATTAACTGTGTGTGCATTTGTAAAAAAATGCTAATATTATAAAGAGGTCAAATTTGTAAGTGTGTTTGTTTGTATGTTTGAGGTAATCTCAGGAATTATCCGTCCGATTTGAATAATTATTTTTGTAACAGATAGCCTCATTCAACGTGAAGGTTGGCTATAACCTTCACGTTGAATGAGGCTATCTATATATTTTTCATCCCGAAATTTCCTGCTAGTATTTTATATGATGCATTTCGCATTCATTAGTATAGAGTACAATGATAATGATTTTGATCAAGTCAAATTGTCTTTTTTTCCACCAGTATACGTCTGTTGCGGGTATCCTCCGATATTGATCACATTGGAAGTATAGTCTGGCCCGTGTTTTGGGCCAACGTCCTTTGCTGGGTGTTGGTGTACCTGTGCATTTGTAACGGAGTCAAGAGTGTTGGAAAGGTTTGTATTATGAAACAAAACCTCGAGTATGGTCAGCGGAAGAAGCTCTTAACAACATAAACAGCTGAGACATCTTCAGATCAGTTTCAGAGCAAGCATTTTAAATTATTGTGAACTTTTACACAAAGTGCATCCTCTTTTTGTATAGCGTATCGTTTAATCGCAGAGAGTTATTTTAATTAAGATTGATAGATAGGTTGAAATTAGATTGACATAGTTTTAGATTGTATTTCAGATTGACCTCTTTTATATTTTAAACCGCGGTTTCACCCTTCCCGTGGGAATTTCGAGATTTTTATTACTTATTTTCTTATATAAAAACCTTGTCCTGACAATAAGCAATACATAAAAAATTATAATCCAATTTGGTGCAGTCGTTCTGAAGTTATGCGCTTAGCAACACACGCAGCGATTCAATTTTATATTATATTACCCGCGTTGTGCCCGTTCCCGTGGGAATTTCGGGATAAAATGTAGCTTATAGCCTTCCTCGATAAATAGACTATCTAACAGTGAAAGAATTATTCAAATCGGTTCAGTAGTTTCTGAGATTAGCGCGTTTAAACAAACAAACAAACAAACAAACAAACAAACAAACAAACAAAACAAACTCTTCAGCTTTATAATATTAGTATAGATAGATATGAATTGTTTTGAAACCACTAAAACAACGACGCTGTAACATTACCCATTCTTCTATATCTTGGTCAAGTCCATATTTTTTTTATGCAAATGTATTTTCTTTTGCATTATTTTCAGATCGTTTACTTCACGGTATCCTTTCCTTATGTAGTCCTGACTATATTGTTCATTCGCGGCGTCACATTACCGGGAGCTTGGAAGGGAATATACTTCTATATTGTACCAGATTGGGAGCAATTGGCGAAACCACAGGTATTGTCCGAAAATTGTCTTTCTTGTAGGAATTTCTACTACTTATTAATATAGTCGTAGTACAGTACGATAATAATGTAAGAAATAAGGAGTTTGTTGATGGCAGTGGTGGTGCCTTCAAAATAATCTGTTTAAAAAATGGGCCAAAACTGTGCCAACACTAAGCCTAAAACTATATAAAACTTGGGAAATCAATAATGTGTTGTAAACAACAGTGTTTCTACCCAACAAAATAAATATACTCTAAAGAAACATTGTGTTAATGTCACATTAAGCAGTGCAGTAAACTATGCAGAAACACTTTGATAGTAGGAATGGTTGTTTTTTCAGGTTTGGGCGGACGCAGCCACCCAGTTGTTTTATTCCCTCGGTCCAGGTTGGGGAGGTCTTGTCAGTATGGCCAGTTTCAACAAGTTCCAGTATAAAAACTTACGGTATTGCCACTATTAACACAATTATTTATTTCAGGCTCTATCATTCTGAGTTGTCATATGAAGGCACACCGCACAATACATATTCCGTACCAGCTATGGTATGCTAGTGATTATTTACTAGCAAGTGTATATAGAAACTGGTACGCCTTTATTTCACAAGTGCTAGTTACATCTCCGGCATTTTGCATTTTTATACCACATACTTCGGACATGTACAAAAGCAAAGAGACCAAATGGCTCTATCATACATATCATAAGAGGCCACTCAGACCGAAACTAACTTGAAACTAACTAGCACTGATTTTTACTTGCTTTATTAACTTTCTACCGCAAAAAACCTGTCTGATAACGTTTACTTGACTATTTTCATGTCCTTTTTTCAGGTCCTCAATAATAATTCCTCTAGTCAACAGTGGGACCAGTGTGTTTGCTGGTTTTGTAGTGTTTTCGGTCCTCGGATTTGCAGCCGAGAGAGCCAATGTGTCCGTTGGCGAAGTCGCCCGGGCGGGACCTGGGTTAGCCTTCGTGACGTATCCAGCTGCCTTGTCTATGATGCCGGCCTCAAACTTCTGGGCTGTAACATTCTTTGTTATGCTGTTTTTCCTTGGAGTTGATACTATGGTAATTAAACAAATAATAAATAAATATACCTTGACAAATTCACACACAGTTAATTAGTAAGCTCTAAGCTTGTGTTATGGAATCTAATTAACTGATACTACTACATATACATACACAAATACTTTTTAAGAATATATAATTGACACCCAGACGTCGTCGCCAACAACTATGTCTGCACATATTGTTGACTCCGGGCGGGAATCGAACCCGCAACCCCCGACACAGTAAGCGCTCTCACTGCCACTTTGCCAACGGGCTTGTCAAATAATTGATTGTTTTTTATTCTAATAGGTGTGATTTTTTAAGGTTTGTGTTCAGAAAGTTTAATTCTGGCGCGTGTTGATCAATAACCTCTCTAACTTATTTACTTTGACGAATTTAAAAATAAAAACTGAAATAAGTATTCTTGCGATTAAAGTTTTGATTTACTTATTTACAGTTCGTCACCATAGAAGCAGTAATATCAGGATTATTGGATGAATTCCCGAAATTACGTGAAAGGAAACGTGTGGTGACGCTCCTTACGTGCTTGGCACTGTTTTGTTTGTCTATTCTCTGCGTTACGGAAGTAAGGAATTATATTTTATTATTTTAGCTTCTTCGCAGTATTTTATCCCCCATTTTGGCTAAAACGAGCAAGCTCCACAAGTCTCGTTATGACATACACGGGACATCGGACTGTGAAGGAGTTCATTTAGGGTGAACGCATACTTATTTGAACTGACCGCGTTGAAAGAGTCGGACAAAACAAATTTTATATTTCTGTTTGTGAAATCGGTCGTGTCTAACACAATTCACGCTACGCTAGGTGTTAAGGAAATAAAAGGCATTCTTTCGGCGCGGTCAATGATTTTGGTGCCAGTATGTGTGCCAGGCCTCTTTTACTTAGATTATTTCAACGCATTTAGCTCGAATAAGTGTGCATTAACCATTAGTAACCTAAAACTCTTATGAAATATGAAACCAAAACTTCAACATCTCACGAATTTTCGATCAGGTCACGTGTCCTGGCGCAATTTTTTTTTACCTATCACAAAAAAGTGCACAACGCCGCTAAGAAGTTTTCAATTAAAAAATATTCTCTTTCCTAAGGGTGGTCTACACATAATCGGATTGCTAGATGCCAACGTAGCGATAGCTTGCGTTCCTATAGTGTGTCTACTGGAAATCGTCGGAGCGGTCTACACTTATGGAGCCAAGAGATTCAACTCTGACGTCCGGTTCATGACTGGAGAACCTTTGCATAGGGGGTGGATGATACTTTGGAGGTATATCCTTCCAGCTTTATTGTTGGTGAGTAATACGAGCATAAGACTATTTAGTTAAGTTTAATAGCTTTCTTTTGTTTTGTGGTCGTCCACCACAAAGCACTTGACCAGCAGACACATTAAGTTATGCGTCCAGAAGACCACAAAATAGATGTTATATGTGCTGAGCTAAAATAAAAGAAAATTCGAGTAGATTAGTGGCCAACCTTGGTGTCTTGGTGCCCTCCGAAGCACGGTAGCGCTCAGATAGAAATGCCACTATCCACCATCCTAGTAGGGGTCGAGCTGCACGTTGCTTAACAATCGCAATGAACTAACATGGCTTAGTCAAACTACGCAGTGAAAATGTTCGTATATACTTCAGCTGTGGTTGTTTTTTCCATAGTCATAGAAACCTTTTCCCTGTACTCGAATAGATTTTGTTCATATGGAGTAAAAATATCACAACTAACTATGGTCATTTAGTCCCCTAAGTTTGTTGATTGTTGGCCCTTAATTATTTCCCATACAATAATATTCATTAAATTTACAAATGAAATCGATGTGATTGTTTCAGGTAATATTATCCTACTCCTTGAAAGGCACGTCGGGGATGGGGTGGGTGGTAGCGATGTCTTCAGTCATATGTATTCCGATACATGCCTGTATCACGCTCTACAAGGCTGATGGATCTATTGTAGAGGTAAATAACGGTTTACATTATACTAGCAGCGCCCCGCGGTTTTACGTGCGTTGTGCCCGTGCCCGTGGGAATTTCGGGATTTTTTTTACATAAAAACCTTCCTCTTGAATCACTCTACCTATTACAAAAAACCGCATCAAAATCCGTTACGTAATTTTAAAGATTTAAGCATACAGACAAACAGACAAACAAACAGACAAAAATAGCGACTTTGTTTTATACTATGTAGTACATTCTTAGGTAAACTATTCTCGTCTCTTTGGCCTAATTCATAAACGCTTACTAGCAGCATTTTAGCTAGCAAATGGTTTGTCCCTTTCTGACATACGCTATTTTCCAAAGAGCAAAAGAGACAAAACACTCACTAACAGTACTTTAGTTAGAGAGAGTTTATGAATCAGAGCGTTTCCACATTATCCGATCCGATATCGGTGTCGGACGCCGATCCGATATCGGGGTAAGTCAAATGTATGAAATATGTTCCGATATCGGGCCGGACAATATGAAAGACAGGTACTTATTTCATACATTTTACTTAACCCCGATATCGGATCGGCGTCCGACACCGATATCGGATCGGATATTGTGAAAACGCTCTCAGGCAGTTAATCTATAAAAATATTATCACTAAAAACTCTAAAAAGGTCTGTCTGCAACCTGTACGTGTTTTTCCTAAACTGCTAAGCCGATTTTGATGCCTTCAAGTTGATATAGAAGAGACTTTATATATGTATAAGGTTACTTTTCGAGATATAGCTTGTTACTTTTAGTCCCAAAATACCATAGAAAACCTTGATTACCTGACCCGTGGTGAAAGCATGAATCATCATAATAAAGTGGGATTGTTATGATAAATCGCTGAATTATGAGTAGTAATAAAAAATAACGAACTAAATATGAATGATTGCAGAGAATCCGGGAGACCTGTCGACCGAGCGACGATTGGGGACCCTCCGAGACACACATACGACAGCAATGGATTCTGAACAGAGGAAAAAATAATGATAAAATATAGCAAGATTGTAAAATAATAAAAAACATTATTTTTTCTGTACCGATTATTCTTCTTAATCGACGAAAGCTATTCGTTTCTATTCACTCTTGGATATTAACAAGTTATTATTTCGTATTAAAAGTTAAGAGTTAAGGGAGTCCTAATCCAATGGCCGCTTTTCCAACCTCCTCCTATCGAGGTAAAAGGTTGAGTGATGAGGTAATAATGAAATGAAATACAACAGGTCGCGCGAATCCATCATAATAAAACTTCAGTACATGTTATCGAAGCATACCTGCTTCTTTAGTTTTTCGCTGTTATATCGCAGCTTCAGCAGCTTGCCGTTTTTTAGCTCTTATAAAATAAATTTTTAGCTCATAAATATATACATAGATTTCTACGATTTCTACACAGGATTTCTATCTCCGCAAGCAATAAGTGCGTTTGTTTCTATTCCGTGAACTCATGCATACATATATACATAGTTCATGTGACTATGCCTAAATTCATGGACTATGTATAGACGTCAATCCATAGACGTACCTATAGACCTCTGCTATCTGTGGTATTACACCATAAACTGCGTTAAAAGTATAAAAAAGGTCTTAAGCTGTATATTCTTGGCAGTAGCGTAATCTATGCACACACAAATCTATTCACTATGTTTTTCCGGCACTTGCCAAAATTTTTGTTTCATGGTTGGATATCACCAAAATTTAATGTAATTTTTAAATTAAATTATTTGGTAATTTCAAAATTTTAGTAATGTTTTTATAGTAACTTTACATTAAAGTTATACAAAATTATGAAGTTTCATTGAATACGGAACTATAAAAAACCAAAATGCCGGACGATACAGGGAAAGCGGAAGAAAAGGACAAGAGGGTGAAATTACAGGTACATTGTAAAGTATAATAATTAATCCCAGTAAAAGACAAGGTATAGAGTAAAACCATCAGCAGACCCAAAAATATACGAGCTGTAATTGTATGGGAAGTACATGACATAAAATGTTTGTCAAGCCCGTTGGCACCGGCACTGGGTTGTGAGAGCGTTTACTGTGTAGGAGGTTGCGGGTTCGATTCCCGCCCGAAGTCAATAAATTTCTTGGATCCAAAAACATTGGACGAAGAAACTTAACTTTTATCTCCAGTATATTTTAAATACATAGTAGAGAATATAAAAAGTAGAGTAGCCCAGCAGTGAAGCATTAAAGGTTTTAACACTTACTATTATTAGCCTATTATGCCGCACTGCTGGCAAAGGCCTCTCACCGAAAATTTCAGTACAGAGAGGAGGATTAGGCGTTTTAATCACCTTCGATCAACAATACACAACTGTTGATCGAAGGTAATCTCCCTAAAACGGGTTGGTGAACGTACTCCCGATAAATCAAATACAGCCTTGGGAGTATATATGCATTAGCATGGCCTCGCGGTTTTACCTGCGTTTTGCCCGTTCCTGTAGGAATGTAGGAATGCAAAATAGCTTATACGCTTCCTCTTAAATGTAGCTATCCGTTACAAAAAGAATTATTCAAATCGGATTGGTAGATTCTGAGATTAGCCCTTACAAACAAACAAAGTTAGAAACTCTTTATAATATATAAGTAAGCATAGATATACATATACATACAAATTTTCGTCTCAGGTGGAAGGCGAAGATGAGCTCGGCGATGGAGAAATGGGAAGGAAGAAAATGAAACGCTTCCAGCTGCCCCCCAACTTACCAAGATGGTGGCAAGCGAAGATCATCGAATATGCGTGAGTAATTCATCTTAATACCAACCTTTAGGATAAGCATGATTCAAGTACGAGCAGGTTATTGGTAAACCTTAATGCCAGAATTTAGTTAGACGGTTTAATCGGTCAAGACGGTGATCAAGCGATTAGAAAAACCAGGTCTGACTAGGGACAGTGCTTACCTACATCTATATTTTACAACTAGCAGCGCCTCACGGTTTTACCCGCGTTGAACCCGTTCCCGTGGGAATTTCGGGATGAAAAATAGCCTATAACCTTCCCGTTGAATGTGGCTATCCATTACAAAAAGAATTATTCAACTCGGACTGATAATTCCTGAGATTACCCCGAACATACAAACAAACAACCAAACAAACAAACTTAAAAAATTTACCTCTTTATAATATTAGTATAGATACAGTAATTATATATTAAACCAGCTGTCCCGCGCAGTGTTTCCACCCGCGACCCAATAGATGTCGCTAGTGTGAAAAATACATCGGTCTAACCGTTTAGGAGGAGCTCAGTGACATACACACGTACAGTAGAATTATATATATAGATAGTTACACTTTATTCAAAAGTCGATAAGCGCACAAGCATGGCCTACTAAAATGTCTACCAAACAATAATTATAGCTCAATATCTTTACCTTCATGTCTCCACCTTTAGCTTGCATGATACAAGGTGGTGTCGTTTCAATTGAAAACTTCACAAGTTATCAGACTTTATGGATATGGGTGCCGTTACCGTGGCTCCGCAACATTCGGGTGCATCACTACATAGTATAAAATAAAGTCGTCTCTGTTTCGTGTCTGTTTGTCTGTATGCTTAAATCTTTAAAATTACGCAACAGATTTTGATGCGGTTTTTTGTAATAGGTAGAGTGATTCAAGAGGAAGGTTTTTATGTAAAAAAAATCCCGAAATTCCCACGGGAACGGGCACAACGCGGGTAAAACCGCGGGGCGCTGCTAGTTCTGAATATATCGGACCGATAGCGAACGAATAGTGTATGCAAAATAGAGCGATAACAATACATGACCACGTCAACTCGTTTGCATTTTCTATTTACCCTAAGTTTCGTCTGCAATGAAGTCTGTCGTTATGGTAGTTGTATTGGAACATTTTGCTGAAAAATTTAATTTATAATCGCTTCATTTACAAAGAACATTTAGTTTCAAGTGTTCTTAATTTTAGCATGATATGCTATAATAAAGTTTTACATCACTATTATGCATGCGAGGTGATCTCTCTATACTACACTTATAACTACTGATAACTTGATACAACTCATTTATCTTTATGTTAAATGATGTGCGTGCTACAAAATGTTCTTTCCACGGCTAATCGTAAAACTAATCATCAAGGCAACTTTGCGAAAACACACCTCTATTCAAATTAGGACATTGACCCGGGAACTGCAGTTACGACCCAAAAACATAATAGAGGTAGCGTGGAACAGAGCGGCCTAATGGCGGCTGTTTTAAACTTTGAATGAGTAATTATTCAGCCGTTTGTCGAAGGACGTCGCGGCATTACGCTGACCCGGTCGCGAATGGCGACGTTCGCGCTATCCAGGGCAACCTTGGACCACCCCGGGCATCTGAACTCTTGTCCCATTATACTTCGTGTCCACTACGCGACTGCTATTATCAGTAATCGGGGTTAAAGTTTAATCTCCGGAAAAAGTGCCAAAAATATTCAAAATACAATTCAGTGAAAAAACGTTCATAAGTTAGTCATCGTTGGTTCCAATAATTCTTAACAAACTATTAACTTTACCAATCAAGCTAATAAAAGAAATCGCGATTGCTATTTAACCGAACAATTAAACGCAATAAATGTGTTTAACATTGAGGGGTCGCGTATACTAGAAGAGGTGTCAGAGGTGGTGTTAATGTTCGCGTGTGGAGAACTCGGAGCACGTGGGGTGGAAGGGGGTGGTTCCGACTAATGGCGTCGGCAGTCATTGCACCTCGCGCCTCCGAGTCACATCCACACGATGCAGCGAACTGAGTCCACGGCTTCCGAAGGCTCCTTCTGGACGACTATCGAACTGCTGGCAGGCAGGGACAGAAGACGATCCACTACTGATATCGATGAGCATGTGGTCATCGATGTGCCGGCGAGAGGCGCGTCGTCGCTCAGGTGCCTGTTGATCTTATCTTATCTCTTTCCTTGACCACCTTGATTTGACCAAATTCTCTCTATACTCCTCACACGATGTCTTCTAATCATCAAACTGAATTGTTCGAATGTTGACGAATATTAGGTATGTTGTTTATTTAACGTTCCGGTCACCTTATGATACCATATTATACTTTTTTATACTTTTCAATACGGTTTCCATAATATATAGAAAATACCTATCTAAATAATATCAAAATTGTATTTAATCTGAACGTGTATTTAACGTTAAATTAGAATTAAACAATAGATTATTATTCAATAAAGATTTTTCAAAACTAATCAAGAACAAGATAACCCTAAGATTAACTTCATTAGAAATAAGATAATTAAATTTGTTTATTTGCAAACAAACTTAAGTAGTTAATCTCAAGTTCAAACGGTAACTTTATCGAAATAAGTTCTAATGATTCTAATAAACAATAATTTAAGTATGTAGTTACAAACTTAGATAACTATTTTGGTCGCAATTTAATTGTCGTTAATTATATTATTATGGGCGGCTCGCAGAAAACTTTGTTAATTCGTTAAGCGCAAATATATTTCATTCATCACGATGTGAATGCACCAAACGTAATTTTTTTAAAATACTAAACCGACTTCAAGTTAGATTGTTTGAGGACCTCCTCCTAGCTTTTCAAGTCGGTTGAAAACGCGAAATATTTTTTTAAACGATATTATTTTCCTCTTAAGAATTCAAGGCTATAATATTATCTTATCAATTTCTCTTTTGAATAATTTCATAGTCTAATGCAAAGCTTGTAGCTTGCTTGATTCACTATAATAGATAAATGAAATATAGAACAAGAATCAAGACCAACGTGAAGTTTATGGTAATTAATATATTGTTAATAATAAATAACTGTTTGTTTATCCTACAAGTTTACACTACGACAGTTATTAAGGAGCACGCTTTGGTCCTGGTTCAAAGTGCTTGCTCGATAAATTATCTTACAGATATCTGCCATTTTGCGTCATTCACTGGCAATTTAATCGTAATAGCATAAATATTTTGTTCGACTCGCGTGCCCGGCGTTATCACTTCTAGGAGGTGACTTACGCATTTCTGATAAACATTAAATAACTGACCTGCCAAATGTTAATTTTCGCAAGAAGTCTATGCATATTACCCCGGACAATTTAGACATTCGAGAGTGCATAAAGTCCCAACAAGCTGAAAATCAGGAAAATTGTTCAAAACATAATTATAAACAATGTGTAAAAGTTCCCCATCATTCCCGTGTATGGAATTTTTTTTATTCAAGGTCAAATGTCAAAAAAAAGTGTTTTTCGCGAATATCTGAAAAACGGTGCAATGTAGCAAAAAAAAGTGTATGATGAAATGAAAGCTTATAAAATTTTCTATAACTTTAATTCTATCCAATTTTTCCATATTCCAAACCGTTATTGAACTACACGCTCCAGAAATGTCAAAATTAAGGACCTCGGGCAGGTAACTATGGAGCCTGCCCCAATGCTCAACAGTGACATGACCCATGTCATTTGAAAGGTCTTGAAGAGTTGTACGAGTTACTCCTAGACAGTTATATCGAATTCGATGGCCAACTCGGTGTTTTCGACCACCGAAGAATTACCACTGGAGGTGCTGTGGAGCCTGGACGGTATGCTCAACAGTGACATGACTTACGCATTTGAAAGCTCTTACAATTACAAGTCACTTTTTGATAGTTATGTCGAAATTGACGCCAAACTCGGTGTTTTCGACCACCGAAGAAAAAACACTAGGTGTATGTGCAATAATGTGAAGTTGACCCTGATCGTATTGCTCAACAGTGACATGACTAATGTCATTTGAAAGCTCTTACAAGTCACTCCTTGACAGTAATATCGAAATCGACGACCAACTCGGTGTTTTCGACCACCGAAGTATCGACACTGATCGTATTGCTCAACAGTGACATGACACATATCATTTGAAAGCTCATAAAGAGTTGATAAGTCACTCTTTGATAGTTATATCGAAATCGCCGTCCAACTTACTGTTTTCGACCACCGAAGAATGGAGTTGGGCTATGCCATACCGAAGTATCGACGCTGATGCTAATGCTCAAAAGTGACATGACCTATGTCATTTGAAAGCTCTTGAAGAGTTGTACAAGTCACTCTTTGACACTTATATCGAAATCGACCGCCAACGCGGTGTTTTCGACCATCGAAATATCGACACTGGGTGTATATGCAGTTGACCCTGATGGTATTGCTCAACAGTGACATGACCTATGTCATTTGAAAGCTCTTGAAGAGTTGTACAAGTCACTCTTTGACAGTTATATCGAAATCGACCGCCAACGCGGTGTTTTCGACCACCGAAGAATCGACACTGGGTGTATGTGCAGTTGACCCTGATGGTATTGCTCAACAGTGACATAACTTATGTCATTTGAAAGCCCTTGAAGAGTTGTCCAAGTCACTCCTAGACATTTATGTCGAATTCGACGGTTAACTCGGTGTTTTCAATTTGACAAAAAAAATATATAACTTCACTGTCATTTTTTGGTCTAAATTGACTGGATTATCAAGGAGTGACTTGGACAACTCTTCAAGGGCTTTCAAATGACATAAGTTATGTCACTGTTGAGCAATACCATCAGGGTCAACTGCACATACACCCAGTTTCGATTCTTCGGTGGTCGAAAACACCGCGTTGGCGGTCGATTTCGATATAACTGTCAAAGAGTGACTTGTACAACTCTTCAAGAGCTTTCAAATGACATAGGTCATGTCACTGTTGAGCAATACCATCAGGGTCAACTGCATATACACCCAGTGTCGATATTTCGATGGTCGAAAACACCGCGTTGGCGGTCGATTTCGATATAAGTGTCAAAGAGTGACTTGTACAACTCTTCAAGAGCTTTCAAATGACATAGGTCATGTCACTTTTGAGCATTAGCATCAGCGTCGACACTTCGGTATGGCATAGCCCAACTCCATTCTTCGGTGGTCGAAAACAGTAAGTTGGACGGCGATTTCGATATAACTATCAAAGAGTGACTTATACAACTCTTTATGAGCTTTCAAATGATATGTGTCATGTCACTGTTGAGCAATACGATCAGTGTCGATACTTCGGTGGTCGGAAACACCGAGTTGGTCGTCGATTTCGATATTACTGTCAAGGAGTGACTTGTAAGAGCTTTCAAATGACATTAGTCATGTCACTGTTGAGCAATACGATCAGGGTCAACTGCACATTATTGCACATACATCTAGTGTTTTTTCTTCGGTGGTCGAAAACACCGAGTTTGGCGTCAATTTCGACATAACTATCAAAAAGTGACTTGTAATTGTAAGAGCTTTCAAATGCGTAAGTCATGTCACTGTTGAGCATACCGTCCAGGCTCCACAGCACCTCCAGTGGTAATTCTTCGGTGGTCGAAAACACCGAGTTGGCCATCGAATTCGATATTACTGTCTAGGAGTAACTTGTACAACTCTTCAAGACCTTTCAAATGGCATGGGTCATGTCACTGTTGAGCATTGGGGCAGGCTCCATAGTTACCTGCCCGAGGTCCTTAATTTTGACATTTCTGGAGCGTGTAGTTCAATAACGGTTTGGAATATGGAAAAATTGGATAGAATTAAAGTTATAGAAAATTTTATAAGCTTTCATTTCATCATACACTTTTTTTTGCTACATTGCACCGTTTTTCAGATATTCGCGAAAAACACTTTTTTTTGACATTTGACCTTGAATAAAAAAAATTCCATACACGGGAATGATGGGGAACTTTTACACATTGTTTATAATTATGTTTTGAACAATTTTCCTGATTTTCAGCTTGTTGGGACTTTATGCACTCTCACCCTCATTTTTTGGTTTAAATTGACCGGTGTATATTGCCATGTCATCACCATGACAAATATAGAAAATATAGTTACGTTCTTACTTCAAAATAATTCTAGCAATTCGAAGGACGTGACACAGATACATTGTTAAGGTTTAAAAATTACATTTTAAAAGTAAAACTTGAATATTTATTTTATATTATAATTTGAATTGTCCTAAAGTTTTGGGATAGTAAGTGATAGTGTTAGAATGATGGGCACACTTTCGCATTAATGATGCTTTTAAACAGTTTTTTTTTGCTTAGAAGGAAATGGGAAGAGCTATAGTAGGGGAGGCCACGATGCTAAATGGGGATTTACTCGAGCGTCATAGAGACCTATTAGGTTGCAAAGCTTAGATGATAAGAAGAAAAAAATGTTATATAATATTACCTTTTCATCGGTGGGGGAAGCGGCTATAGATTTTTAAATAGGTAAAAAAAACTGTTGCATGGACATACTCGAGCGCGTCAGATATTGATAGCATCAATGTCCTACGTATTTTTAATAATGTACGTATGTTAATCTGATCATTTGCATGATATGGGTGGTTGTACGTAAGGGTTAAAAATGAAAAAAAAAGATTTCGATGTGACGCAAACTCGCGGCCATTAATATAATGTGCAAAAAAAATTCGCCATTTTGAAATACTCAAGCGCGTCAGATTAAGATATATGTATATGGTTCATCTTTATGTTCTAGACGTGCTGTCTCATAATCTGACGATTATCTAAAGGGATTCGCCTAATCTGACAAAAAAAAAATTTAATTCTTTAAATCATTGTACTTAATTAATTGAGAAGCTCAGGAAATAGCATGCAAATAAATTAGTGTATGTTTTTTAAGTAGAATACTTGTATTATAATATAATTTTAAAAAATGCCCAAGAAAATTATTTTTTTTATAATTAATTGATGAATTAATCATCATCTTCATCTTCATCAGTAGAATTATCTTCCTCTTCTGGCTCGAATTCATCCTCAGATTGCGTATCTGTAACAAATAGTCATGAAAATATTTAACAATATATATTTTTTTCATAACTTGTTTTTTAACTATTGGAGAAAAGAAATACCTGATTCTGGAGTATCCTCAAGAATTTCAAGTGTTATGACTACATCTTCGTACGCTTTTGGCAATTGATCACCTACAAACCAGATCATTTTGAATTTTCCGTCGACAACTTTCCATCCATAGTCCGTTGGTAAAAGATCAGTAATTTTTGCATTATGGGCATTACACCACAAGCATGCAATGAATCTTATGCGTAACACTTGCTGGAGTAACTCCGATTCACAGGGTGGCAAGTTGCACGCATCGTAATTCCGGACACTCAAGGAGAAAGGTTGTGATTTGTCTTTTACCTTATACGTCCTATTGAAGATGACCATCCTGGCTTGATTGACATCGTCTAACTTTTTCAACCCATACAAGTGGCAAGTAAAAGACTGTATGATGTTAAAAGAATCCTGCACATTATGCTCCTTTGATCCCAAATCCAGAAATGCTTCTTGGAAAATTTCTGAATTCATCAGATATTGCAAAGGTTTATTTTTTCCTCGTCGGTACAATGCTGGGTTGAAATCGCAACCAGTGAACGCATGCAAAGCTGGAAGCGCCTTCGAAATTTTTGGGCCTAATTTTTTGCAGAGAGCGGATACGTCGATGTATCTAACTATCGATGGCTTGAATTGCCAACTCCAAGATCCATCCAAACTTCTACTCTTGCTTGCAGGTGTTCCATATTCGCTAACATGATGACCACTATATCAGTATCAGAAGTTCTGATAGTAATAGTAGAATCTTCATTTTGTTGGCAAGCAAGAAATGCTATCTTCGTATCCGCTTCTTCGTGATCAGGGCATGACAACTCATTATTAATGATGCGTGTTACTTTATTATCAGTAACCGAATATTCATAACACAAATCATGTACTATGTAAATTACCTTACTACCGATAATCGTTGCCATCTCCTGATCAGCCCAATGATCGATCAAAAACTTGAGAATAGCTTCCTTAAACTTTATATTTTTCACGTCTTTCGTAAAATCTGCTGTTCTTGTTTGTTGAGGACCGGAAATGTGGAGTTCTTTGTCGTCTACACTACCTCGAAGAGAATGCTCATAATCTTTGATAGAGGGTGTGAAGTAGCGATCAAATACAATGGCAACTCTAATTGCAGCGTTATTAACAAGACATTGTAATATCTTCTTTGACTCACCTCCAAAACTACGGGCCATTTTTTGAAAGTATTAAAAAAAAAGAAGCCATTCTACGAGTATAACGCTTATCATTAATATCAAATAAACTTTTTTCCTTCCGCTGATTTTTCGATCAGAGCATGAACTGAATTACCTTTAATTGTATTGTTGTTATTGGCACGGGTATTGTTATTAATGCCGTCTCTAGGAGGAGCGCGTGGTGCCTCTATGCTCTGTAGACAAGTCTCTGTGATCAGCTGTGATGGCGTCATGGCAATAAAATCCAGAGTGGGGACTCTGGGGACGGGGTGAGAGAGTAATAGATTAGAGAAAAATTAGGGAGAAGTAGAAACGCGGAGAGGGAAATATAGGCATCATCACCCAGCTACACGCATTAAACTTTATCGACGATTTTTTATTATTTCGGCTTGCGGAAATCGTCAGATTATATATTTTTCGTTATCCTTGAATTATTTCCTTCAAAATAAAATAAAACTTGGCTACGCTCGAGAATGTCCAGATGACGTTTTTTTTTTACAACTTTGCTGCCCTCCCTTCACGTCACTCTCAAATTGTCAGATTAGTGGAATATACACTTTTTAGCATGTAATTAACTCACCCTACCTTAATCTGACGCGCTCGAGAATTTCTGATGATCAATTTTTTTTTACTAATCTGATCCTTTATCCTTCACGGGCGGCCTGATATATGAGGCTCATATTTGGTGGAGGTACTTAACCGGATACAAGGTATCCCCCTGTATATTAATCTGCCGCGCTTTAGTAAATCCCGAAATCCCCTCTTGGGCTCCCCTATTACTACAAAGAAACTGTGACAAGAAACAGAAACACTGTTAAATCCATATTTTATTTTGAATGAATTAAGCAAAATATATATATTTTACTTTCCTATATTATTTGTCGAAAGTACTAATTAAAAACTCAATCACATAATTTTCTTCACAATTTTTTAAATAGTAAATTATCGGTAGTCGATACACAAGCACTTAGAGGCGCACTGTTTGTTGTAACACTCTACCTCGGGGCGGAGCACCTTGATTGCGGCGTCCCGAATCCCGGTGACTTGCACCCAGGTTGCCTCAAAGGGGGTCGGTTCCCGGTGTGCATAGCTGCAGTAGTGGTGCCCGTTAACAGACCACAGCGTTTGGTTCTTCTCAACCACTATTTCTATCGTGAATTGCGTTAAAGCTTTGAAGGGGTAGCATCTGCAAAGATCATTAATTGTTAGGCACATGTGCAGTTATCTCAATGTTATTCACACGGGACATGTGCTGTATTCACTAAGATCCTAGTAACTCTCGCTCCACACTTGCCTGTAAGACCTGGTCTCCTCGGGCCCCCAGTTGACATGGCGCGTGTTCCTCACCACGTAGCTCGCCGGCTGTCGCACGTTGAAGTGCACTGCCATATCCCGATGAGCATCATCCGGATTCCCACATCCTATGTTTATAGCGAACCTAGCAACAGATTTTGTACGTTAAGTAGGTACTTGAACTCCAATACTCTCCACTCTACTGATATGTTTTGGGGATTTGCTTTTGCTTAGTCGTAGATAATACTGGTTTTTATAACTGGTTTGATTGGAACCTAAAAATGCCCACAGTCCAAACTTTTTGTCAAAATTTGCGCCCAAACATAAAACTTAGTGATATAAAATAATTAAACCAAATGGTTTTTTTGTTTGAATGGGCTAATCTGGGGAACTACTAGAGCGAAACGAATAATTATATTTGTATTGAATAGCCACGTGCAAGAGAAATGTTATTTATATCTAAAAGTTATCTCGGCAACGAACACAACGCAGATAACACTGCAGGGTGGTGATAGTGATGAATAAATGCTTTATTTAGGTTTAAAGATATATTTATTTTACTCAAAAAGAACATTTATTTCTCAGTCAGACGTCCGTATACTCACCAGGGTATATCGTCAGTAGGCGTCCCGGTGCATATTATCACGGATCCAACAGCCAAAGGTTTGATTAAGCTCTTCGTGAGTTTGGCTTGAGCTTCTGCTTTCTCGTTAGACTGAAAACAATCGATAAAATGTTATATCGTTTAACAATTATCAAGATAGTTTTAAAATTTAACATAAAGTCGTTAGGACCATATTTTGAAAAAAAAGTTATGAGGTAACAAACATAAGTAAAAGAAATAATAAAAAATACAGTCGAATAGCGAACCTCCTCCTTTTTTTGAAGTCTGTTAAAAAAGACAACTGCCGTACTCAGTCTTCGTATCAAAAATCACTCTACATAAGTTAATACAAAAATATTTTACAAAACAAAACACAACTTACCATTATAAGTAAATACAAAAATGTATACAAATGTTTTAATTGCACTCCAATGTGTTGTTATTGTTGCCACTTATCAACTGGTGGAGGTGGAATGTGAGCTGACTATTTATATGTAATTATTTTTACAATAAATGCATACCGATTACAAGTGGGCATTTCCAAGAGATTCAAGTTTTATCATTGTTTTGGGTTCCGTGGCCGAGGAAGGAAAACGTAACGGGATTAGGGACGAACTAACTGTTTGTCAATCCGTTTTTCTGTGATTTTTAAATGAGTACGTCCACACTATGGCCTAGAGAAACATGTATTTCTAAACTAATATTATAAGGAGGTAAAAATGGCAAGATTGTTTGTATCGTCGGGCTATTCTCAAAAACTGGCAATCCAATTTGAATAATTCTTTGATTAATGGATATCCATATTCAATAAAGAATAAAAGTCTAAAATACGACGATATTTTTTTTAAGTCTACAATACGACGATATTTTTTTTAAGTCAACAATACGACGATATTTTTTTAAGTCTACAATACGACGATATTTTCGGCGATTTCCCGTCATAAGTTGAGAAATTTTATTCATTGATTCCTTATCTTATATTCGGCCACAGTGTTAACATTTTCGAACTCATAAGAAAACACAGATTATATAGCAAGAAAAATGTGTTGTACGGAACTTTACAAGACAAATAATCAACCAAGTATTTGTCTAGTAACAAGTGTATAATTCATAATATTAAGTAAGATAAATAATATTAAGACGACGTGAGTTCAGCGCTTAGCTACTACGGAGGGGGTGGGTGCGGGGCCTGCGGTCCGACCGCGGGCGATCTCCCGCTCGCGCGTAGTTTGCGCGCTAAGTTTGAATATGTCACTCATTGAGATGCCACAGTGTAGTGACTACAGTAAAAAAAGCCTATCAAGCAAAACTAATCGTAGATATTACGAAGGTTAGTATTATATTGTAGGTAGCCTTGGGAAAAATAACTAAAAAGAGATAAAAGGTTAAAAAAAAATATCGGTCTTATCACTGGGTGAAATCATTTTTATTGTCTAAAAAAATATTACGAGCAGAAATATTTTAAAGTGGCGGTGTTCATACACGTTTTAACAAACAACAGTAAAGTACACATAACTGAAAAATATGAATATCTACGTATTGTTAGGTTTCAGTGGCGCCACCTTCAAAAGTAAAAACAAATAAATATATTGTATCATACCTCTTATTATCACTCCTTTTATTTAGGACTAGGCAGATATTATAAATTTCCACCGCCCGCCAAAAAATGTGCATGCCACCGAGTTCATAAGCCCCGTCTTAGGAGACAAGTCTTGTCCTAGGTATCCCCACTACCAACATTGCAGCTGTATAGTTGTTCTGCTGATATTCTTATACTGTGACACAACATATTTTTTTGTTTTTTTTTTCAAAGCAATAATCTACTAAATCTATAATACTCCGGTCAATTTAGACATTCGAGGTTACATAAAGTCCCAACAAGCTGAAAATCAGGAAAATTGTTCAAAACATAATTATAAACAATGTGTAAAAGTTCCCCATCATTCCCGTGTATGGAATTTTTTTTATTCAAAGTCAAAGGTTAAAAAAAAGTGTTTTTCGCAATTTTCAGCAAAACGGTAAAATTTATCATAAAAGTACCTGAGAAAATAAAAAAGCTTTTAAAATTCTCTATAACTTTAATTCTATCCACTTTTTCCAGATTCCAAACCGTTATTGAACTACACGCTCCAGAAATGTAAAAATTAAGGACCTCGGGCAGGTAACTATGGAGCCTGCGCCAATGCTCAATAGTGACAAATGACCTATGTCATTTGAAAGGTATTAAAGAGTTGTACAAGTTACTCCTTGACAGTTATATCGAAATCGACGGCTAACTCGTCGGCTAACGGTGTTTTCTCTCAAGTTGTGTTTAACTCTTCAAGACCTTTCAAATGACATAGGTCATGTCACTGTTGAGCATTGGGGCAGGCTCCATAGTTACCTGCCCGAGGTCCTTAATTTTTACATTTCTGGAGCGTGTAGTTCAATAACGGTTGGGAATATGGAAAAAGTGGATAGAATTAAAGTCATAGAGAATTTTATAAGCTTTTTTATTTTCTCAGGTACTTTTATGATAAATTTTACCGTTTTGCTGAAAATTGCGAAAAACACTTTTTTTTAACCTTTGACTTTGAATAAAAAAAATTCCATACACGGGAATGATGGGGAACTTTTACACATTGTTTATAATTATGTTTTGAACAATTTTCCTGATTTTCAGCTTGTTGGGACTTTATGTAACATCACTCTCAATTTTTGGTTTAAATTGACCGGATTATAATTCAGACAGTTCTTATTTATATTGAAACCTTATTTTCACGCAACCGTCATAGTTCTATATAAGGCGACGATTACACGTAAAGTATTTACTGTGATCCGTCAATACAGTATTTATTGATGGATTTCCGTATTTACTGATGGATTAATACACCAGCCTACACGTACAGTATTTATTACGTCAGTATTGTGTCCGGTCTCCTGCTGTTTACACGTCTAAAATAGCCACAGAGCTGAAAATTAAAGGTTGCGTGGCTATTATTTTAGCACTTAGTTTAAATAAAAAGGCCAAGCGAAATCGATGGGCAAAAAATTGGTTACAACAAAGGGAAAGGTACACACAATTGAATTTAATGGCAGAAATTAAATTACATGGTGAAATGGATGATTACGAGAATTATTTTCGAATGCCTGAACCCTGCTTTGAAGAACTTCTGACAATAGTAACACCTTTTTTAATCATAATCCGACGGATCATCATTACAGAATCAAAAAATCTAGAAATCCATCAATAAATACTGTCATCCATCAATACATTAGGTAACACGTTCAGTAAATACCACGATACATCATTATTTACTGATGGATCACAGTAAATACTTTACGTGTAATCGTCGCCTAATTTGTTGCTTACCTTATGCTTCTTTCGGAATATATTTCTTTGAAAAGTTTCCGTTTTGCCAATTTTGATAGGACCTTCTTATTTTTTGTATTTCCCATTTTCAATCACACGCTAAGTGCAGTAAATTACAAGTTATTACTGCGAAAAAAGTTTTAAATTTTGCATCTCCGCGCTCCAGCAAATATTTGGCATAGGTCCGTCCTCCACAAGCGCTTGAGCGCGACTGATCACGCCCCGCGTCACCCGCAACACGGCAAATTCTCTATTTTTTTTAGGTATTTTGAAATTGTGTTTAAGAATGAAATGAAAGGTTACAAAAAAATACCTAATGCCCTAGCTCATGCTACGACCTATATTATAGTTGTTTTTCTTTGGGAAAAATCTGTTTATTTTAGCCATAAAATTATTTTTAAATTAATAAAAGAGGCAACTTTGTGATTTTTTTCTATCGAGGGAAATTAATCCAATCGTGTACTGAAATACCTTTGCCACTAGAATATATCCTCAACTTTAATATATAGTTTTTTAGAATCAAAATTGTGACAATTTATATGAAAATAATTGGATGGAAAAACCGCGTTTTGCGAGTTGCTGAACTCACGTCACCTTAATTATGTGACTAACATGAGGAAAAACCCGTAATAACCAAATAAAGCAATATGTTATGCTAATAATTAGGGAAGACGCTCGGGCATTAATAATACATAGGAATAATTATTATTTATTTACCTTTAAGTAGGAAGGCAAAATTATAAAAATACAAATTGTAATTGCAAAGTGTGGTCCTATGCTATGCAGAACTCGTTTACGTCGGGACCAAATGATAAATGATAAATTATACGTTGCGTTAATATTATCCAAGCACTCGACCGACTTGCTCAGCCTCCGTGGTCTTGTGGTTTGAGCGCTCGGCTCACGATCCGGAGGTTCCGGGTTCAATTCCTGGTGGGGACAAATATCTCACAAAAACCTCTTTGTGAGACTGCCCTCAGTTTGGTTAGGGCATTGCAGGCTGATTCACCTGATTGCCCGAAAAGTAAGATGATTCCGTGCTTCGTAGGGCACGTTAAGCCGTCGGTCCCGGTTACTTTCTACGGATAGTAGTCGTTACATGAGCCATGTCAGAGGCCTTTGGCGGCTCAATAACTCAGAGACCAGGATTGGTCAGGTTGACCATCCACTCGATGAAGAAGAAGAAGAAGAAGACTCGACCGCCAGTGCTTTGCTATACCATGTATATGACCAAAAACCTTAAGGTCTCTTTCTCACTAGGTCATTGTAGCGCGCCACCAGTACCGCAAAAATGTATAGATTGCATTGAGACTACCTTACATTTACTTTCCCGCTTGGTCATCCCACCAATTGTTCTCTCAAAATCTTCTTTGAAGCTCGATTTCCTGATCTATCTTGGAATCTTAAAGACATGATCTAAAGAGAGTAGAACTACAAAAATGTTCAATATGAATCCATATTAACACACTAATACCACCTACCTACACTGTTACATAATTTTAACAAAATCTTGGAAATCCCGTCTACTGACGTTTATACCACACTGAGTCATTACGATTACTCAAAGAGTACGAAGACTTTTTTTATTTAATTTTATTCCTTTTTGAATAAGTTTTATAATTTTGACTGTCAAAAGTAATTTTTTATTTCGATTTACTTAACTCGTCGGTTTTTTTCGTGCTGTAAAACAGGGAAAAATTATAAAAAACGACCGTGCAGCGCGAGCGAGATTTTTTTGAGATTTCCATAAACAGCACATAACAGAAAGTGATGTCGTTGAGAAACCTGAAAACTTAGTCAATTAAACAAATTGTAAGTCACAAACAAATTCACCTTGAAAATAAGGTGGGCAATGTAATATTTTCAACGCAAAGTGCTAAGGTATACGACGGACGAAAATAATATTTTATTGCGTCTGGGCTGCGTTTGTACTTACCATCGGAGCATCAAAAAGTTTTCAATACACACATTTATAATTTACAACCTCTGTTAAAGCGTATTACGTCCAAAATATACGACTGTGACCCAAAAATATTCAATAAAATAATTTAGATCAAGAGTGTTTCGATGATCTAATATTGTAAATGGAAAAGTAATACTGTTTTAAGCTTTCATAAGTAAACAACAATGTCGTTTCGATTCTTTAGATTTGTGCAATACCACTGTTCATCTAGGTTATCATCATCCATCATCCTTTTAAAGTATTTTGTTGCTCTCATACAAAGTTTATTCCTTCGTTAAATTTTAATGTTCCTAAAATAAGATTCCTGAAATATCTAGTAGTCCCTTTCTCGTTAAAAATAAGGGCGAAAAGAAAAAGCCACCAGCACAGATGACATTATTAAATGTAAAAGTTCCGGAAGAGATAATGGGGTGTAGATGTAGATGGGGGCATATTTTGGACTAGCTGCGCCCCGTGGTTTTACCCCAGTTTTTGAGATTGAACATAGCCTAATCTTACCGTTGAATGCAGCTATCCATTACAAAAATAATTATTGAAAACAGATTGGTAGTTTCTGAGATAAGTGCGTTCAAACAAACAAAAAACATACTCTCCGGTTTATTTTATTTGCATAATTGTAAATTAATAGTTCAATTACACGTACTACGTTTTGCCGTCATCTCGCTGCGATGTAATGTGCTTGTAGTAGTTGTAGTACGTCTTTTCAGAAAATTGCGTATGTCAAAAAGTGACAAACCATTTGATAGCTAAACTGTTCTTAATACGGGTTTATTAATACGACCATATAAGAAGAACAACTTAAGTTTGGCACCGCAGTCGATTGCTGTTCACTTTTTATAATAAACAGTAGATAATGAGGCGACTCTTGCTATTAGTCATCCGAAAAACCGGGACCACGGAAACAAAAATACATAGATAATCCATCAATGAGAATGTCACAATAACATAACTTGGCATCAAGTTAATGTTGACGTTGATATGCATGTTATTGCGTGAGGTTCACGACCTGAAGGTATCCAACATGTAATACAACTCACGTGACTATCCATCTTTGTATTAGTCCATTGTATATTGTACTTTGTTGACTCGAAGTTGAATTACGATAACTGTTATTTGATAAGTGGGTTATTTACAAGACTATTAATAATTCTGTTGTTAGGGCTGGTATTTTGTTTAGGGTCCGTTCTGACAGGATGGTCCGGATTGGGGAGAATAATTTTTCTTGGGGTTTTAAAAAAGTTTTAGAACATCGATGTAAAATGACACTAGTATTAACAAAATATTTAGGTATGATGTAAGAAAAAAATTAAAGTTGTAAATAAACAACAACAAAAAAAGTGTCAATAGGCTCAGATACATATTTGAACTCTGATTTTGATATACCTGACTGAACCAGTTAAATTTGTGACCGTTAAAGAAACAAATATATAAAGTCACCATCCTAAATTCAACCTTATGAATCTGTTGTAAACTACACGCCTACATTCATAATAACATTAATAATTATCTATGTTTATATCCATCGTCTACCAGACACATACAAACAAAACGGGCAATTTGTCTGTTCTAATAATAAAACTGACTGTTACGCGTTTTATGCCAATAACCAATACTGATACATATCGATAATAATTATTGAGGACAGTTATTAGCAACGTAATGTAGCTACTTATATAGTATTTGTTTAAGTTATCTTTACTTATTTTGTGAATCATTATCTGATAGATATGAATACTGTGACTTAAAGAGCTAAGAACATTATAACGATAAACCACTAAGAAATAGAAAAAAATTAAGAATGAACTAATTTAAAAATATTAAAATACTTTCTCTTTTTTTCCTTCTCACTGTACTAATATATTCAATGAGATGAGTGGCCTTTGCCCAACATTACAGGCTAATTACTTACTTACTTTCACTTTCTGTGTAAAAATACAAAACGTTTATTTTTAAGAATACAAGTCATCTTCTGGTAAATCGATAGTGATTTCACCGTAATGTTCGAATGAGTAGTGAACAATGATTTTCGTAGAAAATCTGTCACATACAAATTCCAATTACCTACTCTTTTTCGTGATGACACAGATACTCAACCTTTACATGCTTACTAAGTAAGTCTATATACCTAAGTCTTATATTTATGCGATAGGGATTTACAAGGAAAAAGTAGTGTATAACTGATGTCCCCGAATACTGTGTCAGCGGCGTATAGCCGCGCCCGCGGTGCCACCCGCGTTGTACCCGTTCCCGCGGGAATTTTGGGATTAAATATATCCTATGTGTTATTCTGATGCACCTTCACAGTAATATAGGTTTACTGTAAAGTTTCATCCAAATCCGTCTAGGAGTTTTTTCGTGAAAGAGTAACAAACATCCATCCATCCTCACAAACTTTCGCATTTACAATATTAGTAGGATAGGATTTATAAAATTACCCATTGACTAATAATAGCTAGGTAGGTTAGGTAAGGTTAGAACTATGACTACAACACGCCTGAACCGAATTCTACTTCAGAGTACGTGGAAGAAAGGAAGTAATTTTAAATGTGTACTAAAGTGCCGCTGTACCCGTTTGAACGGGGTAACGGAATTTGGGGGCAAAGAGCAAAGACCGAAAAATAAGTTTTTTCATAATTATGATTTTATCACATTGGGGATTGATATTTCCCTTAGATACTTTGGGCATAGTACTTTAAAAACTGAAAGGTATGTATGGGACATTACAGCCTATTTTTTTTACAAATGGCACAAACGGAATTTCAAAGTAAGTCACGACATGAGAAACTTTATTTCTTATAAACGACAGCTATAGTCGTTAAACCTCGAAAGCTCGTCACCTCAAGACATTATTTTAAGGAATTCTCTTTTGGCAATCAAAGCAACTTTTTTTTCGGTGGTTCTTTGTATTTTTCGTTAGTCATATCGGGAGTCAGCGCCCCGTCTATTTATAAAGCACTTTCGTAAATCTAATGCTCGCATATTGTACCGAAGAGACGAATAAATATCGCTCGATTACGTCATGGCCAGTATGTATAGACAAGTCAGTAATATTCGTATAAGTATAAAGTTTCCTTGGCTATATAATTACTTTGTGAATTTGTGATTTTCATATTTTAACCCTTAATGGATTTAAATTCATTTTACTTTACGCCCTGGCACCTACCTACTCGAAACAAAGATGACGTTAAATCTCATAAACTCAGAGTTTTTTTCAAAGCCGACTAACTTATAGGTACGTAGGTATATATAATGAAAGTGAGATGTTTCTTCAATATTAAACTACTTTTAAAGTAAAGTTTTTTTTTCAAGTCGTCCATATCTGAAACATATGATTAAAACTTTTAGATTTTTCAGTATAACTTTACTCACAATTACAGTTAAGTTAAAGTTACTGGTTACTAAGCCACTATGGCCTTCTAACTAGAGCCTATCAAACAAAACAACAACAATTTATATCTTTGCCGCGAAGTTTATCCGTACATTTGTCATAGACGTACGAGTATCTATCCGAACTTTCACATTTAAAATTCATAATTTTCGAAGCACGTGCTTTGTGACATCAAGCGGGTATAAAACCATCTATTTGTTGATAGAATGATACGTTTTAGGCTTTTGACCTTGCTATGTGATAACCACTACACACGCCTACCAACGCGTGGTTGCTTAGCAACCACATCGTCCGTTAGGCCTTATAAAGCTGATAGACCCTTCATTCAGGTTTTTACGAGCCTCCCTGGTTCTGAATTTCTCAACATACACGTTTTATATCGTTTTGTGATGTCGTGTGGTTGCTATGACTTGAGTTTTGAATATGTGGTTTTTAATCTAGAAGATGCTCGCATATGAGTGTGTATAGTGGTTGTTTATTTGTTGAAATGTGATCAATTTCGGCTGTATGTTTTGGGTAAGTGATTGAACATGGTGTAAAATTGTGTGAAGTAACGATAGCTTGCCTTGGCAACCATGTTTTGACGCACCTCAGTTACGTGTTTTGCTTGAAATGAATTAAGTTAAGAAATTACTATAATTCACTAGCAATTATCATCATTTTTCCATATCTAAACGTTTAAAGCTCAATTAGTCTATATTCCGCAATCCCGCCCTCATTTTGCGTGTTCTCATTCGCACCCTTTCGCGGTATCGCGTTACAATAACATTGTTATAAACAGTTTGGATACATTTCCTTTTTCCCTTTGTTCAGTCGCGGAACATTCGAGAAATACCCTCAATATGGTACTTGCAAGCTATTTGTATGTAAATTATGCATCCTTATGCATTTCAGTACAATAACTTAGCGGATTCTTACTGAACATGTATGACAGTCGTGGAATTTGTGGAGTCACGTCATATAAAGGAGACGGTACACTAGCTGTATGCTTTTGTGTTTTGAAACTTGTTTTTGCTATTGACTTTGTTTACAAAGATTATTCAAGATTTTTATCAGACTGAAAACTCGGATGTTTCTGTTTTGTGGTTTGGTATATTCCATACTAGCAGCGCCCCGCGGTTTTACCCGCGTTGTACCCGTTCACGTGGGAACACATAGTAGGAAAGTAATTTTATTGATACATTTTCGGTATTCATTATACTCCATATTCTTTAAGGCTTTTCATTTACCAGGTAATTTAAATATACTAATATGTAGTTTTGGTACAATATTCGTTATTTCAAATCCTTAAATAAAAAGCTTTTCGAATAAAGAAGTCATATATCATAAATTACCACACTTTTCTTACTATTTTTATTTTTACAACCTAAGCTTGGAACATAAAAACTTTGCCACTAAACGTGCGTTCATCAGCTTCCGCGCGCAAATGTGTACAGTTCCTTAGTGTAAAATTGTACGTATATGTAGTGTCGGTGAGGCCGTGCCATACCGTGCCAGGCCCATCGCACGCCCCGCGATAAAGGTCTCAACTATGACACGGAGCACCTAGCGCCTAAACCACTAAAAGTTACGGCGTGAGCCGGCGGGGCGTCTGCCCGCGCGCTCCCACAACAAATTATAAGAATATTAAACAAGACGAGTCCGCAGCTACGCAATAACGGCCCTTCGAGGCAGCGGTGAGTCTTATGCATCACCGACACTCTCGTATACAGCATGCCAATAATTATGTTATAATTATACTTAAGAACATAATACGTTAGCTTACCTTAATTTCTTGGCATAATAAATGTGACAGTTTGTCCAAAATCGCCACAAAACACCTTTATGCTGGTGTTTATGTAGATATCTTTTCATATGTCATGTTTGTTTTGTATGGTATTGCAAAAACCATAGATTTAAAAATCTTGGCCTTGCCAGAGTTACCAGACTCCCTGCACGTTACATTGTCGGTCCTTTAATACGCACTTTCACACAAAAAGTAGAAGACCTAAATCGACCTCTTCCGACGGGAACGCTTTAATACGTATTACTCGGTATCAAATCTAGATGATTCACATTCTGTTGTTTGACATAAACTAAACTTTGCCAAGGAATCTACTTTAATATTGTAATTACATCGTTTATCTATTAAATGTACTTGTTGCTCGGAAGTTTACTCAACTAGCAATTTGCGTGGCTTTTCTACCTTACTTCTTTGCACTTAGCTAGGGTGACTAAACGACAACCACTTTCAACTATAAAGTACTTTTTGAACGATCCTTATCGCATCACTTGATTGTTAGGAAAAAGTATTTCTTTATCTTTCTTTGTATCGTTGTCATTTTCGCTTCAGTTAATATTTGAATGTTGTCATTGTTGAAGAATTAAATACTCAAATCCACACTAATAAAGCCGACTTTGATTTCTTGTTTGTTTGAAAGCGCTAATCTCTGGAAATAGCATTAGCAATTGTTATAGCAACATTCAAGATAATGGTTATAATATAATAACTATTATGTCAATATTCCTCTGGAACGGGAATTAACGCCGGTAACCACGGTGCGCAATTAATAGGAATTATATAACTCATTTAATAAGTATTCAATCCTCCTCTTTCAATAATTTCTAATACATCCTTTTATCATATGTCGTAAATGTTTATCATCGTTCATGACTCACACCATTTGTATGATGTTACCGCATTGCGATTGTTAAAGAACGGACAGCTTCGCCCCTTGGGTGGCCGATGTAGCATTTCTATCC
The DNA here is from genome assembly GCA_963082685.1 of Cyclophora albipunctata. NCBI lineage: Eukaryota > Metazoa > Arthropoda > Insecta > Lepidoptera > Geometridae > Cyclophora > Cyclophora albipunctata. Next base: position 7,945,345 of record OY720115.1, on the reverse strand, counting down.
AAACGCTGTCATGCTTCGGAGAACATGTAAAATTGACCCAATTGTTTCAATAGATATACCAAGTCGGAGGCTTTGAGGAGGTCTAAAAACTCCGACACCAGGGCATGTCGTAAGAGTGCTACCTTCCTTCGGAGGGCACGTTAAACTGTCGGTCCCGGTTGTTTCAATCGTTAGACCATGTCGGAAGCTTTTAGGCGGTCTAAAAACTCCGACACCAGGGTGAGTCACTAACCTACTGGAACTGACTTTTACTGTCATAAGTAACGCAAATTACTTTGCGCAGCTTCGCGCACCCGCACGTCCGCGCTCGCCTGGAGAAGCACATGGGAAGCAACCTCGTCGAGCTCACGAACAAGACATACATGACCGACCTGGAAGAGAGGATACGCGCCGTCAACGAGGAGAACCTCAACAAGAGGATATCCGCCAGAGTTGTAAGTTTTACCAGCAGAGTTGTAAGTTTTACCAGCAGAGTTGTAACTTTTACCAGCAGAGTTGTAAGTTTTACCAGCAGAGTTGTAACTTTTACCAGCAGAGTTGTAACTTTTACCTGCAGAGTTTTGAGTTTACCAGCAGATTTGTAAGTTTTACCAACAGAGTTGCAAGAGTTGTAAGTTTTTTATGAAAAGTTGTAAGTCTTATCTGTAGAGTTATAAAGGCTAGTTTTATTATATTTGATGAACTCTCTCATGAACCGTTTGTAATTTTATTCATAAAGAATCGTGTCAGCAGAGTTATAAAGATTTCCATTATTTCTATAATAAAAGCGGCCAAGTGTGAGTCGGACTCGCCCATGAACAGATCCGTCGCAGAAAATAACATATACAACTATTCAGTTTAGAAAAAATATATTTTATAAACCTGATATAAATTATATTATTATTAATTATACACGTATGGGATTAATGAAAAAAAAATTACGTTTCAGTTTTCAGTATGGTGACCACCAAAATTTATTGTTTTTTTTTTCTATTTTTGTGTGAAAATTTTAATGCGGTTCACAGAGTACATCTACGAAACAAGTTTCAACAGTAGGTCTTATAGTTTCGGAAAAAAGTGGCTGTGACATACGGACAGACATGACGAATCTATAAGGGTTCCGTTTTTTGCCATTTGGCTACGAAACCCTAGAAACCACACGATGATTATTATAGCCGTGATAATAGATTAAAGAAAACCAGACGATGATTAATAATAATCATCGTCTGGTTTTCTAAGGATGATAATAGATTAAAGGTACTATAACATAAAAAACACAGCCTAAACATTTTAGAGCATGCAATTTGCACATTACATTGCTAACCTTAATCGTCTAAAATACTAATTAACTAGTCCCGTGTCGGCCGTACTAACTCGCTATCGTATAAATTGACTTAAAGCTAATTAACCGTCCATCATGAAACTGTTAAAGCCACCCCGGTTTTCATTTACATTTTACGACTGGGGGAAGTAAAGTAGCCCATCAATCTGGTATCGGCGCTAATCTGACAGATATCGCGAACGAAACACATTCAAATTGATGACGAATCACGAACTCTTGAAGAGAACGAAGGTTGCGTCACAAATAGGTTGAAACGAAATTTATTTGACTGTCAAACTGTTTAAATATGTATGTAGTTTTTTACTCGTATTATATAAACATTTTTTTTTACCTTCTAACCATTTCATAATGCTACATATGGCACCAAATGAAATGCATATGTTTGGACACTACGAGTATGTACAGTCAACTTTACTAATATATAAAGCACTTTAAAATTTGTCAGTTAAAAAAATCAATTTTCATTGATACGTTTGTAGGTATTTAAAAAATTTAATGAGAGAAGATTCTAAGTATAATATTATGAATTTCATGGGGTGATACAGTCACTCCTACAGTGTACACGCCAACTACATGACTGTATCTGTCTTTTATCCTTAAATATTGGTTTGGTCCATTTTAACATCTGTACTGTTAATTGCTCATTTTAAATATACTATTAAATTTTCAGCTCGATGAGATGGAACGGTTGAAGCGTCTCATCCTGGTTGGGAAGACGCCGCTCAAAGAGTGTCCTCCGGAGTTGTTCCATCACCCAGTCTTCGTCTTCTGGCGCATGGTTAACAAGGAAGTCGCGCGCGCGTGTAAGAAACGCGCTGATGCTTACTATAGGAAACTGAAGGCTTCGCAGAAAGTGGATACGGTAGAGTTCAATACTATTATTCTATATCTTCTGGTAGAATCACATAATATGTAATATTTATTAGTTAGCTTTGAAGGAGAACTGGGATTGAGAATTGATACATGATTGTATATTTAGTGGTATTCAGATGGTTATGATGTGGTAAACATACTCGACAGACTAATTTTGGAAACGTATTAATTTTGCTCTGTTGATTTTTATTTTCTTATATAGAAAATAAAGTACTTTATCTGGGAGCACTGAAAAGAAGTAGCTGTACTATGTCCAAAGCCGCCAGCTAAATACTTATATACAAAGTTGTTAATCTAACTCGGCACTAGCATTAGCGGCACTAGACATTCAGTCTAAAATCTCCGATACCAGGATTGCTACTAACTAGAATTTACTTTACCACTGTTGTAGTACTCGTGGCTTAGTTTGACTAAGCTATGTTAGTTCATTGCGATTGTTAAGCAACGTGTAGCTCGACCCCTACTTGGACGGGTGGCCGATAGTTGCCTTTCTATCTGAGCGTTACCGTGTTTCGGAGGGCAAGTTAAATTATCGGTCCCGGTGGTTCCAATCGTTAAACCACGTCGGAGGCCTTTAGGCGGTCTAAAACTCTGACACCAGGGTTGGCCACTAACCTACTCGAACTTATCACTTAGAGCAACGACGAGGAACCCGCAGAAGAGGCGGAAGAAGAGGAGGGCGAACAGCTAACTCCGGATCAGCTCCTGGACCGATGCCGCGCCGAGCTGAACGAGCAGAAGGCGACGGACATCGAGCGCGGCGTGCGCTTCACCGACGAACAGTTCGCCTTGCTCAAATACGAAACTAATGACGTTAAAACGTTGAAGAGCCTTACGGTTAGTTGTATGTTTGTTATTGTTTGGGTCCAGGGCTAGGGAGTTGAATCCAAAATCATCTGTGAATTAGTTAGTTGAAGGTCGGTTGTATTGTAATCAGTGATGGGTCCACGGGGCTAGATGACTAAAGCCCCTCCTCGATACAAGACTGATTCCTCCTTCCTGATTCCTCCTTGTTTAATCACTAGGTTTTTTTATAAAACCAACTCTGAGGGTGCCTGTCCATTGAAGCGGAGCGAGGCTGCGGAGCGGAGAAACGGAGAAATATTAACCAATAGGATTGCATAAAATCTCTCATCAGATATTTTATCTAATCCTATTGGTTTAATATTTCTCCGTTTCTCCGCTCCGCAGCCTCGCTCCGCTTCAATGGACAGGTATCCTTAAACTGCCCCCACTCTATCTTATAAAAATCTTAAACCTGTAGCTTCTTGTAATGTAGTTGTAATTGAGTACCGTAATTCTCTCGTTCTAATTCTCGCCCATGTTTGTTTCCCCTTTTTTCAACCAACTTGAAGTTGTTGAAGTTCTTGAATCGTCTGCAGATTTCTTTCGAATCCAACGAACTGTAACTATACTAATTATTATTTCTCAACTATAAGATACTAACATTTTAATCTTCAAGTCTAAAATTAAATGACACAATATCATTATTTTTTTTTTTTTTATTATCTATTGCACGTGTCTGTGAACAAATCGAAGTTGCTCTATGATAGCCACAGACGTCTGGTCGTAACAGATTACGTATCACAAGTTACTGGGCGCGGTCAAAGTGTCTCCGTTTCAGGGGTTTCTATGTACGTGCGTACTAAGTTGATTGGTGGAGTTATGTACTGTTTGATAGCTGTGGCATTGCCCTGGGCAAATGGGTTGTTGGGCGTGATTTACAGTCCGTCTTTCCGAACGGATTGGTTTGATTGATTAATACGAAACAAACTTTGCGTTTCTTATTAATCAATTACCTTTAAAATTATTCATTTTGATATTGATTTTACAAAAAAAAAGTGATATTAGGACATTGGAAAATATTATCAATATCAAGGATTCATTCAGATTAAGATATTCTGGAATTCTATACTTTTTATAATCATTACCAGGTACGGTTATAGTTTCCCTTAAATGACCAGATTCCGTCCTTAATGAGGCCCTGTCAAGTTATTGTTTATATAATAAATGCAACAGTAACACCGCTCGTGGCGATCCGCTTGTAACCAGATCTAAACCAGCGCGGTTTCACCCACAGGTCATAGACAAATGATTAGACATCCTATTACTCGTGCATTTGGAGAAATTAACTCTAGAATGTCAATGATTTCTTAGTCATTACTGCTCTTAATTAATGCGTTAACCGTGGTTATTATGAAAACTTAAATACCTAAATGACAATATTGTTATGTCTATGACATCAAATTCTAATGAAATTGAGAATTGATACAAACGTAATTGAACAACAATTGTTCAATTGCGTTGATAGTCAATAATGACAGTACAGACAGATAAACAATTGAACTGGTCAACTTTTACTCCCAATTACGTTAGTCCTTTATTTATCACCCTTTGGGACAGAATATGTAAAATATTTCTGAAACGACCACTTACAACCTTATTCATCCAATAGCTAACATCCACTATGCGATATTATTGTAGATACATAAATTAAAGCTACCTATCCAACCTACCTATCCTACCTATCCTATCCAATATTGATAGAATGTCAGTTTTGTGAGATTCTATCAATTATTGTAGGCCTTTAGGCGGATCTAAAAGCTCTGACACTTATTTTAAATGAATGAATGAATGAATTATAAATTAAAGAGCTAGGCTCTAGTCGGTGAGTGAGTGGAGATTCTATAGACACAATATTATCTATGAACTATTTCCGGGATACAGAATTGTTTGTCAAATAACAGATTATTTACACTCATTAAGTAACTAACAAATATCTTCTTAAAACTTGTGGTGTACGTGATTACCAACAGTAGTTTTCATCTGTTTTATACCTAATTCTCGTTTTGTTTACAATTAGAACTGGTGTGAAGCGGTAGTAGAGTGGACATTAATCGAATGAACTAGCTGTACGTTTGATAGGTTAGGTAATGACCTAACCTCTTTATCGACCGGCCCCGTGTTGCACCAATCACGAAATGATACTCACAATATTGTAGCTAGGAGTGATTTACTAATATTCAAAGAAATATGTGATTCTGTTTAGATGTTAGGGTGTTTTTCTTATTGACCTGTCATTAAAGATTTAGATTTTTCGAATGCTTTAAAACTATTTCCTACTCTCTGGTATTAATTGCGACTAAAAATGTATATTCCCAATTGAAATAATTGTTACTCTACTAACTGGAGATATATATTAAAAGGTCTTACCTTTATACAGGGTTGTGTTCATTGATGTTTGCCAATGATTACTGTAGTACATATAAACTTGACTTTAAAGGGATGTATTTTATCAGGGTCATGTGTGTAATTACTTTTATGTTCAAGCTTTAACTACGTATTTAACGAATATAACTGTGGGGATGTATACTCTCGATTCAATCCATATTAACACACTAGTATTGGGAAGAAATGATTGCAACATTGTAGTTATCTTTTTGGTTTAGGTGACTTATATAATCTAACTAGCAGCGCCCCGCGGTTTTACCCGCGTTGTGCCCGTTCCCGTGGGAATTTCGGGATAAAATGTAGCCTATAGCCTTCCTCGATAAATAGACTATCTAACAGTGAAAGAATTATTCAAATCGGTTCAGTAGTTTCTGAGATTAGCGCGTTTAAACAAACAAACAAACAAACAAACAAAACAAACTCTTCAGCTTTATAATATTATATAAAAATATAAAAATAATCTAATAAATTACTGACTGTCGTTGAGCCTTTGACTGGCCGTAAACTACGCCTTGACTACACGATGCCGCTTGTCAACCTTTGCAACATAAACACTGTTTCAAAGTTTTGGACCGAAGTTCCTTATCGCGCGTTGCGAAAGGGGGCTAGACGGAAAAAATGGTAACGACAGTTTTTAGGCCAGAGAGGGACAGACAGAGAAACTTGCGCACGCCAGAGAGAGAAAGACGGAGAAACATGCGCGAGAGAGACAGACAGAGAAACTTGCGCACGCCAGATAGAGATAGACACAGAAACATGCGCGGCGCATGTTTCTCTGTCTGTCCCTCTCTCTCTCTTATAGAAAGCAAGCTAGATATTTTCGTTTCGTCTTTCTATTTCGCATTGAACTGTGTGGTGTCGCGACGATTATTTTGTTGATAATAAATAAACTTCGTTCCATCCGGGTGTCCCTTGACACCTCTCAAGTTTTTTGTTTCTTTTTCTCTTTCGAAAGTAGCATTAGTCGGAAAGGGACCAACCATTTCAATGTTGGGATGGATTTAATTAATTTACGTATTATTTACTATACCTACTGTTTGATAGAGCTTCTAAAGCACTTTCAGGATTAGTAGCCAGTTTTTTATATATGTTTATATCGAAAGTTGAGAAATAATCGAGTAAGATTACTTTTCTTTTCCACCCAGTATACATTCATAACTCAGTACATAACAGTACCATTATTGCCTAGCCTATACTGTTAGATTTCTCAAAGTAATATGATTCTCTTATTATTAACAAACCTAACCTACCCCTAACATTCTCTTGTTTCAGACCGTAGAAGAACTGTACGCTCTAGCTGACAAAATAATCGGAACGAAACGCCTTTAAAATATTATTTATTTATTAATTTTCTAAGCGAAATAATTTGTAGTAAATGAAATAAGGCCCTTAATATAAAATGCACCGACAAAAATATTGTAAAGCTGTGTAAACTAAATGTAGTCGAAGTAAGCAAGAATTTTAATTTTGTATTTATTAAAAATGTAAATTACCAACAATATTGTATATTATTTATTTGTTTTATATGTATTTTTTTTTCGTTTACAACATAAACTACAGCGTGAATGCTTTGAGAGATCGCTATCAATACAATAATACTTATCTTTGTGTGCAGGCATGCCAGCATATACGCTAACTGGCATGCATTCATCTAATAAAGGTGTATTATACTAGCACTTGTAACTGGCATGCAAGCTTATATTCAGTGTTACAAGATTTTAAAGTTTTGCTATTATTTCCACTTTCCTACAAACAAGGTGAACTGATTTAAATTTAGTTTAACAATTTATCTAAAACTACTCAAAGGTAGTTTTAGATAGTGTAAACTAACTTAGACTAACTTATAGTGATTTTATTTCATTCTTACCCTATCTCTAAACATTTTTCCTCTTCAGGAGCAATCGTCTTCAGCTGGAAAATTGACGATATTGGTCCAATGGACATTAAAAAAAGTATAATACGTTAGTTACCCTATCGTCGTATGGTTGTTAGGGTAAACCTCTAGCCATCCCCGTGACACTCTATTGCGCGACATATTGTAACTAATATGAAGCACGAGTGCAAATCAAGTGTATAGTATCGGCATCTTATCTATCATGACTCGACTTTACCCCTTTCAGAGCGGAAGTACTGAGCTAAAGTTGTGTCATGTTGTGACGTCATAATGTTTACTAGTTTTGTTTATGTTAATTTTGTAAAGGTTTTGTTAGCAGTCAATTGATTTTATTTTATAGTAAATAATTACTATTTCGAATAGGGAGGGTATTCAGAGGAGGGAGGGCGGAGAGTTTCCATTTTTAGATGACATTGATACAGGGTACCTATTTGCTGACGTAATGTATATTCTCACTTCGCATTAGTAGCGGTCGTGGCGTAGTTGGACTAAGCGGTGATAGATCATTGCGATTGTTTAGCAACATGTAGCTCAGCCTTTTCATGGATGGGTGGCCGACAGTGACCTTTCTATCTGAGCGCTACCGTGCTTCGGAGCAATTCGGAGCAATTCGGAGCAAATGGTACGTTAGTGTAGGGCCACATCTGCGGAACGTACGGCGCCGAACCTTCCGCTAAATACGCTCGTAGTGTATTTCAAGTTATCTATGACACATCAGTACGCGGCGTAATTTCGACTGATGTGTCATAGAGCGGAAGGTTCGGCGCCGTACGTTCCGCAGATGTGGCGCTACACTAAGCGGTCGGTCCCTGATGTTTTAATCGAAAGACCATGTTGGAGGCCTTTAGGCGGTGTAAAAACTGCAGAGTTGGCCACTGACTTGCTCGAAATTAATGAATGTTTTCACTCTATATTATAAATACTTATTGAAATGCCTCTTTTAATTAAAGCGATTTTATTCGTCTTACTACTTGCTGTCGCCGATTACGAAATCGACCAAAGCCACTAACTTCATATAAAAAGTAGTAAAACCATATTATAACTAAGTAATGTTAGTAAATAAGACTTGCTCAAGGATATTGTTCAATAATATAACAGTTCTATTGATAACAAACTATTTATTTACTATACTTATCTAACACTTACAATTATTTAAGAATGACAATTAATTCAACAAATGTTTTTATCTTATTTTAATATTCTTATCTTATAACACTCAGTAATTCAGTCAAATTATAAATAACAACTACATTTATAACTATTGAAACTAATCTATTAACTATATTATACTGAAACTAAGCTTATAGTTAGAATTTCGATCTATAACATCATATCGCATTGCAAAGATCTCTCCATACAAGACAAATTAACTCCCTTAAAATTAAATCTATTTCTTCTTCTTTCTTCTTTATGTTATGAAATATTTGACATTGTACAGATTTTTAGATTTTTTTAAAATCAATTCACTTTAAAAAGGTAAAATTACGCATCTTGAAATTGAAAATAATCTTCTTAGTTAATAAACGGCATTCTTGAAAGTGTTATTTTTTTTTTATACGTTGTTTAAACGATTAATTTCTGCGTATTATAACATTTTTTTTCAATAAACTGAAGCGAAAAGAACGGCGGGTCGCAAGTAAAAAATAAATAACTTAAAATTGGTAGCTACGGGCGTAGCTGTCGTAGCATCACAAGCGACTTTTAGGCCTACGCCGTAGCTGCGCGTAGATGAGTCCTGCGGGTTTGTCTATTGGCTGGTATATTTGATGGCGCGGGTCTCCCTTGGTGACGTTGGCGGGGAATTTTGACATGTCGATGTTCAAATAATGCTTGTTCGGCATCGTCATTTTGATCCAGTTTATCTGTTGACAAAATAAAATTTCTTCAGTAAGTAAAAACTAAGTAGAAAATAGCAAAGTTGTATGATTATATTGTAAAGCAAATTATTTTATTTCAGAGGTTAAGTATCATTAATTCATTACTGTAAGGAATATGTTTGGCTACTAAACATAACAATCATATAAATAACAATCAGAAGAACTACTGTATACACGAAATCTACAAACACCGGATAGAAAAAATAAATGTCAACTAAGTCTCGTATTTATTAATCTACTGCTCATTATGATTATGATAAACCGTTTCGTTTACAATGCAATCAAAAACAAAAGTTTCATCTCATAATTTTTAAACGTTTTCCATATTTATAAACTTTTACCATAAAGAATAGACTGCTTTAAAAAAAACATGTAGTTAAATACTACGATCGTCACTCACTACTTAAGCCAAAAAGTTACCACATATAATCTATCAGTTAGTATCACAGGCTCGCGTCTGCACCAACATTCATTTTCATTTGTTTGTTCACTCCATTCGAGTTATTTGTCTAACTTACTCTGCATTTAACTGTTTGTTTATGGACCGATAACGCGAACTATACTGGTTAATATAAAATATTGTTCTGTTCATAAATAGATATTATGTAATGGCGATAAAGGATGTTTCACTCCAAATAATATAACAACACTAAAATTAGTTAGTTTGTTTGTTAAATGAAATGTTATAGTCAATATCATATTTTGAACTTTGTTTTTGTGACTTGCATTCGAGTATTTTATATTTAAGTAAGTATGTCATTTCATTAGCTCGTTTTTTCGTTAACTTAATTCCTTTCCATTTTTAACAGAATCAATTAAAACCAACTTTTCCATTTGAAACCCCTTGAAAACAAACACTTAATAATAATGGTTATCTTACCTCCGGAACTTTTTCTAACACGACCTTCTCCGCTTGGTATAACGTGTGTTGTACTGAAGGTGAGTAGACCCCAGTGTCTGGAGGGCCCGCGAACTTATCCAAAATGGCGTCCTTAACTGTCAGCCACGCGTTGTCAAAATCAGCTGACCTCATGCTGTCATATATCCATTCGGCTTCTACCACCGTACTATAGGTTAAAAGATAGGATCGTGTTTTATAAAAATATGGCGAATGTAATGTAAAAAAGAAGTTTTTGATAAGATTTACAACCTTTGCTATAAGTGCAGATTAACAGTAACAGATTTATAACACAAGAACACGATGAAATGCCTACCTGTCCTTGACTAATAATTATTGACACGGTGAGTTACTGGAGGCCTTTTTAATCTGACATAACGATGAATATAATATGTAAACGATGAATGCTCAGTTTGCAATAGACAAAATGATTTAATAATATGAACCAACCTGAATATCCTCTCAGCTGCATCCGTGAGCGTCGTGTACTCATCCTGCACAAAGTCCACGAACGCTGACTGTGTAGTCTTCAATACTCTCAGGCCACTCAGACCCGATTTCACAATGACGGCCTCTGCACAAAAGTAATACACTCGTTAGTACGAATTAATTTAATAAATAGATAAGTCAGAGCTTCGTCATTAGAAAGAAGGTATGAAATATATGTATATATGCACCATCAGCCTTGAGTTAGTAAAGAGTGTGAGATTAATTTAAGATTCACTAAAACTTACCATGCCGTACTTGTGACACTTCACACCACCTCCTAGCTGTCGGTGAAAACACAAACGCGTGATTATGAGGCACTCCAGCTTGCAGTCTCTCCCAAGGGTACTCCAGAATCATACACCTCGCTTCCACCACTTGCTTGTACATATAAAGGAAATGATTGACCACGAGCGCCCCAAACTCTTCGGGGGTTTTGACTCCATGCTTTTTGGCGAGGAGGTATACCGTGTTCTTCTGAGAGTCAGTGGCCACAACTTCCTTGTTATCTCCCAGCACGTATGCTGTTTCTGACGCCAGCTTCAACTCTGTGGAGACTTCGAACTCGCGGATGGAGTGGAAGTCCCCATCGCGGTGTACGTGGAGTAGTTTGACGGAACTCTTGCCGTATCCGTGGTCACTGAGCTCGAACCGGCCGCCGGTGTCCTCGGCGGCCGTGGCCGCCGACCGCACGCTGGCTGCCGTCGACGACGGAAAGTCGACGGAGCTAGTGTTAGAGGGTTTCGCGTAAATTCTGATAACAAAATAATAAAAAGTTAAAACCTTGAAAAAACCCCACTCCAAGAATTTGTCAAAGCATATTTAACCACACAGTCACTAAAACCAAAATATTCACCTGTTAATGCTAGTCCAAGGCATTTTGAAAGACAATAAAATCACTTGATTTTCAAAGTGTGCAGGAAACTGCGTCGGCGCATCGGCTCAGCGGTCTCCAAATGTATTGATTACGCTTCCAGCCCTCACTTATAAGAGTACCCTGTGACCCCTGTTATCGGAATGGGGCACGCGACCAAGCTACTCTGATTTATAAACATTCACTAATAAAAACAATTAGACGTTATCTTGACATGCTCTACGAACACTCAACATCACAATAATATCGGTGTGTCTGTGTGACTGCATTACTAATTACACTAATTAAATAATAAACTCAAAAGTTGGTGATATGTCCAAAAAAAAACTAATACTTGAGATGCGGTTCTGCTTCACTTTTCCCTTGTTAGTTAGTTCCTTTTGTATTATAGTCCCTGTATCGTCCTCGATTTTTTTTCGAACAAACTATGACCTTACAATTAGGTACCTATTGAAGTTTGTTCAGCCATCATTAGGAACTTATCAATGAAAGCTACCACTCATCTTCCACGTGACTATAAGACCATACGAGAAATACATGTTAGGATTATTAGGTTCAAGGGCGTCGTCAGAGGGGTAGAAAACATTTACTTGTATCATAAGTGAGGTAAGACACTTTCGATTTTAATCATCATCTATTTTGCTACGATGCTATCTGTATATCCTTTATTTATAGCATCGAGGTTATAATAAAATAGGTTATAATAATAAATGGGTATTAGGTACTAAAGTTTACAGTTAAATATGTAATAGTTTGTAATGCTACCTATCCTCTTTAGTTGTATAAGTATCTCGGGTCCAGCTGAAAATCAGCGCTGTAGCTCCGGCTGCAGCATTACGCTGAGCTGGTAACCTTTTTGGTTAAGTTGTTACCTTGTACTTTTGTTTGTCCTATTCCTGTTGTGCTTTTTTAACCAAATAAATTTTATTTCATTTCATTTCATTTCATTTCATATAGTACCAACTAGGCATTGACAATAGATATTGAGCTAGAACCTAAAGCCTATCGACCACTTCAATCTATATTATGTTTCTAGGTCAGCGTAGCGTAGTAATCCACATTGTTTTATAATCGATTAGAATACGAAACTAATAATACGATCGAAATCAAAAGTCATCGGCTTGTATTAAGTTCCAAGAAGTTATTTTTATAAGAATTTCCTTATCACCCGGAAAGTCGCAAATTTCTGACGAAACTTAATGCCCCGCCTTCACTGGGGACAAACAAGATAACGAAATAGGTAGGACATTGAAACAAATCACATGATACGTCTGACGCTAGTATCCGATGTTTTTGAAAAAATATGTTAATAACACTTAATTATTATTAGCTAAATTTATATATATTTTTTTTTATTTTTAGCAATTGATGCCTATAGTGATGATGATGACGTATCAGGTAGAGCAGAGTACTACAGAAACGTATAAAATAAAAATAAGACGATTAAATTTCTTGAAAAGATTATTTGTATATGAAGAGTACCCATATAATATAGGTTACGGCTACGCATTTTATGAATAAATATTTTTACTCACAATCTTCCGAGTAAATGTCCATCGCATCACCGCAACGCTATTTTTATGGTACGGTCGTTACGTTTCATTTTATACGTTTCACTTTGTGAATACTTTTTTATAGGTTTAAATAAGACATCTAAATCACGGCCTTCAACATAAATACGAATTCTGAATGAATAACCAACGGGAATAGTATGTGATGTCACTGATTGATTAATGATACTACAACATCTACTAATCTAATTCCGCTTGATCTAAAACGATAACAAAACATCGTAAACGTAGATTACAGTGTTCTTTGCGACAGACGTTCTGAGATCTATTTTAAGTTTTAAAAGTATGCCGACGTCAGAGTAGCGATGTGTAATTGAAATATAAAATACAAGGCCGCTCAAGTTGTTTACGAAATGAGGCTGGAGTCTGCGTTGTGTACAGCTCCGTTTAACGGTTTCTTTTAGTCGAATATTATTGTCTCTTTCTGGATAATGTTAATCGTTCGTGAGCTCATGCATGACATGAGTCGCTATAGCAGCAATATGTGTATGTGTTGCGTAGGGCGGGCGGGTGTGCGCATGCGCGGGCGGGCGGACTCCGCTAGTGACGTACCGCGCCGGCTCAGCTGACGGGGCGCGCGTCACCGCACCGCCCGCCACGCATCGATACCGCACCGCGCACCGCAGCGTTCTCGCTAATATTTCTCGGATAATGCGAGTGATCTCCCATCTGTGATCGAAGTCCCGGCTCGGAGCCGTTCCGAGCTCTACAAGTGATCCCAGATGATGGTGCGACGCAGCGGCCGGTATACAGTCAACTGGCGTGGCTTCAAAGACTTCGCGTTCGGCAACAAGCCGCCGGATGAAGGTGAGTGCCACTATAACATTTAGTCTGCATTTTCTGCATAACCTAGAGCAATAACGTTATTTTGTTGCAAAAATGTTATTTTCCTTCGTCATAATCTTTCGAAAATAGGGCAGTATAGTAATGTAAAATGTACATGTGAGTTCGTAGGTATTTTAATTTAAATGAGGACCTAACGTGATAAAGTATTAAGATATACAAAATAATCCTAAATCGATAACATTAAACAGTAGAAAATAAATAGGCGCTTAGGCCTTCTTACTTTTTACCTAGTACCTAACTAACACATTTAAACATTAATAGAAATTAAGGGGTGGCCACTTACCTACTCGAACTTTGTTACTTGCCTACCTAATATATCTATTTTGCTAATCTACTTATAAAGAGTACCTCTTTATGTGTAGCTAAGCGCATAGGTACCTAATTGTTATGTCTACGTAACTTAAATCCAGGACCTATAATATGAATAGATAGATACCTACTTAATTATGATATTTACACAGCTCAAGCTACCGACCATTAAAATAATATTTGCTTGTCTTTTTTAGAAAAAGAAGAAAAGAAGCCAGTAGAAGATTTATCAAACCATGAAGTTATATTTTTAAAAAGTATTGTAGAAAGTCCAGATTTTGCCAGAAGGTGCGAGGTAAGGACCAAATTAAAATAATGATAAGTTAAGTAGTGGCCCAAATTAAAAATTATAGTTTAAAAAAACTAAAAAAACACGCTTTTATTGCAAATTGAACTAAAAACTAGAAAATAATTTTTCTCCTCAAATCAAAATTATAATAAAATTTAAGTTGTAACACAATGATTCAATTCAGAGTAAAAAGCGTGGGGTGCATTTTACTGTAGTTCATAACTATCCTCTCATAGATAGTTACCAATGATGATTGTAATATTTAAAAATATTAAGCACCCCACGCTTTTTTACTCTGAATTAAATCATTGTGTTACAACTTAAATTTTATTATAATTTTGATTTGAGGAGAAAAATTATTTTCTAGTTTTTAGTTCAATTTGCAATAAAAGCGTGTTTTTTTAGTTTTTTTAAACTATAATTTTATTTTTTATTTTTTAGTAAGCATAACATTATATGCAACTTTTCATCCCGTAATTCCCACGGAAACGGGCCCATCACGGGAAAACCACGGGACGCTGTTAGTGTCTAGTACCATTTAGTAAAATAAAACAGAACTCCCGTTCCGTCCCACAGCGAGCGCCCGTTGATGTCTTTTATATGAAGTAATATTTTTTTAGTAAATCTGGCAAATCCATTAAGGATAACGGGAAACTGTTATTAAATTATTGCATTGTCATCGGTCCTTGATACGTATGCAAAGTTTCAAATTAATCAGACTTCTGGAAGTTGGTGAAAATGATGTTCAAAGATTTCATTACATACATACATACATACATACATACAGGCCAAGCTAATAAAAGCGTGTTAAAAAAAGAGCTCCTAAGTTGGTACTACCCAACGTTGTTCGCTGAAATAATTGCCTTAACGATATGTTAGGGTAAAGTTTCGAGCAAATAAATATCACCTAGCAACCTTTTTATTTACTAGGTAACACACTTGTTAGGTGTTCAATCTATAATACCGTAAAATAACTTTCTTAATAATTCTTAAAGTTAAATTAGACATCAGAAGCACAGTCAGAAGTGTACCCATTGATTTTATCCAAATATGTAAGTTTAATTATACTGATTTTTTAAAGGATACGCCGACTCTTACTTTACTTAGTAAAGTAAGAGTCGGCTATTCTGATTAGTAAAGTTTACTAATCAGAATCACCCATTTAATAATGCCGCGACGCGAACGGGCGGCATGCATGACTGCTTTGTGCTCTGTATCTTATTCACTATCTTTTTAGTAAATAATGTCTAATTACAAAATGCAATATTAATTAAATAAATTACAGATAGAGTAATCATCTAAAAAATGAATCAATACATTTTATGGAGATTTAGATATATATGTAGTTAAGTAAATAGGTAGGTACCTAATGAAACCTTTTCATAAATCTGTCCATCAATCAAACAAAGCAAACAAATTTAATTAGGCCTCCCTCCATCCTTAGCTTAGTTTCGTGTGACAGTGACAAACAACTGACATCTGATTTATAAAGAATTGGGTTGGTACAATTTACTAGTTCGTTCTCCGTATACATACAGCACACAATGAACACTAAACGTCAAATAATGTTGCATGTGTGTGTGAGTGAATGAGTAAATACGGAGAAAATAAAGCCAACTTTGGTCACGAAGGCAGTAGGTAAAGCAGGGTTAGGCCAAGCCAACTCAACTTAGCACAAACCACAGCATAGCACAAACAAAGTCATCATCGTTTGTTTTGGGTGTGTTTCTTTTGTTATATTTAAGTTTTTGTAATTAAACAATTGTTGTTATATCAAAATTCATGTGTTTTTGCATCTAATTATTTATTTGTTACTATCAAAAAACTTTTGTATTGAACTTTTAATTCAATATTAATTATTAACGGCACTCGTGCCACGCCTATTGGTTCCTTAGTTAAAAAAAAATACAAATTGTTCAAGTTATTAACTAATTAGGGTCCGTGCGTTAATAATAAGGCAAATAAGGTGCTTGTGTAATTGAATAAACTAATTTCAGTCCGCTGAGTCAGAGGAGGATTTGATCGTAAAACCCGCGTCCCTGGGCAACGTAAACATAATAAGGTCCCTGAGCGAATACCGCGGCAACAACATACGGACTATCGAACAAGCCGAACTAGCTATAATTGTATCCAGAGTACACTTTAAGGTATGTACTGTACAGCCTTGATTTATTTACAGCATGTGTAACAATTGTATAGTTATTACAACCGCAAATTATTTCATATTCGTGTGATCCTTGTGTAAAAGGATCAAATTAAGAGGTCACAGTAGTGAGTCATTGCCTTTTTATAATTTTGTTACCAATTTGCAATTTCTTTATTTAAATATTTAACATCGTAATTCATCCAATATGAGTCTAATAAAGAAATTAACTCTGTATAAAACAGCTACCTCAATAGGCAATGCTTAACACCTCAATATTAATTATATTTCATAAGGGTGTAATATTTCACAGGCCTTAATAGATGCCCATGACCAAATAGGTGCTATCTGGTTAGAACGAGGCTCGGGGACAGATGAGAAACCTTCTCCCATAGAAGAGAAGACAAGTCCTGGAGACGAAAATACAGGGGAAAACGGAGAAATGCCTGTGGAGACTGTCAAAGTTGTAGGCCTTCGGAAGGTGCCTGGCCAGCCTTTAGGGTTAACGGTAAGATAAAACTAATCCTCCGTGTAGTTTAATAGCTAACTGTTGTAGCACAGACTTGGACGGCCTTATTCCTAAAAATATCTATTGTCATGTTTTCATATATCCTAAAATGAAAACTAATAAAATTATTATAATACATGATCTGACAGTACTTTATACAGTAAGCAAAAAGTCACAGAACAATATTAGTATTTATATTTACTCCAATAACACTTGTTTAAACACAGGTAACAACTGACGAACATGGCCAGCTAATAGTAGCTAGAATAATGGCAGGCAGTGCCGCAGCCAAGCAAGCCTTGCTCTCCGTTGGAGACGTCCTGTTAGAGGTGGACGGTCAGAACATCGACTCCGAGGACCAGCTCAAGGAAGCTGTGGCCAAACCCAACGATAGAATCACACTTAAAGTAGGACCTAACCTTAAGGAAAAGACTTCACAACTAACTAATAAGTTAACGGTAAGTCTCATTAATACTATTAAAGTTAAAATACATATATTCTGTTTTTATTATTATGATTTGTTTAATTTTTTTATTTTTTATTATTGTGATTTCATATACTTTTAGTTTGTAAGTATTTTCAATTGATGTAATTGGGTTCCCGTTTTAATTGAAATAAATAAATAAATAAATGTTATTTTACTATTCATTGCAATGTATGTTAATGTCATTATTATTTGTTTAAACGGGAACTTACGTACGACGGAGGTTACTGTTGAGTGTCCCTCAACACATTTCGGTCATGTCTGGTGACCTTCATCAGGAGGTTGGTGAAGCGCTCGCGACAGCATCTCTCCCCGCATTTAAAATATGTTGTTAAATTTTAGTATTTCTAGGGATGTTTTTGAGTAAACATTATTAGTAAACAGTATTATGTTAAGGAAGATTGTGTTAACCAAATCATGTACTATGAAATGAATACATTGATGTTTCAAAATATTACACGTTGAGGCAAGTTACATTACTGATTTCTTCAGTAATTTGCCCTAAATAAAATCCTCTGGTGCTTGTAACTAAGTTTTATGTTATGTGTAATAAAACCTACAAATAGATACAGGGCAGTTTTTACGAAGGATGGTTGGGTTTTATTACAACCATAATGGGTCATTTAAGGCCCAATTAATCTCATATTATGTATTGTCTTAAAACTAATCAATTGTTTTGTTTCAGTGCTACATGAGAGCGCTATTCGATTACAGCCCAAAGGAAGACTCATTAATACCTTGTAAAGAAATTGGTTTAGAGTTCAAGAGAGGAGATATATTGCAAGTAAGATTACCTATCCATTATACTTATTTATTATACTATCGTATATGTAAAAGATTATCAAAATCTGAGTTTTATAAATACCATATGAGAATAGGTAAAAACAAGTCCTTGGAAAAAGTTAAGCATTAATTCTTGCTATCCCAATACTCTATCGCAAATAGGACTACAGCGGAGTTAGTCTCAGACTAGATCACAATAAGTCTATATCCGATTTTGTTTTGATAGCGCAGTGAAAGCGCGAGGAACAGCTCATTTAAATGGAGTAAAACAGTTTAGGGCACTACCCAGGCTAGCTTAGTAATTAACCTTAATCCTTCTGACTTCAATAAGATGAGATTCAGCACTGCTGGGTAAATATCTTTTTTCCCTTATTACTGGGGGCATAGCAGGGCCTTCCACCAAAAGCAAAAAAGCAGCATGGCTGTACAATCCTTCTCTCTTTCCTTTTAGCTTTTTTAAATCATTCAATAACCATTTTTCTTGTTCTAGGTGTCTGACAGGAAAGACCCGAACTGGTGGCAAGCGAGTCACGTTGAAAGCCCTGACGTGGTCGGGTTGATCCCGTCCCCCGAGCTCGAGGAGCGACGCAAGGCCTACGTGCCTCCGGAGGCCGACTTCGTCCATAAGATCAGTATTTGTGGAGCGAGGGTGAGGATTATTAATAATTTATACATATACTTTACTAGGCATGCCCCGCGGTGTTGCCAGCATTGTATCCGTTCCCGCGGGAATTTCGGGATAAAATATATCCAATGTGTTATTCTGATGTATAACCTATAGTAATGTAAAGTTTCATCCAAATCTGTCCAGTTTTTTCGTGAAAGGGTAACAAACATACATACATCCTCACAAACTTTCTCATTTATAATATCAGTAGGATGAAGTTTGTGATTACGACATGTTATTTGTATATCTCAAACGTTATTTTTGGTCCCTTGGGAATTTCGGGATAAAAAGTAGCCTGTAACGATTTCAAATCTGACTGATAGTTCCAAAGATTAGCACATCCAATACGTGAAGTATGGTTTAAGAATTTCGTCACGTATCTCTACGCGTTTATTTATAAAACAAATCACATGAAAATAATGTTTAAAAGTCCCCAGCCGCGTCTGTCTGTCTGTCTGTTCGCGATAAACTCAAATACTACTGCACGGATTTTGATTCAGTTTTTTTTAAATAGATAGAGTGATTCAAGAGGAAGGTTTATATGTATAAAAATTCCCGAAATTCCCATGGGAACGGGCACAAGGCGGGTAAAACTGCGGGGCGCTGCTAGTTAAAGATAAAATACCAAACAGTAGTCCAGTCAGTAATAAAATACCACAATATGAAACTTTAATGATAAGATAGACTTAAAACCAGCTACGAGGTTTTATTTTAGACGCTTTCATAGTAAATGGTTCGCCCCAATACAAACATCATAAAGAGTTAAGACTTGTTTATGAATCATATCATTATTATAGTTCAGTTTTGCTGACTACCAAATCCGCGTGCTTTGCACCAAATATTTCTCGGTATCTTTTATAAATTGATTATTCAAGAATTCATACGTAAAGTATTGAACGATTCAACAAGCATAACACTTTATTAGCAAGCTAATAATTAATCATATTCGCTTGCTTATCATATTCCGGAGACGAATATCTAATGTGCTAAGAGCCATGAATTCTCAAATGTTTTGTACTTGCACTTTCACGATCTTTGAACCAACTTCGAATTCGAAAAAACGAATAGACAATTTCACAGTACAGTGAGCACACCTGCTAAATAAATTTCTGATTACTGTAGGTACTTTTTCTTTGCGGCTGAAAGTGTCGCATAATAATTATTTCAAAGTAATACGTAAAGCCAATTTACGTTGGCTTGGGTTATCAGCTGGTCCACTGTTCCGTATAAAACTATATTGTATAGTAACATATGAAATTAATAACAATAGCTATTGTAAACAAACAATGAATGGGTATGACTCATTCTGCTTTGTACTAATCACTTTGTCTCGAGTCAGATTTAATGTTAATTCAAAACAATAATTTGCGTAACCATCTGTTTTTATTCATAAAGTCATATCATTAAGCGTCGTTTCCAGTGATCGAGTTAACAAGGTCCAGACTAAAGTATTGTATATTAACTATGAGTTATATAGCTTTCATTAATAAGGCGTTTAGAATATTATCAGGTATTCTAAGAGCTTTACACGTAAAGGCCCGAATTTACCACTATGCAAAAAAATTTATAAGCCTAAGGCCCATCCATCTAAGGGCTCCGAAGACATACAGGAAACTAACCTGTGAAAGAGGCTTAGTATCTCCAATGTGGTGGGAGGATCCCTAAATTGCAAATGGAATACCTGAGGGTCTAAATATGACTGTACCCTGCGGTGTTACGCCTAATCCTCCTCACTGTACTGATACCTTCAGTGAAATGACAGGCCTTTGCCCAACAGTGGTACATTACAGGCCAATACTATACTATTACTATGCTCATAACAGCCTCCGTGGTCTTGTGGTTTGAGCGCCTGGCTCACGACCCGGAGGTTCCGGGTTCGATTCCCGGTGGGGATATCTCACAAAAATCTCTTTGTGAGACTTTCCTCAGTTTGGTTAGGGCATTGCAGGCTGAATCATCTGATTGCTCGAAAAGTAAGATGATTCCATGCTTCGGAGGACACGTTAAGCCGTCGGTCCCGGTTACTTTCTACGGATAGTAGTCGTTACTTGAGCCATGTCAGAGGCCTTTGGCGGCTCAATAACTCTGACACCAGGATTGGTCAGGTTGGCCATCCACTCGATGAAGAAGAAGACTATGCTCATACTTGTACTGCCTACTAAACTTTATTACTACGCTGCTTGTATAAAAACTACGCCTTAATTAACATTCGTACACATCGCAACAAGTTAGAATACTACAAGTATGTTACAAATTCCACTGTACGCTTCGATGGGCATAACATATGTGGGTAATTAGGTTAGATGTACATGTACGTAGTGAATGTACGGAAAAGGTCCTTGGTCTGTGAATTAATTAAAGATCATCTTGATAGAATAATAACTACCTTGAGTTCTTTATTTTCATTTATTACCTACTTGTACTTATATCGTAAGTAGCATCTACTTTGTATACCTAATGTTGTCGTAGGAATTTGGTTTTTTCTTTACAATCTATAATCTATACTCATATTATAAAGAGGTAAAATTTGTAAGTTTGTTTGTTTGTTTGTATGTTCGAGGTAATCTCAAGAATTATCAGTCCGATTTGAATAATTCTTTTTGTAATAGATAGCTACATTCAACGGGAAGGTTATAGGCTATTTTTTATCCCGAAATTCCCACGGAAACGGGTACAACGCGGGTAAAACCGGAGGACGCTGCTAGTGATAATTTTTGCTCCGAATAAATTTTATTTTTATTTTTTACTTTTATATATATTTTATTTATTATATTATTATTTATTTTATACTTTTATTTTATAAGTACATTCATAATGTGTTACTAGTATTATTACTTTAACCATGTAAACATACAGAACATTAACTAACAGCCAATTATAGCTATTAAAGTCTCCATTTACCTGCAATCTCAATTAGATCTCTTTAAACTTCGGACTCGTGATAAATGTAACGCTATAGTGCTTGTTTGCCTGCCATTATCGTGCCCAATGTATGAACAAATTGTACTTATGTACATGTCATTTAGCACGTACCTATTCGGCATAATTTAATAAGCGAACACTACACATATTTATACGCATTGTTCTTTATTTTTACGGATAACTTTGATTATATTATTATTTTTAAGTTAAAGTGTATCGTAGATTTTGTCATATGAATCACTTTCTGTTAGCTTGGGGATTTAGAACTCAATCCAAAAATCATCTGAGGTTTATCATAAAACAACTTTCCCTTTGATATAATACCCTCACGATGTTAACCCTAGGTCAAGCAGTAACCGTTCATTCAATATTACCTTCATTCAACCCACAGATATCTAAAAAGAAGAAGAAGTTCGTGTACGAGTCCCGTTCTTCCGTCCAGTTGGAAGGCGCCGAACTATCTCTATACGAGGAAGTGGCTCGCACGCCGCCGTTCCTGCGACGCACACTCGCGCTGGTGGGCACGGCGGGCGTGGGCCGGAGGACTATCAAGAACAGGCTCATACAGGACAACCCGGATCGGTTCGGTGCTGTTATACCGCGTGAGTTAACTCTGTACAGTTCTATTAGTTTGTATATCCATTCTTCGTATTTGACACAATCAATTAACCTCTTTTGCCATGCGGGGGCATATTACCTGAACTTATTTTTACCTTAGCCTATCTCCCTATCTATGCCCAGCAGTGGAAGACTACCGGCTAATAGTATTGCATACGTTCCAGACACGTCGCGGCCGCCGCGCGCGATGGAGGAGAGCGGGCAGTCGTACTGGTTCGTGTCGCGCGAGGAGATGGAGCGCGACGCGCACGCGGGCCGCTTCCTGGAGTACGGCGAGCACAACCACCACCTGTACGGCACGCACCTCGACTCCATCCGCGCCGTCATCAAAGAGGGTACATTCATATCTTACCTACTAGCTGTTCCGCGCGGTAATTCAACCCGCGGTCCAATAGATGGCGGTGTGTACGTTTTGTAGATCGTGTTATCGTTATTGCCCAGATTTAGTGGGAACGCGCCCGTTCATGTTTTAAGCAGGATTAAATCTCCCACTTTATCTCCCACTTTGTGGTATAGATATCTTATTGTACTGCCCAGGGGTGCTGAGGTGGTAGAATAACCCTAACCTATTTCGCACTTGATTTTCCATTCTCCCTATCAACTTTGCAGGTTTGTAACACCTTAAATAAAGTCTTTTATTTAAAACCCACTGCATCCCTAGTTATTCCCACTTAATGACTGTCAACTTTCTCCTATCATTTATTTTACATTGCAGGTAAAATGTGTATTCTGGATTGCGCTCCTCAATCACTGAAGTTGCTGCACAACAGCAGTGAGTTCCTTCCCTACGTGGTGATGATCGCAGCCCCCGGCATCGAACAGCTCAAGAACCTCACTCACGCTTCAAATAGGAACCTTACGGTATGCCACATAAAGCTTGTTTTTGTGCTTCCAGAACATGTTAGATAGGGCGGCTTGCTTTGCAAAGGATTTTAAACTAGTTAAAGATATAGCTCGCATATGCAAGCCGCCACTAGTTTATTTATAAGGAATGACAGTTAAATAGCTTCAAAATTATCTGTCTGCTGTATAATCAGAATGTTATTTTGTAGTAATTCTCAATATTTTAAGGAATGTTCAGTTTTCATTTGGATATTGCCTGCCTAGACTGTATTACGTGTATTACAATTTATGTCTAGTTTGTCAGTATTAAGCCGGTTATCCACTAGAGGTAGCCTCGACTCTCGGGCTGCCTCGCCCCTCTCGCGCGCGAGGAGACGCTGCCTCGATCCGAGGAACCTCGAGCGCCGCAACACGATATATATTTTGTATTAACTTTAGGCTGATTGCCTGATGAGTTGATACTCGGCCGAGGCTGCCTCTAGTGGAACTGACTTGCATTATGAATATCTGTCCGCAGTGCCTGCCTTTATCTACAGATGTTTGAATACTATTAACAGATAACAACGAGTTTTTAGTAGAAAAGTACTTAATTTTCCGCAAAAATACCCCTACGTTTATAAGTTAATATATATAGAAAACCGCCAAAGTTGAATAATTTATGATGCAAGATTTTTTATTCCTGCGATGATTTGGCCCAGCTGTATGATGTCTCTTACTTTATATTTTTATAATTTATGTTATTTTTGGCATGTTTTTATTTAATTTCCTTTGTTTGTGGCGCATGCGTGTAGTTCGACAGGCAGAGTTCCATTCGGTACAGCTCCCGGCGCGCGCGCACGCTCGAGTCTCTTGCGTCGCTATATGAGGTGAGTTTGATTCTGATTCTTACATATTATGAAACAAAGTCCTTTGATATCTGCCTGTATGAGTGTTAGCGATAAACTCAAAATTACTTAACGGATTTGCATGCGAGTGTCACCAAAAGACAGTGATTCACGAGGAAGACTTTGGGCTACCTTTCTTCCCCCATAGGAAGGACGCAGTTCCAATTTCTTAAATTAATAACTAGACACGCGACCGCGAACTTCTTCGATGCGACGTTAAGCCCAATTCCATGGAAATTTTGGATTGTTCGATACCTTTTCTATTTCATATGCCCGAGTGAAGTAATTTAAATGCTATTCTCTAGTACTAAGCATTCAAGAAAACAAAATACCTCAGCTTCTTTATATTACCGTAGATATATAATGTAATGTGTATGCAGTTTCCATTGTATGCCTATGTGGAGTGTGTTTTCGTTAATTATTATTATTAGATGTAGTTCAATTAATTTCTTAACTACAAATCTAGGAGATGTTCTGTAACTGAAGGAATATTAGAAAGTATAAATGAAGAGATAAACTGTTAAAAAAATCATAATTGCCTTTTTTCACATAAGGCAAGTTAGCATCGGTATACATATATGTATATCATCGTGATAAATACGCCTAATCCTCTACACTGTACTAAGCTTCGGTGAGACAAGAGGCATATGCCCAGCAGTGGGACATTACAGACTAATACTATACTATACATTAATCCCCAATACAGGAAGAAGACATGAAGCAAACATTAGAAGAAAGCGCTCGGATCCAACGTCAGAACGAGAAGTACATCGATCTGGTGATCACCAACAATAACCTCGACACCACTTACTCGAAGATTCTGGACGCCTTGCACTCGCTCTCTACTGACCACCAGTGGGTCCCAGTCAGCTGGATCTACTAGCACTAGCATCGTCCAATACTTAGGTAGAATAATTTAGGCTACCTTCTAATATGGGGTTTCGCGTTCGTCCGTGGTCAATCGGCTATAGGTTGACCGGTTAATCGAGTTTCTTTTTTACTTTTAACCGATAATGAGTTTTTCCAAATGTCACTTGACCCCACGGAACTTCCCCTTTTTGCTGGCAAAATGACAGTGGCAGTTCAGACTGTCAAATAGTCAATTAGATTTTTTATTGTTTCCGAAATGATCGTATGCGTTAGATCTGATGAAGGGAAATACGTTTCAATCAAAATCTGACAAAGGGAAACACAATTTACATTTTGTTAGATTAGTATGGCGAATGAAAAAGTATCTCTGGTTCGATTGACCAGGCGAACGGGAGACACCAAAAAATTATTCTCTTAAGAGTGGACTCGTCCAATTTTGTGGGAATTGTTGAGCTATTCCATTGTTAGAAATAGCATGGATACACCTTGAATGATTATTATGTCCCATTAGTTGCCAATTAGTATAAATGGTTGCATTTGTGGACCTCCGGATTGTATTAAACTATTAATGCTACAATACCAGCTACTTAAAATAATTAATTTACATGCAACTGAAGTCTTAGTTCTAAAGCAAAAAGCTAACCGCAAAGTATTAATTTTTCACTTGAATAAGGCAATTTTAGCTAAGTACCTATTAGACCTAGAGCCCGTGAACCCCAGACCTTCGTTATTTTATAAAAGCTGAAAATTTGTCAGCGCATGCTCCCAACACAGGTAAGAACGATGGACTATTATGAAGTTTGGGTTACCGTGGCTTTGGCAGGTAAACGGTACTAAAGGTGTGTAAAATACCGATTTAAATTCATCAAATAATAAAGTGTGATTTTTGTGACATGACATATGTCATTTGAAAGCTCTTGAAGAGTTGTACAAGTCACCCTTTGACGGTGATATCGAAATCGACGGCCAACTTGGTGTTTTTGACCATTGAAGATTGGAGTTGACCTATGCTATGGACGCTGATCCTAATGCTCCACAGTGACATGACCTATATCATTTGAAAGCTCTTGACAAGTTGTACAAGTCACCCTTTGACGGTGATATCGAAATCGACGGCCAACTTGGTGTTTTCGACCATTGAAGATTGGAGTTGACCTATGCTATGGACGCTGATCCTAATGCTCAACAGTGAC
This sequence comes from Cyclophora albipunctata, assembly GCA_963082685.1. Taxonomy (NCBI): domain Eukaryota; kingdom Metazoa; phylum Arthropoda; class Insecta; order Lepidoptera; family Geometridae; genus Cyclophora; species Cyclophora albipunctata. The sequence goes on along the minus strand of OY720115.1, from coordinate 7,918,961 downwards.
ATGACCTATGTCATTTGAAAGCTCTTGACAAGTTATACAAGTCACCCTTTGACGGTGACATCGAAATCGACGGCCAACTTGGTGTTTTCGACCACCGAAGATTGGAGTTGGCCTATGCCATGGACGCTGATCCTAATGCTCAACAGTGACATGACCTATGTCATTTGAAAGCTCTTGAGGAGTTGTATAAGTCACCCTTTGACGGTGATATCGAAATCGATGGCCAACTTGGTGTTTTCGACCATTGACCTTTAGTACCGTTTACCTGCCAAAGCCACGATAACCCAAACTTCATAATAGTCCATCGTTCTTACCTGTGTTGGGAGCATGCGCTGACAAACTTTCAGCTTTTATAAAATAACGAAGGTCTGGGGTTCACGGGCTCTTGGTCCATATTAAATATCGCAATAACATCTAGATCTAGGTATATCCATACTATTTCCAAACATAAATCAAAATAAAAAAGCTAGATATTTCAAGTCTTCCCGCACTAATAGCATTTGCGTACAATTTTCATAGATTTTTATAAATAAAAAATATTTTCATCACAAAAAAAAATAAAGGCATACAAAATTGCAAATCATCACACTGGAATAATGTTGCTTTGGAATTATTTAAATAAGATTACATTGGAGATAAGTGCGGATGATTTAAAAATAGTTTAAAGTAGATATTTAGATAATTTTACTTTTTTAATAAGATCTAAAGTGCCACTTGCTAATAAAACAGACGATGTTATTGAAGGGTGTCACCACACCCCAATCGGGCAGTACAAGACTGGTCGAGCAGATACTTGAGTTTCTTACTCTCGAATTTCACTGATCGATAGTAATATGATGATATAAGTAAATGGTCTCCCGCGGGTGACTCCCTAAAAGAAATATGAAAAAGACCACTAATTCTTGCATTTCTCATGTATTATTTAGGTAAACTCGAATTATAATTATAAGCTGAAATAACTTTTATATTAAATGGCCTATTTTGTTACCACAGATTTAAATTATTTTGTAAAATGATAATGCTTTTATATTTTAAATTAATCCCACCTCGAAAGCCACATATATTTTGTAATCTTTAAAATTGTCTAAAGCTTATATAAGGCCTAATGCATAAATATGCAAGTTTTGTACGAAATAATTGTAGTAGGTATGTGTAGTGTCTTAGCGTTAAGTATCTTCGTCATTTCATGTTTTTCTAATTTTGTTTACATCACGGATATATTATCACAATTATTTACACATATTTATTTCTCTTTTATTACTATTACATATACAAATGTTTTTTTTACCTTTACAATCGAGTATAATTTGTATTTTAACTCAGTTTAGTTTTAATCTTTATGATATGAAATCTACTTATTATACTGGCAACTATTTTACTTGCAATGTATTTTATTTTTAAGCAACATGTACCCTAGCTTATTTATAAGTATTTCACATTCCGTCCAATGTTTTGTTAATTAGCTGTAAAATTTTATTGTGTCGAATTATTCAATATACATTATGTAACTGCATTGCTTATTTTTTATTTTGGTTGCTAATTTTAATTAAAAGTTCTGCATATTCTAATGAATTATTTTTATTATGGCAACACTACCAGATACTACTGATTGGTTTTATGCGAATTGTTTTTGTGATGGCGTACCGAGTTCTTGAAAATGTTGGGGTCAATATGATTCAACCCAGTTTCACTGCCCACTGCGGTCACATAGCTACTGTCTGATGATTTATCCAACAAATGAGGTGCCAGCAGCAAGAATAATTGCTGAAAGAAATAATAACGTTAGTGGGTAGTGGGTGGGAATAACAAAATGTAGGTCTGAATAACTCAATAGATTTGTTTTTCGAAACCAATAAAATAACTGACTTTATTTTCTGCTTATTAAGTCCTGCATTCAACCACGTAACAGCGTATGTATATTTCATAATTACTGATTTTTCAACCAAAGACAACTTCTTTCATAGAAGAAAACTGTTCAGTGATCGGGTAGGAATGGAATGAATAAATATTTTTCGTCTTCAGAAGGCATCGTCTTCAGAAGGCATCGTCTTCGGCTTGAAAATCGACATATTTGTCCACAATTTAAATCTCGTAGAAAAACAAGGATTATTTAGGACACCATCTTTATTTAAACTTACTTCAGCCCAAGGCAGGAGAGGCAAATTAGCAAAGGTAGCCTGCCATGCTGGCAACCCTAAATGCACAAGCGCCATTCTGAAGTAATGAGTGAACGAATCAGCTAGCCAGCCCCAACCGCCGTCTCTAGTCACCAACCATACGGACCAGTTACCCGCTGTATAAACTAGACAAATCTGTAACAACAAGAAATGGGACATTTATGTAAGATATTTTCCATATAATTACCATAAATTGCTTCTTATATAAAGGCAATATATAAGAGGTAAATTATATCTTATACGAGTACGAATTTGAGATTCGTATGCAAGTTTATATGAATCTCTTTCTTGAAGTTCTGATTTAATCAGTAATGTCCCATGGCTGGACTGGACCTCTCATCTCACTGAAGATATATCAGTAGGTAGGTACTTATATTAAATTATTTTGACCATTTCTTTCCAACCTACCTTCCCAATAGTCCTGCAACTATCCAGTTCCAGTACTTTACTTTTAGTATTGAGGGTAGGCTTAGGGCCATTCTGGGCTCTGGTCATAGCGAAATCCATCAGGTCTTTCAGTGCGGGCGACAGATTCAAATCATTCAAACAGTTCACTCTTATTGATCCTACTGGTAAAATATCGTCAGCTGCAATGGAAAACAGAAAATTTGCTCGTAACTAACAAACTATGTAGCTGGTTTTATGGTGCATAGAATGGAATCACTACAAAGCAATACCTGAATACTTGTAATGCCATGTGAGTTGGAATCCGTCGGTAGATGCATAAAAGTTTCGTAGATCTTCAGGTAATACAACAGAATGTCTTTGTTCCCACGTAGATAAGGCCACGCGATCGCAAGGAGCTCTGCGCTCTACATTTACGTTGCATATTCTTGGATCAGATTCTACAAAATTTCATTTAATTTAAAAGGATACCCTCAGGCTGAGAACGACAACTTCCTAAAATGACAACTTCCGAAAACGACAACTTCCGAGAACGTCTATTCCAAAATCGTCAACTTCCTAAAATGACAACTTCCTAAAACGACAACTTCCGAAAACGACAACTTCCTAAAATGACAACTTCCTAAAATGACAACTTCCTAAAATACCTAAGGGGCTGACTAATTTCGGTTGTGAAATGTCAAAAATTTCTAATTTATACGTAAACGATACAAAAAAAAATAACCCTAACCTACCGAATAGTACGTAAAAACAATTTTCTTACTATTCGGTAGGTTAGGGTTATTTTTTTTTTGTATCAGTTACGTAAAAAAAAAAAAATAACCCTAACCTACTGAAGAGAGTGGTCGACTGAACCCGCGGGGTCAGTTGGCCAGATAGGTGGAACGACTCACCCACGCAAAAAATCGAAAGGGGTCATTCAGCCCGCGGAACGTTATATAGACCAATAGCTAATTAGACGAGCTGCTACTGAAAAAATCATGTAGACCAGTTCAGACATTCTAAAAAGTTGTCGTTTTCGGAAGTTGTCGTTTTCGGAAGTTGTCATTTTAGGAAGTTGTCATTTTAGGAAGTTGTCGTTTTCGGAAGTTGTCGTTTTAGGAAGTTGTCATTCTAAAAAGTTGTCGTTTTCGGAAGTTGTCGTTTTAGGAAGTTGTCATTTTAGGAAGTTGTCGTTCTCAGCCTGAGGGAAAGGATACCTATGTATAAGTCTGTAAGTTTTCTTTTGTGAAATGAAAATGAAAATGAAAAACATTTATTTCGAACAAAATGCACTTACAGATAAGACTTAAATTATAAAAATATTCTTAGTACAGCATAAAACATGTACAATTTGTCGATGGAGTAACTAATTTGAATTTCTATATGTCTTCTCACTAGGCAAGCCTGTATCGAGAAGAAATAAATTTGTGTGAAAATTGTGTGTGATTTTCTGTGGATAATGATTTGTGTTTAATTGAGTCCACCGATTATGCATTCAGCACCGCATTAATTCCTTTATTTTAATTTGCTTTTACTCCACAGATAAAATATGTTTTATTCATTCGGTCACAATTTATTTTTGACAGTTATTTTGCTTGGCATTTGGCATGGCAGGCATGCATTGTCAATTGTTATGTCAATGAAGAAAAAAACATAACCTAAAACTGTCACTTGTGTATGTGAGAGAAACTCGTTAAACTCGAGCACATTATAAACATTGCACCTATCAGCTATTACAAAGTCGATAAAATGAGTAAAATAGATGCTGGAGTATGTAAAATAAAAGAAGAGTTTATTTTGCAAAGACCAGACAAGACAGAGCAAAGTGAGAACGTAAACTCGTCAGGAAAACACAAACTTGAAGAAAACAGCGCTGATACCGAGTCACCTGTAGATAAAAAACAGAAAACTGAAACCGGTAAGGAACCGAAAAATAAAAAGAAAGGTCAAAACAAGGCTAGACCTAAAACATATCGAGATAATAAGGAAAATAAAGCGTGTCCAACTATTGTTAACATAACTTCAGCCAGTGAGGCACAACAATGTTCGTATAAAGACTGTAAATACATTCATAATCCTTTAGACTACATTAAGTCTAAGCCAGAGGATATTGCTACTACTTGCCCCATATTCAATGTCCGGGGCAGGTGCCCAAGGGGCATAGCGTGCCGGTTTGGATCTAGTCACATAACAGAAGAAGGATACAATGTAGTTGATGAAGTAAAAATAAGCCAATGGAAAGATGACACAAAGAATACATTACTTCCAGCATTACAAATACAATTACAAAAGAGAAAATATAACTTTGACTTATCTGAAAAGCTGGTGAAAACACTTGATACAAGGAACAAACCAAAGAACAGTATTGTTAATGAGAGCCAGGAATCCTCTCCTACAGAAACTAAAACCAGTGGCGCTATTACAGATGAGGATATTATAAAACTTTTGCCTAGAGAAAAAAAAGCAATAGACTGGAAAGATAAGCTTTACTTGAGCCCTCTCACCACTGTGGGGAATCTGCCGTTTAGAAGAATATGTAAGGAATATGGAGCTGACATAACATGTGGAGAGATGGCTCTCTGTGAGTCCATGTTGAAAGGGATGAAGCAGGAATGGGCCTTAGTCAAGAGACATGAATCTGAGGACTTATTTGGTGCTCAAATATGTGGCAACAATGCCTATATAATATCCAAAGTAGCACAAGTACTTCAAGAAAACACAGAACTTGACTTTATAGACTTAAATCTAGGATGTCCCATTGATTTAATATACAAAAAAGGAGGAGGAAGTGGAATGATGCACAGATTATCAGCTCTAGAAACATCTGTCAGAAGTGCATCTAAACTACTCAGTATACCTTTTACAGTCAAAATGAGAACCGGTGTCTATCAAGACAAGAAGATTACACATACTATAGTCCCTAAAATGTCTGAATGGGGTGCCTCACTGATAACAGTACATGGCCGATCAAGGGAAGCTAGATATACAAGGATGTCAGACTGGGAATACATTGAAACATGTGCTAAAGCTGCAGCTCCATGCCCAGTCTACGGCAATGGTGACATAATGAGCTATGATGATTATGTGGAGAGAAGAAAAACAGCTCCAACAATTCAAGGAGTAATGATTGGCAGAGGAGCGCTCGTAAAGCCATGGATATTCACTGAAATTAAAGAGCAACGGCTCTGGGATATAAGCAGCAAAGAGAGATTTGAAATTATAAAGAAATATGCCAACTATGGCTTAGAACACTGGGGTTCAGACACTCAGGGCGTAGAGAATACGCGCAGATTCTTACTTGAATGGCTGTCATTCTTATACAGATATGTGCCAGTAGGACTGTTAGAAAGGCCTCCTCAGAAAATAAATGAAAGACCTCCTACTTACTTTGGTAGGGATGACTTGGAAACACTAATGGCATCAGGAAATTGTGCAGATTGGATTAAAATCAGTGAAATGTTGCTAGGTCCTGTACCAGATGGTTTTCAGTTTTTACCCAAACACAGAGCTAATTCTTATTAGACTAGTAAAGATATTGTACCTATAGGTAAATAGTTTAAAATTACAATTGTATTGTAAATATATTTAGAATAAATGTTTTATTGCCATTGAAAAGTCTATTTATTATAAGTTCCAACTTACCTAATATTTTTGTTACACCCAATGTGATGTTTTCATAAAATGAATCTTCAGATACTAAATCCACACAAAAACTCATAGTATCAATGTTTTAAATTAACCTTATTTTTTAGCAGCAGGGGCAAATAATAAATTGTTCAACAGAATAAGAAAAATACTCGGTCATATCTGATTTTTATCAAAGGCAAGCAAATATTAGTTACCATAGCAACATACTTCGGTAAACTCTACTATAGATAATTTATTCGTTTGCTAACTAAGCAATGTCCGCCGCATGGCCTCCCCAAAATGACGATTGCGAAGGCGACAAGATAATAATTATTAGTTAAAATTGTGTTATTAGTCGCAGTCTTCTTGGAGATTAATTTCGTAGCAGTTCGTAGGATTCGTAGCAGTTAGAATTAATTTAGATATGATTGATATAGTTTGGAGAATCGTAGCAAAGTACCTAACTATATTAGCAAAGATAAGAGATTCTTATTTAGACAAGCGTGGTGATTACGCCTAATGAGGTTTATAGGGAATAAAAATCTCAAAATTCCCACGGGAACGGGGGCGCTGCGGGTGAAACCGCGGGGCACAGCTAGTTTATTATATTTATTTATAGGTAGCGGAAGCACATCTGTGGCAACCGAGACTGGTTTATTTCCAAACAGCCCTTTATTTTGAGCTAAGTCGGTGGGTGTTTTGAATATGTAAGGGTAAATAAAAAGAAAAATAATTCTCGAGACTGAAAATCTTTTATTTTCTTTCAAGTCATACATTCAAGGCAATCATTCAAGACTATTTTACGGTACCTATTATCTAGGTACAAAATATTAATGGTGCTAATTTGATACGTAAAAAGTAGAAATAATAATACAATAATTGTATGAGATGCTATATGTTTGCAAAAGGTGTTCTTACTTTATAATATTAGTTTAGACTAATTACTGTTTTTGATAAGTTAATAATGTTTAGTCTAACTACCTCGTAGTTTGGCATTATATGTTGAAAACATTCAAAAATAAAACCAAACAAGAAGTAGAAAATTCAACCAAGTCAAGTTCAAGTATTTGATATAATTTTTTGCTGGTAAAGTAATTTATTACTTTTACATACTTTGTTCAATATGCAGCTACATACATATATAACTACACAATATTAACGTAAACTCTCTTGCCAGGAAAATACCCGTCATTCATACGTTTGTATTGTGTGTTCAGATCGTAATCATTTATAAAAAATATATTCAAATAACTGTTTAATCATATACCAAAATGGTTTACATTCACGTCATTACAATAAGGAAAATTAAAAAGCTTTATTTCATAATATGCAACATTTTTCTTACACTTTACAAATTATTTTTTAAATACAAGGATATTATTTTTTTGCAACTCTTGCAAATTAACCAAAAGCAGCTCAATCATACTTTCGACAACTTAAAATCTAATTTTATAAATGGAATATTATATTTCTAATTGCCAATTTGGTAAAGTCCATGACGATATTAACGTCTCCTACGTCGACGTGAATCCCCATTGTGGCCATTTTCTGTAAAGGAGAAAATAACAGACGTAAATAATTTATACCAACATCGGTTAGTATTTCGAAAGTAAAAGTAAATATTATATATACACATAGACATGAAGGCAGGTGTTAATAAAAATTGCAATGATACCATAATATCCAGCATATTTTAAGTAATGGGAGTCGAAATGGATACCCAGAAGTGTCAGTTTACCAAATACAGATCGAGAATGTGTGAGTTTTCATTGGTTTAAATAAACAAACCTCGGCGTTCACCGTCGGCGGTTCCTCTGGCGGCCAGTATTGTACCCCACGGAGCCGTTGGGCGGCGCGCTGCCCAGACCAGCTGCGGGGCCGTAGGGCCGCCCCGGGCCCGCGTCCAGCCCGTTGTAATTCGCGGTGTCGTACGCACCGTTATTATAACCCTCGCTAAAGGCGTTGCCTTGTTGATTACTCCGTCTGTTACTCGAGTAGGAACCGAACGCCGTAAAGTTAGCGCCTTGCGGACCGATGGTGTCGCTGGTCTGGGGCAGCATGCGCGGCGCGGGGCCCCCGTGGGGCACGCCGAGGCCGCCAGAGAGGTATCCGGGGGCGGGCGGCTGGCCCAGGCCGCCCGCGCCGAGCCCCGAGCCCGGCTCCGACTCACAGGCGTCGTCGCGGCCCCTGCGGCGGCGGCGCTCGCGGGGCGCGCGCTCGTCCGAGCCCAGCCCGCCGGCGCCCAGTCCGCCGGCGCTCGCGCCGCCGGACCCGAGCCCGCCGAACCCGCCCGCGGTACTCAACCCGCCGGAGCGGCTATCGCGCTTTCTGCAATCTGACTCGAGGGCGCTCTGCCCCGCGCCCCTCGCGGGACCGGCCTCGGGGGGAGGGGGAGGGGGAGGCGGGGGCGGCGCCGCCCAGCCGCCGCCGGGCAGCATCGGCGCCGGCCCGAACGGCGGCAGCATCATGCCGTACTGCTCCGCCGGGAAGAACGGGGGCATCACGAACCCGGAATTGTTCATGGGAGGGGGAACACACATGTTCATTTGAGGATTGATCCCCATCAAGGGTGGAATCTGATTCGAATTCTGATGAGGAACATTATTGTGGTTGAGGTTGTTGGGGGGCGGAGGGAAGTTCTTCTGTTGAATATTCTGAATCTTGGGTTTGGAGGGGTCAGTTGGAGGGGGAGTAGAGGGACCTTTTCCGTTCTGTTTGTCGGGGACGGGCGGGAGTTGGGGGCCTATCGGGGTCGGTAAGAGCGGTTTCGGCGTCGGCAGCAGCGCTTGGGGCGGCGCTGAGTTCTGGCAATTATTCTCTGGGCTGCACTTGCCTGAGCGTGATCGGCTGCGCGAACGGGAACGCGAGCGCGAGCGGCTGCGGGACGACCTCGAGGAGCGGCTGCGAGACGAGCGCGACGAGCTGTGCCGACGACGGCGCCGGTCGCGCGAGCGCGAGCGCGTCCGCGAGCGGCGGCGCCGCGACCGCGACCGGGACCGGGACCGACGACCGCCGCGCCTGTATCTACCGCCGCGACGATGACCTGCAATCACATGGTAATTTAATCATTGTCTTCTTTGAGATCAAATTATTTTCAATCAAACTCATTTAAAAAACACTCACGTCGACCGCCTCCACCTCCTCGTTCAGAAAGCTCTTGTAATTTCGGGTTAACCACTTGCTTAGCTTCTTTCAGTACAGATATAAGATCGCCTGCTTTAGCAGCATTTGATGGTGTGAAAAACGTGTAAGCTGTACCAGTTTTGTTCGTCCTTCCAGTTCGTCCAATACGATGGACATAGTCTTCTGAATTACTTGGGTAATCGAAATTGATTACAAATTTGACATCATCGACATCTGTAACGAAATTTAATTTAAGATACATGTTACGTAATGATTTGCAATATGATGTATTTGTTATCATTATCTGTCATACATACCTAAACCCCTAGCAGCAACATCCGTAGCTACTAAAATGGGTGCTTTCCCACTACGAAAATCTGAAAATAATATTAAATGTTAATAATGAACATTTTGCAGCAAGTAATCATATCAAACACACTAGGAAGTTAAGATGTATTCAGTATAAATTTACAAAATATATGCCTTTTATAATGAAATACATACCGTACAATGTGTTATATGAATAACAATGTAATGTGTTGGTTTTGACAATTTTGAAATGAGAGGAATAGAATTGTCGTGTTATTAAAAAAATATGTATAACCCAGTGAGTATCTTCATGTGTTACAGGAGTAGTAAACTGCTAAAATACTTACGCATTCAATGATACATATACAACAAAATAATGTCAAAAAAGAAAAATATGTTTCATAAAACATATTTATATAAGACAGTCAAGTGGGTCCATCTCTAATCTAATCATTGTGAACTTACTAATAGTAATGTTTTCCATCATCGGATGATGAATAGGTCATAAAAATACAATTCAAGAACGAGTGGTCGCCACCCGCGTAGGCGCGGCGCGGGAGGCGAGAATCAAGAGGCGAGCGCCGACCATCGAGCATCGAGCTCGGGGCGGACGCGCTGCGGCCGGCGGACCGGCGGGCCCGGGCGCCAGCCGCGGCGCAAGAGAAGCGGCTTAGACTGGCCGCACAGCGCGGACCGACCAGAGCATGCGGCAGTACGAGGCACCGGCGGGCAGCCGCCGCGCCGCGCCGCCCAGCCGCCGCCTGCACATGCAGACAACTCTTCAACACTTATAGAGACACCACTACGTCCCATTACTCCCCGCATGCTCGCATCTCAGTCTGACGCCGCTTCTCGGAATGCCTCCACTTACTTACACATTACAACATGTCATACAGTACACCAATCCAATCTCATTTCTTAACATTTTGACTTATCAAATTTTGAAAGCTGCATGTAGACATTGAAATATATAATTACATATATGTAGTAATAAACAAAAATTATATAATCATACCTCAATCTACATTTTATTACAAAAGTTATGAGGTGTGGGTGGTGAACAAACATTTTTCTTACCTTGCAATACCCAATCACGTTCATTTTGAGATTTATCTCCATGAATACATACTGCTGGCCACCTGAAAGAAACATTTATAATTTCATATTGATGATGTTTCATCCAAGTATAGTATCTATGTATTTTGGGGTTGTAAATAGACTTACCCATCCCTTTTCATTTTGCGTGTAATATCATCTACCCTTCTCTTGGTTTCTATAAAAATTATAGTTTTGTTTTCTTTTTCAGCCATAATCTCTTTTAAGAGTGTACTCAACTTAGTTTCCTTTTCATATTCCATACAAACATCAATAATTTGTAATATGTTATGGTTGGCGGCCAGTTGCAGTGACCCTACATTAATCTGAAGGTAATCTTTAAGAAACTCAGATGCTAAAGTCTGTACTTCTCGAGGCCATGTGGCAGACCACATGAGAGTTTGACGATCAGGCCTAATTTGCTCAATGATTTTCCTAATCTGTGGCTCAAATCCCATGTCCAACATTCTATCTGCCTCATCAAGTACCAAGTAAGTACATCTCTTGAGATTTGTTCTACCACTTTCTAAGAAATCTAAGAGCCGTCCTGGAGTAGCAATTACTATTTCAACACCAGCATCCAAGTCCCTGGCTTGGGGCCCTTTAGGAGCTCCACCAAATAAGCATGTATTGTGAATTTTAGAGGTGTTAGCGAACTTATCGCAGACTTCCTGGATTTGTTGAGCCAGTTCTCTGGTGGGAGCCAATACCAAAGCCATAGGCCCATCACCTCTGCTTGATTTAGGTTGATTGTTAATGTGTACAATTGCTGGTAGAATATAAGAGAGGGTTTTCCCAGATCCCGTTGATGCAATGCCCACCATGTCGTGTCCACTGAGGGCTATGGGCCAACCTTGTGCTTGGATAGGGGTTGGCTTAGAAAATCCCATTTTGTCAATTTCATCCATAACATAATCGGGAAAACTAGCTTCTTCAAATGTGAGCGTTGGTTTTGGGATGTTGCGTCCCTTCAGAGTTATCTCATTTTCGCTCCTCCATGTTTCAACTTCTGAATCAGACCGGTTTTCGACATCTGCGTGTGGAATATAGAAATCTTTTTTGAAGGGTTTGAGCCGACTGAGATCCCATTTTGGTTTCCGAAGGTTAGCTCCCGGATTGCTTCTACGGCCACCTCCATAACCTCCACCTCCGCCGCCGCCGCCACCGCCGCCGCCGCCGCCTCCGCCGCCGCCGCCACCACCACCACCGAGACCGTAACGAGGACTTCTGCTGCGACTCCTGCTTCGACTCCTACTTCGGCTACGACGTCTATCACGGCTACGATCTCTGTTAGAAAATGTAATGAAATGCATAACAATTACACGCAATACGCATAAAATGTCTACATCAGTAGAAAACACGAGTTAGCGTTTTAACATTGGTAACTCACCTGCCACGTCCCATAGCTGTTATTTATATTTCTTTGCACTAATTGATAACTATTTTGTATCAAAATATTACTCGGATTCTGCGATCAATAACATGCGAATAGCAAAACGGCAATCTACCGCAACACAGTTATTTTCCAGTCCAAGCCAATACAAAATGGCGTCTTCTTTCTTCCTTCCCTTCCTTCCTTTTGCGTTCCGATCCGGTCCGTCCGTCCGTTCGTTCGATTCTTGATTCTTTTGAAAAATTTGAATGAATAATGAATGAATGATTACTGTATTGCTTGCTCATAGTGATGTGCGAATTACGAATGAGCTAAATACAAGCAAACATATCAAACGCCCAATAAAGGATATTGCCCACAAGACAGGTTTGCTTCCTAGATTTTTGAGGTTTTGGGTTGCTGTGATTTTATCTGTATGTTTCACTTATAAATAATCTGTGGATAGATAGAATTGATGGAATGAATTGGAATGGAATCCATTTTCTGCGTTGTTGTGACATTATTTGTTAAAAATCTAAAACAAAATGATTTCTAGACAAGATAATCAGCTTAACAGTTTATAAATCAAGTGATGAATTATTCGTTTATTATATAACAAACAATTTTATTCTTATTCATAGGTGTGTGAAGGAAACATTATGGGTTGAAATTGTGATTGCTATCGGTCGGCATGAATTCAACATCTCAGTGGTAACGTTTGTTTTAGGACATTAGTATACCTTTCATCATGGAATTGAACGCTAAAGCTAACCCTGTTGAATTTACTGATAATCCTCCGGATGTCAAATATGTTACATCATGTAATAATCCCGATCAGTTCTCTGTTATACGCATTCCCGAAGATGGCGAAAAGTCTAGTAAACATTCATCAAAGAAACAATCAAAACGAAGAAAAAAGAGCTCTAATCATTCTCGAACTCTACCCAGGATAATCGTAAAACCTTTGCCCCCGCCGCCTCCACCCGAAAATAGAGAATGGACGGCAGCCCTCTCGTATACAGAGACAAGTTCGAATACGAGCAGACCATCTACAATGAGGGAGGTGCTGGCTAGTATCCCAGGCTTTTGCTTAAAACCTAGGAAACGGAGTGGAAAGAAATTGTCTACAGCTGCTCAAATCCAACAAACTAGAGAAGGTTGCATTGACTTAGAAACACCAGATTCCATTCTAGTAAATACAAATTTAAGACAATTACTAAACAAGCATACGTTTTCACTCCTTCCGCCGTTGTATCAGTATAAGTTGGGGCAGCTGTTACCCAGTGTGGACCGACTAACTCCTTCAGGCCGCTTGAATTCTTCTAGTCTCAACAATGAATTCTTTGCTAGAGCTTGTTTAGAGTGGCAAGAAAGTTTATCTGGAGGAGAATTGACACCGGAAAACCAACAAAAGATGAAGACTGAAGCTGAACGAGAGAAAAGCAAAATAGATCCTTGGAAGTTGAAACATTTTGAACCAATATGGGGTGAAAAATTGAGAAAAGAGAAATCATCATTAGGTTTAAATACAGAGAGACCTTCTCTGAAGACTACTATAAAGTTGAGGCCTACAGCTTCAATTACAAGTAGCAGCACTGTACCAAAAATAAAGAAGAGTAAGTCTTCTAGTAATAGTAAAAGAATGAGATCTGTAGGTGCTGTAACAAGATCCTCGGTTAAATCAGATGAGGTAGATGAAGTGGATATAGATGAAACTAGTGCAAAATCGAGTGCCCCTGTCCCAGATCTACTTCCCTTGAAGCATGTAAAACCTCCTAATCAGAACTATGAAGAATACCAAGTAGACTGCAACTTCTCCGACACCTCCTCCATCCAAAGACTTGATGATTCAGTCACTACAACACCTGTTGATCCTTTATTATTACCAGACGCTGAAACGGAGTGTGATGTGAAAAATGAGCATGACATCAGTGAAGTAACAATTGAGGAATTAAATAAAGAGTTTGAAGAGAGGAAACAACAAGAAACTATCGCAGAAACTTCAAAAAGATTGAGTGATGACAATGAAGGCTATTGTACTGCTAAAAGAATTAAATTTGAAGAAAATGATAACTATGAACAAGAACCATTTATGAAAAATAATGATGAACCAATATCCTATTCTAAGAAATTAACATTTGAGTTGGACGAAGGAGATAACATAGGATATCTTGAACATACAAATGATACAGGCAATATAAATTATTCAGATGTAGAAGCTAATTATGAAAATGACACAATTAATCCTGAGGAACCTTATTCAGTCCCTGACCATGGAGATAACAACAGTGAAGAAGATAAAGCAATTCTATCTGTCTATGACTACGAAGACGGAAGCGAGTCACCTGTAAACAATTTAAAATTAGAATCCAATACAACAGAGCCTCCTGTGGAATTAATACCAAAAGCAATAGAATTTAGAGAGCAACATGTGGATAAAGTTAACAATATGCCAATAAATACAATACACAATGTATACACACATGAACAGTTTAAAGGGGAACCAGAAAAAGAAATAGTTGGTGAAATAAAGAACACTAATGTTGAACAAGGAGTTACAAATCAGAGTTTTGTATTAAAAGAGGATATGGCAAATGAGATCCGAAGTGAACATTTTAAAGAAGATAATATTAGCACTATAATCAAGGTTGATGATAAAGATAGGTTGCCCCAAAATGTGACGCAAAATTATTATGACGAAAGATTCAAAGATGCGGAGTCTTTGATTTTGGAGACTGGTCTCTCATCTATATTAACATCACGTAAGTAATAATTCCAAATTACCTATATCTGTAGATTACTCTCCATTATACAAAGTTAATATGCTATAACAATCCCAGTATATAAAGTCATACAGTCCTTGTATGTATTGAGTATTTTTTATATCTTAAAACCAAGTCTGGACTTTTATATGATAAAAAATATGTAGAACATTAGTTGTTAAATAGCCCAAATATTTTAATTATTACCAAGGTTATATTCATTACAGAGAGTGAAGATGTCAAATATGTACCACATCCAAATCTGATGGAGTTATCTTCATACATCAGTGAAGCAAGTAAGTTTAAATTACACCAATGTATGTTTATTTATATCTATGAATAAAACAAGGGATACAACTATTCGCGGTTTGTCTATTGTTACTGTTTATTTTTTTTATTTTTTTTATCATTCATTCAAATAATTTTTTCAACTACCCTCATAATTTGTTTTGCTAATTTAACAAACTGACAGTGTATTTTGTTGTATTGTGATGAACAAATGTAAAAGTTCTAAACATTATCTCTAATCAGTTTTATTAAGATTGTTTTAGAATTCTTTTGTAAGTTTGTGATTTGCGTGTTTTACAGATGTGACGGCAGTTGTGACGATGCCTCTGACCCAAAACTCGTCAATACCAATGATGGAAGTAACAAATACGTCTGTAAGTACATAAATTAAATCAAAATAATAATACTCCTTTTAGCGTTTCACTCACTCTCCATCTGCGTGTGACAAATTACACGATAGACAGACAAATTAAACAAAGACTTCATTATTTTTCCTCTCGATTTACTGTTATATATAGTTACTAGCAGCGCCTCGCGGGTTTACCCACTTTATACCCGTTCCCATGGTAGTTCCGGGATGAAGAAAATAGCCTATAACTTTCCTGTTGAATGTGGCTATCTATTACAAAAAGAATTATTCAAATCGGACCAGTAGTTCCAGAGATTAGTCCTTACAAACAAACAAGCAAAGTTATAAACTTTACCTCTTTAAAATATTAGTATAGACTTGTAACAAAGTAATAACCTCGAAATAAAGGCAGGAATAAAACATCAACAAGTTTATAGGGCAGTACATATATGTATGCTAATAAGATTGCATATTCAATCAATGATTACATGTTTCAGATGGTATCATTTCCAGACGACAGTATGCAAGATCCAGCCAAACCTAAAACATCGGCAGTCATATGGAAAAACGAAAACGAATGGACAAACAACGAAAATGTCATGACTCTGCACACATTTTCGAATCTAAACACAGACAGTTCCAAATACGTGAGTGACGATTCAAAAACAAGTATGGACGATATGAATATGAATGACGAGAACATTTATAAAGAGGATAGAGACGCTAACTACAATATGGAGTCTTCGAACTCCTCGGAAAGCAGTCAGTCTATGAAGGAGATTGTGGTGAAGCAGGAGATTGAACCAGCTACCAGTTTGGTGTCAAGTACAACTGCAACAAACCCTCCGGTTAACTCTACAACTGTAGCACAAAGTTTAAGACACCCGGGAAAGAAATCCAAGATGGGGAAGGAGTCTAGTAGGTAAGTTTGGAAAGGATAAAGTACTAAATACCTTCTTGATTAAGGTAGAAAAGTATTAAAGATTTATCTGATTCCTACACCTAACCACAGATTACTAAATGATGAATGGAAAGAACTAATGACTTGGAAGTTTCACTGTAATTTTCTGTAAGTTATCAAATTAAATCCTTAAGTAACTCAGCCAGACATAAAAGCTATTATGTTTGCGCTACTAAAGTTCTATCACTTTCTTAATCATTTCCTCCCAGTGTCCTTTAGTGACTCATGTTTCAATATAGTGTGTATGCATTCTGTACTTTCTCCTTGGTCTGTCACAAATATCATCTTAAATACTTCTACGGAAGTATACCGCAATACTAATAAGGGGTATTTTACATACAAAGTACTGAAAGCTTTGCATTGCACACAAGAAACAATATTTAAATCCTCATTAAACATCTGCCCAGAAGTCGGAGTTCGAACAAGGTCCCGCCGGGCGCAGTGAACCTGGAGCGCAGCTATCAGATCTGCCAAGCGGTGATTCAGAACAGCCCCAACCGCGACGCGCTGCGGGGGCAGCTGCGCCCGCCGCCCGCGCTGCTCACCCGCGTGCCGCGCACGATGCGCCCGCACCCGCCGCCGCCCGTGCTCTTGAGACAGATGCCTGTCTCTGTAATGCAGCATAATGAGGTAATCTATAATATAACTATTAATCGCTGAACGTGTTGTTAAGCGCAAATCTCGAGAGCAGCTAAACCGATTCGCTTATTATTTTTTATAATATTCCTTGTAGTATGAGGATGGTGCTTACGGAGAGAAAATTTTAAAAAATTGCCTGTAATGTTTAAAAATCTCCGGGTGAACTACCTCAGCCTAAAGCACACAATTTAAATAGGTTTTAGCCATTGTTTCACAGTATGATTAAGATCTTTATACAAGATCTCAACTGCAGGTTAAATATCTTTCCTGCAGAGGTTATCATATAGGTGCTGTGACTTATAATTATAAATCATCACGCATGCCTAAATATAATGGGGTCATACATACATGAAATTATCTCTTTTTAATCAACATAATGGATTTTGATATGGTTTAACCACGAAGCTGTTTTAGCTTCGTGGGTTTAACCATTGGGGCCTGTTGTGTCCTAACCTCGCTGAAGTTATCAAATCAGTACAGTGAGTTCAGCAAAATCACCTCACTTTCCTGAAGCATCACACATACCTATCTCTGCTGCATAATATAAAACCATCTTGATATAAAGCACCCAATGAATATTGAAACGGTTCAATTTAATTATTTATTGATTACTGATAAAGTTATTTGGATGTTACAGATAAACGAGAACAGATCAAACAATGTTGGTCAATATATTCTTGTACAAAGAACTCCAAACGTAGCGCCCCGAGCGTCTAGCGCACCGCCGGCAAACCCCAACTCTAATGTCGTAAGTTAAAAGCAATCAAGTCAGTTAATCTTAACTTCTCTTTGTACTGATTGATACCTTCAGTAAGATGTCTATAGCCTTACGTTGGATTTTTTTCAGAGATACTCTATTGTTAAATTAAGTTATGACCATAGGCTCTTTGCACGTAATTACATTTCAAATATCTGCGTTATTAAATATAACTTTCTGTGTATATTGAAATTTTATTTGAGGGTCATATAGAATACATTGTTATTTTTTAAATTTCAGAGTGTTGCCAGATGTAGAAGCGTGGGGGCGGACGACCCGTGTGTATGCAACCTCCGCGCTATGATCCTTTGCAAGAAGTGCGGCGCTTTCTGCCACGACGACTGCATTGGCTCGGCTGAGTTATGTCTAACTTGCTTAATACGCTGACAACTATACTCTTGCCATAATGGACGTCGAATTAACAGTATACAAGTTAAGAAGACTGTGTTACATCGACAAGTGATTTGTGTTTAAATCTGTTGTAAAAGCAAACATTGTTGTGTTAGGCAATGGAACTTATCAGTGCTTTCTAGGCTTCGTATATCGCACCTTAATCTTTTATCTGGCATGAGCGAGTGTTAATACAAAATGCTGTATTTTTATTGGTTGGTTATTTGAAATTCACCTTTTCCACCAATCAACATGCGGTATTTTTCCTTATAATATTTTATTGTGCGCTCATGTTAAGTATAAAGGGACTGTAAAGTAATACACAATATTATACCACATTATTTTGGTCCCTAATATAAAGTATAGTATAAGATCTTTTAGTGTAAGTTTGAATGGGTTGGCAGCTGTAAATGGTAAACGGTTGTAAGGAATGGTGGTGCTATATGTATGATCGTAATGTTTGTATCTTTGTGACTGTATCTGTTAAAGGACTACACACACACTAAAGTACAGTTGGTGACAAAAGTCGACGATTAATATTACAATAAAATCATCGATGCAACTGTGCGTACTAACCGGCGTAAAACAGTTGCTGATGGGTTGACGACTTGGTGTATAGTCCTTTATTGACAAACTGAATCATTAGAATTTTATTTTATTCAAGTTTCAATTGAGAAACTTGTATATCAATAAAATTCAGGTGTTTTAGCCTTTGTATGTTTTATATGTAATCAAATCACCTTATCCATTGCAAATTATGTAAACTCATTTTCATTATATTGTTCATGGAATATTAATTTAGGATTCGGTATATTCGTCACTTCGACGCATTGTGTAGATCTTGTGTCGTATTTGCTCTGTCCATAGTGTCTTTAATTCTCCGTGCTCATTTTTTATTTAATATCTTACGTTTACTAAATCTATTTAAGACTATAGTGATTTTCAATTATTTATTATAAAGGGGTTGCTTTTAATATACGTATAAATGTTGTACCTAGATATATTTGTTTTTACCCTATTGCCGAAAGAGGGTATTTGCTTTCATGTTGTATAATTTTTATATGTACTTTTTAAGTTGATAAGTTTTGCGCATCCATCATAAAATATCGTATTAGTTTAGATTATTTCATGTTGATTCAGTTTTTATCTAGGTATATAGATCTGAATGGCGATAAACATTTGTTGCTAGAGTTGCTGAACAAATAACCCAAAAAGATTTTCGGCTGCAATTATTTTAACATACAGTGATCACCTCTACAACACACTTTATTGCCGAGCAAGCTATAAACGTGTTCCTTGTACATTTCCAGCAAACAAAAGTGTTTGTAAATAACATGAATATTGGGCTGTTCAAACTTATTCGTTTTTAAAGATCGAGTGTGTATCCGCCTTTATATATAAACCGCTAAATACTTAGGGTTACTTTTTCTTCGTGTCTAATGTCATAGCGAACGAAAAATACATTTCTTTTTGTATAATCCTGATCAAAAGATTATTCATTACTTTTCTATGTGAATCCTCCTCACTGTATTGATGATATTCATTGAGTGAAAGGTCTGTCGTATAATTGGATTTGACATAACATGTTGTTGTTGCATTCTTTGATTGTGCGTAAATTATTATTAATTTATAACGCGGTACAGTTTTGTTCCACCAATGTATTATGTAAATATCGAATTATTTTAATTTATGTATCTTTAAAAGTTTAGTATTTAAGGCTAACAATTACAATTTGCCATTATAAAGTTATGTTAAGTTTTTAATATTATTTCTTTACTTGTAAGTTTACGCGTAACCATTTCTCTAGTTCTTAGCCACCATCTGTTTAACATATATTTTTATATTTATAAGTGTAAATATATTTATTAAGAAGGCTGATGCTGAATATATGATAAGTTACTATTCGTAAGATATTTAAAATTTTATTTTATTATTATTGCACTAATGACACTAAGTTAAAATTAATAATAAGAATTGACTATTAGGGTTTAATTTCAGAAAAAATGGTTTACAATTAAAATAATTTTTAATTTGCAGTTGTTACATTCTTTTGTTGTTAAGACAGATTCATATACAAAAATCCTTGATACTTTCGGATTGAGTATTTTGAAACGATTTTATTTATTGTATTTAAATGTAAGTACATATATTCAAATGAAGTTACATTAAATAAACATCTAATGGTTCCCACAGTATTGCCTTATAGCAAAACAAATCACTTTAGTATTTATAAATGATTTGTTGTATAAAATGTTGCTCATTCTGTTATCAGATTATCACAAATTAAATGTACATTAGAGAGTACACGTATTTAAACATAGAGTTATATTCAATATGCTTCTATACATAATCAATATATAACCCAGGAAATATATGGAAACCATAAATTGATCTATATATATAGTTAACAGTTAATAGACTACAACATAGTTTTATCACCAGTGGCGGGTCCAGGGGGTTATGGCTCAAGCCTATCCCCGAAACCATGAGAGTCCTTCTATTACAATATGTTTGCCTTAAACTGACCAGCCCGTCTAACACGCCGAAAGTGTCATAAGGCGACGAGACATGATATGATAAATAAATACTGTGATACATTGGTGGGAAATTTGAAATCCAAATTTTCCACCTATCAATTTATTTATTTATTTTATCATGCCTTGTCGCCTTCTGTCAGGTTCGCTGTGCTTGGAGGGCTAGGGTCAAGCCCCCCAAACTAAACTCCTGGTTCCGCCCCTGTTAATCATTGAAATAAAATTAAAAAGGACTGCTATAGTTTTGTTACTTACGGCTCACAATATAACGATGTTTTGTAATCAAAGTAATCACATATTGTTATCTATTGGTATTTACTTCTAGTTTGAAGGACTTTCTCTAATAAAAAATATGTTCTAAGTACTTACATTTTTTTATTTAATTTTCTTCCTACATTATATTTACTTGCGTGGTTGAAAATTCTAATTTACTTCGTAATATTTACCGTTTAATAATTAAAACTTAGTTTTACGTTTTGCCGCATAATACGCGGATACTTTACATTAACTCAAAAGTAGATATTTATGAAAATTATTCACTACTACTAATTCTGCAATAAATTGGAAGGACTATTCTAGATCTACATCAACGTCCTTGTGAAGTGACCAACTCAGACCCTTACAAACGTCAAATCAAAATCTTGGACCTAAAACTACTGTCAATATTGACCCTCAAAGAGCCTAGGCACCGGCCGTATTTCCCTGAAAACTAGGTATTGGAACGAAGTTCCTTATCGCGCGTTGCGAAAGGGGGCTAGACGGAAAAAAATTGTACCTAACGACATTTTTTAGGCCAGAGCCCTCTCTGGCCTAAAAAATGTCGTTACCATTTTTTTATATATCTAGCTTGCTTTCTATAAGATAGAGAGAGAGAGACAGACAGAGAAACTTGCGCACGCCAGAGAGAGACAGACAGAGAAACATGCGCGAGAGAGACAGACAGAGAACCTTGCGCACGCCAGAGAGAGACAGACAGAGAAACATGCGCGAGATATCTGTCTGTCTCTCTCTGGCGTGCACATGTTTCTCTGTCTGTCTCTCTCTCTCTATCTTATAGAAAGCAAGCTAGATATTTTCGTTTCGTCTTTCTATTTCGCATTGAACAGTGTGGTGTCGCGACGATTATTTTTGTTGATAATAAATAAACTTCGTTTCATCCGGGTGTCCCTTGACACCTCTAAGTTTTTTATTATTTTTCGCCTCTAGTTACATCCAATAGAACGGGATTTTCAGCCAAATTCCATTCTATAAAGCGTTAACTTTATCGTAGGAATACTTTGTAGCTAGGTTTTTTGTCTTTGTATCAGACAAACCATTATGGTATTGCATTGCAATTGCAAACCCAAAATAAGTATCTAAATGGGTAATGGTTTATGCCGGGTATTGTACTTGAGGTGTTCGTACAGTTCGTACTTCTATGGCATAATGCTGTTTATCTATGGTCTCCGAATTATAAAAATTTTCGCGTCCGTGGAATTTTATTTTAGAAACGCCATAAACTCGGGCGATCGCATTGGATCTGTGCATTGGATCCACGATTGGATCGCATGGCGAATGTCTATATAGCGAATGTTGACTTTCATCTTCATTCATTCAATCTCAATGTCAAATTTATTGTTCAATCAATTTATTCATTCGTTGTTCAGTTTTCTCTTACGTTTCGTTGCGGGTGGGTGTGTTTCTCTTCTTGTCGAAGCAGTAATTTATCGTTACTAATTATGTAGATTTTCTCCTTCTGTTGTTAATGGCAAATATTGTGATAGAATAAAATAAAAATGTCGACAGTTTTATTAGCTGTTATCGCAGTGATACTGTGTGTATTGTTTCGTATTCTGAACGTTAACAGCCAGCCTCAGAAACCTGTGATCTACGGCAAAGATAAAAGCTTTATCGAAAATATTTTGTTCATTACACCTTTCTTGAGTGAGCCGTAAGTGTTTTTATTCTGTTTTTATGTTTTTAAATTATAGATTTCCGTTTATATGAGGACCTATCGTGCGACAATCATCGGAATCTTATTGATGATGTCATAATATTTCGATAGCCGTACTGATTCATCAAAATAAAGCGGCTTTGATCTTCTAATGGCTATTTTTTTGTACACCTATTACTGAAACATGCATTTTTTGTTGATAAATATCTAGGTTACAATTTTTCTCGAAACATCAGCTGTATAATACTTGCATCTACGCGGTATTTTGATACTTTTACCGAGAAGAGATAGCTTGGGGCATTTCACAATCTAGAAAACTCTATCGGCTTAAACTATTGTTTGATTGCAAATTGCAATGCTATTTTATTAGCATACGCTTTGAAATTGTACTATTTTGTTAGTAAATAAACAAACAAATTAAAAACGAAACATACAAGCTACTATTGAATATTTTAGAAAAAGAAACAGGTGTAACAATTTTACATTGGCACCAGAGCAGCGTAAATTATTTTACAACTAGCACCGCCTTGCGGTTTTACACGCGTTACGTTATGCCCGTTCTCGGGGAAATTTCTAGATTAAAAATAGCCTTTAACCTTCCCATTAAATGTGGTTAAGCGTTACAAAGAGAATTATTAAAATCGGATTGGTAGTTTCTGAGATAAGCGCATACAAACAAACAAAAATCAAACTCTTCAGCTTTATTTTATTAGTATTAGATAGATAAAAAACTGCTAATCACTACATAGTATAAAATAAAGTCGTCTCTGTTTCGTGTCTGTTTGTCTGTATGCTTAAATCTATAAAATTACGCAACGGATTTTTGTAATAGGTAGAGTGATTCAAGAGGAAGGTTTTTATGTAAAAAAAATCCCGAAATTCCCACGGGAACGGGCACAACGCGGGTAAAACCGCGGGGCGCTGCTAGTAGTATATAGATATTTATTGATGGAATATGAAATAATCAATTGAGCTTCTTAATATTTTTTAGTATTTAAAACACATTTGATATTTATCCTTATATACATTATATTAACGTAATTTCTTTCTTGTCCACAGTTACATACCCACCCGACTATGGGGTTTCAGTGGCCATGTCCAGACTATTCTTCACAGTCTCATTGGTCGAGTCCGATGCCCCTGGCCTATTGGTGGTCGCATATCTCTAGTGCTGCCCGATAAGTCCACACTCACCTATGACCTGTACGAGCCAGTGGGATCCGAACATGAAGGTAATTAACCTGGTTATTTTGATTTCCTTGTTTTGATGGCTTTTGTCTTCATTGTAATTGGGTGAGAGGGGTTCTATTGAATTGGATTTAGTTTACAATATGCATCATATAATAAGTACTACTTATGCTTATCGATTTTTCATTCAGTATCTCAATGTGCTCAGTGGAAGATCCAGAGAGAAATGCCTAAGGGATTCCAACTTTTAAAAATAGATATATTTTTCTAAAATAAAAAGAAGTTAACAATACTTCCATACTCATTTAATATAGGAGAAGATTTTTCCCTGTCTAACAAAATGTCTGGGAACGACCAACAAAATCTGGGAAAATAATGTAATTTACTTTTACTTTCACAAGGTTTATTTTAGCGTAATAAGGGTTGAACCTCCTCTAAACGAAAATCCTTACCCTAACAAAAATAAAACCCTGATCAAAAATCTGCCACTAACTAAATCATTAAGGTTGGCGACTGACCTATTCTGAATGAATTAATGAATCGCCAATAGACATAATATAGTAGGTCATCCATTAAAATCAATACATAAATATGTTAACATCCCATTAATAATACATTTGCCCTATTTATTTATACTAGCTGTCTACTTTAAGAATATGCTGATTTTCAGTGAGCATCTTACTGATTATCATAGTACTAAATGATCCATACTCAGTCTTATAATTTCCCTATGGTGGATAAAAAACCCACTCTTACAATTATGCGAGTGCTATGACTAAGTGCCGTACTCAGAGTCGTCCATAAAATCGACAATTTACTATTAGACGTAATTTTTCATACATTTAATGTAAAAATCACTCATTAAATCCTAAATTGTGAGGATAGATGTATGTTTGCTACTCTTTCACGCAAAAACTACTGGACAGATTTGGATGAAACTGTACAGTAATTTAGTTTATACATCAGAATAACATATGGGATACATTTTATCCCGAAATTCCCGTGGGAGCGGGTACAACGCGGCTAACAACCCGGGACGCGGCTAGTCTCTAATAAGGATAAGCATTGGACGTCTTATAATATGAACATTGAGATGAAAGTTTTATTTAGAGTTGGTAAAGTGATTTGTTGTACGGGTATAACACTGTTTGCAGAGAACAATCTATAACAATATCTCGGCACAATGGGTGACATAGGTAATGCTACACGTGAAGCTGTGTGTAGACATTTGCATAAAATACATAACATACATCATTGGTGTATTTATAGCACTATAGTCACTCGAAACAGTTTACATAGGTACATTATCTAAATTTTGGTTCAAGTAAAATCGTGATATCTTTTTCATTTTATTATCTGGTACTCTTTATTTTAACTTCTTAATGTCATTGCTCATATAACGCACTAACTACAGCCGTTCGTCATTTAGGATGACGTCATCGTATCTCTTATCATTTTGTTAAATACCGTCTCAATGGTACTCGCTATGCGCGTGTTTGTATGAAATACAGACTTCAGAAAATGATTAAAAATGACACGCGGGACGATGCTGATCGGATTCCAAGCGTATGAGAGGTGACCTTAAACCATCTAACCCTTGTCGATCAAGATATCGATATAATGTCAAGATCATCTTTGGAGCTCTAGTTTAGGAACTAGGATTCCATTTTTCGCCAATGCTAAACGGGTTTTGATGTTTTTAATGAACTGGATAAATACTAGATAGACCTTTCTTTTGAATTTGACTCCTAGTTATTCCGAAAGTATTTATTAACTGATGTAAAGTGGAAGCATGTCGCTAGGAATCAATATTTAGAATAATTACAGGTGTTTTTATATTCTTAGAATTATGATTTTGTGACTCATACTATGTTGAATGCTTAATGTATTTAGGAATGATATAATGACTGAGTCAATAACCGGCCTGCATAAAGGTTGAAACGATGTAATTTTTAATTTTGGCAATCAATTTATTTTATTCTTAAAGTTTTCATACAGCTAGAGAAACAAATTTAACTAAACCATCTATAGATACTCGTATAAAGGAACATAGATACCATGTTAGAATGAAATAAAGCAGCGCCCAGCCGTTTTACCCGCGTAGTGCCCGTACCCGTAAACAATTCGGGATGAAAAATAGCCTATAACCTACCCGTTGAATGTGGCTATCCATTGCAAAAAGAAATATTCAAAGCGGGCTGGTAATTTCCGAGATTAGCTCGAACATACAAACAAACAAACAAACTTAAAAATTTTACCTCTTTATAATATTATGTAGTATAGATTTTATTTCATTTGTTTAATATGTCTTCAACATTAGTTTGATATATAAATTAACTAGCCGCGCCCCACGGTGTTACCCGCGTTGTACACGTTCCCGCGTGAATTTCGGGATAAAATGTATCCCATGTGTTATTCTGATGTATAACCTATATTACTGTAAAGTTTCATCCAAATCCGTTCAGTAGTTTTTGCGTGAAAGAGCAACAAACATACATCCATACATCCATACATACATCCATCCTCACAAACTTTCGCATTTATAATATTATAGTAGGATAAATTAATATCGCAAACCTACAAACTACCTACACTACATATAAACGTCTTTATCATACGAAAGGGCGCTTAGACATTTAGATAAAGGCACTAATTCCACCTAACAATATTACTGGGTATTACATACGACTATAAGAACACACCTTTTCAATTACACAATGCCTCATGGGTAGATAAAGAGTAATAATACGTTATCAACTTACTTAGCGAGTAATACTTTACGTCGGTACGATATGAGACGGGAAAAGTACATACAGTTTACTATAAGAGTACTATAGTAAGTTCTACTATAGTATTTCAAGGCATTCAGTCAAGGTAACAGACGTAATCATCATTAAGATTTTTCTGCCATCTTTTCCATATTCCAACTTCCTAACCAGCTTCCGTGCTCTAGATGACCTTCAGAGTCTGCACGTTTATGAACTGTACGTCTCGATAGTCCATTTATTAATTAAACTGGTCGCATTGTCTCCCCTTTAACCTATATTAATTTACGTTCGTTCAATGTGCGATTTCCTTCCCATAAAGGATGCTGGCAGACTTGTCATACCTACCTAATGATAGTAAGCTATCTGTCTTGTCATCAGATAATATATCTTATGTAAGATTGTACGATTGCATTGTTTCACCTGTTTATTGAATGAAATATGAATTAGCTGACCGCTACCGTGCTTTGGAGGGCACGTAATGCTGTCGGTCCCGTTTGTTTCAATCGTCAGACCATATCGGAGACCTTTAGGCAGTCTAAGGCTCTGACACCAGGATTGGACACTAACCTTCTCGAAATGAAATAAATGAATTAAGAAATTAATCACTATCCCTCAAACGCAGACTCATGGACATGTGCAATTGTGCATCCTCCCCATCTTGACATACGGAGCGCAAACTTGGTCTTTGACTGAACGTCAGCGGTCCGACCTGGAGGTCTGCCAGCGGGCTATGGAGCGCAGTATTCTCGGCATTAAGCTGAGCGATCGTGTTAGAAACACCATACTGCGCTCTCGAACCCAAATTGCCGACGTGACCCAAAAGGCAGCTAGTCTAAAGTACAACTGGGCGGGACACGTCTGCCGCATGTCGGATGACTGGTGGGCCAAAGTCACCACTCAGTGGGTCCCACAAGATCGGAAACGACGTCGCGGAGGCGGTGGCGAGACGAGCTCGACACCTTCACGAAGGATTGGCCAAATTTAGCACTATCTAGTGGGACAAGACAGGCTGAAAATAAATAAAATAAAAAGAAATTAATATTAATTATGAAAATATCATTACCATATGCTTATAACTAGGTACCCTTGGCTAGCTAGGAAAGGGGTCAATAGAAGGTTATATTTTTTTGATAAAATATTGGGTAGGTGCCTAATATGTTTTCTTGTATGTGTCTTATATATAAGTGATGCGTAGACAGACAGTCTTAACAAATTTCACCAGTTTTACCTGAAATACCATTATTAGAAATTAAATTCGTATAAATATTATATTGTTGGGTGGATTAAATATAGGGTGTTAAATAACTAAGTTTCCCTTGTATGTATATGGTTTCTTTGTAAACCTCAAACTAACGGAAGGTTGATTTTCATTTCCGAGATTTATTCGACACCTAAACTCACTCAATGGTTACTCACCAACATATTAAATACATATAATACTTGCGCCATATATTTCAAGGAACGATCAAAGGAAGGATCTAAGGGAAATAAGATCAAAGATCAATCTAACTGTAGGATCAATAACATAGAGATATTCTGAATAATACAAGATTTATTTAACTTCGCGCTGATTCGTAACGATTGTGTAATGATTAAAAATATACTTGATTGAGAATAATTGCAAAAACCTAACGAAGCCGAACCATGAGCACGTCAGTAATCCTACTTCCTACTAATACCTATTATAAATGCGAAAGTTGTAAGGATGTATGTAAGTAAGTATGTTTGTTACTCTTTCACGAAAAAACTACTAGACGGATTTTGATTAAACTTTACAGTAATATAGATTATACATCAGAATAACACACGGGAAAATTTTATCCCGAAATTCCTGCGGGAACGGGCACAACGCGGGTAACACCGCGGGGCGCGGCTAGTTAGAACTATTGTTCTTATATTATAGCAATATGGAATCAAACTTTAAATAGGTTATCTACATTTTACATCTCCCTGTTTATCTTTAGATAGTATAAACGCTCCCCTGTTCTGTCTGACTGTATTACCTGTATGTTCGCGTTAAACTCCAAACATCTGAACTGGTTTTAATGTGGTAGGTCTCCAACAGACAAATACAAGAACGGTTTTCGCTTACTTTTTGTCTCGGAATCAAACAAACAAAACGAAAATAACTTGTTTAATTTTACGTAGGTCACTGTTCAAGCATTCCGGAGATGTTTCAATATATTCAGAATTTTAGAGCTAACATTTTACACTGATTGTCCAACAGTTTAGATCGCGTCAATCTAGTTCTGCTACTAAATTAGTTACCTAGTACAAAAAAGAACTTAACACATACAGATCTTAATTTTCATATCCACAGTATTCATTCTTCTTCGTCATCGAGTGGATGGTCAACCTGAACAATCCTGGTGTCAGTTATCGAGCCGCCAAAGGCCTCTGACATGGCTTCATATCTAATTTCATTCATACTCGTATCTAAATATCGACTTTATTAAAAGACTAGCTCCGCCCCGCGGTGTTACCTGCGTTGTATCGGTTCCCGCGGGAATTTCGGGATAAAATGTGTCCCATGTGTTATTCTGATGGATAATCTATATTACTGTGAAGTTTCATCCAAATCCCTCCAGTAGTTTTTACGTGAAAGAGCAACAAACATACATCCATCCACACAAATTTTCGCATTTATAATATTAGTAGGATATTTGTTATTTAATCTCGCTTTAAAATCAGTTATTTTCCACCAGACAGCCGTTTATAACGCATTATGTAAAGATTTAGTGCAGCGAAAAATGCGTAAAAGCAGCGGTAACAGGTATGTTATGTCCACTACAAGAATATCAACATTCAACATTTTCTCAATTAGAAAGTCTGCGGTTCATTCATTAGAATAACATACCAACGAATTAGAAGTTCTTTAATTATAATTATGTAAAATTGTAAACATAGAATTTGCGCGTAGTACTCATAATTTGTTTGGAGTGAAGAATTTGGATGAAATGCTGGCCTGTTAGAGCTCCGTAGTGGGACATCATAAGTTACTCCTAAGTTAATACTTTACGATTATCTATTATTCTTCTTATCGAGTTGAGATGGTTATTTTAAGTCAAATGTGTTTAGACTAAAATTTGGCCAGGTCTATTGCACTGGAATTTGCCTTCCAAAGATACTCCACAGTGCAGGAAACGGGGCTGTTTGGACACTGTAGTAATAAGGGTTTTCACGAAAATGACACTTTTGACAGATTTATGGGCCTCACGTCTCAGTGCTGCCGCCTAGTGGGCGTCATTTCAGAAAACCCTCATTGAGAGTGGACACTCGCAGCTATCGTTATCCGAGAAACCCCACCTCTATTACGGTTTTATTGGCATCTTCCAACACTAGTTCGAAGCCTATGTTTTACACATTAAAAGTTATTTAAATGGCATGGCAGATTGAAATATAATAACCATTTTCCCCCTCATTTATCACTTAGTTACATTTACATTTTGGATTCGGACGGTGCGATGATTGTTGTTCTATCAATCATAATAACTTGCTACATTACTTTGCGAATTATGAGCAATATTATTAAACGAATAAGTTACATTACAGACTGCTATAAAAAGAATTATGGTTCTACCCAGTCACTGTCTATCTACTTTCTTAAAATAAATCTAAAGATATTTTTTTTATCTAGGTATAATATGCTTTTAATGATTATTTTTTACTTTGTATCCTAACGTTTTGGATATACTTTTTCAGTTAGCCATCATTAAGTAAATACTAAGGCGGGTGTTAACGTCCGGGGTTGAATAACCTACGGGGCGTACAGTTTTTTCAGCAAATCAGATCAGAGTCTTAATAAAAAGAGGTCTTTGCTCTGAATTTCTTCGGTTCAAAAATCTGGAGCCTAACAATAGATCATTTTACCTTTGCCTTTACTCTATTATACAGTTTTTTATATTGTGATTAATGAATGATATTATAGCGAATGTAACGGGACTGTATCGCGATAGAATATATGTATAACGTGTTTATTAAATTGTACCCGACGTTTCGAGCGGAATACACCACTCGTGGTAGCGGGATGGCTGGAACAGCAAATGTTTTCAGCGTTCACAATATTTTGCCTTTAGTATAATGAGTGCAAATCGTGTGAGTTTAAAAAGTACAATATTATAGCGTTTTGTTTACCACTGAACTCTTAACTATTTCCTAACTAAACCTGACTTCTAAAGTTAATACTTCATAGTTGCCTGGAAGAGACCGTTATAACCGATAAGGCATTGATTGACTCGCTCACTGTACAATTGTTTATAAGAATCATTTGTATGTTTTATAATCAAGTATTTACCTATCAATCTACTTCCTAGGTATTTTCCTCTGGCTCTAGAATCATCTACCTGATTTTTAAAAACAACGTTTCTTATTTCTACCTTGTTATTGTTTAATTGATGTGTATACGTGAAAGAAGCTTCCAAATCCGACTAAATACTTCCTGAAGTTCAAATATAATATAAACAAACTCGGAGTGTTGAGCGATATATTGAGGTTTAGTTTCGTTATTCTATACTACATATTATAAAGAGGATGATTATGAAGAGGTAAAGATTGTCCTTTTGTCCAGTTTTGGTCAGATTTGGTCAGTTTTGGGCCAGTATGGTAAATTTTTCAGTGGTAATTTTACGAAACTATCTGATTCAAAAGAATCTGCACTCGGCAGCATGGCCTAGACAAGTTTTTTAGGGCACAATTTAAATATTCTTTATAAAGTAATGTTGCTTAGCTTATTTAAACTGTCATACAGTTAGATGCTGTTAGTAACAGCATTAGATAGTCATTAACGAAATGTGTCATACGCGTTCACGGTCGTTAAAATTATTATAGAGAGACGAAAGAAAAGTGTATAGCGACAGTGGAAAATTACTTGCTTAAAGTAATTCGAGTAAAATTTGACGACAAACTTCTTATAAGAAGCCATAATAACGTTGTTAGAAAGCTTACTGAACAAGTGAATTAAGTCGATCCTACATTGATTGATGAACGTTCTCGAAATTAGCTGTTACAAGTTCCAAGGATATCAATTATGCTTATAGTATAAAGACACTTATTTTCCGTCCATTTTAGCAAGGACGTTTTACTTCAATACTTTTCAGACTATTTCACTATTAGAGACAAATTGAGACAATACAACATGACAATTTCATTATCTCTGTGATATACAATTGTTGAAAATCTCTGCTATTTATTTATTTATATGAACAGTGGATAATTCCATAATGGTGCTATTTCACAAGAGCAACTTACTATGCAACGATGGCATGTGGCATCCACCAATCATATTAAATGTAGGATAGCAATGAAACTTTGCTCTATATAGCGTCACCTATTAGCGTCACGCCAATAAACAGCAAAGATTTTTCATAGAACCGTCACTTCCACCATAAATCTTTCAGCTGATATTAAAATCTATTTCCTTCTACAGACGACGTGACGGTAGCCATCTGTCCCGGCATCGGCAACACATCTGAGAGTGTTTACATCCGGACGTACGTCCACTACTCACAGTGCCACGGCTACCGTTGTGCCGTGCTCAATCACATTGGAGCCCTCAACAGTGTACCGGTAACCGGCAACCGAATATTCTCGTACGGTGAGTCATACATAGTATAACTTCTACATTACCTATTTGTGTTAGTGGTTATTTTGTTTACTTGGAGTGTTTGATCTGTCCATACTTTATAGCTGTACTCAATGTTTTACACATGTAGTTGCCGTGAGGATGTCAGAATTAAAAGTAACCAAATGTTGGCATCGCATCTTCAAATATTGTTAAGCCGAATTTTATCTTAATCGTGTGGTTTTGCAGTGAAAAGTAGTTGCCGTGAGGATGTCAGAATTAAAAGTAACCAAATGTTGGCATCGCATCTTCAAATATTGTTAAGCCGAATTTTATCTTAATCGTGTGGTTTTGCAGTGAAAGCGTAACAGAGAGACTTTCGCATAATATTACTTAATTTGATAATTTTGAACTATGAAGGA
The DNA here is from genome assembly GCA_963082685.1 of Cyclophora albipunctata. Lineage (NCBI taxonomy): Eukaryota > Metazoa > Arthropoda > Insecta > Lepidoptera > Geometridae > Cyclophora > Cyclophora albipunctata. Next base: position 7,886,320 of record OY720115.1, on the reverse strand, counting down.
TACATTATGAAATTAATTTCGTATAATTAATGAGGAAAGGTACTAAACCAATATTGAAAAGAAAATAATTTGTTTGATTGTTATACATAAACTCCGCGAAAACAAACTGGAAAGCTGAAGTGCCTACTTGGAATCGAACGGCATAAAATCGAATTACTTGGTCGAAAACTTGACACTTGACAGGCCAAAACGAGTTACTTGCTCCAGTTACGATGAGCCGAATTTCAAGATCATTTGTCAGTCTCGTTGTTAACCCCGTCCCATACCGGATTTCAATCGGCCGAATCCCTTTTCCCGGCCGTAACAATCGCATCGAATTATACTTGGGTCTATTTACTGGGACTCCTTTCTCCTTGTTTGTTAGAATGATATTAATGTACTGGAATTTTGTAGAAAACTGGTTAATTACTTATTTATTTATTTCTTTGCATATTGATTATGCCATCTCGACTCTATGAGAAAAATAATTATAACAATTACCGTACTGCCAATTAATGTAGTCGGTTCAATTTATGAACGTTAAGGTTTTGGTACGATCGTTCGTGTGTCTGATCATTTTGAAAGGACTTTCACTGACGACATCTGGTTTTTATCCCGAGGGAAAGTAAATACGTTGATTGTGGGAAAAATGCAGTGCGCTGTTAGTGTTAAGACAAACACTGCAATCATTATTTATTTTATGATCAGCGCCTCGCGGTTTTACCCGTGTTGTGCCTGTTCCTGTGGGAATTTCGAGAATTTTTATACATAGAAACCTTCCTCTTGAATCACTCTATATATTACAAAAAAAAGCGCGTCAAAGTCCGTTGTGTACTTTAATAGTAGTTTATGCAACGTCATATAAAGAAGGGTATTAAAACACGAGTGTGAGTTTATGAAACGAGCGCAGCGAGTTTCATAATAGTAACGAGTGTTTTAATACCCGTGTTATATGCAGTTGCATACACTACTTTATCTTCACTATTTAATGCAATTAATCAAACAAAATTTTAAAAACAAAACACATTGCGAAACATTAAATTCACGCGTAGGTACGTGTATTGTCACAGTGAACTTGCCGCTATTAAAATCTAACCAATGAGAGCGCAGCTGCGCGTAGGGCCAATCAGGAGCGAGCGAGATCTTACCAAAGAGTTTTGTGTATGTAGTTTCGACGAAATTTTCACGTATAACCCAACTATTTTCAAAAGCCAGCCTAATATCAAAATTTTATACAACTAGTATGAGGATTTTGACATAAGGCTCGCCAGGTTAATTGGTCGCGTTATAATGATGTTATAATGTTAAATTATAATGATATTATAACATCATGTGCAATTGCTTAAATTGAGTGTTTTAGTTGCCTGCGCTATAACAGTAGTAATTATAAGTCAAGTATTGGAAACATAAGTAGAATGTTACAACATTAGTGTAGATAAAAGATATTAGCATACATAGGGACAGACAGACAGACAGCGGAAAGCGACTTTGTTTTATACTATGTTTGAATATTAGAAGTGAAGGTTAAGTTAGATTTCCACAATAATTGTTAAGTGTTCTTCTATGAAAGTTTTATCGACAAATGTTGATTGTGAAAGTCTAATGTAGAAAATTAATCTATATTATGTATGACTATAAGTTTGTCCTTACGTTTTCATTATAAGTAGTACATTTATGTCTGCTAGATAAAGTTATTATTTACTAAGTTCTTCTAATAATACTCGTCCGTAGATAAATAAGACGGTTAACATATGTCTCAGAATTGTTCCATAATTCACACCAATGACTCGGCATTTGTTAATTTTATTTACCCAATAGCAGCGCCCCGCGGTTTTACCCGCGTTGTACCCGATCCCGTGGGAATGGATGAAAAGTAGCCTATAACCTTCCCGTTGAATGTGGCTATCCATTACAAAAAGAATTATTCAAATCGGATTAGTAGTTCCTGAGATTAGGGCTTTCAAACAAACAAACTCTGCAGCTTTATAATATTAGTTATCATAGATGATGTTATTATATCGTGATTACGCCTAATCCTCCTTACCGTACTGATATCTTCGGCGAGATGAGAGGTCTTTGCCCAGCAGTGGGACATTTCAGGCTTTTTAATATCAACTAATTCAAAGTCACAAAAACATAAACTTTACAGCGAAACAACCTTAATGACCGAAAAACTATAACCTAATCTATTAAATATTGATCAGCATTTTGTATTACTAAACAATCTATGCAACGATTACAAATTTGATCGATTACTGCAGCATTTATACATAGAAAATCTTCGTAAAAAATGTAAGAATGTTTATTTCCTTATCGCAAATTCCAAGTGATTGGTACTTTATACTATGCCGGTATCAAAAATTACATCACGCCACAAATTATTTACTAGGTATGTAATCGGAAATTCGTGAACGATTCACGTGTTATTACTAATTTCAACACTAGAGCCATATAATTATGGGTCATTTTACAACTAGGTTATTTATAATGTACTAGAAGTGACCTTCGGTTTCGCTCACGTAAAGTTCGTTCTTCCCGGGGATAGTTAGGAATTATAATCTTTTATTAAAGGTTAAGGTAAAAACTTCTTGTCTGCTTGTCTGTCCCGGTTATTTCAATCGATTATATCACTATGTCGGAGGCGTTAAGGCGATCTAAAAACTATGTCATTAGGTTATGGTTTCCATCTAAATCCTTCTATCCATTTAAGCGAAAATAAGTGACTAATTTACACGTACTGTACACACACACTATCCACACTATCATATTTTTAGTAAGCCTATCTATTAACATGACATTAAATTAAGATAAGATTACCAGGAAGTTAAGCCGTGTTGTGAACGAAAAGCAGCGCTCCGTGGTTTTGCCCGCGTTGTGCCTGTTCCCGTGGGAATTTCGGGATAAAAAAATACCCTATAACCTTTCCGTTGAATGTGTCTATCCATTACAAAATGAATTATTCAAATGGGATTGGAAGTTTCTGAAGATAGTGCGTTCAAACAAAAAAACAAAATCAGCTGTATTATATTAGTTTAGATCACAGGTATAGATAGATAAGCTAAGTAATATTCTTGTTACATTATTATAATACAGAGTCCATTATTCTTTTATCATTGTCGTACGATTGCCGGCACGTTCGCCAACGATTAATGATTTGATTACGTTAGTCTTAGCTGCTCTTTAATCAGCTGGTAGGTTGCTTACCGGAAATGTTGATCGATTAGCACCTATTACAGAGGGCATTCTTTGGAACCTTCCTCTGCTAAATGTTAGGTTATAAACATAGTAAAATATAATAGGCTAGTTTAGTATAGAAACTTACTGGAATAATGTACACAATCAGTAGAGTAAAATGAGGAGAGCTAAGTGTGAGTGTATAGTGAATAACTCCAGCGACTGGTGGTCTCAAATCTAAGCCATGTGCGGAAAGTGAACTCTTCGATGAGAAGAGTGGCCTTTGCCCAGCCGTGGGATATTACAGGCTATTTTTTTATTATAAAAGTATTAGCCTGTAATTTAGGGTCTAATCTAATCTTACTGAAGATCATCAGGACAAGTTAAGCGGTTAAGATGATTCCGTGCTTCGGAGGGCACGTTAAGCCGTCGGTCCCGGTTACTTTCTACGGATAGTAGTCGTTACATGAGCCACGTCAGAGGCCTTTGGCGGCTCAATAACTCTGACACCAGGATTGGTCAGGTTGACCGTCCACTCGATGAAGAAGAAGAAGCGGTTAATCGCCATTAAATCGTGAAACAAACTTGCTAAAGCATAGATATTTCATAGCAACCAAAAGCCGCTATATCCTCGATATTGTTTTGTTTATTAGCCAACAATTTATCCAATTAAAGCTTGTCTATGTTGCCCGTTTCATCGGAATCGTTTAAGGAAAACGCGACAGGAAAATGATTACTCATGATAGGGAAAATGTTTTTATTTCTCCAAATAAGATATGCATACACATACATATGTATACGAGGTTTTGATATAGATTAGTATGAAGACATAATTGTGTACACATTGGGGCTTATTAATAAACGCGGTGTAATTAAAACATTGTTATACTGTGTTTTCTCACTTTTGCTCTTCGGAAAATTGCGTATGTCAAAAAGTGACAAACCATTTGATAGCTAAACTGTTCTTAATACGCGTTTATATATGGCCTCTGAGATCCTAATACTCGTATGTAGGTTAGTATTATGACTTTCGCTCATCGAGTAGATAACAAGTAAAATATTATTACTTTTGTCAGTCTACTAGCGAACGGCCTGAGCTTAGCTCTTATTTACTCATAATTTAATTACCATACGAATTCCAGGATACCAAAAACAGAATTCTTTATTGACTCTGTATGTTAAAATCTCGCCCATTTTAAACAACTATCTGTTGTAAAAACCGCATGAAAAACAGTTACATATGTACTTTTTAAGAATAGCGCGAACATCAGACTGATGACTCGGTGATTTACTAACCTAACCTAAATCTTCATAACTATGTAAAGCGTCCGCGAGACGATCAAGTGCACTTGACAAGTCTACGGGCTTGAAGTGAATATTGATCGTTTACAGCGTTGACTTGACAATTCCCGTCAAGTATCTACGTGCTGGACATGACTTGACAATAATTTTGATGATAACTTGACAACAAATTTGAACCAACTTGAGCTTGATGCGACTTGACGCGACTTGACAAGTTTTATTCATTTGCGACTTGTCAAGTGCACTTGATCGTCTCGCGGACGCATAACAAATATGTAGTTGCTAGGTACGTTGTCAGTTCTTATAGTGAATGAGATATCATGACTATCATGCATGAGTCATGAAGTAACCCGCGGTTTATTCCACATTTCACTACATAGTATAAAATAAAGTCGTCTCTGTTTGTCTGTATGCTTAAATCTTTAAAGTTACGCAACGGATTTTGATGCGGTTTTTTGTAATAGGTAGAGTTATTTAAGAGGAAGGTTTTTATGTAAAAAAAATCCCGAAATTCCCACGGGAACGGGCACAACGCGGGTAAAACCGCGGGGCGCTGCTAGTAATACACAATAATTGACCTTGTTTTTATGGATACAGACAGACTCCTTACTTAACTAAAAGGATGGTGTAAGTGCTGGGTAAGCATTATTAAAAGTCCTGGTAAACAGTAATGTCCTTAATACTAAAATATTCCATAAAATATTTGCTTCTATCTAAAACTAAAAGTGTTTTTTATTTGTCTGTCTGTATTAATGTCTAGAACTGTCAGACGGATTTGTAATCGGCAAAAATCTTTGGGAAACCTACATTGTGGGTTAAACGTTAGAGCGAAGCAAGTGCTTGTCATCTCGGATGGAATAACCTGCTTAGAGACTTATTAAATGTACTAAATTTAAGCTTAAATAATATGTTGGTTACGTTCAATAACAATTGTTTAAACATTGACATATTTGTTTAAATTTTAGTCATGTATTCTGAATATTTATATCTATGACTAATACATTAGTTAGTAATTACTCGTGCCTACCCACTCGAAAATATTCCATTGGAAGGATCAAGGATTTAATAATAGGATTTGCGAAATCAAAGAGTACCAAATGTCAATGAATTTGTTACAACGCGATTTTCAATGTCAAATATTGATAATGAATTTTTATTATGCAACTATCATACCTATGCTTGCATCATACGTGCATAATTAACAAAATCAGGTATGAATTTTAAAATAAGTTAACCTTGGTCTTGCGTTGGTCACAGACTTACTAACTAGCTATTGTAAACACACTGTATATCATGTTTGTCTACACCTATAATCTCACTGTTGGTATTAGGTAATATTGTAAACAAGGAAGGCAGTGAGTTATTTCCTCTGTACAATGAATGATCCAAAAACATGATTTCAGTATTTTCAGCGTGTCATTTAGCACTTCTAGTATTTCTTGCCAAATTCTAGCTATATTCATATTTCTGAAGATTATATTCATAAAAAGATTAGCCTTTAAGTACGACTGCAAGTCAAGGTCTTCGCATATCACTGAAGATTACGCTTGCATACGAGTATGTTGGTTGATGATCTCATTCCTATTCATAAATATTTTATCAAAGATTTTATACGGGCTAATGACGGCGAAGACTTTTTAAACTTTTACGATTTGAACAATTACTTTGTATTAATGTACACGGGTTTTTCACCGTAAAAGGCAAGTCATAATATTGAGGGCGTATTATCAGAGAGCGGTTTTATAATCAGTAACTTACTTCTTATAAAACTTTAACTTGATACCGATATTCCAATTACGAGTAGACCGCAGTTAATGTTACCTCAAACTACATAACAAAAAGTTATCATTAAATAAATTAGGTAACTATAACAGATACGAAGGGTTACGTATCCGTTTGATTGCTCTCATTAACTAATCATTAGTTAATCGCGTCGTTTAGAGTTTGTTCAACCTTCAAGGTATATATTATTGAAGTAATTTTACGAACGCTAAAGTTTGTCTGTTACGCTTTTGCGTCTTAACTGCTTGACCGATAAAGTTGAATTTGGGTATAGTCCTAGAATATATTATTTGGGTATGTGACCGAAACTTGTTGAGGAACTCTCAACAGTAGCCTGCGTCGTACGTAAGTTCCCGTTTAAATAAATAATAATGTCATTAACGTACGTTTCAATTAATAGTAAAATAGTCATAGAAGGCCAGAGGTCAGATTTTTCCTTTAGGTACCGATAAAAATCAGGCATTTTCCGTGAAGCCCGGCTAGTACATTATTACGTGTAATAAATAGTGACCTTTTCAGATATGGATATGAGATCATAAAAAAACAATGCCCTGTATTTTTGCTTGTAGCCAACACTTGAATGAATAGGTATAACATTTTATAACCCTTTTCCCGCAATTTATTAATTTGTTTTAGTTAAGGTTTATTTTAATACCCGAGTTGAGTGACGCATGTTTCCGATTTTATTTTCTAACATGGCTCGGGTTTTAGATCATCAAACCACAGTAAGCGTGATGATTACGCCTAATCCTTATTCTGAAAGTTTCAGTTAAATGAGAGACCTTTGCCCAGCCGTGAGACATTACAGGGTAAAACTTCTTTTCCCTCTCGATTAATTTACTAATCGATTACGCCTCCAAAAATAAGATATAATAGTAACAGTAAGTAAGTTCGTGCAGGTCGGTGACTAACCCTGATGTCCGATTTTTTAGACCGCCTAAAGGCCTCCGACATGGTCTATCGATTGGAACAACCGAGACCGACAATTTAAGGTGCCCTCTGGGCTCTGAAGCACGGTAGCGCTTAGATATAAATGCCACTATCGAAGTAGGAGCCGAGCTGCACGTTCTTTAACAATCGCAGAAAGCCACCATCGCATCGCTCTAACAGCCTCCGTGGTCTTGTGGTTTGAGCGCCTGGCTCACGACCCGGAGGTTCCGGGTTCGATTCCCGGTGGGGATATCTCACAAAAATCTCTTTGTGAGACTTTCCTCAGTTTGGTTAGGGCATTGCAGGCTGAATCACCTGATTGCTCGAAAAGTAAGATGATTCCGTGCTTCGGAGGGCACGTTAAGCCGTCGGTCCCGGTTACTTTCTACGGATAGTAGTCGTTACTTGAGCCATGTCAGAGGCCTTTGGCGGCTCAATAACTCTGACACCAGGATTGGTCAGGTTGGCCATCCATTCGATGAAGAAGAAGACCATCGCTTTCTAACGCCACGAACGCTAACATAATAAGTAGATAAGTAAGAATAGTTTTATAGTCACCGCTGAAGCCTGCTTTACTAATACTCGATTAAAGTAAAACACAATTATATCGTGTATTTCATAATAAACTATTAGCCCTAGGTCTAGGTGCAAAAAAGGGGTGTTATGTTATGACTATGTATGTTGCTATTACTATGACTAGTGTGAATATGTTTATGTACGACTTTGTCGTTTATAAATCTAAATGTTAGGGTGAAATTATGTATGCGTGAGAGGGTTAAATAACAAACGACAAAGCTATTAGGGTTTTTAATAATAACTCGTATAATGTAAGCTGTGCGGTTTTTTCACATTACTTGTTGTTCATTATGTTTGATTTAATGTTAGGTACATGTATTAGATTAATTTACTTCCAGCTTCTTATAAAAATATCTGTTCTGTGTAATATAATACAAGTTTGAATTAATTTTATCTTTACACGCGTTGTACCCGTTACCGTGGGAATTTCAGGATGAAAAGTAGCCTATACCCTTCCCGTTGAATGTGGCTATCCGTCACAAAAAGATTTATTCGAATCGGATTGGTAGTTTCTGGGATTAACGCATTCAAAAACTCTTCAGCTTTATTATTCCACGTTCACACATTCAACTGGAAGGTTATAGTCTACTAGCAGCGTCCCGCGGTTTTGCCCGCGTTGTTCCCGTTCCCGTGGGAATTTTAGTATGAAAAGTAGCCTATACCCTTCCCGTTGAATGTGGCTATACATTACAAAAATATTTTACAAATCGGACCAGTAGTTCCTGAGATTAGCGCGTTCAAACTAACAAACAAACTCTGCAGCTTTATAATATGGGTATAGATTTTACATCTCGAAATTTCCAGAGAAGCGGGCATAACGCGTGTATAACCGCGGGACGCTACTAGTGTTCTGTAAAATTAGAACATTCTAGCTTTACATTTTATTTACAGTTGAACTGTAAAAACTTCAAAACCAAGGTGAAATACTGTTATTATTTCACCAATTCTTTCTCATGTAAATAACTTGTATTTGCAACTAGTATTTTCAATACGATCTATATATTTGTCTTTATAGACTAGTGGTTGTATTTACCTTGGCGTTCATCACATGTGGTTGAGTTGTTTTTGTTCTTATCTACTGGGTTAAGGTAGCGTAGGAAAGATAGTATTATTTTGTTTAGTTTAGATCACCTCCATTTTGTGCCAATGCCAACTCGTATTAGCCAATCGCGGAATGGCACCTGTTTCTCTTTTTCATTTATTGTATCGGATAGTCTGAGGTCAGCAGAGAGATTTCTGCTGACCTCTAAAACCTCTGAAGAAGACCTTAACTCTCATCTTCTTCTCTTTCTATCGTATTAAACCTCGAATTAAATTATACACATCAGTAGCGCATCGCGGTTTTACCCGCGTTGTACCCGTTCCCGTGGAAATTTTGGGAGCTTACAACCTTCCCGTTGAATGTGGCTATCCATTACGAGAATAATTATTCAAATCGGATGTGTAGTTTCGGAAATAGGCGCGTTATAACAAACAGAAACAAACTCTTCAGTTTTATTACATAAATAAATATGGGTGCTAATTAAACAGGCTTCTTTTTAATATCATATTTCGCCCCCAAAAATGTATGTTGCCTTCTAAATTACTAAGTCAGCCACAATTAACGAGCATCTAAATAATACTATTTTAGCCACTAGTTATCTTCTAAATAAAAAAAAATAACCCTTACCTACCGAATAGTACCTACTACGCCTAAGATAGGCCACCAGTTATCTTCTAAATAAAAAAAAAATAACCCTAACCTACCGAATAGTACTTACGCCTAAGATAGTATTATTTAGATGCTCGTTAATTGTGGCTAGACTTATAATTTCCCAATAAATATTGATAAATAAGTATAGATGAGTAAATAAATAAATATAGAATTCAATTTAGTATCAATAGTTTGTGAACAGCAATAGTTAAATTAAGTTAAAAGGACCCTTCACTTTAATAGTGTTAGTAATATTGACGCCTTTATAACAATTTTAATAAAAGAGAGTGGAAGGAAAGTGTGGTCAATGATTAATGATTCACTCACCAAACACCTCTCACAACTGTCGTTATTGAAACGATAATTCAATATTTGTGTTCTATAATTATAATATTTCACTTGTTTATAACAACAGAGGCCGAAGAAAGGACATATCGCCCTTTTCAACAATCAGTGAAGGCGTTTCATTTTAAATCTATACTTATATTATAAAACTGCAGAGTTTGTTTTTTATTTGTTTGTTTGTTTGTTTGTTTGCTTGTTTGTTTGAACGCGCAAGTCTCGGGAACAACTGGTCCGATTTCAAAATATTTTTGTTATGGATAGCCACATTCAACGGGAAGGTTATATGCTAATTTTCATCCTGAAATTCCCACGGGAACGGGTACAACGCGGGTAAAACCGCGGGGCGCTGCTAGTCATTAATAACTTAGTGTAATCCTTACGTGGACAAAGCATACCAGTAGCAGTTAATATTTGTTTTCTAACTCTTTTTAAAGTCCGATTATGACGATCATAAATGTCATCGACAATCTGATAAGCTTCAAATAAAAAAGCATATCGCTCCTTTGTGATTCGACGTAGTTGAGTAAAAATAGTCCAATCTTGGTAGTATTCATTTTAAGACATAAACTAAGGCGTCATTGATACGAACATTGAAGTACGTGAATTGAGATTATCTTTGTTTTAAAATTGCCGGAGTCAGAAGGGGACCGTCTATGAGAGGGGAGACCCCCTCGCAATTGAAACAATGGCCGGCTCTGTCAGACTAGACTACATTAATAAGTATTAATTGCATTGAACTGGCTGAATGTTCCACGTGTTGACGTCATACCGAGTTACACCTTTGTTGTTACAAGAAGACCGAGAGTTTTGGATGAACTGGAGTAACGATAAAGTGATGGGAATATTAACCATAGATCATTTAGTTTAACTAATACAATTTTTAAATATTTATAATAAAATCATAAAACAGTATTTAGTTGGAGCCTTTGCACACGACTGTTTAACGCATTAATGTGCTAATTCAGAACGCTCAAGAAACGCAAAACCAATGCTTCGTCAGCTTTGACTAAAAATGCACGTCGTCTAATATTAAAATAAATATCGTGTGTAAAAGCCCTTAAGTCTTAGTCAAGGTCATGTCAAGGTCTTAGTCATTCGCCTTCCTCCTTTCCACACCTACCCCCTCCGGAACTCCAAATAACTATAGATTAAACGTTATACCATCTATTTCAGGACACACTGATGACTACAACTATATGGTAGAGAACCTGATGGAACGGTACCCGAACACCAAACTCATTCTAGTCGGCTTCAGTCTGGGCGGCAATCTGATCACCAAGTATTTGGGCGAGGATAGGAAGCGACCCACCAACATCATCGGGGGCATCTCCATTTGCCAAGGATATAATGCTATTGAGTAAGTAAGCGTTTGTGCTCCCTTAAATGAGTTATTGAAGGAATGGCGCCGTAGAGTCAACTGCTTTGAACCTAGAGTTTGGTTATTTAAGATTTGGATCGGAAAATGCATATTAAGTTAAAAAATGTAGATGTGTGAATGTTTGGAAACTATATTAATAAATGAATATGCATGCACTTAAAATAGTAAGGTTAGTACATTGTTAGGACTTATCGTTAAACCTATCTACTGTTTATGTTATCCAAAACTCTTTAACGGTCAACAATATTTCACCGCTACCAATGAAAATATTTATAACAATTCCACATAATGGCTAGCTGTTATAAAAAATATTCCCACACAGTTTGATTGAACTCATATCCTTTATACATAACACCATTATATAATTTACTGTAATAAGTTCAATCAATTACAGTACCTTAGGTGTTTCGTTTTTAAATTCACACGATTACAATGAATAATGCATGTTACGTACCTTCACGTATCGACTGGCTAGGATTCAAACTGCGCAGTACCTGTGGGAGCGCTAACATCCCTCAACCCCTACCAAGGACGCGGTAATCGTTTCTTAAAACAAACATAACACATGTCGCAATGATTAATGGAAGTTCTTTAATTGACTGTCGCGCAATTAGTAGGGCTGGGATAGGCTGTTTGTCCACGCATGTTTTAATATCGTGCGTAGGCATGGTTGACATTTATGTCGCTGAAAGACTTGAATACCTAAGTTGTGTTGTAGATGTGACCGTATTAAGAGCAGCAGGACTATAGGACTATAACCTAAGGCTCCTGGCATTTGCATCCCTTTTGAAGGCCTTGAACAAAAAAGGGACGATCCTTGGGCCACTAGACTCGTCCCTTTTTAGGGTTCCGTACTAGGGTAAAAACGGGACCATATTACTGTGACATCGCTGTCCGTCCGTCCGTCTGTGACCAGGCTGTATCTCAAGAACGGTGATAGCTAGACCGTTGAAATTTTCACAGATGATGTATGTATTTCTTTTGCCGCTATAACAACAAATGCTAAAAATAAAATTAAAAAAAATATTCAAGTGGGGCTCCTATACAACAAAAGTGTTTTTTGCCGTTTTTTAAAGTACGGAACCCTCCGTGCGCGAGTCCGACTAGCACTTGGCCGGTTTTATTTATTTGCCTTAGGTTTAATCCTGACCATACAGTTGGCCGTGTTTTCAATAAACTTCCATACTGATCCTAAATACGTACTTAATACGTAGTTTCCCACAAAAAAACGCGTGCTAACGAGAGGTCGTCACAATCGTTTATTTTTAATGTTTTCGTTCGTCAGGTTTACAAGTTCAGGTCAATGCCGTATCTAAGGTTAAAGCGAGATAATTGAAACAAACAGATTACAATTAAATATATTCGAGGTTCTTTACTTTAATTATTTAAGTACTGGCAGTGCCCCGCGGTGTGCCCGTTCCCGTGGGAACGTCGGGATGAAAAATAGCCTATAACCTTCTCGTTGAATGTGGCTATCCATTACAAAAAGACTCATTCAAATCGGATTGGTATTTTCAGAGATAGAGAGCGATTGAATGCTCTAGAACGCTATTGTTTGCAAAGCGAATTTATAATGCAAATCCCTTTAGTGCATCGCTGCCGTGTCACTTTCACTTTGATTGTGGTCAAAGTATTTCTACGAGTGCGGTGCAATTCACAGTAATATAGTACTTATGTAATATAGGCACTATGTTAGTCTGATATTCTATTCAATATATTATCGCCTGCCAAGACTGAGGTCCCAAGTTAAAACTTGGGGTCGGGCAATAACACGATTTCTACTTTTCAAACATGGCTTGAGTTTGAGATCACCAACGCGCATTAAGCAAGCGTGGTGATTACGCCTAATCCTTCTCACTGTACTGATATCTTCAGTGAAATGAGAGTTATTTGCCCAGTCGTGGAACATTACAGGTTAATACTATTTTTAAGATTCTCGGGTCGGGCAAAACACGATTCCTACTTTTCAAACATGGCTTAAGTTTGACATGACCAACCCCCATTAGCCAAGCGTGGTGATTACGCCTAATCCTCCTCACTGTACTGATATCTTCAGTGAAATGAGAGGCATTTGCCCAGTCGTGGGATATTACAGGTTACCTTTTATTTACTTACCCCATTACATCTGTTTCCAGTACAATGGTATATCTACTCCAATGGCAGAACTTCCGCCGTTTCTACCTGTACATAATGACTGACAACTACCGCAACATCATCACCAGACATAAGAGGACGCTACTCAGCGCGGACATAAAGAACAGATACTCACTCGACGAGAAAACTATTGTATCTGCTGGAACGTTGCCGGATCTAGATGAAGCTTATTCGAGGTAATGATCAATTAAACGTAGTGTAGTTTACTTGCCTTATTTATTTATTTACTTAGTGTTAGGAGGTCCAACAGCTTGACCACTTATTCTAAAAAAGTACAGCATATCTTAACAGAAAGCCAATTATAGGTCCTCACGGATAGAAAACAGTTCTAGAGGAACAATACAAGAGCTTGAACATTAAATCACAAAATTACGTTAAACTGATGATCAACGATAATACACTATTGAGAAAAGAAAAAAAAAAGAAATTGTTTTTATTCTTAATCAACAAAGAAAGCTTTACTGAGCATCCGTCTTGCAGTGGGTACACTAGTGTTGTACAAATCTAATGCTTCATATTCCCTACTAAGTTTATTAAAATTCCTGCTTGCTATAAACTTTCTACCGCGGAAAACCCCATGTGAGCATATAAGTTGGTTTACTATGTGTTAAAATCGTGTAAGTTTAAGTAGTGTACAATTGTACTTAAGTGAAACAATTAAAAATTTACCGACTTCAATGAATTGAATGTAGGACCAATTTGGTTGAACAAATACACATTTTGGACAAAAACATTTTTTTTTTAATCCAACCGTACATGTAAGAAACATCCTAATTATGCCCGAACATACATAAAAGAACCATCCTAATTGAATATATCCACCTTTTAATGAAGTCGGTTAACTATCTAAGAAACTTGTTCCTATTCAGATTGTTCTTTCCGTTTAAAATATTATTTAATCAATAGTCTTCTTAGCTTATGATTCTAAAAATTATATTTAGTTTTACTTCAAGCAAACTTATGATTAACGATTGTAGAAAAAGCAACACAACCTTACAAAAACAATACAATTCTTAACGTATATCATTTACTAGGTTCAAGGTAGCCCAATGTAATATATAATGAATTGTGAGTCATTAGATTAGTCCAACTTCCATTATTAAAATACTTTTCGTTGATTCGGTTCCACGCAGTTTTAATCTTACGGTGGAAATTAGGCCAAGAGCAACGTTAGTTATTTTTACTCGTATCAAATACCATAGATTAAATGTTACATAAGGAAGAATCTAATAATAACTATGGTTTGATTATAAATAAGGTTTATAATTAGAAATATTTATTGTGTTGTGTTATTGTATTGAGAATAACATTTGATGATGTTTCTAAATTGTCTAAAACCGATGTAATTGTACCGTTAACTACCGTTTACTTACAAAGTTATCTTTCGTTAAATATCACACTGTTTAAACTTTTTTTCACTAATCAATTTTGCTTTCCAGAAAAGTGCACGGATTCGAGACGGTAGCGGACCTGTACAAGTGGAGTTCGTCGGCGTTCTACTTGCACAACATCAAAACGCCCATGATATTCATCAACGCGCGGGACGACCCTATCGTGCCCGACCAGCTGTTGCCGCTCGTCAGGGAATACGTTAGTAAGTACTACGCTTTATATTGTTTATGTCATAGAGTTAGACCGTTAGGCCTTTTACAAGTTTTCGTAGACACTAGAAATTTTGGTTCCTTATTTTTTCCACAACTTCAAATTTTTAAACCTTTTGTGATTAGTCACAAAAAGATCCTAAATTTTTTGTGACTGGAATCACAACAATTGTCCAATAATTACCTAAATCAGGTTTCGTTTACGATAGCTGTGTTATGAATGTTATTGAGACTTTAAAGGACGGACGGACAGTGAGATCACAGTCTTTGCCCAGCCGTGGGAGACTACAGGCTAATTCTATATTCAAACCATCGCGTACTTAATAGAATAATTATAACTTACAGGTAGTAAAGATAAGACGATGTATCTCGAACTGGCGCACGGAGGTCACCTAGGTTTCTACGAAGGAGGTTTAATATACGCTAATCCAGTCAACTGGTTGGACAGAGCATTAGTAGGGCTCGCCGGGGGATTACTCATGGCCCATAACAAATGCTCGCAGAAGACGGCGTTGGAGTGCAGTGTGTCTGATGAAGAACCAGACCTGATCCGATCCGCGACCATAGTGTATAGAGACCCGTTAGACAAACAGAAGGAAGAAATAAAGTTATAAACATATGTAAGGTAGGTTTGATTTGGTCGTGTAAAGTTAGTCGTTGTTACTGAGTTGTAGGACTGTGACATTTGTTCAGGGTTATTATAGTTGGATATGGAAAGCTGATCTTAATTCATAAACGCCTATTAACAGCATTTTACCTATCAGATTCCGGGTTCGATTCCCGGTGGGGATATCTCACAAAAATCACTTTGTGAGACTGTCCTCAGTTTGGTTAGGGCATTGCAGGCTGAATCACCTGATTGCCCGAAAAGTAAGATGATTCCGTGCTTCGGAGGGCACGTTAAGCCGTCGGTCCCGGTTACTTTCTACGGATAGTAGTCGTTACATGAGCCATGTCAGAGGCCTTTGGCGGCTCAATAACTCTGACACTAGGATTGGTCAGGTTGACCGTCCACTCGATAAGAAGAAGACCTATCAGATGGTTTGTCCCTTTCCGACATACACTATTTTCCAAAGAACAAAAGAGACAAAACATATTATTACAGTGTTTTACGAGTTAGAGAGTGTTTATGATAAGTCGGTAACCTACTAACCTGTATATTTAATCGCCAAATTGAATTAGGGTTATTAATTTTCTATTTTTTGAGAATTGTCTGTAAAAATTACATGGAATTAAAAACTGCTAATATTGATTGGTAATTAATTATTCGTGCAATAGCTGAATGAATGTGCTACAGTCTTAGTAAGTTTGATTTATAAATGAAACGAATAACGTTTCTTATCGACTTGGTAACAACAATGTCAAATTCTGATTATTTATATTACTAACCGCTCATAGAGCTCGGTATATTGATGATGAAATTATACGTTAATATAGAGACTAAGTTTGTATGTCTTTAATGATTAGTGTTGAGATGTTCCAGTTTTCTGGTAAGGTCTTTGAGGTATTTTTGTAAAGATAATTAATTAATCTCCTAAAAGTTGAGGTTATTACGCCTCTTTGTAAGTAGCAGGGATAGCATCGGATGATCCAAACTTCGTGACCGTGTCTTTTAAAATTGAAAACTTTGATCGCACGAGGTTTGAGGTATTGAGTATGATGCTCGATCCTGGATCGTGGATCGCGGAGTGCCGATCCAGAATGAAGCGTCCAGTGTCGACTTAGCTATTGTAAACATGGCGCTGTTATCGTATCGCGCTTTACGCATACTTGCATAGATATCCATCTAGAGAAAATGTATTCAAAGCGTCTGTTAGTCAACGAGGCTTTATTGGGGCATATTTTTGTACCGCAAAAGTTTGCTCCCCAATGTGTATGTGATTTTATATAAAGAGACTGCAATAGTTTCTTTTTTATATGTGTTTTGAATTTGTCGACTTTACCAGTGAACGGAGTGTCTATAGAATGTAGTTAGGAAGATGTCCGATCTTCATTTTTATCCCACGGGGGCTTAGGCTATGGGTTCGAGGCTAATAGGTTTTATTTGCCAAAACTTACTTTGCTAACGTTATATGGTGATTTAAAAAATCGAAAATAAATTTTAGTATACAATTAAGTTTTTTAAACTTATTTTACAAGCAGTAAAGTTTATTAATATTTCACAGTGAGTCTTAAAATTTAAGCAGCTTCAATACAACAAGCAAAACTACAAAGTAGTCTAATAATGATGAGCTGCCTTTAACCTGATCGCCTGAGCCCTTTTAACTAATAAACTGTAAACCAAAGTAATATAATAGTGCGCGGCGGTTCCTACGATATGCCCTATGTAAGATAAAAAGGTTTGACTCAACGCTGTTTTCACAAAAATCTAAACAAAATGTTTGAGCCATAGAGCTGACATTCTACCAGAGATACTTCGAGCTAATGCAGCAATGGAATATTGTGTGTACCAAACAGATATGTTCTTTACTACGTTGGATGTGATTGGTGATACCACTATCGTTATATTGCGTAGCTTGCAATGCTACGTTCATATTATTGGTGGATACCGTAAAGGCCTGGTGAAAAGGCATCCTAAGAAAGGACATGTGATACATCTCCGATACATTTGGTGATTGATTGATCGAAAGTGGCGTTGTTTATCAAAACTATGAAAGAAATACGAGTGATACTTACATTCTTATATTTATAGATTGTCATTCTTTACGTTTATATCTGTTGTGAAAATGATAAGGGTTCATATTTTTGTTTGATTTTATAATTTTTAAAGCGTTATTGAAGTCTGTAAAACGCTTATGAGAATGGATATAGAATAGAATATTGAATTTGAAGAGATGTACACTTATTGACCATGTTTTACTGTAAATACGGCCTACAAGCTGAAACTATTATTGATATAAGTGCTGGGCACAGTTTTGTCATCCATTAAGGTGTATTTTTACTAGTGACGGAACAAATATATTGTTTTGAGGAAGTGTATGCTATACTGGGAAATATCGAACATACGATCAGAAATATGTGTTTACAAGCGAACATTTTATCACAGACCATAATTTCTGAACAAACATGTTCGTTTGCTGAACTAACATGTTCGCTCGCAAGGATGGTTGCTCCCTCAGAACTGTCAAAAGTGAAAACGCAGCTCAGAAATAATTCATACAAAAATAGGGTCCGGATTATGCCTAAACTCTAAGTTATATGGAATAGGGCCTATATTTACAACTTGCATTAACATGAACTAACTTGTATGTTGTGATGACGAGTGATTTTATTTACAAATACAGTTTATTATACCATAATGTGACTGCCTATGATCCGGCATTTGGTATGAAGCTATGCAGTTTTTACCATACTCTAAAATAGGGTTTAGGTAACAGGATATAATTTAATTTTATAGTACAAAGCACAATATTTTCAACTTAGTTTATACCATGTATATGTTACTGTATAAGCTCGAACTACGGTAGATCTTAAGATTTACCGACATGAATTGGTAAATGTAAGTATTTCTGAAAATAGACAATTTTTTCGTGCTTTTACCATAACCTAACCTAGCATATACTGAATTCGAATGGTAAAAGCACGAAAAAGTTGTCTATTTTTCAGAAATACTTACATTTAACAATTCATGTCGGTAAATCTTAAGACTTACTCTCAAATCGTAGTTCGAGCTTATACAGTAACATATATACAATTTAATTATTGATTTTATTGATACAGCTTTCTCAATTGTTTTCTTTATTGACTACTTATTTTATAGTATCCCAACTTGTAGTAAGTTATTATTACAATTTAATTTTATAATAAAAAATACACACAATGCTTTACAGCACAACCAGAGACTAATAAATTAGCTAGAGTATTTATTTATTTTTAAACGTATGCGAGTTGTTTTTGTGCATGTAAGAAGCAAGTATGTATAACATGAACATAAAATCCACCGTATTTACAAGCTACTTGAATCAGTTAACATCTTATTTTGGAGTCCAACATAGAGAACCAACCGATGTTGCTTTGTAGTCATGCGTACCAATATCATTACGAATATAAGTACGAATTGCGTTCTATCTACATATACACCGAGGTGGTGTAGTGGCACTCGATTACCAAGGCTGAGGTCACGGGTTCAATTCCCGCGTCGGGTGAAAACATGTTTCTTATTTTTCAAGCTTGGCTCGGGTTTAAGATCACTATCCCGCAATAGACAGGTATAATGATTACGCCTAATTAATCCTCTTCACTGTACTGTTATCTTCAGTGAGATGTGAGGGCTTTGCCCAGCTGTGGGACCTTACTGCCTATACTTACTACCCTATTTATCAGTGTACTGACCTCAGCATCAGCGATAAATTATAGCTAAGTAATGTTAAATACGGAGGTTTTATTTTCATGCGTGAACGTGGATAAATCTTTCTATACCTAGCCCACTGACGCTATGGATTCCCACGGGTTAATAAATAACTACAATGTATTTATTATTAATATTACGGATCTTATGGTTAATAATGCTTGTACGACGTTGCGTTTCGAGTGAGTGAATTTTATTTTATCAGCACCAGAATATTGGTTGATATAATGTGAGTGTACAAAGGAAATTGATATACATAATTATGTATAAATTAAGTATTTTATTAAAATTAATATACTTTTAATTTAACTCCGAATATATTTTTATTATTAGTGAGATTGGTATGAAATTGATAATGTATTAATTTAAATGATTTGAGTTATTAAAACGATTCCATTAATATATGTTAGATGCATTTATAATGAATTTTGATCGATAATTCTAAATTTTATTGTACTTATTCAAAGTACCTGTTCCAACATCTGATCTCAAATGTTTTGACACTACAAGGCCAGTTCATTGTGGTTGATTAGATATTTGTAGTATCATTGAAAATATATATTATATGGCCGCTCTTTATAACAAAGCAACCTACTTTTAGGCGAAAACCTTTTGAAGTTCAACGATTCTGCAAAAGGTTTATCAGTAAATATCAAGTAAAAACTCAACTGATGGTTGCTGCGTGATATTGCTAGTCTAAAATTAGCTTGCGTGAAATATACCAGTACTAAAAACTACTGACATTGACTAATGGAGGCACCCACAAGATGTTGTTGCCAAAATGACAAAATTACAAGAGTGGTCTTAAAAATTAATCCATTAGTGTGTGTTCATTTGGTGTATTTGTCGCTTTATCAGCTGTTTACTTTATTTAATCGAATATGCACCAAGTGCATTTTAGTTAAAATGTGTGAAGCGTTTGGCACAAATATGCTTTTGTATGTGTTGTTTAATTATAGATTTATTACATTTGTGTAAGCAACTTAATATGTTGTTTACTCAATTTATGTAACGTACTGATGTATGTTTTTATAATTACTGAATGTTCTTTGTCGTTTGTAGATAATGGTCTGTAAAATATTATTTGTTAAAACGGGAACTTACGTACGACGGAGGTTACTGTTGAGTGTCCCACACACGAGTGCGGGGAGAGACGCTGTCGCTCTCGCTTCACCCACCTCCTGATGAAGGTCACCGTATGTGACCGAAACGTGTTGAGGGACACTCAACAGTAACCTCCGCGTACGTAAGTTCCCGTTTTAACAAATAATAATGACATCAACGTACGTTTCAATTAATAGTAAAATGTTCTGTAAAGTTCCATGCGCCATTGATAACAAATCAAAGTAACTTTTAATAAAATTGTATGCTACCTATGTATTTGTATACGATAGTTACTATGTTTTATTATAATCGATTACCAGCACTGATCATCGATTATCCGGCCTGTTGAAAATCGATAGGAAAAACTACAAAAAGCTTTATATAAATTACTGTTGTTTATAATGTTAAAGGACTTTGATTTACGTTTGGATTACAAACCATTTTAATGTTGATGGCAATTTAAACTTAACTATCTAGTCATAGATAGACAACTATGTATATAGTTTTGTTATTACATAGATACAATTGTAGAAGATTGTTTGTGGTCCAAAGTAAATTAACACCAAGTTAAGTATAGTCTACTCGGAATGAGAACCGTCGTGAGATAGGGCGTTTTTGGAATTAGGCCTAAATCACAGATTAGTGCGCAACTAGCTAGTTTGATATTTGGGCTGAAGTTCGTTATGTCACGACGGATATTTTTCCGAATACACTGTATATTGTGACATAATTAGGGTTGCTATGATTGTTAAGAGCTTGTTTCAAATAGGGCTTGTATTACGAGTAGAAGCGGTACTATGTGAAATGGGTTTTTAAGATGTAGGTAGGTATTAAATATTGGCAACCCTAGAAATGATAAAATCTTATCACGGTGCTTCATGTGGCTCTTGTATGTATTTATAGAAGCTCATCAGACGTAATTATTCCGAAAACGTATTGTATTATTGTGCCTTTTTATAAAGTGCTCAGTTTTTATATATTGTTGTATTAAGTGAACTGCAAATGAAAATCTAATGACAGTTCAAAAGTATAATTAATGATGTAGCGAACTAATGGAAACTGATTTAAAATATGTTGTATAGGGGCCCCGGTTTAAACGAAAAAATGTTTTTATAGTAACCCATTGAAAATGTAAATCAAATGATAAAATTAATGTTATTATGTGTACAAGCTTTGCATAATAATCAGTTGCCTAAACGTTGAACTACCCTAATAAATGGAAGTTGATAAATAAAAATGCATTTTATTTGTTTTATCCCATTCATATTGAAATTATTCATTACAAAAGGATTGATAAATAAGTATTTAATTCTAAGTCAATAATAATATAAAATTTTAAAAGACGGGTGAATTTATGATGCCTTACAATCTAGATTCTAGCTTAAAATATTTTGTAAATGGAATATTACTTGTTTTAGTTGCCTTTTTACATTACTCTTAGCATTAACACTTGGGGTTTTAGATCATAAAAATAACATTTTTGAGCAGAAATAAAAATGAGATCATTAATACATTTGTAAACAATCAATAAGTTAAATAAAAATATACACATCAAAAATTAAATTCCATTAAAAACTGTGTGCTTCGAAAAGAGAAGATATTAAATAAAATTATGCGATATTTAAATGATAATGTTAACTATCAATATTCCAAATACAAATATCACAACATTTCTCTTAACTAATTCTTGTTCTCTTTACACATACATCTTAGCAATACACATCAATAATAATTAAGTATTTTAAGATTTTTACATTATAATTAATAATTTCAGTGCCAGATCTAAGTTTTTACGAAATCATAAGATCAAATTCTTATAGAGAGCAATTATACATTATTTAATTATAAAAAAATATCATGGTCACATGGTATGGCCACTGGAGTAGGTAAATGCAGTTAAAATGCATGATTGTTACGTTAACTAACACTAAATATGTATTACAATGAAATGTGTTACAAAACTGTGAAATCAATTAGGTTCACTTTTTTTTACACATTTTTGAACCTGAGCCATTATCTCGTAAGATAATAGTAAACAGAATAAAATAGAGAAGGATGTTGGCAAGATAATGGACACAAAAGTATGGCTGGTAGTTGACTCTGTACATTATATTCAAATACTTAGTTACTAGATAATTATTTCACAAATACACGAATAACTTCACAAATTATAAGTTATTGGGTCAGTACAGCACAGAGCTATCTCACAGTTTTAAAAATTGAACATGTTTTTAAACAAAAAGTAATTAAGATCATACTGATATTCAACAGTCTTTACAATCGGGTTTTTATCTGAGTATTTCATAATAAATTAAAGCTTTTTTTTACAAAATATCTATATTAATATAATATTGTAATCATATAAATAAATCACGTAAATGCAATTAAGTCCTCTGCATGGGTATCATATAGTCAGCACATCGCCGCAGGATCGCCCTCCATGGTGCACGCTATGTTATCTAATTTATGAGCTAAGTGCATTTTGTTGTCTAGACCTAAAATAATTTGTTCTCTATATTTACTGACATAAATATACAACTCTTTTAAGGCAGATAGAGTATCGAACTCGTTCAACTGTTCTACAGAGAGTTGTTGCATAGAAGTACTTAGCTCTTGGTCTGTTACTTGAGGTAATTGAGATACAGCTTGATAAAACCTTATGACCATGTCCCTATAAGAAGGCAGGTCTTTAGCGAATAGCAATTTATTCGAAGGAGAGTCTTTACAAAGTCGGTGCTCCGTCAGTGAACATGCATCCATAAACGTTTGGGCTATCACCGATAGCGAAGAATCAACCGTGGCAGTTTTGTTGATATCGAAAATAAAATCTGGGTTTTTAATTAGATTAACCCAAAATCTCAACGGCAAGCTATTAGATTTCCAAGCATGTACCACTTCAGGGTTCATAATGCCGTGAGTTCTAGCAGCATCATCGAAAAGGTCAAATAGCCATTTTACTGCCGGTGGAAGTACCTCGTTAACGGTGAGAATGGTGCCGAAAAAGTCGTCAACGAATTTATGTACAGTGCCCTTAGTGGATAAGAGTCTTGTAAGGAATATTTCGGGTATCGCTTTGTGACTGTGATCCGACGATTTGTTAACAATATGTTGGTATTCGATTGGCTTAACTAAATGGTAGAAATGTACATTTTGATCGGTTATGTCACTGTTATACACTCTTATGTGGGAATTTGTACAGTAAATTCCTGTGCAATTCTTGCAAGGAATTTTGTATGGCGTATTGAAGCTATCATTTTGACGCGATATCAAAGACATGATAGCCGACTCCTTCACTCCGTAGTGAGCTAATGTATTTAATTTTCGCCAACCATTCAAAGTTTTTGTTGTTAAATCTTCATCTTGAAGAGTAACATGGCCACCTCTCCCGTGACGCCATTCGAGGTCAACTTCATGGACGGAAGGACGCATTGAAAACGGAGTGTTTTTAAACAAAGCATCTAATATTTTTGATTTAACTTGAGAAATACTGTCACAGTCCAATACCTTACATTGAACCTTTTCATCAAAATCATCTTGTACAATGTGTAACGTTATTGTCTGATAATCAATTTGTTCTTTCAATAGCTTTTCTTCGGACAAGGAGTAACGTGCCTCATGTGTTAAAGCATCAACGACTCCTTTTTCAATCTGATGTTTGATAGCTTTAAATAACAAAAACAGGGACGATCCAGCGTAATCCTTGAGGTAATAATACATACACAAAGCCATCCAATTCGTAAGCATTTTCTCTACAACACTTTCAGTTCTTCTCAACATGAGTTGCGGGTGTTTGTTGCACACAGATTTATCGATAAGTCTCAACAACAGGGACTTCAATATATCAGTGGCGTATTCCATCTTCCCCATAAGAATGATCATTAATAAAGATGCCACATTTACTTTGTCTCTTATGTTGAATGATTTTTGTGCTTCTAATGTGTCTATAAATGACAGAAGGAAACATTTGTTATTCAGTAGCTGCTCGAATTGAATCATTGCTGCGTCGTAATTAGTTCGTGGGGCATTGATAAATTGCCGTTGGACGTTTAGGATGGGGTGATCCGACACTCCCGGGAAAAATACTTTCATAACATAGTTAACATGATCCAAAGTGGGTATGCCTGAATGTTCCAAATCTGCTGCCAAATCAGACATATCAGTTTGCAACTCGGCAAAGGCTAGTTTACATTCTAATCTAACGTTACTTTCAAGAGTATCCATCTGAATTTGTATTCTTTTATATTCCCTTTCTGCTTTAGTACTACGACGTCTGTACATTACTAATACTATCATAAATATAAGCACTAAGAAGAATGTACCAGCCGCAATGCCTGCGATAGCTTCAGGAGGGAAATTGTAATTTCTCAATAGCTCATAATGAAGATATCCAATGGGAAAACGTAAGTTTCTGCCTACTCG
This sequence comes from Cyclophora albipunctata, assembly GCA_963082685.1. Taxonomy (NCBI): domain Eukaryota; kingdom Metazoa; phylum Arthropoda; class Insecta; order Lepidoptera; family Geometridae; genus Cyclophora; species Cyclophora albipunctata. The sequence continues at coordinate 7,861,535 of OY720115.1, read as the reverse complement.
AACAACTACCAAGGGTAAGCTGATATCAGTTATTTGTACACCATTTTCATCCGTGTTTGCCGGTTGAATTTCAGGCGGCGTGCAAAGAAGTTGTTGCATAGTCAAACTCGTTACGTTACAAGGTTGAGTTCCGATTGTTACGACCACATCCGATTCATCACTCGCTCTAATTAAGTTTTCACCTTCTATAACTAAGGGATCGCCTTTATAAGATTTGATTCTGTTAGCGAATACATAAACATATGGATCTTCTACGAAAACCATGTGAGTTCGTGGTGGATTAAAGTATTTCTCCAAATCATGCATGGTTTCCACATTATCCATAACGAAACCAACTTTCATAGCTATTTGGGGTGTACTCGTTTGTGTTTTAGTTGCTTGTAATATTTCTGTATATTTTTTATTTATTGCTGGACTTGGACATTCCATTTGGTTAGAGTTTAAAACTACACAAGCTGTGTGATTGACAGGCTCCAATTCGTTAGCGTAATATAATTTCATTAATGGTTTCTGTATTGTGTGTAAATTAGTTCCATGAACTGTTATCATGCGACCTCCAGAAACAAAACTTTTCAAGGGTTTAATTTCCATAATAGTTGGATCGGCGGTATACTTAAACAATTCGCCGTGTATTGTCCGATTTGCATTGTCTACAGATACTGTTAATGAGTAAATTGTGCGGGGCCCGTTAGCTTTAGGTGTAATGCATATTATTCTTCCGTTAGAAGTCTGTGTTTTGTTTACTGAACATGGTAGTTCATCTAAATACGCAAACACTGCCGATCCTATATTCAAGTGCTGTCCTCCAATTGCCAGTTGGGTACCTCCGGAAACGGGTCCTAATGGTGGATAAAGCCCTTGCAACTTTATGTTCTTATAGCTGAACAAAACTGATGACTCTGTATAGCCCGAGTCGTTTTCTACAATAACAGGCGCAACAACAGATTCATTTGAAGGTCCAGTACGACAAGTGATACTAACAGACACCTCAAAGTCTACTATTTCACATAGCACATCGCCTATACGAACTTTTCCCGTGACTTCTTCAACTCTTAAACCAAGATTGCTGCCTTCTATTGTCACAATAGTTCCACCCTCTATAGGCCCACTGAGGGGTTTAATCATATCTATTCTTGGTTTTGGACATTCAGTTACAGGACTCTCAAGGCAAGATTCAGTGTAAGAACAGGAATTTCCACACCAAGTACACTGATATATTGAGTTTCTTGTAATGCATAAAGAACAGTCAGCATGGTCTCTATGTGATCCTAGAATTTCACACTTGTATAATGTAATAGTTATTGTGTCAATGTAATGCTTATGATTCCATACAACTTTGACACTGACATTATATTCTCCTACATCTTCTTCATAGGAATAAGTAGTTTTATCACATACTATGTAGTGATTTGATTCAACTCTTGCTGGTAATATCATATTGGCCAATTCAATACTCACTATACACTGAAAGCCTGTATGTCCAGGTTGAAGATGTGGCAAGTTTTCAACTTCCAACTCCAATTCCTTAGGTACATTGTTGGGCAACAGTATAGGCTTTTTATATTGTCTGATCCGAGGACAATGGCCAACACCATGATTCAACAATTTTGTGGGATTATTTTCACCACTTATAATGGTTCTCTGACACACAGAGGTGTCATGGGTGCATTTATTATCATAGATACACCAGTTACAGGCCCACTCGCTCATGATACAAGAGTGACATGTTGTATGTTTTGAACAATCATAAAAAGCAAAGTTTCTTGAGACAAAGTCCTTGTTAGTTTCTGATGAATGCACTGACAGTGGAACATAAACATGGTCTTGATTTTGAGATATTTTAGGTCTATGTTTTATATCTGGTGTGGGACATGCTAAACCATTTGAGGTGACTGCGGCATCAATAGCTGGTGCTGTACCAAACACACATTTATACTTGGCTCCAAATGGAAGCTCCGGAAGGGTCCTAATGATAAGTTGTACATTTGTTATTTCATTCATTGATATTCTATCTGGCAGTATTTGTTCAAAGTCTATACATTGTTGTCCAGTGTATTGTGACAACCATCTTGGTGCACTCTGGGTACCTTTTTGACACATATTCTGCACAGTACAGCGCTTTTCTAGTGAACACCAACCGCAATGTGGATCGTTGGACTCCAGGCATGATGAACAGTTCCCATATTCTGCACATCTTTCAGTAGGGATCTGAACAACAGAATGTTTAGCCAACACATAGATTGTTTTCTGGTATGGAGATAAGGTGGTATCAGGTAGTATTCTCTGTCCTGGCAACAACTCTTCGCTAGAATATTCTAAAGCTTTATCTGCATCTATTAAAACTTTCTTTAGTGCTCCTTCACTTGTCCCTAAAAAAGCTACAGTGTGCAACCCTGTCACTGACATTGTTACGGAGGTAATAAGGGTATCATTCCAGTGGATTACTGACATAGTTTTGATGGGGTATAGACCACTGATTTTTAGGCCTACTTCACAAAAGTTGAGAATGTTACCTGTTGAACCGACACTAGGACATTTCCCATCAGATATCATACCTGATATGTAACCCATATTGCGAGACTTTGTGCTGCCATTGAAACACATGTGGACATTTTCATTGAACTTAACTTCTATATGTTGTAAGGAGAACACACAAACAGCTGACTTAGACATAGGGTCATCAGTAATACTTTTGGCTGGACTAAATGTGGCTACTAATATGGAATCACCGGTTTCTATACCTAGCTGTGAAGCCAAATTTGCACCCGCCTTAGCTAACTTAGCATCCTGAACTAAATTATAATTGACAACTTCACTTTTACCATTTACAGTTTCTTCTCTTACATGACACTCTAATGTTACCTCAGTATAACTGTTATAATTATCATCATTGACACAAGTGCGCGCCAGGCGTGACACATAACCCAGCTCCTCATTACCAACTAGATGGGAATGTTTCTGTATTATCAAAAAATAAGCATAGTCACTGGCATTAAATCCGTATACATATTGCACTAAAAAGTTATCCCTATACTTTACATCTATCTGTATTAAACTTTGTTTTGAAAATGAATACTCTGCAACTGCTAACGTTAAAAGATCACGACTGGAGATGGCAGGAACATCGTGTCTGTACTCCCCGTTGTTGGTAAAAGTGGTACCGACATAGAGCACATTAGATCTATGCGGTCTCTCAAAGGAAATGTACCTCACTGGTCCGATGAAAGCGTATGTCGATGCTTCAGCTTCATTTGCCGCGACACTCATAGGGATAAACTCGGGCTTCGCAGAGATGTCGCCCAGCTTGTACTTGAGACAGGAACCCTGGGCAGTTGATCCACAGGCAATAACCATCCTAGATTCTTGGTCTATCACTAATATTTTGTTCACATTGTCCACATAATTAGTCTTTATATCGGGAGAATCACATCCAGTGGCATGACACGCAGGATTGTCGAGTTTCGGCCCAGTGCTGACTACATGAATGGGTTTCAAGTCTGGACTAAGTTGATGTATCCAGTTTAATGAGCCAGCATAAACTTGACCGCTTACTTTGTCCACGGCGAGATGATAAAAGTGGTAAGTCTCATTTTGTTGATTAGGATAACGTGATATGAATTCGTATCCTTCGACTATTGTGTATCGAAGCCAAAATGTTATGACTAACACTGTAGTTAAAGCAGCCATCATCACATCGTAAACTTGTTTTAGTTGAGTTTTATACACTTTTTCACTACAAAAATACAGTATTAGTGGAAATTCAACCCATTGTATTCATTACAAAAATAAATTGTAAATTGTAATAGCATCCATCGATGCCGATGACTGACATAGGAATAAACAATAGATGAATTGATTGAATGAAATAAAATTTATTTCATTTTTTTCTTTGCTTATTTTGGTCTATGGCATAATATGTTGCCATTTAATTCAATCAAACATGATTTTTAAGCTCAAAAATAGCACAACACTAGTAATTGCTAGTCAATACATTCGGTCTGTATTTTTTACTCTGTTCAATACTCATTTTATTCATTCAAACAAACAACATTCACTCATTCGTTCAGTAATTGTGTGCTGTGCTTGTTGCGTTTACCAAAATTTTGCGGTGTTTTATTGTAATTAAACTGTATTTACGGATTTAATGCCGTTGCAGTAGTGTTTTTCTAGTAATGTAGTAATGTTGCTTTGCATTATGTACCAGAAAAAGTAGTTATTTATATGTAATTACTACAGTTTTTGACTATTACCATGTGATCTAACACCCAAGAGATTGGGTGAATTTATTTTTTACTAGACGATTGTTTATAATATACTCAATCATGATGACTTCGATGGCTGCAGTGGGGCCTGCAGATGCTCACACACAGATGAATACCTATCGCAGCTATGTGACTATGCTGGCGGACCCGGGGGCCAAAGATGAGATCAAACTCAAGGCTGCCCAGGAGCTGAGTGAAAACTTTGAGGTGATTAGATGCAATACTTCAATACATAAACAACTCAGATTGTTTATATTCTAAATACTAATAAACATATTTATATTCTAGGTAATATTGAGTTCACCACAATACCCTCAGTTTCTGGACCATTCATTGAAGATATTTCTGAAAATACTGCAAGACGGTGAACCGCACTTTATAGCTGAATACAATATACAACAAGTGCGCAAACTGATATTAGAAATGATACATCGGTTACCAATTAGCGAGACATTGAGACCTTATGTAAAAAACATTCTTATTTTGATGCTAAAATTGATGGAAATTGAGAATGAAGAGAATGTTCTAGTTTGCCTCAAGATATTCATGGAGTTACACAAGCAGTACCGACCCGTGTATAGCACTGAAGTAGACGTAAGTTGTCTTAACATCAGTTTTGAATTTAGATAGTAAGTTGTCATGTTTATGTGGATTAATATTTAATAAACATCTATTTAAATATTATGATTTCAGATTCACAAATTTCTCCAATGGGTAAAAGGAATCTACTCTGATCTACCGAACCATCTTCCTAAAATATTTGAGCCAAAACCTACAATAAGAGTGAAGGATTTATCAGAAGTGAATATTGAGCAGTTGTTACAGGAAACTTATACAACCACTCCAATTCATACGGAGAAGAAGCTTCTAGATGGCAGTGTGGTTACTGTAAGTAATATATCGATAGAATAGAATAGATAATGATCATATCATAGATAGATCATATTATCATAGAATTTATAATGCCCAATTGCAGAGAAGAAATGGCTACTAAGTAACAAGATACTGTTCTGCAAAAAGGTTTGGCACTCAGTGGTCACAGTACTAATGATAATCTTCCCCAATATATTTATAGTGTTTATAAATTTTAGAAAAATAAACTAGAAACTCATACACCAGGGTTGTCCCCTAACCTACCTTAATATCTTACTTCACAAATTTTATTTCCAGTATAACCTAATACCGAGATCAGTTCTCTCATTGAAAGTAATCCAAGAGCTGCCCATCATAGTGGTGCTCATGTACCAGCTGTACAAACAGAATGTGCACCAGGAAGTGAGTAACTTCATACCGTTGATCATGGAGACAATCACATTGCAACCAGCCGCTACACACAGGTATTACACTAATAGATTCATAATGATAATGTTTATGGTTATGCCATTTGTTTAATCAAAACTAAGTTTAAGATTTTTTATTCTTATTCTTTTATTTTATCTTGGGTTTAGTGGCATGTGCACTTGCCTGCCATGACTGAGGGCTCGGGTTCACTTCCCGGATTGAGCTAAAACATGTCTCCTTTTACATTACATTATTCCCAATATGTTAGTTTCGATGTTATTCCATGTGGTCTTTTTAAAGGAAACCATGAATAATTACTTATATAAATGAATAGATCTAATGAAACAATGTTTCAAGTTCATACATATATTCACAATTCATTTTAGTCTTTTTTTACTTTCTTTATTAATTAAATCTATACTAATATTATAAAGCTGAAGAGTTTGTTTTGTTTGTTTGTTTAAACGCGCTAATCTCAGAAACTACTGAACCGATTTGAATAATTCTTTCACTGTTAGATAGTCTATTTATCGAGAAAGGCTATAGGCTACATTTTATCCCGGATTTCCTACGGGAACGGGCACAACGCGGGTAAAACCGCGGGGCGCTGCTAGTACTTAAATATAAGAAACCCTGTGTTATGTTTCAGTAAATTCCTTCTATTTAGCAATAAAACACATTGTATTCATAGATCTACAGCTATATTAATCCATGCAGTGTTTCTTTGACTCCCAGACAGTCTGCGTCATTCAACAAAGAAGTGTTTGTTGACTTTATGGGAGCCCAGATCAAGACCTTAGCGTTTCTAGCATATATCATAAGGATATACCAGGACACTATCGCAAACCACGCCAATTTGATGGTCAAAGGGATCATAGGACTGCTCACATTGTGTCCCCCTGAAGTGGCACATTTGAGAAAGGAACTGGTCATCGCCACAAGACACATTTTGGCAACTGATTTGAGACTCAGTAAGTACAATATTTAACTTGCTTAATGTATATGTGGAATCAAAATTTAAATAATGACATGCCTATATTTTGTTTAACCATAGTTTTGTATTTTGTAAAGACTCTTATTTCACTACTATATCAATAAAAAAATCGAAAAGCACGTTAGTGGCCAACCCTGGTGTCCAAGTTTATAGACCACCTCAAAAATAGTTCATTATCTGTAACCTTTGTTAGGACCATACATATGTATTATGTTCATTAGGAACTACATCCAGGGCCGTCTTAGACTGTGCTGGGGCCCTTGGGCACACAAGAATTTGGGGCCCTTTTGGAATGTAAAGAAAGTGAAATACATTTTTTACTGTGATCTGCTTTATTATGGGTAATCTAATCACTACATCACTACATAGTATAAAATAAAGTCGTCTCTTTTTCGTGTCTGTCACACTGTTTGTCTGTCTGTATGCTTAAATCTTTAAAATTACGCAACGGATTTTGATGCGGTTTTTTGTAATAGGTAGAGTGATTCAAGAGGAAGGTTTTTATGTAAAAAAAATCCCGAAATTCCCACGGGAACGGGCACAACGCGGGTAAAACCGCAGGGCGCTGCTAGTCTAATATAATTAATGATATTAGTATGATGCGAAATTACGGTAATAGTTTCTTTCGAGATTTCTGTTGAGCAAAATCTTCTATTAAATCCTCGAACTCAGTTTCCTGAAGAATATCACTTTCTATGCTCATAATTGACAAATTATTTAGTCGTTCTTGTAGCATTGATGTTCGCAATTAATTTTTAATTCTCTTAAGCTGCGAAAATGAGCGCTCCCCACTACAATTGGTAACCATTAGGCAAAGGAATATTCTTGTAGCATCTTCAACATTTGGAAAAGTTTCTTCTAATTTATCAGTCTTTATTAAGTTAAGTAAGACTGAGATATTTAAATCCGCTGATGGCTTTGCTATATTTTTTAAATATTGGCTTAAATGAAAACATTCTGTTTTGAGCTCATATGCATTAATGTCTTCGTGATAAAATTCTGCAAATTCGTTGCATTTTTTGGTCAATTCGTCAGATTCGATTATTGTTAACTGACAAAGAAAACTAAATCGATTATCAATTTCTTTGTATGCTGCCGAACGTTTTTTTTTTAAGTACATGTTGGTGTTTGCTTTGCTTGGTGACTAATTTTAATCTCATGTTTTTTATATATTTTGGCCGTTTTATGATACCAAGTGCAATTAATATGTTAGATCAATGTAATGTCTAAACGGGATTGGTAAAAACATGAAGCCTAACAGTGGTATTTGTGCATCTGTGATATGTTAAAAAAGTTGAACGACGCCGACGGCCGCCATTTTTTCGCGCGCGGCGCGACTTTTGTGCCGAATTAAAGCACTGTAAGTACATTATTTTGTATGGGCAGACTAAGTTTAAATTAAGTAAGAAGCTACCGTGTCTATATACCGCACACAACCGAGACCCTGTAGGCTTGATGTCACTCAAATTCATATAAATATATTGATTCGAATAAATCTGAAAATAATCGATATTCGGGCATTGAGAAAAGTGTAATGAGTATTTTGAGATTAAATGTGAGAGAAATTGTCGGCCCTTCGGGGCCCTCTGAGGATGGGGGCCCTGGGCACTGGCCCCTTGTTATGGTAATGATAAACCTTATGATGTAGTCTACATCATAGTGTATAATGTACTAATAGTCATGTCTATCCTTGTATATAGGATGCTTGATATACAACTTCTCTCAATCATCAGTCTATAGTTTAACTTCTTTCACAGAATTCGTCCCCTATATGGAGCGTTTGTTCGACGAAGACGTCTTGCTTGGCGGCGGGTGGACTGTCCACGAATCCCTGCGCCCTCTCGCGTACTCCACGCTCGCAGATCTAGTACACCATGTTAGACAGCATTTACCGCTATCGGACTTGGCGATAGCAGCGCATTTGTTCTCAAAGAATGTTCATGATGAGTCCTTGCCGACTAGGTAAGTGAATGTGAACATTGTTGTGCAAATCATACAATAAATTTAGTCTTGTCTGAGCATGGTTATTAATACATAATCTGTTTTATCTTGTTACGAAGTATAACTTACCTACTTAACTATAATATTCCAATAACCAGCTTTAAAAACCAGTCTCTTCAAATCGTCTCTCAAATTTTGTATTCTTTTCAGTATTCAAACAATGTCCTGTAAGCTCCTCCTGAACCTGGTGGACTGCATCCGCCAACGGTCGGAGAGCGAGGGCGCCGCAGGCTCGCAGCCTCAAGGGCGACAACTCTTGATGCGTATACTTGAAGTATTCGTGCTGAAGTTCAAAACGATATCGAAACTACAGCTACCGGCGCTGATGAATAAATGGTAAATGGTTTTCAACTTACTTGTTTTATGTAGTTTTCTATTAGTCACTGAGTTCGTTAAACATCTAGGAAATATGATGTGACCGTTGGATTTAATGCAGCGCGTACTCGCGAACAACGATACACTGTTTGCTATTAACTACAGCTTCCTCCAAATACTTAACTTTGATGATAATCTTATAATAAATAATATTAAACAACCCGTATTGATCTTTTTATAATTTTTCTACACAGCAATGCCAAATCAACCACAACACCTCCTCCTGGAAACGGCACCCCTCCTACAATAGGCACCCCCGGCTCGGAAACCCCCACCACGCCCGTTCAAACCCCTGAAATCAAAGTGGAAGAAGAGAAACCAACTCCTGATTTCCTGGACAGCATCACAAAGCCCGAAGAAAAGTCTAAGATAGGCTTCCCTTCGACACAGATGAACAATTTGAACGTTGGCGATTACAGAACGCTGGTCAAAACGTTGGTGTGTGGAGTGAAAACTATTACATGGGGGTGCGCTTCTTGTAAAGTAAGTTTGGTCATATTCTAAGATATCTTGAAAGTTTTAGTAATTACTGATAATCCATGGAGGACAAAGATTACATTTGTCCTAAATGGCCCATAGACATATATGTAGGTCCTAAATGCCTCTTAATAGAAAAAATAATGAAGTTCTTTTCAAAACGTGGTATTCTTCCACAGCAAACAACAACTACCACGGAAGGTGCATCAACATCTACCACGACTACAGGACAGAAACAGTTCACGGCGCGAGAAACATTAGTGTTCATACGATTAGTACGTTGGGGCCTACAATCCTTGGATATTTACACGTTGGCGGCGCCGCGGTTGCCGGTGCAGCCGCCCGCGCAACCACATGTTAGGTCTAAGGAAGAGAAGGAGGTTTTGGAACATTTTAGCGGCGTGGTAAGTTGATCTTTGTAATATATTGTAGATGTTTTTGTTGCCATAACAGGGGAGAGGATTGTGAAGGTCAAGGAAATTAACGGGATTATACCGGTCGGTATTTATACCAGGTTGCTAGTATTGTAGTGTACCTAATAATCAAAGTTTTGACCATCTTTTCCTCTCTTTCACAGTTCTCAATGATGAACCCACAAACATTTCAAGAGATTTTCACAGCAACCATATCGCATATGGTAGAACGAATCAACAAGAATATGACATTGCAAATCATTGCCAATACATTCTTATCCAATCCTGCGACTTCGCCAATATTTGCCACAGTGTTAGTCGAATATTTGCTCAAAAGAATGGAAGAAATGGGCACGAATGTCGAAAGATCTAACTTGTACTTGAGGCTCTTCAAATTAGTGTTCGGATCTGTTAGTTTGTTCCCGTCTGAAAATGAACAGATGTTAAGGCCACATCTTCATAGCATCGTTAACAAAGCTATGGACTATGCCATGACGGCTAAAGAGCCCTACAACTACTTCCTGTTGCTTCGAGCACTATTCAGGTCCATCGGTGGAGGCAGCCACGATTTACTGTACCAAGAATTCTTACCGCTACTGCCGAACTTACTAGAAGGATTAAACCGTCTTCAAAGCGGCCTTCATAAACAACACATGAAGGATCTATTCGTTGAATTGTGCTTGACTGTACCAGTCCGACTTAGCAGTCTATTACCTTATCTACCGATGCTCATGGATCCATTAGTATCAGCGTTGAACGGTTCCCACACTCTCATCTCGCAAGGGCTGCGAACTTTGGAGCTCTGCGTCGATAACTTACAACCCGACTTCCTGTACGAGCATATCCAACCGGTGAGGGCTGATTTGATGCAAGCGCTGTGGAGAACCCTCCACAACAGCGAAGTGGCTAGAATCGCCTTCCGAGTGCTCGGGAAGTTCGGCGGCGGGAACCGTAAAATGATGATCGAACCACAACGGCTAGACTATCGGGAAACGGACGCGTCCCCGCCCGCCATCCTGGCCTACTTCCAGGACCAGGAGAAGCCGATAGATTTCGAAGTGGATAAAGTAGTAGAGACCGCTTTCGCGGCGTTAAAGTCGAGCACGACCGACCCGTTCTACCGACGACAGTGCTGGGACGTGATCCGCTGCTACCTGGCGGCGTCGCTGAACCTCGACGACGACCGGGAGACCCTGCAGAAGCTGTTCAACCACCCGAGCTTCCTCGAGGGCAAGATCCAGGTGCAGAGCGGGCCGTACTACAAGTGCGCGAACAGCATCGTGCGCAACACGCACGTGACGGCGCTCACGGGCATGTTCGTGGCGGCCGCCATCAAGGAGCTGCGGCACCACGTGCTGCCCACCATGGTGTCGCTGGTGCGCCACTACACCATGGTGGGCATCGCGCACGAGGCCGGGCCCTTCGCCGCCGCGCCGCGCGACGGGCTGGACGCGCTGGTGCTGGTGGACGCCGTGGCCGTGGTCATGGGCCACGAGGAGAAGGAGCTGTGCAAGCCGGGCCACCTGGCGCTCGTGCTCATGATCGAGACGGCGGCCACGGTGCTGGGCAGCAAGGAGCGCGCGTGCCGCCTGCCGCTCATGGAGTACCTGGCCGAGCGCATGTCGGCGCTGTGCTACGAGCGCGCCTGGTACGCCAAGCTGGGCGGCTGCATCGCCGTCAAGTTCATGTGCGAGAAGATGGCCCCCGAGTGGGTCTACAAGCACATATTCGCGTTCCTGAAGGCCGTCCTGTTCGTCATGATGGATTTGACCGGCGAAGTCTCTTCGGGGGCGATCGACATGGCGACGTTGAACCTGGAGAAGCTGGTGCGGGTGTGCGTGACGCCGGCCGACGGCCCCGCGGGCGAGCTGGAGCCCGACGTGGCGGCGGCCAAGGCGCGCGCGCTGCACGACGTCCTGCAGGAGCTGGTGCTGCAGGTCACGAGCCCGCATCTCTTAGTCAGACAACAGGTAAATGACAACAACCTTTAACGCTTTAACCTTTAATAATGAATTCTACTTGCATCTTTTAGACGCTTAAAATCAGAATATTATAATCTGTCTTATACAAATGCAATTTGTATTTTATTGTGTTTCTAATTTCCAGGCAATGAAATCTCTAGAATTAATAGCGGAACTTCAAAACCTCACGGTGACAGATGTGATGGATCCGCACAGAGAAGTGCTAGCGGATATCATTCCGCCCAAGAAGCATTTACTGCGACATCAACCGGCGAACGCACAGATGGGTCTCATGGACGGGACAACGTTCTGCACTACACTGAAACCGAGACTGTTTACTATAGGTTTGTGTATTACATTTTGTTTATTTGTCACTAGCGAGGTTCATCGAGGGTCACATCACAAGAAGTAGTTATTTTTTCAAATAATTGTCAATTTATTTTCGCACAGTGTAAAAGACCCTTCGCCTGTTATATTTTAAACTTTAGTGCCATAATAAACTACTTTTATCTATCCAGAAATATCATCTAGTAAGTTTTCAGTCCTGGCTTACTTAGGCTTTCTGTTTTTAACAGATCTGAACATCAACGAGCACAAAGTATTCTTCCGAGAACTTCTTTCTCTATGCGAAGCGGAAGACGCAATGTTAGGCAAGCTACCGTGCTACAAAGGGGTTAACTTGGTGCCTTTGCGAGCCTCAGCACTGAGGGCGTTGGCTTCCTGCCATTATATACAGGAGAAACACTGCAGAGAGAAGATATTCCAGGTTCTTTACAAGTCTTTGGAGAAAAACGATCAGGAGTTACAACAGGTGAGTCACCCACCGCATTTGCTAGAAGTATTTTTGTCGCGTTAGATTAGTTAGATTTAGCATTTATTTAAAGGGACATTGACATTGCAACTTGGACACTATTTTTTTAAACTAACAAAATCTTTGTTTTAGGCCGGCTTCGAATGTATGCAAAAGTTCCTATCCGGATTCCAAATCGACATGGAGATGGTACACCCAGTAATGCGACCCCTGTTGCTGACGCTCGGCGACCACCGACATTTGAGCGTCAACGGCGCCAAGCGACTGTCGTATCTCACGCAACTTTTCCCGTCCACATTCAGCGAGAAACTGTGCGAGCAACTTTTGCAGTTGCTGAAGAAGTTGCTTGATTATTCTATACAGTCTAATAGAGGTATGGTTTATTTGATTTTTGGTTGTTTATACATTTGGAACTTGTCTACTAATGTTATCTTAACCGATTTCAAGAAGGATTATTTTGTCGCCTTGATTGTATTAGTATATTCATAAATCTTATTGCATAAGTATCCTCTCATCGCATCAGCTAAGATACTGAAACGTTTATTGTTGCCATGTCTAAATTGTTGTCATAAATAAATAAATAAATAATAAATAAATGTCATACATGCATTTTCTTTCAATACCTCAGGTGGCAACTTCCTCCAAAGCGTGTCAAAGAACATGGAAAATGAGCAGAAGATCATAATCCTGATCGGGATATTCCATCAAATCCCGGCCGCGTCGCCGCGCTTCATCGACGTGCTGTGTCGGCTGATATTCCTCACTGAGAAGTCGCTTATGATTGAAGCTGGCTCGCCGTTCAGGGAGCCTTTGGTTAAGTTCTTGTTGAGGTAAATAGTAGTTAAATAACATAAAGCAGTTGTCTAGCTTTCCTAGTAGAATACTTAGTAATTTATTTAGTGGAAATATGCATGCTGACATAAAAAATGTAGTGACGAAATTATGATATTATTTTCTAAAAATCTGAAATATGAAAGTAGATAAAATTTCCATTTCCAAATGTTTTATCTGGAAATCTATAATTATTCCTAAAATCCCAGCACATAACCAACTCCAATCTTCTTTCTAAATAGGTATCCAAAAGAAACCCTCGACTTAATACTAAGCGACAACAACATAAAGGACCAACAATGGAGTAGATTCCTAGTCTTCCTCATAAAGCATCCAGACGCTGGGTCAGCGTACAGAGAAGCCTTACATACAGCTAAGAAACCTCGACTGATGCAACTGCTAGCGGCTAATACTGCCGGGACCAGTAGCAACGTGCCTCAAGCTGATAGAGCTGAAATGCAGTTCCAAGCTGTTAGGGTGCTGTCATTGTTAATCAAGTATGATGACCAGTGGCTGTCTACGCAACAGGATCTGATTGAATTGCTAAAGAGGATATGGTGCAGTGATCAGTATCATGTAAGTAGGATTTTGTGATGTTAACATGTTGTAGTACTAGAAACTCTGACGCCAGTTTTGGACGGTGATAATATGAAGACTATTGAAGGTAATGTAGTTAATTTTCTTTATTTCTTTACTTATGATCTAATATTTTCAGGAAATACACAAGAAAGTAGAAGTGGTAGACTGCACCCACTGGAAGGAACCCAAACTGATAGTGAAGATATTACTTCACTACTTCTGCCATCACCCGTCCAATATTGACTTGTTGTTCCAATTGTTGCGAGCGTTGTGTGACCGGTTCATACCTGATTTCCAAGTAAGTTTTTACATATTTTTCTTTATTGTTTATTGTATTCTTGGTATTTTTATAGTTGTTTTCGCTAAATATGTTTGAAGCATAGTGCTGTCTTCCGTAAGATCTTGACAAAAAATTTACTCACATTATGTAGAAGTAAGTCAACTCCTGCATCTTTTGTCGCAATCAGTTACTCTAACTACACGATATCCATTTATTGTTGCCAACAGTTTTAACATCTTGACGTATATTTTTAGTTCCTACGCGATTTCCTCGAGAACACTGTCGCACAAAACTACACTGTTGAATGGAAGAGATCAGCATTCTTCCGTTTCGTGGAGCACTTCTCAAGCGACGCGATGTCTCAGGAGTTGAAGGCCAAAGTCCTTCAAATGATACTCATTCCGTGCTTCGCCGTCAGCTTCGAGAAGGGCCAGAAGATAGTCGGTGGATCGCCGGCACCGTATCAGGATAACCCGGATAATGTTGTATCCGTGTTTATTAATAACGTGAGTTTATGTTATCGAGGCTATTTATGTAAAAGAAATACCTTAACTCAACCACTTATTTCTTACTTTACTACAGATTAAAGAAAAAACTGATGTTTATTGTAATTGTATGGATTTAGATTGCCATGTATAAAAAAAAATATTACATACTTGTTTTTTACATTCCTATATAATCTATATAGTAGCTCGGCTTATTCTTCAAGATAATCTTAATACTATTATAAATATATCCTTAATTTAATATCCTAGGTAATTGACCCAGAAAACCCATTCGCGTGTTCGGACGCAGTTCGGATATCGCTCCTGCAATTCGCTTGCTTGTTGTTGGAGCAAGCGTCCGCTCATATACATGACGCTAACAACAAGAAGCAAGGCAACAAGCTTCGCAGGCTCATGACGTTTGCCTGGCCTTGTCTACTGGGCAAGAATTACGTGGATCCTGCTACTCGGTAAGGCTACATTTAATACATATTTTGTGAAACAGTTATATGTCTTTTTGCGTGTTTTCTATATCATTATTATTATTTTAACCGCTTTTTTTACGCAGGTACCACGGCCACCTGCTACTCAGCCACATAATAGCCAAATTCGCTATTCATAAGAGGATTGTGTTACAAGGTAAGTGAATAAATAAACGATAAGACAATAAGTCATCATGACTAACTTTTTGACCTGATAATTAGAAAGGTACTGAAATTATTATTGACCTAAAATATATTTGAATATTTTAGAGCCGTGAGTAAAACATAAGAAAGGAAACGAATTAGTTTACCTAAATTGATTTCATAAACTAAGGCATCTTGTTAGGACACGATACATAGCCGACAAAGTCGCTATGGCCTCGAGATGATTTCGGTAAGAAGTGGTGTGGCTTGTAATATGAGCGCGTGTGGTGTCAGTGTTCCACAGCCTGCTGAAGGCGCACGCGGTGGAGGCGCGCGGCGTGGTGCGCGCGGCGCTGGAGATCCTCACGCCCGCCATGCCGCAGCGCATGGAGGACGGGAACACCATGCTCACGCACTGGACCAAGAAGATCATCGTGGAGGACGGCCACTCCGTGCAGCAGCTGTTCCACATCCTGCAGCTCGTCGTGCGCCACTACAAGGTCAGAGGAGTGCTCGCCGACCCCAGTGGACCCGGGGCGCGATGCAGCGGCTGATGAATGAGTGTCGTTATGTCGCAGGTGTACTACCCCGTGCGACACGCGCTGGTGGCGCACATGGTGGGCGCGATGCAGCGGCTGATGAATGAGTGTCGTTATGTCGCAGGTGTACTACCCCGTGCGACACGCGCTGGTGGCGCACATGGTGGGCGCGATGCAGCGGCTGATGAATGAGTGTCGTTATGTCGCAGGTGTACTACCCCGTGCGACACGCGCTGGTGGCGCACATGGTGGGCGCGATGCAGCGGCTGATGAATGAGTGTCGTTATGTCGCAGGTGTACTACCCCGTGCGACACGCGCTGGTGGCGCACATGGTGGGCGCGATGCAGCGGCTGATGAATGAGTGTCGTTATGTCGCAGGTGTACTACCCCGTGCGACACGCGCTGGTGGCGCACATGGTGGGCGCGATGCAGCGGCTGATGAATGAGTGTCGTTATGTCGCAGGTGTACTACCCCGTGCGACACGCGCTGGTGGCGCACATGGTGGGCGCGATGCAGCGGCTGATGAATGAGTGTCGTTATGTCGCAGGTGTACTACCCCGTGCGACACGCGCTGGTGGCGCACATGGTGGGCGCGATGCAGCGGCTGATGAATGAGTGTCGTTATGTCGCAGGTGTACTACCCCGTGCGACACGCGCTGGTGGCGCACATGGTGGGCGCGATGCAGCGGCTGATGAATGAGTGTCGTTATGTCGCAGGTGTACTACCCCGTGCGACACGCGCTGGTGGCGCACATGGTGGGCGCGATGCAGCGGCTGATGAATGAGTGTCGTTATGTCGCAGGTGTACTACCCCGTGCGACACGCGCTGGTGGCGCACATGGTGGGCGCGATGCAGCGGCTGATGAATGAGTGTCGTTATGTCGCAGGTGTACTACCCCGTGCGACACGCGCTGGTGGCGCACATGGTGGGCGCGATGCAGCGGCTGATGAATGAGTGTCGTTATGTCGCAGGTGTACTACCCCGTGCGACACGCGCTGGTGGCGCACATGGTGGGCGCGATGCAGCGGCTGATGAATGAGTGTCGTTATGTCGCAGGTGTACTACCCCGTGCGACACGCGCTGGTAGCGCACATGGTGGGCGCGATGCAGCGGCTGATGAATGAGTGTCGTTATGTCGCAGGTGTACTACCCCGTGCGACACGCGCTGGTGGCGCACATGGTGGGCGCGATGCAGCGGCTGATGAATGAGTGTCGTTATGTCGCAGGTGTACTACCCCGTGCGACACGCGCTGGTGGCGCACATGGTGGGCGCGATGCAGCGGCTGATGAATGAGTGTCGTTATGTCGCAGGTGTACTACCCCGTGCGACACGCGCTGGTGGCGCACATGGTGGGCGCGATGCAGCGGCTGATGAATGAGTGTCGTTATGTCGCAGGTGTACTACCCCGTGCGACACGCGCTGGTAGCGCACATGGTGGGCGCGATGCAGCGGCTGGGGTTCAGCGGCACGGCGTCTCTAGAGCACCGCCGCCTCGCCGTGGACCTGGCTGAAGTAGCGCTGAAGTGGGACCTGCAGCGCATCCGCGACGCCGCCGCACTCGACCACGTCGTAAGTATACACACACATACACTGCACACACATTGAAACATTCAATACATCGCTAAATGCATTTTTAATAGGGTTGTTTGAATTTTCCGTGGGAATTTTGGAATGAAAATTGTCTATAACCATTGAATGTGGTTATCCATTACAAAAATAATTATTCAAATCGGATTGGTGATTTCTGAGATAAGCGCATTCAAACAAACAAAAAATTCTCACTCATTTCAGCTTTATTATTATTATTCCCGCGGGAATTTCGGGATATTTTTGACACAAAGACTGTATATGTCACTAGGCTTTACATTGTGTCATCTTTCCAGGTCGCAACATCTCCAAGCGGTGCGATGAAGCGTATATCGTCGGACGAGAGCGGCTCGGAGTCCCGTAAAGCCCTGAACACAGGCTGGGCCAGCCCGCAGGCCAGCTCGTCGCGCGTCGAGCCAGACGCCTCCAAACCGTTGGACAGGCAACACGTTGATGTTGTCGTCAACTTGCTATTGAGACTCGCTTGTCAGGTGAGAAATTATATCAATTGAAACCAAAATAGTTTGACGGGTTGGGGGTAGAATCAATCGAATGCTCATTCTACTCCCACTACGAACTCCACAACCTTTGGCCTAAAGGAATCTGAAATAAATAATAGTACTCTTTTCTTGACGCCTCGGTGGTCTAGTGGTATGTGAACTAGTCTACCAAGGCTGAGGTCCAGGGTTCAATTCCCGGGCCGAGCGAAAACATGTTTCCTAATTTTCAAACATGGCTCATTCTCGTGTTTGAAAATTATCAACTTATCAACCCGCATTTGACAAGCGTGGTGTGATCATGCCTAATCTGATAATAATATCTTCAGTGAAATGAGAGACCTTTGCCCAACAAACTTAACTTACTTTTCTACCCTCTCTCAGGTGAATGAAGGTAGTGTAGCAGCAGCTGCCGCAGCAGCTGGCGGTGGCGGTGGAGTATCTCCGGGCGAGCAACTATCGCGCCGCTGCGTGTTGTTATTGAAAGCAGCGCTAAAGCCAGATGTGTGGCCGCACCATTGCGAGCCGAAACTGGCTTGGCTTGATAAGGTATGTTGGAATTTTCATTAAAAATGACGATATTATATTAAAACCATTCTCAGATATAAAGGTTAACCGTTAAATAATAATTAAACGATGTAGCAACCAGACCTATAATTTTACATGTCCGCCGAAAGCCCACTTCGAAAGAGCACTCGAATAAAAATGACATCCACCCCAATAACCTACACACAGCATACATTGCTAAACATTCATGTTTCATAATATTGCAGGTGTTTTCAAGCGCTGAATCGAACGCCGCTGCGTGCGCCAACGCTTGCACAGCTTTAGAACTTCTCGTATTTCTACTAGGTGTCCTCAGAAGGGAACAAATATTAGCAGCTTTAAAGCCTTTACAGCGAGGTCTTGCAGCTTGTGTGTCGTCAAATAATGCCAAGATAGTGCGTTTGACGCATAATCTGTTGGCTAAGTTGACGGCCATATTCCCGACTGAACCGACTGGTGCCGCTCAAGCTTCGAAGGTGAGTTTCTTATGTTTTTTTTTTGCTGTAATAGTTTTTGATTTTTGTTATAAACTGTATCTCAAATTACCAACTTTTGTTACTTCAATTTCAAGTTTAAAATCGTATTTTATCAACCGTTGATGTCTTTACATCACCAACTAATCTACCCATTCTATTGCAGTACGAAGAACTAGAAACCCTATACGCGTGCGTGAGCAAGTACGCGTTCGAAGGTTTGGCTGCGTACGAGAAGGCGGCGGGCGGCGGCGCGGCGGGCGGCGCGGGCGGCGCGGCGGCCGGGGCGCTGCTCGGCCCGCTCATGATGCTGAAGGCGTGCTGCAGCGCTTCGCCCGCCTACGTGGACCGGCTGCTGCAGCCGCTCATGCGCGTGCTGCAGCGCATGGCGCGCGACCACGTCGCGCACCACCCCGACCCCGCCACGCCCGACTTGTTGGTAACTACACACACACACTATACCTACGTGGACCGGCTGCTGCAGCCGCTCATGCGCGTGCTGCAGCGCATGGCGCGCGACCACGTCGCGCACCACCCCGACCCCGCCACGCCCGACTTGTTGGTAACTACACACACACACTATACCTACGTGGACCGGCTGCTGCAGCCGCTCATGCGCGTGCTGCAGCGCATGGCGCGCGACCACGTCGCGCACCACCCCGACCCCGCCACGCCCGACTTGTTGGTAACTACACACACACACTATACCTACGTGGACCGGCTGCTGCAGCCGCTCATGCGCGTGCTACAGCGCATGGCGCGCGACCACGTCGCGCACCACCCCGACCCCGCCACGCCCGACTTGTTGGTAACTACACACACACACTATACCTACGTGGACCGGCTGCTGCAGCCGCTCATGCGCGTGCTGCAGCGCATGGCGCGCGACCACGTCGCGCACCACCCCGACCCCGCCACGCCCGACTTGTTGGTAACTACACACACACACTATACCTACGTGGACCGGCTGCTGCAGCCGCTCATGCGCGTGCTGCAGCGCATGGCGCGCGACCACGTCGCGCACCACCCCGACCCCGCCACGCCCGACTTGTTGGTAACTACACACACACACTATACCTACGTGGACCGGCTGCTGCAGCCGCTCATGCGCGTGCTGCAGCGCATGGCGCGCGACCACGTCGCGCACCACCCCGACCCCGCCACGCCCGACTTGTTGGTAACTACACACACACACTATACCTACGTGGACCGGCTGCTGCAGCCGCTCATGCGCGTGCTGCAGCGCATGGCGCGCGACCACGTCGCGCACCACCCCGACCCCGCCACGCCCGACTTGTTGGTAACTACACACACACACTATACCTACGTGGACCGGCTGCTGCAGCCGCTCATGCGCGTGCTGCAGCGCATGGCGCGCGACCACGTCGCGCACCACCCCGACCCCGCCACGCCCGACTTGTTGGTAACTACACACACACACTATACCTACGTGGACCGGCTGCTGCAGCCGCTCATGCGCGTGCTGCAGCGCATGGCGCGCGACCACGTCGCGCACCACCCCGACCCCGCCACGCCCGACTTGTTGGTAACTACACACACACACTATACCTACGTGGACCGGCTGCTGCAGCCGCTCATGCGCGTGCTGCAGCGCAAGCAAGAAATGCCATCTTTTTTTACCTAACCCAAATAATTCATTTACAGATTCTCGCTCTGGACTTACTAAAAGCGCGAGTGTCAGTGATGCCAGGAGATACAAGGAAGACATTCATAGGAACTGTTCTCGTTGGACTTATAGAGAAGACCAACGATGCAAAGGTAACTTTAGTCTAACTAATATTTTTGGAATGATAGGGATTAAAATATATAGGACTTATGTGCCGATTATATTTCATGCTATTGCATATAAAATACAATTTTAAACGAATATCTTTTTGGTTTTTAAATATATTTAGTTACTAAATAGATGACTTTTTGTGCAATCCGTTCTTAGTGAATAATACTTATAAAAATTGACAGGTAATGAAAGCAATCACCCGAATGGTTGAAGAATGGGTGAAGCAGCGTCACTCCGCGTCTACGTCGAGCCCGGGCGCGCCGTCCCTGCGGGAGAAGTCGATACTGCTCGTCAAACTGATGCAATACGTCGAGAAACGGTTCCCCGATGACTTGGAACTCAATGCGCAGTTCCTGGAGATGATTAACTATGTATATAGGTGGGTATTTTTTTATTTGTGTGTTTATAGATGGTGTCTAAACGTAAACTTGAACCTTGACGCAAGAACACAGTGTGTTGCTATGAGTTTGACTTGTATATTTCTATTGTCTAAATGTGGCATGTGATTATATAGCTCCAAAGATTTTTTTATAAGAAAAAGTACGGGAGTGTGTCTCGTGCTCCAGACCAGGACATGGCCCACCCGTTGTCCTGCCCTCTGAGCCCTGCCACCTGCACCAAGAAAGACTTAATGAAATGCTCCCCCTCTCAGATGCTCCCTTCTGTTAGCTAAATACTGGACCGGAAAACTTTAAAGGCCATAGAGACGATAAGAAGAAGAATGTACCAGTCGTAATTCGACGAATTCACCTTGATCGAATGCATTGATTTTATTTGAATATTGGTTGTTGTTCAGAGACGAGGCCCTGAAGCTGACGGAGCTGTCGATGAAGCTGGAGCCGGCGTTCCTGGCGGGGCTGCGCTGCCCGCAGCCGCAGATCCGCGCCAAGTTCTTCGAGGTGTACGACCAGAGCGTGCGGCGCCGCATCTTCGACCGCCTGCTCTACATCATATGCTCGCAGAACTGGGAACATATCGGACAGCACTTCTGGATCAAACAGTGCTTGGAGTTGTTGCTGGTTACCTGCGTGCCTAGTGAGTGTTTGTAGTTTTATTTAATATGAACTTTAGACTGGTTTCCTGCAGTTTCGGACATACACATCTTTCCCCGCATTATTAGCTTGTAGTTTCCTGAATTCAATTGTGTTTTTTTTTTTTATTATGTGGATGGAAGTCCGTCAACAATGACTTTTTGTGTGACCACAACAAATTTGTATCTGCGATTTAGCCCTGAAAGCGTAACAGAAAGAAAGATTCAGTTTTATAATATTGTTATTCTTTGAAAACTCTTTATTCGTTTGTCCTAGGCACCCAAATCCGTCTATCGAACCCTAAATACTTGCTGCCGAGCATCTCGTCGGTGATCAACACCGGAGACAGCGAGGAGCGGAAGTCGTTCCTCATCTACTCGAGCGTCAAGGAAGAGTCCTCGGACGGGTTCAGCGACTCGCTCGATCCGGACAAGGATGATGTGCTGGATATGGATCTAGATTCCAGTTCTAATCAGAAGGATGATTTCACTAAGTCTGTGCCTAACAGGTGAGGATTTGATTTAAATTGAAAGGTTAGTTGTTAGTTTTAAACTTACTATATCTTCTAGAGTTTTAAAATGTAAAGCATAGACTTTTCTTATTCACACTAATGTGGGAAGAATACGATGCACTCTTAATCTTTTTCCAGAAGGCCTTGTCTTTGTATAGAAAATAGGTTATATTTGTTACATTTTATTACCCTAAGAAATAAAACAGTGTATCTATATTAAGTATTTACTGTTACCATTTGTTGGAACCCGTTGAGTGAGCACCTCGGTCGGTGTGTGTCCAGGCAGCGCATGCTGAGCCAGATAATCGTGAAGCAGTGCGAGTTCGTGGCGGGCGCGCGGCGCGTGTGCGGCGCCACGTGCGTGCGCGGCGCGGCGGCGCTGGCGCACATGGACGACGCGCTGGCGCACAGCATGGCGCTCGCGCTGCTGCCGCGCCTCGTCGCCACGCTCGACGACTCGCAGCTGCCCGTACGGACGAACAAGATCACGAACATACCCACATAACACATGTTCATACACACGCGCACTATCACACTCCCTTTAGTTTTACGTCTTAAATACGTCACATCATATCTAAAGCCGCGTGGTTGATCCTCTAGCCATTCTACTAAAATGTTAACATTTCTTAGAAAATGATGTTAGACACATTTTATAGATAATCTGTCAAAATACTAAAGTTTTAACATTTTCATGTAGGTACTGATATTCCTTAACATTCGTATATCACCAACATAATTATCACATCAGTAATCTAATACGGATTTTGTAATTAACAATAAAATCTGTTTCTGTTCCAGACGATTATGAACGAAATAGTCCCGTTCATAATATCGGGCGTGCACGTGATACAGCGCGATCAACCGCTCAGCGCGTTGAATACCTTCATCGAAGCAATGGCGCGCTGTAATCCGCCTATAAGTATCAAACCGTACGTATTATTACACTAGCAGCGCCCCGCGGTTTTACCCGCGTTGTGCCCGTTCCCGTAGGAAATCCGGGATAAAATGTAGCCTATAGCCTTCCTCGATAAATAGACTATCTAACAGTGAAAGAATTATTCAAATCGGTTCAGTAGTTTCTGAGATTAGCGCGTTTAAACAAACAAACAAACAAACAAACAAACAAAACAAACTCTTCAGCTTTATAATATTAGTATAGATTATAACATAAAGTAATATTAAGTAACTTCATAATTATATTCTTATATTTGTACCTTATGATATAACCTTTAATTTATAGACTACCAACAATCACTACGGATTTAGTTTTTCATCAATCTTCTTTTTGATCGAATGAGGTCAAATAAATGGTCTTGTATTTGCATTCAAGTAATTTGATGTTATTGTTAAAACCTACCTGTTGCTTCAACCTGTTTTGTTCTTTTAGGCCAATGATGAAGTATTTGGGTAAAACCCACAACCTCTGGCATCGTATGACTCTGAACTTGGAACAAATGGCTATTGATCAGGCGAGCGGCAAGCCCGCTAGAGATCAGGTCGAAATTTACGATTATGAAGTCGAAACTACTACACCAACGGTAAGGAAACGTAGCATGAATACCTTCAGCAATTAAGCAATTCAATTAAATGTCAAAGACATTTTCTTGGCTTTCAATTCAGACATTTTCTGCGTCATCAGTCAAGTGATTTTGTTTTTGTAAGCTTGTGTGCACTATGCGTCGTTGTCCTAAGTCAAAATAACCACATGGAATTGTTATTTGGTTGTCAATGTGTTCGTGTGTCGTGTATGCACAGGGAACATTACATTATTTTGTATTATTTGTCCTGTTTATAATAGGTCTCGGTTTAGACTAAAGATACCAGATTTCATTTACAATGTAACAAATAAATCACTATTTTCTCAAGGGATTTGATGTTTATATTTGTCATACATTTTTAGGAAATTCTGGACTCCTTAAGCGATATGTACGAGCTTCTTCAAGAAGAGGACATGTGGTCGGGGCTGTGGCAGAAGCACGCCAGATACAGAGAAACTAACATGGCCATAGCGTACGAACAGCAAGGGTTCTTTGAACAGGCTCAGGTTAGTGTCAAACTTATAAACTGAATAGCACAAAATGTAAGCTTGGAGCAGCGAACTCATGTCTATCAACGGTTTGCAAGTTAGTGGCCAATATATAAAAAATATTGTTTAAGAAAGCCATATTTTAATGATATTGACAATACTGGGATCGGCACTAGAACAACACCCTCTAACCTAGAAATATATTTATTAATATTTCTTCTAACTTTGTTGTTCGATATTTCTACTATTATAGGCCGCATACGACGTAGCAATGGCAAAACTGAAGCAAGAATACGCGGCTAACCCTTCTTCAGTCAACATGCACAAAGAATGTACGCTTTGGACCGGCCACTGGCTCAAATGTGCTAAAGAACTGAACCAGTGGGACTCACTACTGGAGATTGGGCTCACGAGGCAAGGGAGGGATCCCTTCTTGATATTAGAGAGCTCGTGGAGGAACCCTAACTGGACCACAATGAAGGACGCGCTGGCTGAAGTAGAGTACAACTGCCCTAAGGAACTTGGTGAGTCTCTTTCAACCCTATACAGACGTATTAGTGGTGTCAATTAATTAGACAATTAATTCATTAACATATTTTACATATTGTCATAAAATTGGCAAAACTTTATCTTCGAATCTGTCGAATCTATTTGAAAAAAGTCGTTAACACATGAGGCGCGGCGCGGGGTGTGGTTGCAGCGTGGCTGGTGAACCTGTACCGCGGCTACCTGTGCATCTGCGCGGGCGGCGAGCAGCAGCTGGGCGGCGTGGAGCGGCACGCCGAGGCGGCGGCGGCGCAGTGCCTGCGCGAGTGGCGCCGCCTGCCGCGCCTCGTCAGCCACGCGCACCTGCCGCTGCTGCGCGCCGCGCACCAGCTCATGGAGCTCAGCGAGGCGGCGCAGATACACACGGTACCCCATCCACATACACATCACTCACGAGTCTTGTACTTTTTTACCGAGTAACATACATTGTCCCATGTAACTAGAATATTTTTTCTTCTACAATGTGCCTCGGACATTTACCGTTCCTTGGCTTCCATATGTTCTATACTGCCTTCGGGCCACACTGACGCCCCGTGGTGCCCGCAGGGCCTGCTGCACAGCCGGCCGACGTCGCTGCACGACATGAAGGCCATCGTGAAGACGTGGCGCAACCGCCTGCCCGTGGTGGCGGACCCGCTGTCGCACTGGGGCGCCATCTTCACGTGGCGCCAGCACCACTACCAGTTCATCGCCTCGCACTACGACTCGCAGGCCGAGCACGCCAACAACCACAGCATGCTCGGCGTGCACGCGTCGGCTCAGGTACTCGATACCTTTATATTTGGATTTAATTTCACACTGTTTAATTTTAATATTTATATAAAGACTGCCGTGACGATTTCATACGAGCCATTCGAATGATATTTGACCGAAATAATCGAATGGGTCTACAGATAATGAATTATTAATATCCACTTAACACTACTTATGAACCTTTTTATTCTTCTCTTGCAGGCCATTATCCACTTCGCGAAAATAGCTCGAAAGCACAACCTCTCGGGAGTATGCCTCGACTCCCTACACCGGATATACACAATACCTAGCGTCCCAATCGTGGATTGCTTCCAAAAGATCCGTCAGCAGGTCAAGTGTCACATTCAGATGTCCTGGACAGAAGGGAAAGACGAACTGCAGGAAGGATTGGACATGATTGAGTCGACGAATTTCAAGTACTTCACAAAAGAGATGACAGCGGAATTCTACGCCTTCAAAGGACTGTTGTTAGCCCAGTTGGGTAGATCAGAAGACGCAAACAAAGCGTTCGCAGCCGCTGTTCAACTGCACGATACGCTTGTCAAAGCATGGGCGCTCTGGGGAGACTATCTAGAGCAGATATTCATCAGAGATCCTCGACAGATTTCGTTCGGAGTTTCGGCTATGACGTGCTTCCTGCACGCTTGTCGACATCAGAACGAGTCTAAGTCGAGGAAGTACTGCGCTAAGGTACTCTGGATGCTTAGCTTTGATGATGAGAAGAACAGTCTGGCGGAGGCGTTAGATAAATATTCTGTAGGGGTTCCGCCGGTGCAGTGGTTGCCATGGATACCGCAACTGTTGGCGTGCCTCGTGCAGTACGATGGAAACGTTATACTCAATTTATTAAGTCATGTAAGTTAACAAAGTCGAACAGTGACATCGCCTTTTATTTAGCCTGCCTTAGTCAGTAAGCAAATCTTGCAACTTTTTTCCTGATTCCGTTGCGTTATTTGATTGAGCTGGTATAAATACACGTTTAGTTTGAATGACACAAAATTAACAAAAATTATGAATGATGCTTGTTCATTATAAAATCCTAAATCAGGGCTGTTTTCCAGGTGGGTAGACTATACCCGCAAGCCGTCTACTTCCCAATCAGGACTCTGTACCTCACCCTCAAGATAGAACAACGCGAACGACACAAGACTGCTGAGAATATCGCCGCTGCTCATTTGCCGCACCAACAGAATGCTGCTGTGAGTTTGACTTGATTCTTCTGGGATCCACTGATTTAGTTTGTGTCTAGTACAATATGGTTGTTGATGTTACACAGGGCGGCAGCCGGTCGGCAGAAGGCGGCGGCGAGACGGGCCCCATCAAGGCGACGTTGCCCATGTGGCGCTGCTCCAAGATCATGCAGCTGCAGCGAGAGATACACCCCACCGTGCTGTCATCACTCGAGGGTATCGTCGACCAGGTGAGCAATCTATACAAGATCATGCAGCTGCAGCGAGAGATACACCGTGCTGTGGAGTAGAGTAGTGCTCGCAGAGGAGAACACTTAAAAGAGCTGCTAAAAAGAGCTTTGCGGACTTTTTCCTCATCTTTGACTCAACCTCATTGAGGCATTTACATCGAGTAGATATAAAGTGGGTGTGTGTGCAGATGGTGTGGTTCCGCGAGAACTGGTACGAGGAGGTGCTGCGCCAGCTGCGCGCGGGGCTGGCCAAGTGCCACGTGGTGGCCTACCACCACCGCGCCGCCGTGGCCGACGCCACCGTCACGCCGCACACGCTCAACTTCATCAAGAAGGTCGTCTCCACCTTCGGGATAGGCATTGGTATAAGTGAGTACATACAACACTACATTTGACTGTCTTAAAGAAGGATTTATGCTAGACCGTGCGGGTCCAACCTCAAACGTACTACATGTTCATACAATCGGTGTGACATTTGTGTGTGTGGATCGTCTGACACGGTATAGCATAAACTGCTTCATAGAAAATGCTCGTGGTGTTTTGAATCCGTGCCTTAAAGCTGCGTCTTCACTTACGAACACTTGCTTTCTCGTTGTTTAGCTAAACGAAAGAGCGAGAAAACAATTTAGTCGGATTTCAGAATAAATGAAAGCAGCGTAAATTATTATTTATAAAGCGACTACAAAGTACCACAAGTAACACTGACGGTACTTAAAACCACTGGATATTGAGCCCCGCGGCTGCAAACTTACGACTAGCAGGAAGACACACAACAAGTCTGCGTCATATCACGTCCTACTTGACGATTTATCTATGTCGTATAAATGCCTTGAATCAAAGACGAACGCGAATAAATGTCGCAATTAGGGTAGCGTGACATGTCGGACAATACAACACGTAGGTACGTACATACGTACTGGTGGCCTACATTGGGGCTTGTATCAGTTGGACGTTTTGTATAGAATCACATTGGTCCGCGTACTCTTACATGCCTCATTATTCGTTCACGTAGGTACTGTGATATGTATGACTACAAGATTTAGATACTGCCTTCAAGTATTGAAATTCTTCAAATTGATATCCTACCATCGAACGATTGATGAGAACGTTTGATATGAGTTGTACTGACTTGTACTATGTGTCAAACTTTTATGTTACGCATGTATGTGTGTTCAATTTACTAAGTATTTATGACTATAGATTATATTGATTGTTGATCGATGTTTATAATATCCTAATGAATTATAATAACTAAAAAAAATTTATTTTTTTGTGCATATGATTTTGTCGAGTTTGGTTAAATTAATTACAAAGTCAAATCAATATCGTGTTTCTATGTGATATTTTGGCTACAAAACGTTAAATTTTATCGCAGTTTTTTGTTAATAGCGGAAAACGGACAATAAACTTTTTTAATCGCATCCTTCGAGATAAAGGATGTGATAACGCGACTAATTAAAATAATTTGCGTATTTTTTTTGTGTTGTGTGCCGATAACCCGTTCTTTCATTCAGCATGCTATATTGTATTGTAATTTGAAACAAGTATCTTGCTAATTAAATGCAAGAACAATGTTGCTGTATAAACATCTTTATAGTGTGGTAATTTAAGGGCCTATAAAGATGTTTTTGTCTGTATTTTTTGTTGTTATAAAATGGGTGATTGAAATCTCGTGTAATAATAATTTCGACATAAGAATTCATTTTTATGGCTTTTTCGAAAAATACGTTTCTGTGGCATTGTGATACTTAAGAATACTTAAATAAACTAGTATGTACAATGGTTCTAATTAACTTTTTGCGTTTACAAGCTCTGAATAGATCAGAATTTTTGACGTATAAAGTTATCTGGCACCTAAATTAGTTATATTTTTCGTATATATAGTCGTTGTGTATGCATGGGTGCATGGAATTGTCTCGTATGCTTTGTTTATGAATTGATTTTAAATATTCAATGTGATAAAAAGGAGGCATTTTGCAAATCATTTTGGTAGGATCATTTTCTATATTTACTTATTTTTTTTTTTTAACTATTGATATCAAGATGTTATGTACTATGTTAGTTAATATTTTAACCATGTAACCGTAATTAAAACGTAAGAGAGAATATTGTATTGCTATATTAATTGGTCTTTTGAGAATTCAAGCAACTAAAAATACTAACAACTCCTCGGCAAATGCTTTGCTTTTCGAAACCACTTATTATCAACCACACATCAACATTCACAACCATTACAACTGCAAAATGCCTCCTTTAATTAATTCAAAATTTTAATACAAACTGTACGAGTATTACTGATTGTATGAAAGATGCAAATGCGACGGTGAAGGTAACAAGGGATCTCTCATTTTGTGTGTCAACAGAAAGTGTTACAAGTAGTGCATTCTCTTCAGCCGCTTCGGAGAGCTTGGCTCGGCGAGCGCAAGCCACTGTCCAGGACCCGGTGTTCCAGAAGATGAAGACACAGTTCACTAACGACTTCGACTTCTCGCAACCCAACGCGATGAAACTACAGAACTTGATACAGAAACTCAGGAAGTGGGTCAAGATATTGGAGGCTAAGACTAAGGTTTTACCTAAGTAAGTGTAAGGTGGTGTAATTCAGTACAATTATGGCCTGTAAGGTGCACATAAAATACACATAAAATCAGCTGGCTTGTCCTGATATACCAAAGCTACTTAAAAGTACAATATTATTCAACAGGTAATTAGTTATATATAACCAATCTGACATGCTGGCGGGTTCAGACTGTAACGCACTTAACAACCAATTTCACTTCCAAATCAAACATTAATTTTGTTTTACAATAAACTATCGTTATTTCCAGGTCTTTCCTAATAGAAGAAAAATGTAGATTCCTATCAAACTTTAGCTTAAAAACGGCAGAAGTTGAACTTCCCGGCGAGTTCCTGCTACCTAAACATACGCACTACCACGTGCGGATCGCGCGGTTCATGCCCAGAGTCGAAATAGTTCAGAAGCACAACACTTCGGCTCGAAGGCTTTACATTAGAGGACATAACGGAAAGATATACCCTTACTTAGTGGTCAATGATTCTGGATTAGGAGACGCGAGAAGGGAGGAACGAGTTCTACAGCTGTTGCGGATGTTGAACCACTATCTAGGCAAGCAGAAGGAAACTTCCAGAAGGTTCCTTCACTTCACGGTGCCGAGGGTCGTGTCGGTGTCGCCACAGATGAGGCTCGTCGAGGACAACCCTAGTTCTATATCGCTGCTGGATATTTATAGAACAGAATGTGCCAATAGGTAAGAACTTTTAATGATACGATAAAACCATCAGAATTAATCTATGCATAAAGCCGCATGCAGAAAGGAAACAGGTAGTATTAACTAACCGGTATCGATAAACACTAGTAGAGTTGTTTATTAGTGCTGGTTTGGCAGATTATTAAGAAACTTGGCACTGGCTAGCTTGGCGATATGCTTGTACATTAAAAAACCTATTTTCCCTGTATTTCCTAAACTAGGTTTTATTTTTGAAGGCCATTAACACAATTTCTTGTCACTAGTAAAATAAAGTAACAAGAAAATATAAAATAAAATACAAATATACCCGGACAAATTCACACACGGTTAATTAGACCCAAAGTAAGCTCTAAGCTTGTGTTATGGAATCTAATTCACCGATACTACTACTTATACATACACAAATACTTTATAAGAATATATGACACCCAGACGTCGTCGCCAACAACTATGTCTGCACATATTGTTGACTCCGGGCGGGAATCAAACCCGCAACCCCCGACACAGTAAGCGCTCTCACTGCCACTGTGCCAACGGGCTTGTCAAAAAAAAAATACTCGGAAGGAATCGAATCCTAACAATAAATCTTATGTCTTGTAGCTTCAACTTGTCTATATTGACCAATGTAAATAAATGTAATTTTCTCGTAATGTGTGTTGTTTGTTTTGACATCAGGGGTGTAGAATACGACGCGCCGATCGCTAGATACTACGAGCGTTTAGCTGCGGTACAAGCGCGCGGCTCGCAGGCTTCACAGCAAGTTTTAAGAGATATTTTACGCGAGGTGAGTACACTTTACGTTTACAGGTTTACTATGTATGTGTATTCTGACCAGAAAGTAATGTTTTATCTTGCACATATAAAAGTAAAAGAGAACTTTACTTATGTACCTACTTAAAAGTGCATTTCATAATAACCAAGAGTGACACACAGCAATCAAATTCTTCGTTACCTAAGGACTGCTCACATTTTTATGAAATATCGGAATAGTGGAGAGTTAAAATAAATACTTTCAAGATATTTATTTCAACTATTTCATTGAATCTGTTAGAGTGTATATAACCTTAAAACTTGATCTAGAAACTACGTTCTACCTACGATAATAACGACATTACTAATCAATCACCGCCCACCGCATATTGTATTAATTACTCATCACATACCTATCTTACTTGTATCTTTACTATAATCTATCATAATATCTATCATTCCACCACAGGTACAAGCCACAATGGTGCCAAAGGGCATGCTTCGTGAATGGGCCGCGGCCACCTTCTCATCTCCCACCGACTACTGGACCTTCCGGAAGATGCTGACCCTGCAGCTTTCCTTGGCCAGTTTCGTAGAATACGTGCTCCATTTGACCAGGCTCAACCCTGACATGATGTATGTGCATCAAGATTCGGGACTATTGAATGTC
This sequence comes from Cyclophora albipunctata, assembly GCA_963082685.1. Taxonomy (NCBI): domain Eukaryota; kingdom Metazoa; phylum Arthropoda; class Insecta; order Lepidoptera; family Geometridae; genus Cyclophora; species Cyclophora albipunctata. The sequence continues at coordinate 7,829,739 of OY720115.1, read as the reverse complement.
TCCTACTTCAAATTTGACGTCGATGATGCGACAGGTAAGCGCTTACTGGCATCTTTTTAAGTTTTTGTGCTTTGGAATGGAACGCTTTTTTTCTTCTCCTACCGCTGCAGCTGAGTAGAAAGTATCTGCTATTTTTGTGTTTTCTTTAAAACTTTGTGTTAACATTCTTGTTTCTATCTCTTTCTCGTTCTATGGCTCTAGATTCGTTCAATGATTTTAGTTACTTTTATGTTTTTTGCTTTGTGTTGTAAAGTTGATAGTTTACTGCATGTTTTTTTGTGGAAAACGACGGCTTGTTGCATGTAAAATAGCATTTTTTTAAATGATAACTATTGGCCCCTATGATTGTCTACTACTAATGCATGTAAGTAAATACATTAAACCAAATATGGCTTCAAATGGAACTGCATCTTATGCCGCAACGATACGCACGAAACCAATTTGATAACTGAATGGGTAAGCATAAATACTTTAACAATATTTTTATATGCAGAGCCAATTTTATGATCCCCAGATATAAAGTGTCAAAGATAAATGATTACTGTCCCTAATTTATATGAGAGCAATGTCAAATGTAAAAAAAAAACCTTTATCTGGCGATTAAAAATGCACTCTTAATGTTACCAAATTCTAATATTGCATGCGATTTATTATATTTATGCACGTTTTTATGTTCCTAAGTGGCTATAACCAGTTCTCTAAAATGCTTTTAATTGCATGTTTTAAATTACAATAAGGCAGTTTTGAATGTGACTTTGCCTGATCTTATACTTTGCATGACTTTTCAAATAAAAATGCATCGTTAGTGAACGTACGGACTTATAAGAAACCAATAAACCTTTTTATATACGGATTTGTGTCGATCTACTTTATATAACATAGGTCATATAATAATCTAACAGCATTTTATTGCAACACTCGCAAAGATCATGGCTTTAATGTCTTAATTAACCCCATTGGAATGCTGTATTGTAATTTAAACGGATCCTTACATTCACTTTAGCAATTATTTTTTATTGCTTACCCATTATACAGGGTAATTGGTTCATCATTATCCACTCTGCTTAAATGTGAAGTGTGAAGTTATGATTAAAGCCATAACAACATCTTTAGGTTTATAAAATTCCACTGTTCAATAAAGAAACATATTTATACTCTTTCTTGTCTTTGGTCAACCAGTGGAATTATATAGACCCTTACCTTTAATTCTATTTTTATTATATATTAAATGAATTGATATAGGAGAGCTGGACTGCAATCGAGCGGTGCCGTTCCGTCTGACTCCAAACATCGCAGAGCTTCTGACAAACATCGGCATTACCGGACCCCTTACCGCTTCAGCTATAGCGGTAGCTCGGTGCCTTGTTACTCCCAACTTTAAGGTAAGTTACGTTTATAAATAACAATTTTTTTTCTATATTTACGTTCAATATTTTGACCCTACAGCTAGACCTTGGCCTAGTTATCACAACGACCATAAAGTGTTTATTCTAAATACGACTATTAATAGAAGTCATTCTGTACCTGTTGGTCCAATGGTTGTTACATGTTACATAGTTAAAGTTAATTATAAATATCTAATTGTATATTTATATTACACACCAACAGCATCAACACTAAACAATTATAAATTTTACAGATACAGTCAATACTACGCACTATACTGCGCGACGAAATGGTCACTGGATACAGGAAACGTCTCGAGGACAAATCTGGCGTGCCCACACCTGGCACCTCGGCGGAAAACAAACCCTTAGAAATGGACAACGAGGCCATTATTAACTTGGTCAATAAGGCTGTGACTGTTATCATGAATAGGTTGAATTCGTTGGCCGTTTTCGACGGCCCGGACAGCAAAGTGGCTACGTTGGTCACCGTGGCCAGTAGTCACGATAACCTGTGCCGAATGGACCCCGCTTGGCATCCTTGGTTGTAACCTAATTCATACAGATTTAAGTAATAACAAGGAAGTTTGGCTTGAAGTATTGTTGTAGTCTATAAGCAGGCCAATATTTGCTGATACTTAAGGTAGCAGTCAGCCATGTGAGGTACAAAGTTAATTTATAATAGTCAACTTATACTAACATTTTTGTTTTGATTGGATTTATTACTTGTTTATTAATACATGAACAATAATGTTCATCAAGTTTTGATGGCACGCTTTAAGATTGGTTTAAAAAATAAATTAATTCTGTTATGTTTCATGAGAGTAAAAATTTGAACTAATGTGGTCGATTTCCCAGCCGACGACGAATCCTTCTGAAGCGGAAAAAAGTTGAGTGTTTTTATTCCTATCATACCCCACTGGACCCTCTTGCTCAATGAAAGTTGTCTTTGGTTAAAAATCAATCTTACTAGTTAAATTTTTAACTCTTGTGAGAAAATAAAGAATATAGAGATTTGCTGCCTTTAACATTGTTGGCAAATCGAAACTTCCTTATTAATATTGTGTAATACATAATTGCAATTTAAAACAAGCACACAATTGCAATTTTAAATAAGCACAATGACTAATTATATCAGATAAATTATTGCGGAGAACCTATTTGTGACCAATGTATGACTGGTTTATTAATAATATCATCTGCAGTTCATTTCTCTATTCAAAGGATATTGCTGTTATTTTTAAACTTAGGATAATTAAGAGAATAGATTTAAGTTGTAATTGTATAACATGACAAAATAGCCTAAACAATGATCATGTCTTGTGATGAACTGTGCGAGCTGAACTGTGATCTCGACGAATAAATGATGTTTAAAAATAATTGCGTTTCATATAGAACAATTGGAGCGTAGCCCTATTAGTATAATGTGACATGTGAAATGAATATCTGATTGTATTTGCATGAGTGGCAGCTTCGTACCTGCATAGGTGAAAGTACCGACTCCGCATCAAGTGCAACTTCTAACGAGTGCACCCCACCCCGCCGCCTCCCCCTCGCCGCTAATCTCACTCGATCGTTCACTAGATAGTAAAACTGATTTCATCATTCTAACAATGGAAAAGAAAGTGCAATAATTGCAGGGTTACAGAGGAATTGTCTGTGCAAACTTGCAATGTGCAATGTACACCGTCTGCCAACCGCAACTTAAATTACACCATTTCAATATTTAATCTATTCACAGTTTAATGTTTCTATTATATACTACTGAACAGTTAGTTGTCATTGTATTTTTTTTCTATTCGCCTTTTTGTAGTTCATCATTTGATTTTTTTTTTTCTCGAACGAAGTTGCCTTGTTTCCACATATAAGTTTTTGCGTCTACCTCACATCTACATATTAATGCCATGTCATATTATCAATTCTATATTTCTGCTGCTTATCTTTGGGTTCATTTTACCCATACCCTTAAATCTTAAAGGTAATGGGTAGGTACTTCAACAGCTTTCGATGAAATATTTCATTAATGTATCGCTATTGTATTTTCTAGAAAGTGTCAGTTTGTTCTGTGATAGATATTGTTGTATTAAGTAAAGGATTGTGTCTAGTCGAGGCGGTGGGCCGGAGTCGCTGGCGTGGTAGCGGGCGGGCGGCGGGCGTCTGGTTGCCAGGCGGCGCGGGCGCGGGGCGGGCGGGGGCGCCCGGCCCGCGCCCACTCAGTCCGCCGAGCGGCCCCGCGGAATGCGCTCGTGTGCCGCCCGAACGAGAACAACCGCGCCACCGGCGAGTGTCCGACCTCTGTAACCGACCGTTTATGACATTCGACAACCCCGCCCTGTGCATTTTTCCGAGTTGCATTTCGATCAGTGCGAGCGGTACGTCGGCCGCGAACGATCGGACCTCGGAGGCGGCGGTGGTGGTTCCGCCCGCGTTTATTTATGTTGTCGTTTTAGTGTGGTGCATATTTGTGTTGTACGGACGATAACCGTATTATCCGTGCGAACTGCTAGTGGATATTTTCAACGATCTACGGCCGTCCGGAGAAGGTGAGTCCAGATTCTGTTAGTGGGAGTCTCCCATCCCTCGTTCAGGACGATTCGCTACGTCTCTACTTGGAGTACGTGGCGCCCGTGGCTCTTCGACACGCTCTAGAATGCCGCGGCCTGCGTGCAAATAGCTCGATAAAATTGCTGAAATCTGTTGCTTTTTCACGCAACTATGTTTTCATTACAACAAACACAAGATTTTGTTATTTTTTGTTTATGTTCTTCAAATTTCACAAAATGAGTGGATAATATAAATCAATTTGGTTTATCCACAGTTTGTGTTCTTAAGAGTTTTGTTTAGGTTTGTATCTAATTAGATTCTTGTTAGAATCGGTCCTATCCCACTGTACCATATGGTTGTTGGTAGTGACTGGATAAGAAAACATGGAGGAGAGCGGCGCGGGGCGGTGCGCGGCCGGCCCGGCGGTCGAGCGACCGCATTCCATACGGAATACCGGACTATAGGCAATGTCACTGAGACTCTCATTTGGACTCCACTTTACTAGCCATTGCCGAGGATTTGCAACAAACCTCAACATCATAAAATAATCATAGCTTACGTTTATCTGGGAAAGAATAAAATATGACGTCGATATATCTTACGCCCACACACATTTACAATGATGGTTTATCTAATATGTACCTATCTATACCTCCACACTAGCATTAAATCAATTTATAAACACGGCTTAGCCGTTGGATTCCCATGTTTTAGTGTGAATTAGTATTGTTTTGGTAATAAAATAATTCTACCTTCAATATTTCGCTTCTCTTTATCCGATATTGCGTAATTTAATGGCGGTAGGTACTAGCACCTTCGTGTGTTTTTGACTCTGCGATCTATGGCCGTATCTCGTGGACACTACTTATGATCTCATTTCAACTAGTTAAATGAGCTCGATAGTGCGTGCTGTATGTTTCGAAACGCGTCCGTCCTCGCTTCCGTTTTCTGACCCACAATTTATTACAATTTTTACACGCAGTATCTAGTTCAATTGATACGAGAATATGTTTAGAAGTCATCTTGACTGTTTTTCCTAATGGGCCGGAAAAACTGACATTGTAATCCATATTCAGGTAGGTAATAAATAAGTCGCCTAATGATTCCTAGTCACTGATGGTACTGATAGTTGCATTAAATGAAGAGACCATAACTAGAAGGAAACGCAGTTTACTACTTTCTAATTATTAAAACAACTTTAGATTGTAAATATAGAAGTAACTTTCATTGGTTACATCAAAGGTTGCTTAATTTAAGGCGATAAAAATGTTGTTTTTTTGTAATAACTGTTTAGGTAACCAAATTCATTTATCTGAGAGCGTCCGGGTCTCGGGTCGTATTCACACAATCTCAATGACCTTTAATCTCATTTCAGATAGCTAAAGCACGTTCCTTTGTGTCAGTTCTCAGAATTAGTATCCTATCTTATTGTTTATTTACAGTTTTTGATAAATAACACTCATGATTTTGTCACTTCACTAGGTACAAAACATAATACAACTCTACCTTACTTGCTACAACTTTCTAACATTAATCATTATTAATTAAACGCGATTGACGGTGATAGAGCATTCTTTTGTTGTTCTTTCTCTGTTTTTTCTTAGACTTCTTATTCATATTTTTCTTTCATAGACTTCTTATTCGTTATGATTTTGGAATATTCATACTTGTTACGTTATTTCTCCGGCTCTATCCTCGGTTGGTCTAAGCACATCTTCAAGATTACCCAAGAATATCCAACAATAAAGGCATTCTAAAGTTTGTTGCAGTTTAACCTTTTAATATTAATATATCAATGATGAGGTTAAGGAAGCTCACAGTGCTGTGCAATAGGTCTCATGTATACGGGGTCCTTGACATTAACAAACAACTTTTATTTTTAATCCCGTAAATGTCAAAGAATCTGGAATGCACTGCGATTATATTATAGAGTACTTAAATGTTGCCAAGTAATATCACATTAACTTGGTATACAATAAACGTAATTAGTAAAATTTTAGTACTTTATTTTTTGTATATGCCGCTCTGCAACAGAGCTAATTAAATGCGTGTTTGACTAGGTTATTACGACGAGTATACGTCAGATTATATTTAGAAAGTTGCATCAATGTTTTATTTTTGTTTACGTTCTATTTGGAGATTACATTTTTACGATTCTGCGTTGTTGATTTTTTAGTTGTAACAAATGTCGTTGTAGGTTATGTAAATGATGCATTTTGATTTGGTTGTTCCATCACGGCCCTCCATCAATCCCAATGAACACTCATTTCAAATTGAATCACATTCAATTACGTAGTAAATCGGTCAGGATGTCAGCTATACGTCGGCCGTCTGATACGTCTCTACACGCCTTTATTTGCGTCTTATCTACTACATTTTTTATTTGATTTTAACTGTTTTTTAAGTACCTATATAGTATTTTACATCCATGTATAACAACTCATTTCTCAATACTAAATTATGTTTTAAAACACTAAAACGTAGTAAGTACTTCAACGTACCGTACCTACTTAACGAATAATGTTGAAAGTCCTTGCAAGTTAGTTTTGCAAGTGATTTAGAGTAATCACTCATCCTTCTAATGTTGAAATGTAAAGGGGATGTAATCGCATTCCGCGGTATCTCCCCTCCATTGAGCTGCATGCTTCTGGCGTTCATGACTCTTAAGTGGGCTGCTTTACTGTTGCCGCCATCGCTCTACCACACCACAATACTTAAAATATTCTTTACAAGTTACTTCATATTATTAGTAGCAATGGATGGTTGACAAAATTATTATACTGCACCTTCAATTGTTTTCTACAAAATAGTAATATGACAACTTGACTTGCTCGTTCTTTCTATTATATCGTTAGTTTCGTTGAGTATTTTATAAAGTTTATGGGTGAATGAATAGATTTCTGTCATTAGAGTGTTTGGTGAGGCCTTGGTAGGTGATGTGTAGGAGCATAGCAAAGCGGGTAACGGTTCTGTCGTGTTTGCAGAGGCAAGGTACGCTCGGTGTGTGCGTCTGCGCCGCTCGCTCAAACACACAGACGCAAAACGTTCACGCTTGTGCGGCCGTTGAACCGAATACTTAGGAATTTCTCCAATGCGCAACGAACGTCGCTTGGCATTACCAGGCAAAGGTACAAGAAATTACCTTAGCTAGATTTTTATTTGTTGTCTGGTAGTTTTGTTCTGTACTATTTCATTTTAATACATATGCCTAAGAATTAATAAGTGTTTAAATTCTAATACAAATAAGTAGGTTTATTGGTAATCGAGATTTACGTACCTATATAGGATTTGTGTAGTAGTTTGTATGTGCTGCTGATTTGTCGCAAGCACGTGTTTAAAATCTCGCAACAGCTGGCATTCCAGACCAGGGCGCGGCTGGTCTGTTTCTACAATCACGAATAAATTTACACTTCATCATATACTTATCAGTTATCAACTTTTGAGGAAAACATAGCCCTAATCTTAGTATAGAGTAATAAGGCGATAAGTTCAAAATATACAATTAACGTAAAATTATATGTTAAATTATATGATACATTTACCAATATCAGCCAGAGTCACCTAACATCGCCATTGATGAGTAAGCCTGATAAATATGATATAGAGAATAACATTGAAACAATGTTATTTTATGTGCCTACACCGCAACAGGATACCAATTAATTGCATATGATGTAGTTATATGATACTATTGCAATAAAAACTAATAAAATAGTAAGTCAGCTGTTATATTCTGCTATAAAAAATTACTAATTGTATATAAATAAGGAAAATAACCAATAAAACATTATTGATGGTATCTTTAAGTATTACGACTTAATGAATGATTAAACTATTACAATAATTTTGAGGAAACATGCAAATAACTAGCATTTATATAATAAACCTTTTCCTCGATAAATATAAACTAGATATTATCTAGTTTATATTTATCGAGGAAAAGGTTGTCTACTGTTTTTCTATCATTTCCAAGCATTACTTTTTACTTTAATTTAAGAAATTAATTATGAAAAATATACTTACAATCCAAATAACAAACCTATTAATCAGTTTATACAAGTTATCAATCTGCTCAGCTCGCGTCTGCTGTCGTGTTCATTCACGCATGCATCTATTGGAAGAATCGCTATTGATCCCTCCCGTCTGGTGGCAAATGAAGCACAAAGAAGATCCGCCACTGGGTTTTTATGTAACAATTACATAATCCAATTAAAACTTTCAATTTAAGTTTCTAACCAACCAGTCTCATTTCTTTGTTGGTAGTATACCCGCTAATAAAATATTGCATCACATAGCATTCACTTTGAGTCGATATGTCGAAACTATGCATGAGTTGCATGTTGCACAAACATTTAGCTCTAAAAACCACACACTGCTTTGATGACGATCTATTATCCACCTACTTTAATCAGGTGACGTGGAAATATGCTGTTTTCACTGTTTTTCGACACGTGGCACCTAATTAGGTGCATTGACTAAAATAAAATTGTTAGCTAATCGTGTGTTAAGTTTATTTATGGCTTAGCTGTTAGTTTTTGGTAAATAACATTTTAAAATACATCGTTACGGGAGTTCTAGTACAAAATCAATGAACTTCGCTCTTTTCATATCATTATTAGAAATTGTATTCAATCAGCTACATAGTTAATAAGGTTTTTTAATAAAATACTTCAATAAAAGATGTAATGGTCTACTACTTCTAATGTATTGCGTACAACTACCTTGTTGGAAATACTTCCATTTAATATTTTCGGGGACTCAAAAACCATAAAAACCCAAAAAATATTACAATTTTAATAACTAATAACCCAAAAGGTTTGTCAAGCTGGTCATTGGGGGGGGGGGGGGGGGGATAGGTATCGACGTTATGATCGTCTGGTGGTTGATGGTGGCTGGTAGTGTCGGAGTCGAGTGAACGCGGCGACCTTGGGCCCGTGCCGGCCCGCGGACGTTCGTTGAACCACCCCGCCCGCGCCCCGCCACCTCGCTCGCCACCACAACTCGTTTGCAACCCGATTCTATTTTCTTAGTTAATTGAAAAGTTTTCATAGAAAATCCATTAAATAGACGTTGTACGTTTCATCCGATTATTTTAAAAATATATTCTTAACTTAACTCTTATTGCCTTATTGCACATTCTTGCTACTTGTGATAATACTAAGATTTACATGCATCATTATCAATCTAACTAAAGTAAATCCTCTGTGACAGCAAAACAATCTAAAAATATAACCAAAACACGGTGCAATGACGTCGTTGGCTGCATTATTTTCGCAATAGTGGGTGCGTGGGGCCCGCGCAGGCGGCGCCTCGCTACAGAACATTGACCGCGCTGATATGTAGAGACCGCAGAGTAACCAAATCATCAGCTTCAATTCAATTTTTATCTAATACCTACCTGCTGTTGGTCAACACTAATGTTCTTTCGGTAGAGAACAAAGCAAAAAACACTACGTGTGCTTATTTACTGCTTTTTTACGATTTGTACTTGTTTCGTCGGTAGTTAAACAGATAAAAGCAATAAAAGTGTAATGTAGGCACATCTCCGAGTGTAATTCTGAATTCTTGTAAAACAGGTTATTGCTGAGAAAAATGAAAGCGACATCTCATCTGCTGAGGTACGTAGCTCTACCACTTCGCAGACATGTTTGTCATTTAGTTACCTATCTTAACAGCTTTCCAAGTTAAAATGGTATGGAATGATGGTTGGAAGATTTTAAAACTCAAACGGATTCTAAACTTGTTTACGATTCTTCATGCTATTTAACTAACTTCTAGCTTCTAAGATTATGATGGATCATTGGTCATTTATCTTTGTCAATATAATCTAAAGGTTTCCTTTCGACAGAAAATGAACGCTTCGGTTTGTATAAACAGGATGTCGGAGGATTTTCCTCCTTGGTTGCTCGCGGCAACGTGTCAGACAAGTTCTTGTGCATTATTACTGCGAGATACGTGGCGATAGGTATCACCTGATGTGAGGTTCTTGTTTATTTGCGTTTACCTCAATAAATTATCCGTGTAAAGCAATAACTAAAGATAATGAATATAGATAGGTGCAGTGATTGAAAACTGACGTCTGGAGGATTAACAAAGTTTAATTAAGGATGTAGGTAATTTGTTTTTGTACAGTATAATTTGATATTGGGATAGGACTTAAAAGCAGATTCAATAAAAAACACAGTCTATACAATGTGATGATAATTATTAATTGCCTTAACAAATATAAATATAGTTGCTATCAAGAAAGCTATATCGTACTCGCCTACAAGATAAGTGATAGTACACTCCCCAATTTCGCCACTTCATACTTGATATATCAAAGCAAACAAACCACTGTAAAGTTGATAGGTGGGTATCAATTGTTCAACAAGCAGACATTTGTTCCAAATTTTGTTAAGTCTCGTTGAATGTGACTCAAGCCATGTATGAAAAACATGAGTATGAACTATGAGTTAAACGAATAAATTCTATGTAGGTACAAATGGCGCTGTACCTAACTGAACAGACGAGATCAATACTGAAACACCTACGTGAAACATGTCTCCCCCGCCCAGGCACAACAATTTATTATATTGCATCTGATATGGATAAAAGTACCACGAGTCCACGATATTACACTAATTGATAAATTGAGAAGTTCGCTGTTAATGAGATTAAAAGCTGAAATTAATTAATGATTTATGGCATTGTCATGTGATTGAATTATGTGATGAAGGCAGAGAGAGATGTAACAAGTGGTGCAGCGAGGACGGCGATGCGACTGGGCGGGGGTGCGATCGATAGGGGTCGCGGGCCGGGGGCGCCGCCCGCCGCCGACGTCAGCCGCCGTTGCCCGGACAGCCTCCACGCTCATCCTCCTCTCAAATACCACCTCCATGCCACTACGTGACGCATCACTCGTACACTAATGCACATCTATTCACATGATCTCATCATATTCCCATGTAGAGTTTAGCATTACTAACAATAATAATACCCTATTTTAAATGTTATCTCAACGTTAACGAATGTTTAACATAATAACGTTTTGATATGATGAGGTTAGCCGCTGTCAGTCGTTGACCTCTGCTAAAGTCATTGTCGTCGCTCCAGCTTGTTTAAATGGTTTTATCAGTTATCTGTGCTCATTCATGTCAATCGCCTTTTCTAACACAAGGTTAAAAATCAAATCGTTCTTAATTAATCGTGTAAAGAACTAGTAGATAGTACATTAGGTATTTAGCTTTAGGATAATGATGTCGCCTTGTTAATCCATCCAAGCTTGATAATGCCTTGTTTTTATAATCTATACAAAATTGTTTTCCAACGCTAAACGGAGATTACGAAAACTTACGGTCTGATATAAATTACCCAACTCTGTTTGTAGTTGTTATCATTTTGTAAACAGTGATAAGTAATAGTTATAATGAATCAGTAACGCGACGCGTGGGCTATGAAATAATCGTAAGTATGCTCGTCAGTTACTCTTTAAAGTTCATACACACGTAGTAATTTTACTTTCAAAGTCACATTTCCGTGAGAATCTGCAAAAATATGAATAAAATTGTGCTCAAATTATGCTGTTGCTGGTCTCGCCAAAAACTTGTATTGTGTTCAAAGCAGGTATAATCTTATTATATGACGACTGTATGACCGAATCTTTCCATAAATATAAAATTCTGGTTTTAAATTGCCATTTGGTCACATTTAATAGCTTAATGCAGATTTGGTTGGTAATAGTTACGACGGACTGCGAAAAGGCGGCGTGGGCCGGTAGAGTTGGTTATCTGATTTACATATTTGTTAATATCGTGCCATTAAAAGATATTTCGGTCCGCGCCGCGGGTCCGTCAACCGACTATTCCCACATATGACATGACTCACTGTAACTAGATAAGCGTTATTGTGGGCAGATCCTTTTATGCCGTTTTACTGAAACTTTGAATGTGTTTCAAGTCCGTAAATCGTGGTAATGTTTGCTGGGAACATTTTGCAGGCAGGTAACAAATTGAAATGTCTCGGATTGTTTAAAAACTGTTCATTGTTAGTGCGGCGCGGTGTTAGAGCACATAATGAGGGCTCATGTTTTCCTGTGTCGTTCACAATGACACAAACAACTGACAACTGTCGGACTATACCTCTCTACGCGATACGATCTGAGTCGCGTGCGTATCCACTCTCTGCATTTACAATTAATTACTTTTGCAATCTAAGTGAATTGTTACAATTTCATAGTGATTGTTGACTTTATTAATCTACTTTTCGTTATGATTATGCGAATAACTTCTCCAGATAATTGTATTACATATCTCGATAATATTAAATTAAATAAAAATAATATAATAATGCACCTTTTTATTTGGTTATCGGTTCAGCTGTCAATAGCGTTCCACAGTTCTCTATAGCGTAAGTTATGAGAGATTACTAATATGTACTAATACTAATTTACTTAGTCGATAAGTTAATTTATGAACTTGTCTATTTAATGGTACCTACAATATCGTATCTACAACATTCTAGGCCAACATTATTATCAACGTTGAATAGTATGAATATTTCTGTTAATACCTTTTAAATAATAATGATTTCAAAACGTAAAAATACCAAACTGTCATATGTATTTGGTATGTGATCATTAATGCAACAATCACAACAATGTTTTGAATGAATCATGTTTATTTATTATGTGCGCTTTATCGCGCAATGCTCTGTATTATGAACTAATTGATAAATAATTATTATCACAATTATATTACAATGTACACGAACTATAGATTTACCTACATACTTGAATCAGTAAGTAGGTATATGGCAGGGTGGCGCCTGTGTGTAATCTTGTGTTTACATAATATACCTACTCCCCTTATGTACAGCACGTGTAATACTCTCGTTAATAATAACTTTTTAACCTTTGAGTTTTTACATCTTATTAGTTTTTTTAGTAACTATCAATGTTCTTATAAAGCCTCTGTATGTAAAATTAATTAGGTACTTATTCTAAGACGCGTACTCACATAATTATGATGTGCGCATCGCTACATAGAATAAAAAAGTCGCATTCCGCTGTCTGTCCGTCCGTATGTTAGATCTTTGATTCATTCAAGATTTTTGATTCATCTTACTAACTGCCAACTCCTATCTAAAATGTAGTTTTATTGCATAGGTACATAAGTATGGATTTATACACAATAAGTAAAAATATTTTAAAATACTTATTTGGATCGATTAGATACCTAAGTATAATATTATGTCCTATGCAGAGCCTCGGTACCTAGGTATGTATTTTGATTGCAAACCTTATCTACTTAGTAAAGCGTAATCGATATCCTGTGTTTACTCTTTCATGCTGACAACATTGACGCAATTCTGTTGGAAATATTTAAAAACACTTTTACAGTGAGGTTAGTTTGAATATTGCGACTAATTATACTAACTATTAAATATCTAGTCTTGTGTGGTACTAAATCTGTTTAAAAATCTGACAAAAAACATTGCCTAGCATACGGTTACCGACGTTACACGCATGTTTTAAATGCAAATTGTGTCTGGGCCGCCGCGATTTAATATTAGGTAATACGAGACTATAAAACTAACATTGTTGAAGACGTTGGTACTCGTTGGCGCCAGTGTTCATTGCTCTTATTTAGCTTATTCGGTGAATGAACGATCGCGCATATTAAAATAGAAACGCAGCTGTTTCTATCCCATCGATTCGATATGACTCGATACATCTCGATAGAGTGGGGAATGAATTACACAAGTCGAGTGTGAATTAATGTGCAGTGAGTAGTAACATATCGCTTGTAACGATGGTGCCAGCCGGACTAGGACGGTTCGTGTGACTGAGATGATGAGTGTAGCAGAACAGCTGAGCGTCACCGGGTCACCCGCCGCGTGCGCAACGGCCTCGCGTCCGTCGCCCAAATAAACATCTCCCTGGTGAGCTCATCGCTCAAACGATCCACGCAATTCTTCGCACTCGTCTCGCACAGTGCCTGTTGGGACTGCCGGCCCGCACCGCACCAGACGCGCACTCATCACAATTGAGGGGCCCAACGATCCGCGATCGTTGCCTCGCTATGGAACGTACTTATGAGCCACAATCCGACGGAATTCTACGAACACTTTAAACTCATTTGTGGGAACATGCCAGCTTCATTGCTGTTCTGATTTAAGTACCTATGTACCTCTATAAAATCTTCTTCTTATCGAGTGGATGGTGTAACGATTACTATCCCTAGAAAGTAACCGGGACCGACGGCTTAACGTGCCCTCCGAAGCACGGAATCATCTTATTTTTCGGGCAATCAGTTGATTCAGCCTGCAATGCCCTAACCAAACTGAGGACGGTCTCACAAAGTGATTTTTGTGAGATATCCCCACCGGGAATCGAACCCGGAACCTCCGGATCGTGAGCCGAGCGCTCAAACCACTAGACCACGGAGGCTGTTGCACTGAGGCACGGACCTCTATAAAATAGCCAGGTACGTTTGTGAGGTTGACCTTCAATGAGAAGATTGCACAGTTTCGTTTGAAAGTTAAAGTATGAGAAGATGTTATTATTTTTACCCAAGAGTTTAAATACGCATTTATTGGTATTTCGATTAGTTCTGACTGGCATGCGAAAAGTCAGTTTGGTAATTAAAAGGTCGATAGCGAAGGCCGTGAGTTCCGCGTGGTGTCGCAAGCCGGACGGAGGCGCGGCGCGGGCCGCTCGCCGCGCTGCGCCGGCGACGGGTCACGAGTACCTTCGATTCCTTTCTAAAGTGCTTTCTACGTCTTGGATATGTCGCACCTATCACTTGTGAACGGAACATTCTACTCACCTCCACGCCGTTCCGCCATTCTCATATTTCTGGCCGAGTTTACCTATCAAATTGCAAGTAAACATAATATGGTTCTAAGTATTGTCGATTTGGAATGTTATACGCGGATGCGAATCCTCAGTACATAGAGAGCGGTCCAGTTATCTACCGTTGTGTGCGTGGTGGTGCGCTGCGCATGCATTCTACATCAGCCAGCATTCCAATAGCTGCGCGTCATCCGCGATTCTACTCAGTTGCATTCGCTATTTAGGATTCGTGCTGACTACACCGAACCCCTTTGTTCTTGAAACATAATTGCTACATTACAATACAACGAAATGTTAAATGCATCCCATTTTATATTGATACTGCCATGCCAGTCAGATGAATCTTAACTCGTTGAGTGGGAGCCATGCATCAAAAGGAAATCGAAAGTATTGTTGCACAACGCTATTGTCCTCGGTGTGCTCTGGCGCTCATATAATCTTGTATCGTGTAATTCATCCGCAATTCGCGAGCAGTACCTACCTATCAACTCGACGGAAAGGTACTTTAATTAGAGTCGATGGCGATATAAATCCTACGGCACGTCGCTGGTTGAGTTAGAAAGTGCGCGTTACGTAACGGTGTGGTACATGCCTCGGACGGAGCCCGTCCGGATCGTGACCGATCTGATAGTTCTACTCACTACTCGTATCCTTCGCGGTTCGCTGACTCCCAATACTTTCATAGTCGCATCGTTCTGTACTATAACTAGCTCCTTTTTTACTTTTTTCGATTTATTAATATTTGGATTTCAGTTAATCTTTGTTGAAAACACTACGAGTTCAGCTTGTTTACCTACTGCGACCTTAAACGAAGCCAAACGTTCAGTTTAAGTACCTTATGTACCATGTCAGTACATGGTGTTTACTATTGGATATTCAATATCTTGTAACGCTTAACAAAGGATGTATGGATGGATTCCCCAAACAACGTGTTAACTCGACAGGTGACGAACACCTACATTAGAGGATATATTCTAGGCATGACTCAAATATTGACAATCGATTCATCGAATTGGAATGTAGCGACGGTTCGGTATCACAACATATTATTCCTGATGAGTACAGAAAAGTAATTATATGATCAAATAACAATTTAAGCTCAGTTTGTATAAAAATTTGTAGCAATACTTTTAAGACTTTATAGAGTTTCTGTTATGTCTGGGGTTAGTCTATATTTAGAAACAATGGTTTCTGACGTAGGTAACTGCCAACATCTGAAGCAGAGTGCTGTATTGTTAACGAAAGCCCACTGTTATTTGATATTTATCTTTGCACGTAGGTGGAAATGATAAAAGATACCGGATTTACAAAATGCTTCATGATTAGTTGATATTTGGTGATAACGTCATTACCTCGGCGTGAGCGTCAGGAGACGTTGCACAGCTGCCTAATGTCAACAACAGCCAAATTGTGAGGAACTAACGAATTAATGGAACGATGAATGGATACATAGAGTATCCTGTTTGGTGTGACTCACACATTTCAACAATGACCAATTTCATTTTAGTTTGTAAATTACGTAAATCCAGACGCTTTGTTTAGTATTTCACTTGGGTTTTCCCATGTGTAATTGTAATTAGCAATTAGCAACACTTATATTTTTGAAATTAACAAATGAGCTAACGTTATGGTATCGTGTTAACTAGCAGTCCATTCAATAAATCAAAGCTAACTGAATTTTGTTAACTGATAACTGAATTTTGATTAGTGCCGGGGAAAAGTTAGCATGTGAAACTGAAATTTGTTTGTGTAGACCGTGACCAAGTACTAATACGTATATTTTGTAAAGCTTACCATTTCGTGATTCGTGGTTCCTTGTGTTAGCTCACGCAATTATCATGTGTTTGCGATGGCTTAACTGCAATGTGAACGTCCTGTAACAGCCGTGAACTTGAATATTATCGCTATACCTGCCTTCTTATGTAAATTAATTCCAACTGGCTTTTAATGATAGAGATAGATGTTTGCTATCTGCTGTAGTAATTAAAGTTATCTAAGTAATTGTTTTTCTGTGTATTTTTCATTGCTTGTCATGGTAATGATCTATTAAGTGTTAACTTTTAGCAAATAACATCGTTAGTACAATGGATATGTAAGTCTGCGAGTCTATTTACCAGTGTGTGTAAGAACGTACAATATCATGTGTAGAATTGATTTTCTTGTACTCAATGTGTCGTCCCGATATCTCGTCGTGTATCACATCTACAGATGATATGCGTGACGCATGCTGGTAGTTACGTTATGCCGGTGAAGGTTGAATTCATTTGACAATCTATATACTATGTAATATAGGTAATAAAACTGAAGAGGTTTTTGTTTGTTTGCGCGTGCTTATCTCTCTATCAGTCGGATTAGGTAAAAAATATTAATGTTTGTTTGCAAAATCATGGGAAATATCACAGGTAGAACCGCGAAGTCTGTTTTTTTTCTACCTAGATGCTTATGTATTGTGTGTGACACAAACTCCCCAACATCATTTTATAGTTTATAACAAAGTCGCTTTCCGCTGTCTGTCTGTCCCTATGTATGCTTAGATTTTAAAAACTACGCAACGGATTTTGATGTGGTTTTTTAATATAATAGTGATTCAAGAGGACCGTTTATATGTATAAAAAATTAGGAACTTTCCCACGGGAACAATGCGAGAAAAACCGCGAGGCGCTGCTTTAAGTAATGAAATTCGTCAAGTAATCGGTAAACATCGATCTGATGGGCGCTACAATAATTCATAAAACCACACGAGTAAATGTCTACAATGCAATAGAACAAAGCAGGAAATTCGCACATTAAGAAAAATTACAGAGATAATGCGTTCTTGCGACAACTACACTGCAATTTATATATTCACAGCTTATTACAAGTGGGAAGTACGAACGTTACGAAAAAAACAAATGTAGACTAAGTAATTTTAAATACCGACTTTTATTTTTGTAGTATAATTAAGCATAAAGTTAAGTACTTAGTAGGTACTTACATACGCAATGGTCATTAACAAAGCTAAAAATAATAGTGATGTGCATAAGCCGTTGGTAATTAATATTATATAGATGATGCTAAATCACGCTATGTCCAGCAAGTATTATAGCGATCCGTTTGTAACTGGTTTATTGACATTCAGTCCGGTTGTCGCGGGCCTAAATGAATCTTAATTTCGTAGCGTTGTCACGAGTGAGCGCCTCAATATTCATCAAACGATTTTATGTAGCCCATTATTAACTTCTCCATAAAGTAATTTGGATAGTTTAAGTAGCAACACTGGGTAATGAACTGCGCCGTGCCTATTTGGAAATGTAAACGTGGTGCACGCTAAATTGTCCAAGTTATTTAGTATGCACGTTGGGAGTAAGACAATGGACGTACTTTTCCTCTCGTGGATTTCGCTGTAGGTCTTCACGGTGACATAATGATCTTTGACCGGATGAATAAAACAAAAGCCAAGTCGGGTACAACTTTGTGTGAAATTCAAATGAACTTTTTCATACAGCTCGATGTCGGTGCTTCATAACCAACCGAGCGCGTTATAGCCACTTGACAACGCTTATCGAAGATCTTTCACATAGTTTTAACACAATGAAATTCGTGTCGGATGTAAGAGTCTTTAAAAACAATGTTGAAACACTTAAAATGATATTCACATAAAAATATTTGTGTGTATATGTAATTGTTTTCACACCTCACGCGTTGCGGAATGTTTTTGTTCGGTTAATAAATAGTAGAGAGGGGGTCGGGGTGGGAGTGTGT
The DNA here is from genome assembly GCA_963082685.1 of Cyclophora albipunctata. Taxonomy (NCBI): domain Eukaryota; kingdom Metazoa; phylum Arthropoda; class Insecta; order Lepidoptera; family Geometridae; genus Cyclophora; species Cyclophora albipunctata. The sequence continues at coordinate 7,811,235 of OY720115.1, read as the reverse complement.
GTTCCCCCGCGGGTGCGAGCGCGACCCTTCGATCCCAACTTGTAATTATTTCCCTGATTACGCTACGAGTCTCTCTGGAGGCCGCATGGCCTTGTTGATTTTAGATATTGAATACCTACCTGTAGAGCGATCGTTTTCGGTTCCTTGGACGATTATGACAAGGCATATATGAGCACCTTTTGTAGAAGTTATTAATGAATAGAAGTAAGACAATTTTATTTAAGTAGGGAAAGTAGAGAAAACTAGATAATAAAATGAGTCAAGTGGTCGGCAGCGTGAATGCAGCGTGTGTCTGTAATCGTCATTAGTTTCGCGTGGGAGCCGAGCTCCACCTGAGCGCTGTCGCGTCGACTCGTCGCACCTCACTACAATTACGATAAATTAACATGTTCATGTGTTTTTGCTTATTGCGTATTCATTCCACTGCATGCCACTGAGAATTGTGAATTACGCAGCGGAGACAGGCGTCGCAGCAACCGGAGAGCATTTGTTTTCTGTCGTTTCTATAGATGTGTCCGATAAAACATAATCAAGACGGCAATTTTAACGAGCCATGTCAACAATGTATTGAATTTTTAATTGCGTTACAGCGCGCAGCGCCTTGAAATTATAAGTGAGTACCTACTTATTACCAATACCTACCTAAAATAACAGGTACTTTGTTTTCTTGCGAAGTATATTGTTTTCAATAATTGCTAGCAGTTGACCCTTCATGCGCATCACAAACGAATTAGGTATCGTTTTTTTCAATCTTGTAAATACTTGAATTAGGTACCTGTTTCGGTGTCTCTAATGGAATCCTTTAAGATAAGAGTAGAGACCCACTACCTAAAGTCCGATTGATCTGAAATTTGATACGCACGTGTGGTTTATGTTACAATACATAGTAAAAGCGTTTCAAAACTTGTTAAGGTTACTACTGCAGTTCTTCACAATCTAATTCTTCATAAAATGTCTAAAATTTAAACTGTATAGGAAAATGGTTTAGTAATTTTATTTCATTCTTCATTATCATAATTTAAGAACAAGGCTCTTGTCGGTGACTCGGACTTCTCCATCTATTCCTATTCAGTGCAAGCTCCTTCACATCTCTATAAGACATAACAGACACTTTTTCTTTAATCTGACTCATGTAACTGATTCTAGGCCTTTCCCTACCTCGCCTTCCTTCACCTTTACCTTCCATGATATTATTTATGTATCTATCATGTCGGAGTTGTCCTATCACCTTCCCTCTCCTATTTTCTATTATCTCAAGTAATGTTCCAACATTTCATTCTTACCCTATCACAAAACCTTTCTCTCCACTATAGAAGGAATTGCTGTAATAGTTAGTATTTCAGGACTCCAATAAAATTTTAGGTTGTGTGAGTCTAGGTTTGATACGCAGTAAGTCATCTATGCTCTTCCCTATGCACTCCAGTAGAGGCTATCGTACTTTGTGACTCAGTTGAAGGTACGCTAGGCAACCTACACCTTCTGGAAGCTATCCCTTTTCTCTATGTAATATGTTGAGTGAGACAACACCTGTAAACTAGATAATATCTGGTTTCCTCACCCTCCGCCGAGACCGCAACGCGTGCGTAGTGGTGATCAATTGCTGTCACCACGAAACTAATCAAAATTAATTGGATTTATGAACGTTTGTTATCGTCCGACATCCTCTACCTCTACAAGACACGGTTACAACATGACTGCTTTGTGCGTAGAGGCGAAGAAATATTGGAATACTTTGGTTACTTTTCTAACTGCTAATTTACTTTGAGCCTAGTATCCAGCTAGATGGATTAGACAATTTTTAACTTATGCAAACGTATATTAATATGATATATACGGTTAATAGGATTTTAAAACATAAATTAAAATTGTATGAAATCTTAGTACCTAGAGGTATAAAAAGCCCAATAAATACTTTTTGTTCTACCAAATATAGCCAATAGAAACGTAGCCGGTTATTAGTCAAGCCCGACGGCTTCTATTAACTCTTGCTTCCATTATTTTTTCTCTACAACTGTGGTATGCTACGTTTATTATGATTGTGGCCGTTCTTAGACATAATAATTTACATCTAATCTACTTGTGTAGACTTACCAATTGGGTACTGAAATGATATAAGCAGAGGATTGAGAAATAACCTAAGATCTTGGTTAATTCATAACGTAAGGTTTATCTATGTCGGGTATGTTCCTACCTAAAGCTTTGCGCTAAGTGTAGATATTTACTGATCCTACATAAAGTTGTTCAATCTGTTCCCATACTAAGAGCTTTTGCTCTATGCACAATATTTATGCTCAATACTAAGAATCCTCCTCACTTTACCGATATCTTCGGTGAGCAGAGAGGCCTTTGCCCAGCTGTGGGAAATCAGGCGAATACATTAATTATCTACACACATTATGAATCTGCCTTAGGTGTTAAGAGTTCCTAGCTCTGAAATGCTATTGAATGGTGAACAATATTTACTTTGAATCTGTATTCAGAGGCCCTGTCTCTGGGATCTTATTGGATACTGGTCAACCGTGAGATGTCCAGCGTGGGCGCTATCTGGTATGGTGAACGGAAGAGGCGCCGTATCCTGCGGATGATAACCGCTCAGCTTCATCTGTTAATATCACGTCATTTAATTACAATCACATGTCGCAATACATAGAATGAGTAGGTACGTAGAATAGTGAACCGCCATCTTTATAACACGAATATAAAAATGTAGGATGACTTAGGTCGTTATGAACATCGAGAATCAATAATTTGTTATGAGCTTACTGGAAGCGAGGGCGGATGGCTTGTTCTAAGAATTTAATCTAAAAATAACTGTAATGATTTAAACTTTTCAAGTACTTACTTACCTGTTTTATTCGTTTCAAGGCACATAGGTCTTAATACTGATCTTCAATATTTTTTATTTCCAATTTTGATGATGCTATTTTATATGTTTAAGAAAGTTAAGTTATTGGTTAAGTCTATGTTGTGGCAAGAGCTAAGCACTTACTGTTCTCTATTTCGTGTGCTGTGGGCAGTACATAATTTTCATGATCAACTATTGTTCTCTTTCACTTACTTACTCGTAAGTCATACACGCTTGTCTTATCATAAACTAACAGGAAACTAAGTAGTTAATTCAGTATATAACTCAACGGATACTAATGAATTTTCAAAGTTCGTCTCAATTCCATTGCGTGCGCGCATACCGCGCAGTGAATCATGTATGTTGCTTCGTTCGTGCTCTATTTGCTGTATCATGAACGGGTAATTATTGGCCACGATTCACATGTGTGAGATTGGAGCTTGATAACAGAAGCTATCGGACATTCATAGTCAATGTTATTGTCGGTTTGCGTGTCCGATCGTGGAAACGTTTATTGTACTTATCTAACCTAGAGGTGTAGGTGTAGCCAGGGGAAGGCCCGGGGCTCCTAACTATTCAAAATAGTAGAAAATAACTCCATATAATAACCCTCTGAATAAATAAGCGATAACTATGTAATTCAACACGGTACTCAACTATAGGTACTTACGTCAATATAACGTCACAACGAATGTAAAACAGATTGAAAAACAAAGAGGATGTGCTTTTTTTTTTACCACCTAGTAAGTTGTTAAACACTTCTAGCACTTTCTTCAACATCGTACTATCCTAGTTAACTAGTTACTAATATTATAAATGCGATAGTTTGTGAAGATGTACATATGTGTGTATGTTTCACGCAAAAACTACTGAACGGATTTAATAACACATGGGGTACATTATATCCCTAAATTCCCGCGAGAACGGGTACGCGGGTAACATCGCGGGGTGCTGCTAGTACCTAATATACGAGGATTATATACTTAGCTTAGGTATACCTAACCTAAAAACCTTTTCTTGAAGATGTTAGGTCATTAGCTCAATACCCAGTATCCAGGATACTATCTGCCTACGTAACACTGCGTTCGGGGAAAACCCAAGATTTAGTTAGTAACAACGAAAACATTGTAATAACATATTATCTCGCCAGGAAGTGCTAACTAGGTTAAAGCGAAATAAAACTATCTAAGTATACGTAGAGCGTACCTATGTGAAGGTAAACATATAAAACTATGGGAAAGTTTGTCGTTACGACACCGTGACTCTACGGTTTAACGGCTCAATTAATTTAAATCTGTAATCACTATTAAAAACGCATGGTGAGTGCAGAGAGAGTGTGCAGAGGTGAACTCAGAGAGTTGAAAGGGGCTTAACCTAAGGCATTGCGATTTAAGACATCAAATAATAAAGAAAACACGAGTGTTATTGCTAAATTTCTTAATAAACAAACGTGAGGCCACTTATATTAAATGTAATGTAGATACTTAACTAGGTATGTGTCTGATATTCCCATGGGAACGGGCACAACGCGAGTAAAAGCGCGGGGCGCTGCTAGTCTGTTATAAAAATGTTACATAACATTGGCTTTACAATTTTCACATACGCACTAAAATAATTCAGTTATTATTATAGAGCTTGGGATTTTTAGCCCCTTTTTAATTCTCATAATTTAGTGTTAGCAAGAGGTAGGTCCTAGGTGATGTGACATTGACAGGTTCAACTGAAATGTGGAGTGATTCGTTGAAGGCAATACTTAGCTCGAAGGATGCATACGTTGACATCGTATTGGAAGTGTAAATACTTGCTATGCAGGGCAGGCGTAAGGTGCGACATGATACCGGGTGCGATGCGAATGGGACCCAGTTACTAGGCTCCTAGATGAAAGGTCGATGCCCCACCCTGGATCAGTAGCCAAAAGCAGTAAGTTGCCACAGCTATAGGTTACTTATGAACGGAAAAGTTATGGGACAAAATGTCGGTCTCAACAGACGTATGAAAATAAAAAAGTCATCGCTTTCTACTATCAGCCCGCATAACTTTAACAAGACTGTAATTTAAGTTATGATACAACGCTTTATGTATATAACAATAAAATACATTTAACAGCGTAAATATTTGTGAACTTTTTAACGAACGTTAACCAATATTTACGATAACCAACTGTTTAAAACAACCCATCGCTACCTATCTTTATTATACGGCGAAGGTGATAGTAAATAGGTATGTAAGTATATACCCATAATTACACTTTGAACGTGAAGCTACTTTCGCCCAAAGGAAGCCGACCGCTAACTGTTGCGATCATACTTCGTAAGTATCGAACATTAATCAAATGCCGTGAAAACAAAAGAATTTCTGAGATGTGAACGCTCGGGGCCCAGTGGGACACGCTGTATTGCCGGAAGAAAGTAATACGTGGTAATACGCGTAGAAGCAGTTAGGTATTTATACTTACATCGGTAATTGGGACCAATTGTATCTCTTCTCTTGTACAGGTTACCTACTTACTTCTTCTTTAATATTTTTATTGTACTTGACATTTGAGGTGAGGTGAGGTGAAATAGGTATCTTGTTCTGTTGATTACCTAGTCAATAATACACACCTATGTAAGTAAGTAAAGATACATAATTTATAATGTATTTAATAAAATAAGGAGTGAGAAAACACCCTATTCCCTACCTAAGTGTTTCTGTTTACTTAAGCATGACTATAAATGATATGAATCAAGAGAATCTCCCTTTTTTCGATTAGAAACAACTTCAACTTTTTTGTCAAAAAATACCCATGACATAATTAAAACTATTATCATCTAATTTAATACAAACAACAGTTTGCATGTGCTCTATAAATGCGTCAATGTATCTCAGACATTACACGATAATAAAACATTATGACTACGTCATTTTTCTCATTTTGTATGCAGACGCGAAATAAAGTGTGTTCAGCTGCCGAAATTAACATATTTTAAAATTAATATATTCCATTTGCATATGCTTCTTGGATTATCTGGGTGGACATTTTAAATTGGTGAAGCTACATTGATTACTGTTAGGTATCACCTCAATATCTATTACTAGTCTCTATAGACTATTCTACTCGTAGACTGCTCACTGTCAATTTTTCTGTTCCTTCCATGACCTGTCAAACAATACAATAATATTGACTGGTCCCGATCAATACCAACAATATAATTTAAAGCCTGCTTTTGGAGTCACCTATGTATACTTCTGTTTTACAATCGGAAATATTGTTTACAAGCGAAGTAAAAGACCAAATATATTTTGAAATTTGACTAAATGCGGCTATATTTAACGCCATGAACACATTGCTACAATTAGATTAGCCATAGCTACGCGGCTGTATTGTTAGCTAATGCAACGCTATACTTCAATGCAATTAGTAAGAGTTAATGGCGAGTCTGAGAGCTGTCTGGGAATAGTGTTAGCGAACGTAATAGTGAATGGAAGGTAAAAGGGAAAATTAATAGCAGTTGCGAAGCTGACATAACACTTATAATATCATTGTTTTAACCGACATTAGAAATAAAATAGTGTGGTGATTTACCTACTTAGGTAGCAGGTAATTTGCTTTGAAAGTAGGTTATGTTTATTGAATTAATTTTGCTTTACATATTTTCTATATTCTTCCCCATTATAATATTCTTAATGTATTTAATTTTGTCTATGCTAATCGTTTTATGATAATTTTATCGTTATAGAATGTTATTGTAAAAATCGGAATCTAATAAAAACATATTATCTGCAAATATACTTTGTATTATATTGTTATCTATCTAGTAAATGCCTTTCTCTTCCGTAAATTTTATCATGACAATCTTTCCATTCTTATTTACTTGTTTTGAAAACAGTAGATTTGTTTTATCGGTTGAATATAGGTACTTATATTTTGTGGAAAATACCTGATAGATTATGTAGTATCATCGTGCATGCATTATTGGTGTGACCACCGCTTAAGATAAGTAGGTACGTCTAAGAAGTCACAGGTGATAAGAGACATAATTAAATAGTAATAGATATGAAGTCAATTTTATAATAGGTACTTACTTTGTTCAAATAATATGAATCAAAATCAATAAACCAAGTAACGGACATTATTCACAGATTAACGCTAATATAATATAATAATGTACATTTATATATTTTTGGGATGTAGGATTATCCATCAGATACAAACCTCCAAAATATCTTTATTTAAGGACGGTGGCTACGTAGGCGTACGTAAAAGCGTGGGCGTCTTCGCCCGCCCGCCCTGCCGGCCGTGGGCGGTCATGGGCGCAATTCGCCTACGTGTAATATTCAATGTTTAATTTGTAAATCTGCTTTTCTTCTGCGGAAGAGTTTAATAGAATTTCCAAAAAAAATCTTTTCGTAAAACAGTTTGATAATAAGACATTTAATAAAATAAAATAATGCTGATTATAAAGATGTTATTTAATTACATTGGTTCGTCAAATGGCAAATGAAAAATTCAGATTAATATTACTTTTTAATTCTAGGTAATTGTCACGGTTATTGCGGTCACATTCGGCAATATGAAGTCTAGACCTTTCGATCGGTCTGTAATCATTGCGTCTCCTTTGTTGTGCTGACTACATATTATACTCAAAGGGTCTTACTGATATTCTAGAGCTTGTAGAGGTACCTCTAGGTATTTAGGGACACTACATAAAATATTCTAAAAAAAAGAGACCTTTAGGGATTTAGGGACTCTAAAAAAAAGAAACTACATAAAATATATTATTTCATTAATTTCGAGTAGGGTAGTGGCCCATCCAGATGTCGGAGTTGTAAGGCCTAAAGGCCCCCGACACGGTCAGCGTTTAAAACAACGGAACCGACTGCTTAAAATACCCTCTGAAGCACGATGGCGTTCACATATAAATTAGGCGACTTTCGGCCAGCCATTCAAGTAGGACGAGCTGCACTTTGTTAACAATCGCAATGATTAATCTTACTCAACTACGTCAAAACAATACACGCCGTAAATAAAAGTTAATAATAAATGGAAACAGTTACGCTTAGTTTACTATAAAGATTTCTAGCATTAAATATCGTGTGTTATAAAAAGCAATAACAAAACAATGGTATTGTTATCTCTATAGCTACAATAGGTATGTTTGTCAGTAATGGTAGTGTCACACGTAGACTGCAATTTGTAACAACTGAAAAAATGATTGGAGACATGACAGCCCGTTCCTGTTCGCTGCGCATCCTCTATCCATCAATTACTGCTCGAACTGTTAGATACTGTAAATTCTACGAAATATTTACTAGGTATCGGTGTATTATATTTACTAGGTAACAAGTATCACTACATAGTATAAAACAAAGTCGCGTCTGTTTGTCTGTATGCTTAAATCTTTAAAATTACGCAACGGATTTTGATGCGGTTTTTTGTAATAGGTAGAGTGATTCAAGAGGCACGCGGGTAAAACCGCGGGGCGCTGCTAGTCTACCTATAAAAAGTAGTTATGTTCGAGTAGGTTAGTGGCCAACCCTGTCGGAGTTTTTAGACCGGCTCAAGGTCTCCGACATGTTCTAACGATGGAAATAACCGTAACCGACAATTAGGTATATCTACTCATATTTAGATAGCCTATATTTAGGGCTTATCGGCCCAGTGTGGACTGTCCAATATTTGTATTACGTTGATCAATGGTCATAAATATAAAAACTGTGAACATTTGTGACTTTGCATGATTATCGCATGTTATCAATTGTAATATCAAATCATTACTTAAAATAAATCAATAACAATCACGATAATGTATGCATTAATCGTCGTTGACATTGAAAGAGTTTGCTATCAGCGAGTAAGCGATTAAATTAGATATTGAGGAACAATCGCTTTGCACTCACCGGTTCGCAGTTAATTAAGGTTCCTTGAATACTAACGAACGACTTAAAAACAACCAAAAGGTGAGCAATTTTATCCCGAATATTCTGAGTTATCTTTTACGAGTCAATCACTCTGTAAATACAATGCAAAATACACTAATATATATAAACCGATACCTACTGCAGAGACTAGTGACGTATGGCGACCGCCGCGCGCGCAGCCAAACATTTGCTATGTAAATGAATTCTCGGAATGTCTCGATAACGGCCCCTTCAGATGTCTTCCTTTAGCGTTTCGGGATTCCCGACAACCTTCGCTCTCGGAACTATTACCACTTGGAATAAACGTTTCTTGTTGCGATAACAACATGAGTCATGTCATGTAGTAAATATAATTTTATGTTATTATTTACTTATTTGTCGATAAGTAGCTTTAATAGAGGGGTATACGAGTAGGTAACGCAATCCACGAAGTTGTTTTTTTACGGTATGGCGGAAATCGTAAAATTTTACAATATAAGAGTTAATGTTGAGTTATCAAATTAGTTGCTTGAATTGCCTGCCTGAATCGAGCAGAATAAAAAGATTAACATGCAACAAAATATGTTAATTTTCTTAAATTATATGTGTAATCAAAAATACATGTGCGTCGATAACCAACGATTTGATTTAATTGTTTTATTTTCAAATATATAGTCAACCAAATTCGGCCATTATACATTATCTCTGAATAATTCTATTTCTGAAGAATCCAGTTTCCTTTTAAGTAAATAATATGCATCGATTTCTGCGGTTTTGGGTACTTACCATGTGGTTTTACAATGATTTTCCTTAAATGTTGATTAGTTTAACCGCAATACCTATATAAAAACATGAATAGTGATACAGGATTTGGTTTATAAAGGGAGTAGGAGTGAAGCGGATATTATTAAGAGAATGTAAAAGAGGAGGGTTTAATCTATCATAGATTAAACCCTCCTCTTTTACATTTCACATTCTTATTTTAAAATTTTCCATAGACTTACAAGTAAAGAAGACAAAGGACAGTAGGAATCTTGTAACTGATTGGATTGTGTTTGTCTTAGTTTAAGAGTTTGCTATTATGTATTATGGTTCTGTTTGTTTCCCAAATATAAATACATAAATTTTCTCCAAAATCCAGCAGCGTAACAAAGTCCAATAGTTAAGTGCGAATTACTCGAATATACCTACCTACCTAATAAAGATTATAAAAACCAACCATATCCATTAAGGAGGTTGATTGTTTACCATGGCGCCAATGGTATAATTTCACGGGACGGTATTATGTCGTGGGATTAATGACTAACTGAGGTATGTAGTTAGCGTAATGAGCGGGCAGAGACGAGGTGTGGGGGCATCGGCTGCGCCCGGCCGTGACCCCGCCTGGGCCCTGGGTGCCGCCGGTCTCAGATACTGAGAGATATGAGATTTATTTAAACCCTTTCATCACTAGGTAATGACTTATTTTATATTTTTCAAAATTTTGATTGTTTTTTTTCCGACAAAAACTTTGGTTTTGACTTCAGACACCTCTGGGCAAAACTTCGTGTTCAGACACAATGTAGGAGCAGGAGCACAATGCAGAAGTTGACTTGTTTTGCTCTGCAGCTTCTGGATAGATCTGGTAGTTTTGGTTTTGTCTTTTGACTGTCTTACCAACCGGTGCTACCATGGGTGCTACCCATAGACAAAGAACCCTTTTCGCTGCACGTACCTACTACCGAAGTTGACCTTACACGCTCTACAAAACCGAAAGTAGTCGATTAACTCCCTGCTTAAGAAGACGTTCTAGAAATATCGCCCTCGCCTATACTACTCGCCTACTCACCTATTGCCTATATAGTATAATAAATTCACACGATAGTCCCTCCATACACCTAGTGAGGTAGGTACAGTATTTACATAACATCGCACCACGTCTGTTGTAGTAAGGAGTGGACGCCATCATCTCGGGCCATTTATTCAATTGAACCAACCAATGGGTAATATATCTCAGGAATTTGAGGCACACAGTTTTTTGTTCCTTTTCAAATGTAAATTTTAAAGGAAATTGTTTATGATTTTTTAAAATGATATACCTTAATCTACTTGGCATCAATTCTATTCTAATAACATTAATAGTTTTGTTAATGTAAGGATGGAGATAAGTTTGGGGCTCATTCACGTTTCAATAGTTAGTAAATAATTTCAGATGAGGTTGGACAGAAATGTCTAGACTAGATCTATCCTGTAGCTCAATAAGGTCGTCGGGTGCTTGTTCATATGTTAAAGTGTACGAGTAGATGAAATACTTACTTAGAATTTCATTTGACTTCCACTGTTCCGATGATGTTATTGAACAAATCAATCCTTTTCATATAAAGAACCTTCATTTTTCTTTAGTAAAATCTACCTATAATCTATACCCACTCACTACTGTAAGAACATCCTACGCATTTACTTCACCGATCAAGGGCTACAATGTTGCATACGACGAGCAATTTTATAATTTGTCTGTCATTTTCAATCAGCACCATTGTGAAGACAGCCCGTCTACCAGGAATACCAATCATGCTTCATCTTTAACCGACAAGGTCTGTTTGGATCGTCAACTAATATTTGATTCATTACTATGCATAGGATTATGGCTCTGCAATCTTTGTTGACTGTCTTGAAGGTTGTTGCATTGGTTTTAGGATTTGATTATGTTGTGATTTGTGGTTCAGTACAAGATGACGCAAGTTAAGGTGGTACGGTTGGTAGAGTCGGGGAATGGTCTATTTCAGTTCAGGCTTTTTGGGCGAGAATACAGCACTAGTGTGAGATTTTGGGTTGCATATGTTTACATTTGATATGATTGGTACCACCATAGCTCTGGTGGGAAGGCAGTAGGCACCCCTATTATTGCTCTATGTAGGTCAACTTGACTGAAGTGTACTAATACGAATGTATTTCGCAGAATTCACTAAACTTCGAGAACAAGAGTAGCTCTAATATACGCTGCATGATATCTGTGTTAGTTTAGTGGGTATAATACTTATAACGCAGCAAGAAAATATGTCAAATTATGCTGAACACGAGCTGTTCTCTAATTTCGCTGTATAGTATTACCTCGGGAAGTCCCCTATTAGAATACAATGATGACTAAGGAATTAGCACAGTGTAGTAACAACACCTACTTAACACTTGGCTACAATTTCAATGACAAATAAACAATACATTTGTTTCCTGTGTATAAGAAAGTTTTGTAATAGGTATGTTACAAAACTTCAAGTTCTACTCTATAATATCGTGGTTTATCACTACATACTACATAGTGTAAACAAAATCGCTTCCCGCTGTCTGTCTGTCTGTCCCTATGTATGTATGCTTAGCAACGGATTTTGGCGCGGATTTTTTAAATAGATAGAGTGATTCAAGTGGAAGGTTTATATGTATAAAAAATCGAAATTCCCACGGGAGCGGGCACAACGCGAGTAAAACCGCGGAGCGCTGCTAGTTATAAATAAACTCCGTATGAGTAAGAATTTAAGGCCATAAATATCAGTTTCACTTTATGAAGTAATGGATACAGGTGTGGTTTAAAAAAAGGAATACATTATTTGAAAGGATTTCTCGAATATAAGCGACCTTTGTACGTACACCTACAATGACGCTCAATTGTTCGAGTGTGAGTCAGAAGCGTTTGTCGAATTATTCATTGAATGCGTTGCTGACTGCTTGCATACATTGTTAATAATTACAATAAAATACTAAGAATAGCCAATACGTAAATAGTGTTTAAAATTAGCTGTTGCTCAACCATAGGCACTAAAATAGGTATCTAATACAAAAGCGGTACCGTGTACTAACAGCGTTGTTTTATAGACGCTACCAACTATGGAGAACTCTGACGTGAATTTAACAAAGAGGTACATTAAGTAAGTAGGTATCTAAAGGTGTTCCCATAAAGCAGCGCGGAGCCCGATTTACGAATCACAGCGCATTGGGATTGTCAAACAACACATTGACATTGTCAAAATCTCCAACAGCACAGCTCCAATCCCTTTTAATGGAAATGCACCCTAAGGGTTAAAATTCTAAATCGTGAATATACCCAACCAAGGACAGAGATCCAGGATCTTTGATTTAGGATTAAAGGCAATGCTAACTGTAGCCGCAATATTTAACAGAAACCGTACCTGCCCGTACAGTGTGATGAAATGTAATAGTTAAAATCAATAGGTACCTATGTTAGTGCAAAACTAAAGCCCACATAATGCAAATCGATGAGTAAAGTAGACGCTTATCATTGGCAAATAGGTTTACTTTGTCGAGTAGATAATTTGTTTCATTTTTGCGAAATATGAGCAACTAGTTCGTATTCATTATACTTATTCACCTCATCAATCGCGCAATTACGCAAAGCCTTTATGCCATTCTAACTAATGCCTCCAATCAAAACTCCCAAAAAAGTTTTATCTTTCATAAATTGAGTGAGAGTTCAGTTTTAATGTAATGGAACTTAGAGGAAAACTTGAGGAAAAAAGGAATCCAGATTCCTCTTTTAATATGTCGATTACAATTTTAATATGTCGATGCTTTTAATATGAAGATATCGTTGAACACATTTTAGGAATATATGAGACTAGCCGCCCCCCGCGGTTTACCCACGCTGTACCCGTTCCCGCGGGAATTTCGAGATAAAATGTATCCCATGTGTTATTCTGATGTATAACCTATATTACTGTAAAGTTTCATCCTTTGTTGAGTAGTTTTTGCGTGAAAGAGCATCAAACATACATCCATACATACCTACATCCATCCTCACAAACTGACGCATTTATAATATTAGTAGGATACGAATTGTATGGGCAAAATGTGCAAACGAATTTTGGTTTACAAGTTAGAAGTGCTACCGCTAACCATGATCGTACCTCCATTAAGTCCGAAGGAGCATCACGACTCAATAACTGTGCCAGATTGCGAGCTCATCCACGCAGAACTCGTGAGGTTGCTGACAGCACCCATTTAAATAGCAAACACGGTCACGAACCGCTCACGCGGATGCGCCATGTCGATACCAACCTCTTGTGCAACTCGCAACTCGCTAATGCATCTATTTCGCAGAAATCACACAATGATATTTAGGTTCCTACCATCAGATATGTTCGTGTTTCGTTGGTCGTCTTATGGCAATTAATCGCTGGTATATACATATTTACCACTATTCGAGTGATTGGTTTTCAAAAATCCTACATAGAGTCATATCTTAACAGCTGTGCCTATGCATAAATAATAAATCCATAAATATATTATGTAGGTATATCTTGCTTGTAAATCCTCGAGCAAAATTAATAATTTTACAACTTTAACCGAACTTTAGATATCTGTCAAACTTTCTCGTTATTTAAAACCTATTTTCTGTTGTTCCAGCCACACTAAAGCGTGTGCCAGCGCGAGCGGTGTGTGTGGTCGTGCCATGCACTGCTAGAAGGCGCGATGGTCGGCGTGGGTGTGGCGGAGGCCGGCGGCGCGCCCGGCGGCCCCGGGGACCCCTACTACGGCGAGTACTACCCCCGCGACCAGTACTTCGTGCCGCAGGAGATGTGCCCGCACCCGCAGCAGCATCCGCAGCACGCACACATGTGCACCGTTCTACCTGAATACGGTAACTACCTTTACTCATTTACTACTTCCAGGGGGTCTTAGCATGCCTCTCCCTTCCCCTCCGAGGCGTGCTCGCCCACGCGAGCTGTTGGCGTGGCTGAAGAAGCGGACATCTTGGTATGCCGAAAGGTAGCCCCGCGACTTCAGCCTAGGCCATAAATACGGAACACGGATGGGGTTTAGTGGGTAAAAAAAAAAAGGGTCTTAGCATTTACCAACTGTTTCCCTTCCAGGCGTCGCAATGTCCATGTTGTCGAAAAGTCTGATTGTCGTACTGCTTCTGTGTCCAAGTGCCACAATTATATCTGCCTTTGATGGGTGTAGGGCACTGACCTTTATTATATACACACTGGACTGGCTGTTACCATACAAATGACAGCTAATTTTGTGTGGCAATTTGAAGCGCCCCTGTGGCCCCAGCGAGTGTCCCGAACTTTTGACGTACACTGCAAGCAAATAGGGTACCACAGTCGACAGTCATATCATAAGTCATAACTAATTTAAGTTCCATGGACATTCGTATCTGCCTGCAGTGGCCTACAGCGCCAAAATGGCGACACTCAAATAGGCACAAAATTATTATGACTGCAGCCTGTCCAGTGTAAATAATAGAGGTCAGTGGGTCCAAGTAGGGACTAAGAAGGTTTCTCTCTTGCTCCTAGCGATAACGATAGCGTATATAAACTATACCAGAAACTAGCCAGTCGGCAATAAAAATCAGGCGAGTTCGGTCCTCATTCCGTAATACGTCCTTGAGTTATTTAATTATTATTTGTTTGACAATAAATACAGTTATTTTGTCATGAAAATGATTATAAATGGCGCCTTCGCATCATTCATGCGTCGCTATTTGTGAAATATAAATTACTATTTATCGTTGTAAATGCCATACTAATGGTGACAGCTTTGGTAAAGTATTTAGGTTACCTATGCATAGATATTATGAAGCCGAGCGTATCTAAAATAACTAGGTACATGTTAACTATTATAGGTTTGAATTTATGCTACCCGACTTTATAGAATAGGGGTTCAACTGATTCCAGTATGTTATGTACCGATAGCGTCGCCAGCTTGCCAGTCTTTTAATTGTTTTAATAGTTTGCTCTAATAATTGTTTGATTTTGTCAAGGTGCCTATCTATCTGTATATTTATCTATTAGGTACTAGTTCAGTTACCCCGATAGGTGGTGGGTGCCAGATACCCCATAATAATGTTAATAAAATTACTTACCAAATTAATAATAGATTATTTCTATAATAGATATCTGATTTTAAATTTTCATTGCTGTTAAAATAATGACAGGAGATTTTAGTAACATTATCTTGATTACTTACCAGACTAGTGTTGCTTAACAAAAGTGGAACTAACCACAACCAATTAGTGGTTGAGGTAGAATAATAACTAATCAACGAATTAGAACATGGATGAATTCCCTTTTACTTCAAAACAAAGAACTTGTCGTGTCGTGCACTTGGGGTCAAGTGAACTTTAGTTTGAAGTACTTAAGCAACTTGTATTGCTCAAGAGGCAGTGGTTGGTTTCGTTATCGGCTACTAACGCCACATTTCCGCCGCAAGCGTTGTGTTCGTTCGTAATATAATAAAAGCGGATGATCCCACAACACACAAAAAGTGATTTCTACGAACAACCAAAACACATTCATTCACGAACGACCGCAAGTTACGGAGCGGAACGGTCAGCTCGCCGCTAGCGCTGTCAAAAAAAGCAAAACTTACCCGCCCATGACCCGCAGCTGATACGAGATTAGGTAGCAACTCCAACTAGCAATAATGAGGCTATTAGACGAATTGAGGGTCGCGTAAAATCAACAAGTAAATTACTATGGGCCAGCTGAAGTTAGGTACTTGATACTACAGACGTGTAGTCAGCCATCATCTATTGAAGTGTTGACTTACCCAATTTCAACTAAAGGTAAATGGGATTACTCACAGGAAACTTTCTTTAAATTATTAGAAATGATAAGTTTTATTACACTATTTCAACTGAGACTGGACTGGAGATATTTATGCCCCCTTATTTCCATCACACCCCCATTTCTCCTAGTATAGGCACCGGTGCTAATGAGAAAATAAGTATTATTTATGACAATTTGTATAAAGTTTGCAAAACCAAAATTAGTGACAAAATAATCTGATAAATTCGACACACGTCTTTTTCATATTATTTTTAAGATACTCATTTTCATTACCTTTACCTGTTGCAGGCGGTGTGCCCGTTGTGACATCGACGACAATGATGCCGCCTATGATGCCGCCGGTTATGGACGAGAACATGCGACACTACTTGGTGCACCAGCATGCGCAGCCGCATCCGCACCATGCGCACCACCAGCCCCATCACCAACCGACACACCACCAACCCCCGCAACATCATCAACCACATTACGTAAGTTAAAACTATCTGTGCTGTGTGTGTGTGTGTTTCATTCATAATACTGGGATTGGGATATTCAAAGTTTAATGCTACCTCCATGAATAATAGTTATACTGAGATTATTCCATGGTTATTTAGCAATTTTTAGTATCTACTTTGACGTTTTACTTTGTTGTCATTTGTCAGTGTCACATTCAATGACGCATGTAATTGTAAACACAATTGTAAAACTGCGTATTGGTTGATTTGATTGGATTTGGATTGGTTGGATTCTGATTTCTGATACAAATATTTCGGATAACAAATCAACACTCTTTGTTTGTTTGTTAAGTGTTAACCGACTTCAAAAGAAGGTTTAGCAAAGTTTATCAATTCGACCCGTACCTATGTATGTAATATTTATAATTTGCATTAATTAATTAGATTGTACAAGAATAGGCATGGTATGCCTGTGTCTGGTGCTTTAAATAGCAAGAAAATACTAAAAATAACAATTTATAAAAACTTGAAATTTTTGGTACGGTTTGTGTTTGTGCTGTTATGTGCAGAATGAAAAGACTGTTTACTTTATTTTACGTAAATTAAAGTGTGCATTCAAGTGTTTCTTCTGTACGAACGACTGTGTAAAGATGATCAGTACATTATTGTTATTTAATACTTTTACGTACAAATGATCTGAGTGTGTGACTGATTCGGCTTTCTGCAGGGTCGTTCTGTGAACAGACTTTGTTTTGCGTAGTTACGAATTTAATTTTACTTACATTTTTACGATTGCGAGTTGTGTGTGTGCATGAGGTGTAATCTAATCGTTGAGCCACGTTTACTACTCGAGCCGCGTTGTGAGTGTGTTATCAGCGAACATTCGTCGACTATACGTGGCAGCGACGTCTCCAATACATTCGCGAATTATTTGATAAATGTAAATAAATAATTAGAAATGAGTAATCCCAGTGGCGATAGTGCAGACAATCCGGATAAAAAAGTACATGCAAAGGTTGGTACTGTGTACACAACTCTCTAGTAACAAACAAAATCACTTAATTTATTTCTAAAATAGTATTGTTCACATATGGAATGAATTGTTGTGATATTATTTTCTGTCAGTAAATATTTATTCATAGTACATATATATTACTAGTCTTTTTCCTGTAAACCATAATAAATAGGTACCTATTTCGTAAGATACTGGAACAATAGATGAAAGTCGAGTAGACCTTGAACTTTGATATTATTTGTACAAAATGATTTAAAATTGTGGTAATTTTAGGTACCTGGATTAAGAAAATGGATATGAAATATGTACAAGAAATTTTAATAAAGAATATTTTACTCTATATAACTTTCTAACAACTATTTCTGAAATCTATTTCTGAATAATTAAAGTATTTTTTTTGTATTTTATTAGTTATCTCCAGGCTTTTTTACAGCAGCAGTTTAGTCTGATTGTAGTTGAAGGATAGGTATTCCCTACAGTTCCATCTGCAGATATTTTAATAGTTCTTCTGCTATTCGGAGTTGAGCAAATCTGAAGTAACTAAATATCTTATTTGGTTCAGTCCAGCCAATCTTTAGTTATGAATGATGTTACTAAAAAAATTAGCAACTTTTTATGTTACAGAAAAGAAAGGCTTTTTATACTTTGGTTGAATGTTTCTAGATGTAATAGAATCAGCACTTATTGCAATATTCTTTTTCTTGTTTACAGGGACCGACAAATGGTGCAGGTGGTCCCCAACACTACTACAGCGGAGGTTACCCTCACTTCCATGTACCGCAGCACCACATGCAGCACTCCCCGCCTCCCCCGGTATACCAGAAGGACGAACGCACACAGCGACAGTATTCTAAATTAAAACAAAAACTTGAAAGGAAACATACAAATAGAAATAATGGTATAGGTGAGTTGATTATTTTGTTATTATGCATTTATTTCAAATTATCTGTTCCCCACATTATCGCCCGCAGCCTATAGATGGTGCCAGATTTCAAATGGGAACATTTGTGACGTGAAAATAAAATGTCCCTTAGGTTTTATTTTACAAATTTTACACAACCCTACTGGTTGTGCTTCCGGTCCATAAGGACTTAATCCCAAAATGTCTAGCTAATCAATAGGACTGAATCTCATAATGCCGGAAATTGAATACACATGAATCTTGTAACAACTGAAGGTTATTATGTATTTTTCTCAAAACGTTCTAGTTCTAAAATTGCTGAATCCCATAATGTCTGAATGTCATCTATCAAACAATAAAATAACCAAAAGTTAAAGTCCAGTTCTATTGAGTGTCGTCCGGACATAACAGGAACACAAAAAAAAAATAACCCTAACCTACCGAACAGTAAGAAAATTGTTTATACGTAACTGGTTACAGATCAGTATTTTCTTACTATTCGGTAGGTTAGGGTTTTTTTTTCAGGCATTACGGGACAAATTCGTTTTGAAATATAGACATCAAAAATTTCAGGCGATTCGGGACTAATTCGTTTTGAAATATAGGCTTGTTGGTATCAGTCATTGTGAGATTAAGTCGTACTGATATCAGACATTTTGGGATTAAGTCCTTATGGACCGGAAGCCTGGTTGTGTCCAATTTGTTTTCTAGGGAGATTTTATTTTCCCTTTTAAATATAAATGTGGATAAGTATAACTGTGTCTACAGTTGAAACTTTAATAATACAGAAAAAAATTATAAATTTTATAGCAAGTTTTGATTTATCCAAAACATGTTCACCTAAGGAAACTACTACAAAATCAACATCCTATTTCAGAAGTAAACTCCGGAGCGAGTACCCCGCTCCTGTCCCCCCGTAAAGAGGTGAATGGGCGAGGCGGAGGCAGCGGCGGTGCGTCGTCGGGCGCCTGGTCCGAGGGCGAAGGCTCCTCGGCCGGCGCCTCCGTCACGGACGACGACAACGACACACAGGCAGTTCTAGACTTGTTGTCTGCAACTAGGACTCCACAGGTAAATTAATGATGAGAGCTTTGCTTGTACTTGATAAACACTATTATTTCAGCAGTGTGTGAAACAGTAATTTTTGATTGCACTGGTGGATTTTGGTTTGAGTTGAGTTGCCCATGTAAGGCTATTATTGATAGGCCGTAAATTTATTTAGTTAGTACAAATGTTCGACATTAAAATAAAACCTGTATCATCTATCTATCTATACATATGGTTATAACAAGAACCAGACTTATTTGAAAATGAATAAAACAACTAGAGATAGAACAATTAGTTAGACAAAGCATTGTTTCCCAGGTGAGTGACATAACCCCGACGAGCGCGCTGGTGCAATGGAACTCGCCGCTGCCCGAGGGCGTCACACTGCCCAACATCGAGCTCACATACGAGCTGCTGCTCGGCGACCGCGGCCGGTACAAGGCCATCTACAGCGGATCATCGCTCTCGTGCCGGTACGTTATACTGTTTTACTTGTTATTTAGATGATTTTCATATTATTTTGAGAGGAATAATTTTGTTGATTTTGCTTTGTAGTTAGTTAAAATAATGTGTTTGCGTGTTGTGTGTGCAGCGTGCGCGACCTGCGGCCCGGGTGCGAGTACTCGGTGTGCCTGCAGGTGCGCGCGGGCGACACGACGGGCGCGGCGTCCGAGGCGGCCACGTTCCGCGCGCCGCCCGCGCCGCCCGAGCGCGCGCCCGCGCCGCGCGTCACGCAGCGCCTGCGCACCTCGCTGCTGCTGCGCTGGACCGCCGCGCACGACAACGGCGCGCGCCTCACGTGCTACGTGCTGGAGGTGGACGCGGGCGAGGGCTGGGCCGAGGTCACGCGCCCGCGCACGCGCCAGCACACGCTCGGCAACCTGCGCCCGCAGACGCGCTACCGCCTGCGGCTCGCCGCCGTCAACGAGTGCGGCACCGGCGAGTGGAGCGAGGAGACGGTCGTGTGGACGGCGGGCAGCCCGCCGGCCGCGCCGCCGCCGCCCGCGCTCGTGCGCGCCGCGCCGCACGCGCTCGAGTTGGCCTGGGAGCGCCGCGCCGATGAGGAGTTCACGCTGCAGATGGACGACGCGGCGCGCGGCCACGGCTTCCTGCCGGTGTACGCGGGGCCCGACACGGCGCACGCGTGCGGCGACCTGCGCCGCGCCACCGACTACCGCTTCCGGCTGCGCTGCGAGACGACGGACGGCCAGGGCCCGTGGTCCGCCGAGGTGACGTACCGCACCGCGGCCGAGCGGCCCGGCGCGCCCGGCCGCCCCGCGCCGCGCGGCCGCCTGCACTCGCGCGCCTTCCGCCTGCGCTGGGACCCGCCGCAGGACGACGGCGGCGCGCCCGTCGACCACTACACGCTGCAGCTGGACGGCGGCGACGGCGACACGCACGAGTGGAGCGGGCCCGAGCGCGAGGCGCACTGCGACCGGCTGCGGCCCGGCCGCGGCTACTGCGCGCGCGTGCGCTGCCGCAATGTCGCCGGCGACAGCGATTGGTCGGCCGCCGAGACCGTGACGACGGAGGCGGCGGCGCCGGGCGCGCCCGCGGCGCCCGAGCCGGCCGCGCCGCCGCGCCCCACGCAGCTGGCCGTGCGGTGGCGCGCGCCCGCGTGCTCGGGTGGCGCGCCGCTCACCGAGTACCGCGTGGAGGTGGCGGAGGCGGCGGGCGCGGCGCCGCGCCTGGCCTACGCCGGGCCGGCGCCCGAGTGCATCGTGCGCGACCTGCGGCCCGGCGCCGACTACCGCCTGTGGGCCGTGGCCTGCAACGCGGTGGGCGCGGGCCCCGCGTCGCCCGCGCTGGCCTTCAGCACGCCGGCCGCGCCGCCCGACGCGCCCGCGCCGCCCGCCGCCGCGCCCGAGGGCCCGCGCGCCGCGCGCCTGCAGTGGCTGCCGCCGCGCGACAACGGCGCGCCCGTGCTGGACTACCGGCTGGAGATGAGCGCCAGCGGCGACGACGCGTTCGCGGAGGTGTACCGCGGCGCCGACACCAGCTGCCTCGTGGGGCAGCTGACGCCGTTCTCGGTGTACTTCTTCCGCGTGTGCGCGCGCAACGCGGCGGGCGGCGGCGCGTGGTCGGGCTCGCGCGAGCTGGTGACGGCGCGCGCGGCGCCCGGCGCGCCACTGGGGCTGCGCAGCGAGGCCACGTGCGACGCGCTGCGGCTCAGCTGGCGGCCCGCGCCGGCGTACGGCGCCGAGGTGCTGCGCTACCGCGTGCAGCTCGACGACGCCGCCTTCGAGACGGACGGGCCGGCGCCCGAGCGCGCCGTGGCGGGGCTGCAGCCCGACACCGTGTACCGCGTGCGCGTGGCGGCGCTCAGCGCGCTCGGACTGGGCGACTGGTCGGACGAGGCGCGCGCCGCCACGCGCCCGCCGCCGCCCGCGCCGCCCGCGCTGGCGGCGCCCGCGCCGGCGCACAACCACCTGAGGCTGGAGTGGCCGGCGGCGGGCGAGGCCGCCTCCTACTGCGTGGAGATGCGCGCGGCGGACGCGCGTGAGTTCCGCCCCGTGTACCGCGGCTCGGCACGCTCCTGCAAGGTGAAGAAGCTGCGCGAGAACACCGAGTACTGGTTCCGAATCCGCGCCAGCGACGAGCGCGGCGGGCGCGGCGCGTGGTCGGCGCCGCTGGCGGCGCGCACGGCCGCCGCGCCGCCGCCCGCGCCGCGCGCGCCCTCCGCCGCGCCGCTGCCGCCGCGCCGCGCCGCCGTCTCCTGGGACCACGTCGACGACGCCGAGTACGTGCTGCAGTGCGCCCGCATCAAGGACGCCGTCTTCAAACAGGTCAGTTCCCTCTTCAATGGGCTCGTTGCTGCTTGTCCTCTTGTTGCTGTGTCCCTCGAGCGGTAGTGACGGGTGTGGTGTGCGCAGGTGTACGCGGGCGCGGAGACGTCGTTCACGCTGGAGGAGCTGGAGTGCGGCGGCGAGTACCTGGTGCGTGTGATGGCGGTGCGCGGCGGGCTGACGAGCGGCTGGTCGGCGGCGGCGCGGCTGGCGCTGCCGGCGGCCGTGGCGCGGGTGCCGCGCGCGCGGCGCGTGGCGCGGCGGCTGCAGCCGCGGCAGCTGGCGCTGCTGGCGGCGGGCGCCTTCGTGCTGGTGGCGGTGCTGGTGGCGGCGCTGCTGGAGCGCGTGTTCGTGGAGCCGCAGCCCTGACGCGCGCTGGCGGCCGCCCGCCCGCGCGCGCTGGCCCGCCTCTGACACCTCTGACGCATCTGAAGCCTCTGACGCCTCCGAAGCCTCCGACCGCCTCCGACCCTCACCGGCTCTCCGACTGCCTCTCCGACGGTGTATGACGTAACGTTTGAAAGCTTTGCAATATTCCGTGTTTCTGTGTCTAACTTCCGCGATGTTTCGTATCTAGTCTCCGCTCGTGAGTCTGAAGGGAGTCCGTTCGTTTCCGTCGACGTCTCGGTCTGTCCTTGTCCTGTTTCCTTGAATCGGCATCTGTATCTCTTTATATCAGATTTAATTGTAAGAAGTTAGCAAACGAGGTGCTCTATATTATTATTATTATTGTAAAGTTTTGTTGAGAGGGTCATGGCCCCTCGCTCTGCAACGAGTTTCCAGTGTGTGTGCTGTGATCACTTCCTTATGCGAATGAGACTGATTTTACAACTAAAAGCTTTGTTTATAGAAAAATTGAAATACTTTATGCGTTTTGACTTGTCTTGTTGTATTTGTGCTGTTGACATTATCTGTGCGACTTGTTGTGTGAGGTGCGAGCGGTCGAGCGTCGCGTGGCGTACAGTTTATAGCGGAGTCGGTCGCGCGCTAGTGTCAACAGCATTGGATACTTCCCGTAAAATGCGTGATACGCAGCTTTGTACTCCGAACGCTTTTATCATCGTTGTACCTACATATTTATATCGTATTGTCGTATGCATATTATATGAAAACATTATGTTGTTTTAATTGATAATGTCATTTATATTATACATAGAATATTTTTTGTAAATGTAGAGATTATGAATTTTCGAGATTGTTACCACCTGGTATAAATGTTAGGCATTATCAAATACTATCTATTTTATTATGTTATAAAATACAATTAAAATAATTCCCTATATTTTGATGTTTGTTACATTAATGACTATATTAGAGAAATGTTATCTGAATACGTCTATAAATTTAATTTAAACGAATTTCACTGTAGATAAGATAAAATGAATTTAATTATCCATATGTTCAATATGTTAGAATAATGAGTGTGCGGGGTATTACATATTATTATATACATTGATGTTTGTTAGAATCAATTATCTACAATTAATGTTGTTTCGTGGAACTAATGGATGTCGTGCATAACATACATATTATACTACATACATACATATAATTGATATAGGCGAGTTGTATCGCGACGTACCTCCGTAACCTCACTCTCGGTGATTAGATAGTCGATGTCTATAGGCGAGCGGACGATCCTGCATTCGCCGCCGCGCCGGTATATCGTAAATATATGATATTTACTCCTGTGATTTGCTTCTTTTCATTATATATTGTTTATTATTGTTGTCAGAAACATTCCTAGGGTAATTTTATATTATGTTATCAGTTCGGTGTCGAGAATATCTTTTGTTACTACGTGTGTTGTTGGGGACAAATTCACTTGGTGCCTATTTCCATAAGGCATAATTTTCAAAGTGAGCTCAGCTTACTTTGTTTCGAAATGAACTATTTAATTTTTGGAAAATTTTATGGTAATAATGTGCAATTAACAATTTATTTATTCTTTATCGCTTAATATAATATTTATTTTTTAGAAATTATATATGAAAATTATTAATAAAGTGTCAGTGTATGTGAAGGACTCGATGTTCCTAAGCTTTTACATGTTGTGTTTGTGCAACGCTCGACGCAAGCTAAATTGTGTACTACAGTCAAGCATTCCAACGTTAATTCCACTTGTAAATAGGCCTAATACAGTTGTACGAGTCTGTGAATACGAGTACATCTCGCTTTTAATATTGTAATGTAAATATGAAACTGATGTCACGAGCTTCTTGTGAGAGACATGTTTAGGTACTGAACATGTATGCCAATTGATTATATTATATTACACGATGGTTAAACGTTAAGATAATTGAGATATGTTTACGGGGATAACATCTCATATTGTATTTGTGTTGAAATAAGTACGTATAACGAAATGTATATGTTTATAATATAATATTTGATGATGTTATTATGTATACAATTTATTAAACATGAATATATCAATAAAACTATATTTTGTGTAAAATGAATGTTTAATTTTTAATTTTCTACAAATATGTTAAAACTACATACACGTAACCCTACTGAAGTCTATTATTACTGGGAAGAGAAAAGAGTCTATAATAATTACTTAAGACTGTATATTGGTCAAATCGTTATGAAACGTTATATAAAAGTTATACAATGATATTGGGGTTCTTATATTGGGGATGTTTAGTCCTTTAATTTCAGAACGATTTACCTAATAAATGTAACTAGAACTTGTTCAAAAAAAGACCGGGAAAGGCGAACAAACTGATCAGCTGCAAAAATAGCTTTTTCCTGGTGGTCATACTTATAGAACAAAGGTTATAGTAAGTCATCCTCGTTAGGTTTAACTAATAATGCTACTGCAATAGTATACAAGCCATCTCTGTGGTGGAACGGGTGACCTTTCCGGGGGTGTATCGTCTAGGGGGGTTCGAAAATTGAATTATTTTTGCGCTAAGTCCTATAGTTTTCGAGATATTTCTATTTTTAGTTCGGGTCACGAATGTTGGGTTCAAATGTTTTGGCAGCCTAAATAAATTATCCAAAGGTCAGAGACCTTAAAAAAAACCACCCCTGTGGTGGAGCGGGTGACCTTTCCGGGGGTGTATCGTCTAGAGGGGTTCGAAAATTCCATTATTTTTGCGCTAAGTCCTATTATAGTTTTCGAGATATTTATATTTTTAGTTTGGATCACGAATGTTGGGCTCAATCAAATGCTTTTGCATCGTAAAGAAAATATCTTTAGGTGACTGACATTTAAAAAACCATCCCCATGTGCTGAAGTCAACGTAACTTCCTAGTAAGTGTTGTTTATAAGTAAACAATTTTTTTCTCAAGTCCTATAATTTTTTCATTTTTTTACATAATATGGACTGCTGGCATTTGTTTTTCTATAGGAAGGAGGTTCAGAAAAGAGAGTATGACCATCATCAGGAAACGGCGGCAAAAAGTCAACTCTTAACCATGTCAAAATGCTTTATTTTAATCATATGTAAGTTGGTAGTCTTCAAACTAACAAGAACAAGTACAACTTTCGGTTCCCTTTTTGAACATACTTAGTTACATTACACTAAATACAGTAAAGGCATTTGTCCTAAAAGTATAGACTAGAAAAGTTTGTACTATGAGTATTACCATATTATTCTAGTTCACTTACTATATCGGTTAAGTGGGAGGAAAAAGTTGGCACGACTTAACGTTTTCACTATACACTTCGTTATAGTTCGTGAAATAAGTGTTTTCTTTTGTAGAAATGTGATCGATGCAGCCTTTAAATTTGTGAGGGAATATGTCCTTGGCAATGACATTTTCTTCCACGGTGCCCCCTGAAAAATATTAATACTTATTAAGTTGTAAGAAGCTATTGTTAAAGTTGGTAAAATAATTAAGGAGCTATATTTGTAGTGCACATTTTTATCAATGGTTATGTTAATTAATACTAGCAGCTCTAGCAGAATTACGGAATGAAAAATATCCTAAGGTTTTAAGAGGCTATTTTTCATTCCGTAATTATTACATTGAATGTGATGAAAGGCTGACACAAAAAACAAATCGATTATTTAATTTATTGAAATTAGCGCGATCCAAACAGAAAATCAAACTCGTCAGCTATAATATATTATTAGAGATATAAATTAGAATAGCTGATATGCATCTTATCTGTCTTTACTCCAATCTTAAGCGTGCATCAAATAGATTCCTCTTACCAATATAAAGTTCAGCATCAGTATAATCAGCTGGGCTAGTCACTCCAGGCTCTTCAAAGTATTCAGCTAGTCCATCAACTACAATACTGATATTGTTTCTCCCCATCTTTAAGACTATGATATGCCATTCACCATCCGCTAAGAAACCAGCATTGGGGATCAATCTAGAAACTGCTTTCGGAGTTTTGCTAGTGTGAGTGGTTGTGGTGTTGTGGAAAGACCATACAAGACGAAGATATCCTTCTTGGAGACCTATACCGAGGTAATCAGCATCCTGCAAAAATATGCCGTTCGTAAGTTTCCGTTTAATTTTCAATGTGGTATAACCAAATTTAATAATGATAATCAAATTAAAATTATCCCTATCTACACTCTAACTAAACCAATTCAATGCAAAACTCTCTGTTTGAAATTGGTTAAAACTACTCTCTTATGACGGAACATCTTATTGGTAATATAAATATCTAATTAGTTACTTGATTGACTAAATGTACCTACATTATATCTATCGTAAAAATAGAACAAATGTATTTATTAAATGAAATATATTATAAAATGAGTTAGTTAATGAATTGTAGCTTAAATATATGCCGTAATGGACTCAAATAATTATGTACAGCTTTAAGTCCTTGCAGTTTGTATAGATAGATCAACGCTATTTTCAATGAGGAACCACTGTACCACTGACCATCCAAAATACGAGCTAGTTTCAGTTGAGAGGTCAGCGCGTCCACAATTATGTTTTGTACCTACTATGTTGATATCTAATTGATGTTAATTTTAAAGCACTTTATGTAAAATAAAAATTATTATTATTTATTATAATAGAACTAAACATAAGTGGAGATGATACAATACAGCTGCAGATACCTACGTATTCAAACAATAATCATGTTATGTGCTTTAAAAAAGTACTTTTTAATTTATGAACAAAATATAAATGTAGTCTATGAAAGATATTGATAACCCTATCCACTCACACAATTAGATCAATCTCATTAGTGTTTTATGGTTCCCTTCCCAGCCATAAAATGCTACCAAGTCTCATAAGATTGTCGATATACATAAATCTAGCCTTTTAGCACTTTAGTAGTTATAGTAGTTGAAACCAGTAATATAGTTTTAGGTGCACCTCAGGGATCGTTTTTGGGTCCAACGTTATTTACAACGGTGATACAGGCTGTCGTATGCAGATTTTTGAAATTAGAGTATTGCTTAATATATTTTGAGTTTTGCTAGGTATTAGATTATTGGAAGATATTCACCATATTAGCCCACAGTAAAAGTCCAGCTGGCGTGGCAGTAGTGAAGTTAAGTGATAAATGTTCGGGTGTGTGGAATATCCGTTGTTCGCCGGTGCGACGGGATTCAATGCCACGGCTCAGAGAGATCAAAGAATCACCGCTTAGCTGAGGTATGGATATGTTCACATCTGGAATATGATATAAATGGATTAAGTTCGAATTTGTATGTATAATATAGATATTTACGAGGTACCTATGCATGGTACAATATGCAAGTTATGATAATGTGCTTATTAAAAAATCGGATAAAACAGCTACAGTATTACTGACGGTGAATTCATCTTCTAATTCGAGGGTAAATATTAGTCTATAATTTTAGTGTTAGTATGTGGCACTAACTTATGTCGCAGTAGTCCCCGGCGTGTCCGGCGGCGCACACGCAGCGGCCCGCGCGGCACGCGCCGCCCGGCCGCCGGCACGTCGCCGCCGAGCAGCCCGCCCCCCGGCGGCAGCGCGCGCCCGCCCCCGCGCCCCCCGCCGCCCCCGCCCCCGCCCCCGCGCCGCACGCGCAGGCGGCGACGCCCCCGCGCAGCTCGCAGGCGCCGGCGCCGCACACCTCGCCCCCGCACGCCGTGCCGTCGCAGTCGTCTACGTTCTGACCATCTGAAACACTCATCTACTTACGACCTGCATGCGACAGCCACACCAGTTGTAACTAATTTAATGTATTTAATATAATAATATCATTGTAAATAGACGGTAATCACTCAGTCAATCACACGTATCCAGTTCACTTTGAGGGAGAAAATTATTAGGAGAAAATCATTTAGGGGTGCAGTGCTGGCGGATTCATCCAATAGTATTATATACTCGAGTCATATCAAAATACCTAGTATGTTCTGCTTCTCCAAAGGTATCAAGACATTGTTCAAGTGAAGGTTCCTGATGCAGCCGGCGAACGATTCCGGAGGGCCGGACGTCGCGTCGAAGGGGAGCTTGGAAAGATCCGGGGCTCCTCCTGTTAAATAGACCAAAATGACGATCGTAAGAGTTGCAATGCGACTAAACCTGCTTTCTGACTGTCAGAATTGACGTCAATAAACCGCTACGAGCAATTCACTATGGAACAGTTGTGCTATGAACAGCTGTTCCATAGTTAAGTCTCTCGTGGATATGAGTATCTTCAGTGAGATGAAAGCATCTCACTGTCATCTCACTGAAGATACTCATGTCAGTACAGTAAGGGGGTTTAACCGTCATCACCACGTTTGCTTCCTGCCGTTAAGTGTTCATAAACCAGAGCCATGTACGGCCAAAAAAGTATCACTACATAGTATAAAATAAAGTCGTCTCTTTTTCGTGTCTGTCTGTCTGTTTGTCTGTCTGTATGCTTAAATCTTTAAAATTACGCAACGGATTTTGATGCGGTTTTTTGTAATAGGTAGAGTGATTCAAGAGGAAGGTTTTTATGTAAAAAATTCCCGAAATTCCCACGGGAACGGGTACAGCGCGGGTAAAACCGCGGGGCGCTGCTAGTAACATATAAATATAAATAAAATATCCACACATTCCACTCGCCTAACAAAACAGTAGCATTGCTGTCCGTGTGAGGGTACGCGTGCGCCAGCATGGCCTCCGTGGCGAGCTGGTCGTCGAGCCACACGTACAGGCGGCTGCCGTAGCGGCCCGCCTTCACGCCGTGCCACTGACTCACCGACACCACCGCGCCGCTGCGCGCCAGCGACGTCACGCCCGACACGCGGTCTGGGGACGATGCCACAACTAGCCATGTGAGCTTCATTTGGTAAAATGTCTAAATAAATATGCTTAAAAACTGGAGTGAGTTCAGTAGTGGGGTTGATGAGTTAAGATGCAATTCTGTTCTAAGCCTAACAGGCTAATGAGTACACTTTTCGTTCGACAAGCATATTGAGTTTAGCTATGGAGCATACAATAAGCCATTGTAGGTACTGTGTAGAAGTCCAACATACCGCATCTTATTACTGCTATTTTACTTGAAAGAAACATTTATTATGGAAATTTGATGGCGTCTTAAGGTGCAAATCTGAGTTGGGCCTTAGACCACCGCACGCAATTGAGTTTGGCCGTGGAGCCAGCTATGCCACGAACAGACTGTACATACTAACAATATTCCAAACTGCCTACAGTTGCGGTACCTTCAAAATTAACCTTACCAGTCCACCGATACTCCAAAAGTCCTCCTTGCAGTGACAACGAAGTGTAGAAATGTGGAGTCTCTACAAATGTGATGAGACCCCGCTCCTTATTGGGTTTGATTTCAGCTTCCAGCGCCAGACTGACGCTCGATACGATGCGAGGATGCAGGCGGACGAATGACCGAGTGCCCGAGAAAAGGACGTCGGTTGGGTATAGATCTGGAAGAAGGGTATAGATCAGGAAGAAATTTAAACTAAGCAATACCAAATGGTGCTAAGAGCTCAGGATCTTGACCATTATTTGCTCCGGCAACCATGGTCATGATGGTTTTTCTGATCCATGAGAATATAAAAAGGAGCACACACTAAAGACAAAATATCTAACAGACTTGTTGCCTGATTTGATAGTTAGCACTAAGTGATAGACAGATCTTCTCCTCAAAAAATCAATCTAAAGAGTTGTGGAAACCTAAAGCTTGGCCAAAAAACGTCTAAAACAATTACCTTGATCACAATTAATGCCAGTCTTCCCATAGGCACAGTCGCACTGGGTACTACCATCGGCTTGCACCACACACTGTCCGCGGCACTTGGTCACACTGAAGTCGCAAGGGTTCTCAGAGTGGGAACACGTCGGCCCGTACCAGCCTTCGTTGCAGATGCATCTTGGTAGAACAAATTTAATTTAATTAGTTAATCTATTTCAGGGTAAACACTCGCAGACTATGTTCGTCCACTCCTCTGTCTCGTCACTACGCATAGACTCGCGCTGCAGTGCGAAACGTGGCACTGGCCCACTCCTAGATACACACTCACCCATACGTCGCCGGCGCGTGTATACACAGGCCGCGCGGCGCGCGACACGCCCGCGCGCTGCAGTGCGACACGTGGCACTGGCCCACTCCTACATATACACTCACCCATACGTCGCCGGCGCGTGTATACACAGGCCGCGCGGCGCGCGACACGCCCGCGCGCTGCAGTGCGACACGTGGCACTGGCCCACTCCTACATATACACTCACCCATACGTCGCCGGCGCGTGTATACACAGGCCGCGCGGCGCGCGACACGCCCGCGCGCTGCAGTGCGACACGTGGCGCTGGCCCACTCCTAGATATACACTCACCCATACGTCGCCGGCGCGTGTATACACAGGCCGCGCGGCGCGCGACACGCCCGCGCGCTGCAGTGCGACACGTGGCACTGGCCCACTCCTAGATATACACTCACCCATACGTCGCCGGCGCGTGTATACACAGGCCGCGCGGCGCGCGACACGCCCGCGCGCTGCAGTGCGACACGTGGCACTGGCCCACTCCTAGATATACACTCACCCATACGTCGCCGGCGCGTGTATACACAGGCCGCGCGGCGCGCGACACGCCCGCGCGCTGCAGTGCGACACGTGGCACTGGCCCACTCCTAGATATACACTCACCCATACGTCGCCGGCGCGTGTATACACAGGCCGCGCGGCGCGCGACACGCCCGCGCGCTGCAGTGCGACACGTGGCACTGGCCCACTCCTAGATATACACTCACCCATACGTCGCCGGCGCGTGTATACACAGGCCGCGCGGCGCGCGACACGCCCGCGCGCTGCAGTGCGACACGTGGCACTGGCCCACTCCTAGATATACACTCACCCATACGTCGCCGGCGCGTGTATACACAGGCCGCGCGGCGCGCGACACGCCCGCGCGCTGCAGTGCGACACGTGGCACTGGCCCACTCCTAGATATACACTCACCCATACGTCGCCGGCGCGTGTATACACAGGCCGCGCGGCGCGCGACACGCCCGCGCGCTGCAGTGCGACACGTGGCACTGGCCCACTCCTAGATATACACTCACCCATACGTCGCCGGCGCGTGTATACACAGGCCGCGCGGCGCGCGACACGCCCGCGCGCTGCAGTGCGACACGTGGCACTGGCCCACTCCTAGATATACACTCACCCATACGTCGCCGGCGCGTGTATACACAGGCCGCGCGGCGCGCGACACGCCCGCGCGCTGCAGTGCGACACGTGGCACTGGCCCACTCCTAGATATACACTCACCCATACGTCGCCGGCGCGTGTATACACAGGCCGCGCGGCGCGCGACACGCCCGCGCGCTGCAGTGCGACACGTGGCACTGGCCCACGCCGCGGCCGGCGGCGCCGCGCGCGCCCGCGTCCCACACGCAGCCGCGCCAGCCACCGTGCAGCGGCAGGTCGTGCGGCAGCTCGGAGAAACTGAAGGACGGGTGTCCGCCTGATGGATATACACGGGATCTTTAAGAGACGTCAAAGAGTAAGCGCCTTCGCGAGGCATCTGCCGCGCGTGGTAACTGACCCCGAATCATTAGAAACCCTATTCCAGCCGATTTATTCTTAGTGGAAACTAGCCTAGTGCCACTTGGCTAGAGAAACTTTACAACAAATAGAATATAGAAAAATAAAGTGGAGAAAATAACTGAACTGAAAAGTCCCGTTTTTACTGTCAACTAATCTAAAAGAGAAAAGAGAACACGTATGTGACACAATGCATAACTGACCGATGTACAAGTACGGCGCGAGCGTCATCCGGTCGGTGGTGTGCGCGGGCGCGTTGCCGCTGGCGTTGTGGCGCCCGTCGAGGCTGAGGCCGGCGCTGCGGCCGCGCCGCCACACGCGCACCGCGTGCCCGCCGCGCCGCGTCCCCACCGCGCGCGACGTGAACACGCGCCGCGGACCTGGCGCGCATAGCCACAACAACCACATATAGATAAAGATACCCATCAAAAACATTCTGTAAAAAACTAGTCAAGTCTCAATGGAGCTGCTTGTTTATCTCTAAAAAGTAATGAAATCTACACAAAGTCGTGCCAAGTTTAAGGTTCCTTACTGCGATTTCTTTATTATTTATAGTTAATGTTGTGTGACTTGGCAGTTGACTTTGGGTACTAACGTATAAAGAATGTTCAAATTATATTCTCAGCACACATTCATACTACGTAATCCTCTGTGTAAAAACGTGTTGAACATTCACCTTTATACATATTTGAATTTAGGTACAACAAGGGTACTTCCCATAGTACTAGTTCTATTTTGATGATCATGAGTGAGTGAGTGAGTGTCATAAATGCGAAACTTTGGTTTCGCTTAACTTCGGAACTGAATGACCTACAGACTTGAAATTTTGGATTTTACGTATGTGATTATAGCTTACTGGATGGCGAAAATTTCTAAAATTTCTAGTGCGCAAAAGCAATGATTTATTTAAGTACTATAGGAGAAAATAATAGTTAAATATTAGTCATAATATTTCATTAATCCTCAATTATTCCTATTTACTTAATAGCTAGAAAAAAATAAGTAAAAATAAGTATATATTATAGCTTATATATAGCTCACCGCTGCCCAAATTCCACGTCAGCATAATATATCCTTTCACAAAAGTCAATGCCAAATGCTGACTTCGGGCATCATGTTTTCCTGTCTGCCCCACAAAAGCCAGCAGTGATATTTGGTCCATATCCGACGTTTGGAACCGAAGTCTCAGATCAAATCGGTCGGAGTTAGCCGCTGATGGCGTCAGGGGATACACGATGTATGATGATATACCGGCGCTTATTGGGGCTAGCGAAGGTTTGGTTATTTCTACATCTGAAAAATGTAGAATAATTAAATAAATAAAAATTCCAAAATATTTTTTCTGGTCACCTTGCTACCGAGCTTTCCATCCTAGCATATTAAAAACAAAGTACCACGACCCGTTTGTCTGTCTGTTCATTATAAAGTCAACATTTCTTCTTATCGAGTCAATATAGTAATAGACCTCAGCACTCGGATTTATGCGGGTTTCATCCAAAGAGTGATTCTTTGCAACCATCCCAAGGCACAATAACATGTACCTAAAACTGCGGCGTGCCCGATAAAGTAATGACCCAAGTAATGAAACTTACTATATTCACAGAATATGCCATGTTTTCCGTAAGGACAGAGGCAGAGGAACCCACTGCCTGGGTGTCTGATGCAGCTGCCTCCAAATTGACAAGGATTGTGTTCGCAAACTGACTTCTCGCAGTGTTCTCCTGTCCATCTGTAGAAAGGAATGCAATATTTAAAAAACCATATAAAGTCAGTTCATTAAAGTGAACTAACTATGGTTCAAAAATTTTTCACGTTCAATATTTGAAAATTCTCATTGACATTTAAGTAAGCTTTTATAAAGTAGATTTAACATCAAAAATAACTTGATCAATTTGAGCCTCGACGAAAAGAATTTGACATATGGACTGTAACCCGAATTCCGAACCTTCTCCATTATTATCGTGGGTTAAAAAAACCGGACACTGTTGGTCCATTCTTACCCATTAGCACAAGAACAAGTATAGCTCCCGTTCCTCTCAGTGCAGGTGCCTCCGTTATGACACGGTGACGAGAGACACGCTAGAGACAAACACTCCTGTACACCACTAGCGTCGAACGCTTCACCGAAAACATCGCGTTCTATGTCATTCACCTGGAAATGGAAGGTCCCTTCGATCAGATCGAAAACTTTCCAAATTGAGATAAAAATAGCTATGATCCAGATGGAAAACTTTCCAGAAAATTAAGATAAGGGCCTGTGCCAACTATAACCACCACAGTTTTTAGACTGTCTTGTTAGACGCGAAAAACATGTCTTTAGTCAATCAGTCAATAGTTTCGTTGCGAACCTGTCTTCAGACTAAAAGTCAGTACATTTTTTAGTCTAATAGACAAAAAACTATGTTAGACTATGTCTCTGGTGCGCTCCTTCATATGTTTTCGTAAACGACTGTCTAACAGTCTTGCTTGACTATCTATGTTATGCTTAAGCTGTTATACTTAAATAATATTTAAGTACCGTAAGATCTTTAATGCATCCAACAAACGGTTTAAGTTCATCGTCATCAATATCCGGAGAATTCCCGAGGTAAAGAGTTGTGTTGTGATCTAAAATGCTGATGTTGGCGATTTGGCCTCCGCTCATTGCAACTGTATCGTTGAGACGAAGAGTGGCGTTACAGTGTCTTTCTTTTGGGAATAGATCTAGTCTGAAACGTAGAGGAAAAATATAAATAATTTAGCCAAGAACAACATATTAACGGCCCATTCTCATAGTTTGTCGGGCTGTCGGCCCAGATTTTAATCGAACCATCCAGTGGTAAAATATAGGAATATTAAGTTCTTTACATTTGTCGGATTTTGTGTCGGTGCCAAAGGAGATAACAGACGTGAAGAAGACGAGAATCAATAAAAAACGGGATCAAACAGCCGATGAGTGGAAACGAGCCCTAAGGTAAATCCCAGAAAGTGACGTTACCTCGTTTCAATCTTCATAGCAAATCCTTTATTAACATACGTCTTAAGCTCACTCAGCAGCATAGTTTGGTACCCACAAGAGAATTTGAACTTCAGAAGTCCAGAATTCATAAACAGTTGCATGTAAACTCCAGTAGCTATATCAACATGCATTATTTGACCATCGGATAGCAATGTTTTGGCATTGAAAGCAATGTCTATGGAGGTGGTATTCTCAAGTCTGTGAGACACGAAGGAATTGCCTCCAAATGCTGCAGATTTGATGATTATTTTTTCTTCACAGAATCTTCCAGCATAGTTAAACATGCAATGGCACTGAAATAAACGAAAATAGGTGATAATATAGACAATTGTAAAAGAGAAAGATACTACAAAAGTTAATATAAATTGGTACATACCCGGACTCCATGTGGTGAATTGACACAAGTCCCATGATTATTACAAAGACTGTCAGTACATTCAGACAAAACTGTCGTTCCTGTATGAATAGAATCAGTTGCTGTAGAAATGTCTATAGTTTCTGTTGTACCGCTAGGAGTCACTAGCTCAGGCAAATACTCTGTTGGAGTATCAGTAAAGATTTGAGACGTAGCATCAATTGGAGGGATAGTTACTTCAGGAATTTCTACAATAGTTGTCTCTGTGACAGTAGTTGGAGTTTCCGTAGTGATTTCTGGTGTCGGTGGAATAGTTCGACTCTCAACAGTACTATCTGTTTCAGTTTGTGGTACAACTGTAGTAGTAGAATCAGTGAACTCAATGGTACCATCAGGCTTTGTACTAACATGAGTACCATCAGTTACAGGATCCGTTGGATCAATTTTTTCAGTTCTTTCAGTTATCGTCTCAGTTGGTGACGTCACCGTTACTTCGTTTGTTGGCATTGCGCTTTCTGCTTCCGTTGTAACTTCTGCAGTACTTATGAAGGAAGAACTGGATGTAAAACTTGGTGTTGATTCGTTGAACATGATGTTGGTGAAAACGGATTGGGTGGAGCCTGGAGTAGGGCTAACGTATTCGCAGTCGAAGGTATCATCATCGAGAATTAGGCATTCGCAGAGAGGACCGGTTAGTTTGGGAGGGCAGGAGCAGGTGAAGTTGTCTACTCCGTCAATACAGGATCCACCGTTCATACATCTGAAAAAGGAAAAGAATATATTTTTACGTGGATCTGAATTTCTGCCGTCTATGCAAATGGACTGCTCGGGAGTTAGTTCCCTTGTTACACAAATATAACAAACTTCGGAAGAGGCAGGTTCAGTAAAGTCTAGAATAGAATGATAAATAGGATATAACTATATCACCCTATTTTTGAGTTCACTGTTTTTTTAAAACGGAGCGCCCGAAGGTCAGTTACACAGAGCATAGAATCACCGCCGCGCCGGGAGCGAGTGGTGATTCTTGGCTCAAGGATGGCTTGACAATCTCGACCTACTCGACAACATTTGGGTTCATTTGGCCCTGGAAGCGGTTTCTTGGAACATTTTGAAGGAGTCTTTTGCCTAGGGTTGGGCCAGAGTTTAATAATGATACGACAAACCTGGGCCCCAGCAGGCACTCGTCGTACTGCAGCTCGCAGCGCTCCCCGTGGTAGTCGGGCACGCAGTAGCACACCCGCGCGCCCTCCTCCACCACGCACAGCGCGTTGTTGCTGCACGAGTTGTTGTCGCAGAACTCTATCTGCACCTCGCAGCTTTTGCCTGTGTAGCCTGTAGATGGACTGTGCTTAGGATATCGTTGTATGAAATACTGCTAGAATTTATGTTTAAGAGTATTCCTTAAGGGCAATATTAATAAACGCGCATTAAGAACATTTTAGCTATCAAATGGTTTGTCACTTTCTGACATACGCAATGTTACGAAGAGCAGAGAAAAAACACAGTGTAACAGTGTTTTGGTAGGTTTTCTTAGATAAGAAAATATGGTACTTTTGTCTCTAACACAGTTAAAACTGAGAAATTGTTAAGCCCGGTTTCCACTGCGAGGGGAACGGACCCATTAATGACTCCGTTTGGCAGCCATTGCGTGTTTTGTTAAGACTTTTTGTTTTTGCGTGTTATGCGTCTATACAAGTAACGCAATGGTAATTAAACGGAGTCATTAATGAGCCCGCTCCGCTTGCAGTGGAAACCCTGCTTTATCCTGACAGGAGGTAAACAATAGTTGTAGCTTATAATTGTTAAAGACTACAAAGTTGCTGTAGGCTCCAAAAAGCTTACGGTCGAATTGAGAAGCCTCCTCCTTTTTTGAAGTCAGTTAAAAAGTAACAAGTTTTGGTATTTTGGTATGTGGAGAGAGACTTTTGCAAATATAGGTACCAAACATCAATATTTTTTTCTAGAATAACTTCTTACCGAAGGTACAAGCGCACATATAATCGGCATGAGCATCGATACAAACGCCGCCGTTCTGGCACGGATTCGATTCACATTCATCGATTTGATCCTCGCATTTCTTTCCGGTCCACCCTGACAAATTAACAACAAATAAACAAACAAATACTTTGCGTCACGAAGTGTTAACGTAAACAAGGTGACTACCCTACAATCGATAGTCTTTGCTTATTCAGTCATCCATCCATCCATCATCTTTGGAATAACAATATTGTCCAAACATCCACTTTAGTAATAGTAGGTACAAACGACGACATATGTATGTGTTTAGTTGTAACTGGAAACTTATGACGTCGACTGTACATTTTTATTTAATACTAGCAGTGCCCCGAGGTTTTACCCGCGTTATGCCCATTCCCGTGGAAATTTCGGGATAACAAATACCCTACAACCTTCCCGTTGAATTTGGCTTTCCTTAACAAAAATAATTATTCTTATCGGTTGGGTAGTTTCTGAGATAAGCGCGTTCAAACAAAAATCAAATTCTTAAGCTTTATATATAACGCTTAGGCTTCGGGGCGCTGCTAGTATATGACTAGCAGCGCCCCGCGGTTTCACCCGCGTTGTACCCGTTCCCGTGGGAATTTCGGGATGAAAAATAGCCTATAACTTTCCCGTTGAATGTGGCTATCTATTACAAAAAGAACTATTCAAATCGGACTGATAATTACTGAGATTACCTCGAACATACAAACAAACAAACTTACAAATTTTACCTCTTTATAATATTAGTATCTATAGATTAGTATTTAGATAGATAGGTGCAGATATTCAACTTACCCGGCATACACTTGCAATAGAACTTGTAACCAGGACCCTCAATGCACTGTCCGCCGTTGTAACACCTAACCTCCTCAGTATTATTACACATAGCGATGTCCATCTCACAATGCTCGCCCGAAAACCCGGGAACACACGAGCACATGTACCCGTTAGTCATGTCGATGCACGTGCCGTTGTTTAGGCACGGGTTAGACTCGCATTCGTTGTAGTTCGTTTCACAGTTTTCGCCTAGAATTTGGTGAAGATTCTATTAGTTTAGCTTTAGTGGTATATATTTGGATTCACTGGTTGCACTGATACATACACCTTGTTCATATAAGTTCGACAAAGTTGGCAGACGATAGGCATACTTAAGCAGTCGCTATGCTTTACTCAGGAAAGAGTCTTGAGAGGGATTCATTCATTCATTCATTCAAATGAATGAATGGTAGGAATTAGGGGAGACGAAAGCCCAGCAATGGGGCATTACAGGCTAAAACAGTAGTATTAGGAGTGTTAGCCGGTAATGTCCCACTCTACTCTCACTGTACCAGCTGGGCAAAGTAATACCTTGTATAATCTATTTTTTTTGGACTGGCAAAAAATGTGGTTAAGTGTCGTCAATTTTCCAGCCGAAGACGATTGCTTCTGAAGAGGAAAAAGGTTTAGAGATAGGGTAAGAATGAAATAAAATTACTAAACCTTTTTCCTCTTCAGGAGCAATCGTCTTCGGCTGGAAAATTGACGACATTGGTCCACATTTTGTGCCAATCCAAAAAAAATAGAGTATAGTAATAGGTAGTGTATCAAAGTAGTGGTAAAGAAAACTCGTACTACAAATTCATTATCACCTAAAATCATTCACTATCCCAAATTGAAAAGTAATATCGGAGTGACACTTAGTAAGTTATTATGGAAATTGGGTCATCGAAATTAAGGTTGATAAACATCAATAGTAATACATGTTTGTAACCTCAATTTTGACAGCCATAATGATTTTGAAAAACGAATACGTTAACTCATGTAATCTAGGTATCATAAAATCGCAGGTTATCTAGATTAAAGTACATACAATAAAGTAAATCAATAATGGTTTATTAACCCACTTTAATAGAGGTAAGTACCTACGTTTCGAAAAGCAGTCGGACATTCAGTTAAACAAAAATGAATTTATATTTTGAAACAGAATGGTAGTATATAATAGGCACAGTATACACTTTTGGTATCCAAAGTTATTGATACAGTCATGTCATTGCGAAAGCATTAGCACTTTTTCTCATCTTTAAGTAACTATAGTAGTTGAGTAGTTGATAGTATCTAGTTGAACTACTGTTTGTACTCGTTTAAAACAATCTATTTTCTGCCCTTTTCAGAGCACTTCATCTGGCATTGTTTGTACGTTTCTGCCCCTCTGGATAGAAAGTCAAATGTCAAGTGCCCTTAATCAAGTGCCTTTTTTGTTTAATGATAAATACATAAATATATAGTTAGCTTGTTCATTACGCCGTTTAAAGTTGAAGTCAAATATTTTTGTTCAGCTTTGGCCCCAGAGAGGTCCTTTTGAACATACCACTCTACCTACCTATAAACCAGTGGCGTAATCTAACTGAGCTCTCCCGTGCTTTCAGAGCACGTTAAATTGTCAACCCAGTTATTTCAAGCGTTAGACCATGTCCGATGCAAATGGGCGGTCTGAAAACTCCGACAACAGGGTTGGCCGTCAACTTACTCGCACTTACCTATAAATCCATCAGGACAGGAACAGTTATATGTAGCTATTCCATCGACACAGGAGCCCCCGTTGAGGCAAGGGTTGGACCAGCACTCGTCCCAGTTGGTCTGACATTGCACCCCTGTGTACCCATCGACGCAGTAGCAGGAATAGGTGCTGGAAATTAATGTCATCGTTTACTTTTACGAACTTTCACGATTAACTAAAGCTATTGGCTTAGGGTCAACACTGCGTTAAGCCGCGGGAGCCCGCGTCGGTTCACTTTTGTATGGAACCGCGGCATGCTCACGCTTAACGCAGTGTCGGCCCTTATAGTCAAATTGTACATACGTGTACCTAATGAAGTGGAGTACTAGTTAGTTCAGCTAAATAAAATATATTAGATAATACCTAATAATTAATGTTTTTTGATCATTAAACAATTTTAGAAACCTTTAGACCTAAAACCTTCGATGCCAGGGATGGCCAGTAATGTAATTAATTGAACAGCTTAATTTACTTAGGACCCATCATAGAAAACGTGGTACGATACTGAAACCTATGTTT
This sequence comes from Cyclophora albipunctata, assembly GCA_963082685.1. Lineage (NCBI taxonomy): Eukaryota > Metazoa > Arthropoda > Insecta > Lepidoptera > Geometridae > Cyclophora > Cyclophora albipunctata. Next base: position 7,770,420 of record OY720115.1, on the reverse strand, counting down.
TAGGAAGGTAGGTATATGATTATTTAAATAGTTTAACCACCAACGACATTATTTTGCTTATTTTAATTCTGTTTAAAAATAACAACAGGTAACAAAAAATTCTAACATTCTAATTTTGAATTCGTAACGCGGTGCGCTGTCACAACTGATAGTAATCAGTATCGTAAACTTATTGAAGAATTAAATTAAACCTCTTTCCTATAACATTCGGGGACCTGTGGCGCTCACCCTACGAAGCTTTAACCCCATAAACCGCAAGATTGGTGGGGCTGCGTCACGCAAACATTTACCGACACGAGGATCTGTATCAACACAAAATATTGGAATATTTAACTAACAAGTCCTTGTTAGATACGCCATAATAAAAACACATTGACAAAAATATTTCACTAATTTATGGCATATAAAATTGTATTGATACTGTACCTATATGTTTTGATGTTAATTCACCTTTCTCTCAGGTCTCTGACCTCTTATTCCTGGCCTATTTCGGATTAACCAGGTCAGTGACCTTGTTTATTAAAGTGAATAATTTATTCAGAAGATCAGCCCTCGTATCACAACAAACGTAATAGAAGGCGATGAGACAGAAGGTGACAAGATATTTTAGAAGATATTTATTTTATATTTATTCAAGAATTTAAATAGAGTGCTAATGTCTTCTCAGGCGATTTTCACATGAATAGATTGGAAAAACAAACCTGTTTACGTCATCAATGCATATTCCATGATAGCAAGGATTACTGAGGCAGGAGACGCCGGCGGAAACCACCTTCACTACAGCAGCCATCCACCATAACACTCGGAACACTTTTTTATCCTCTATCATTATTATTAATTTACATTCACACCGCTTAGCTACCTGTATATCTTGGTATATCTGTAATGAAAAAATTAATAAAATCACACAATATTTTCACTATTTTTTTGTTTTCGTAGGTACATCACTTTATTATTTTTTTAATTTTACATTTCTTTCGTTATCCTTAATTATACTGTTTTTACGATTCCAATGCATCACCACACTTGTTCTAATTTCAAACACATTCGAAGTATTAACTCTATGGGAACTTAATTATCTACTAATAATGAAGTAGGTGGTACACGTCAAAGTAATAGACATCTAAGAAAAAATAACTTACCTAATATTTTACTCCTTTAAATCCGTAACAAATAGAGTACTCATCAACATTTTAACTCGTGAGTTTACAGTTGTAATTTAAGTAAGGTTCTTTGTGTTATTTCCGATAGTTATGACCACTAAATGATGTGGAATGAATCAGATGGTACAATGAAAAGCGTAGTATGAAGGTATTCGTCGCTGACTGGAACGAAAAACTAGGTCCGAATAGGTGTGGTTTACCGCCACGGCCTGTTACCATGACTACCCATAAACACACAATAGATAGAGCGTTGCCTTTACAACTTACAAATTATTGATAAAATTTCAACACCACCAGTATGTAGACCTAGATATTTGTAGGATGACGACCTTATTGTATAATATAGCCTCACCCACAAAGCAATACGAGTAAGTTTCTGAAATAAAATTAGTTTGAATAATCATTAATTCAAACGAATAATAAAATTCAGGAATATGCTTTTCAGCTCAAACCCTTAATTATTATTTATTTTCGTCCTAAATTAAAATAACTAAACAGTTAGTGGATAAAATTAATTAAGCAAATATTACTTACTTAAGTTATTATTATTATTCATAATTTAATATTCATCATGATTGAAATAAGTAACAGTTATAGATTTTTATATTAACCCACCCTAAAGAACTGGCGTAAAAAATAAAAAGCTCGTAAAGTTGTAACGAATAGGGAGTTCAAGCTAGTCAAACAGTACTATAACTTTTTAAATTTCCCTCCAAATTTATACCTGATGACGTCAATTAGATTATCCAATAGGAGAACACATCTATGTCAACCTAAGCCAATCAGAATGCGTGTATTGCGTTATCATCTGTTCACAGCTGATAAGTAGCCAATACTAATAAAGTATATAGTTTAAAACATTCGAATACTTAAAATTTTAACATTTCTATTATTATTTCTGTCTTGAGAATATATTGAAGGTTATTGGAATCTGTAAATAGGGTTCTAAGTCCTTATGTTTAATTTATTACAGTCATTATCTTACAATTTAATGTCAACTTTAAGTTATTCTGAATTAAAGAGGCTATATTAAAACATATTTTATAGAAACCTCGATTCTGAGTTTTTTAGGTTTTCGAACGGAACTAAGTTATGCTGGCTGAGTGAGTGCAGCAAACGTCAAACGAGATTTCACAAGAAAGATGTGAAAGGAAGGTGGTGGACAATAGTCTAGTTTCATTATCGCTTTTGCTTGGCTAATGAGCTAACCGACATCAGCAAACCGTGTTAATTTGCTCAAAGCTTCATCGAACATCGGCGAATACAACTAAACAGTGAAAAACACAGACTTCATTGAGTAATCAGTGTAAATCTTTGTGTGAAAATGGATCCGGGTATTCTTTGTTTCCACCATTGCGATCATAAAGTATTTTGCACCATTATACCGGAAGAATGTCCGGTTTGTCATCAGAAACTCGATAGATACGACTACAATCTCTTGCCATTCAGGTTCGTATTCAAATAATTACAGCTAATTTTAAAGTGGGACAGTTATTTTGTGAGACACTGAGGTTGTTGCTAAGCGCCCTATTTCTCTTTCAGGGTTCCTTATCCTTTCGTGAAAGCTTCGCAGCATCCTCGCGCTATTGTTATGAAGCCTACTCACGGAGATTTCCTCAAGTAAGTGAAGTTTTATTAAAAACTGAGCCTGTTTTATGACTTGTGACTCAGATGAGATATCAATGTATGATAAATCAATTCGTTTCAGCGATTATTACAATTCAAAAGACTTACACATAGGAGTGACTAACTCTCAAGGTTGTGTGGTAGAGTTCAGTGAGGAAGGCATCCGCGGAGTGGATGTGGTAACGAAGAATTGGAGTAACTTCGACTCAAGTTCCAATTGGGACCAGTGCCTCCTGTTAGAACAGTTCGATGAGCTCTGGAATGAGATATGGGATGGAGTTCTATTGAAGGTAAAACTACCATTAAAAATTGAAAGTTTTAATTATTTAGTACTAGTTAAGCTAATAATATCCTATGGATGGTAAAAAAAATCATACTTTTAAAACTAAAAGATTCTAATAAGATGAAGTTTTTATGGTGTTCCATTCATAAAAATAATATATAATAGGTAAGTAAATAATATATATATATTTAAAGTTCAAAATTGATTTAATAAATTGTTATCAAAGAGCAGTTGATCTGATTTACATTCTGTTTCCACTTTCTCTCTTAATCTGCAGAAATTAATTAAAAAGTGAAATGCTTGATATGGATGATTTATTGCCTATATAGATATGTTGATAAACTTTAGTGTGGCTATTAAGGTCAAGGTATTGAGACAGGCCAATGGCTTTGGTCACTAAAGATGATGCTAGAGTTATCATATATGTATCTTGATAAAATGTATTATATGTTATTCTGATATATAACCTACATTACTGTAAAGTTTCATCCAAATCCGTTTAGTAGTTTTTCGTGAAAGAGCAACAAACATACATCCATACATACATACATCCATCCATATATACATCCATTCTCACAAACTTTCGCATTTATAATATTAGTAGGATAGTAGGATCTGATTAAGAAACTTGTCAAATATATGACTTGTATTTAAAATTCTTATCATAAACATTAGACATACATTCTATGTTTCGTTTTCCGAAAATACTCTATAGCTTAGTATTAAAAATATCAATGGTTTTTAAGATGCCAGATGCCCCACTGCAGGTTAGAGACATCTTATTTTATTACTCAAGACGTCACAGTAGACACAGTATAGTACAGATATTCACTATATTTATTTATGTGCAGTGTGCAGACATAATTATGGGCAATGGTGTCTGGTGTCAATTATATATTTGTATTAAGTACTAGCAGCGCCCCGCGGTTTTACCCGCGTTGTGCCCGTTCCCGTAGGAAATCCGGGATAAAATACATAGCCTATAGCCTTCCTCGATAAATAGACTATCTAACAGTGAAAGAATTATTCAAATCGGTTCAGTAGTTTCTGAGATTAGCGCGTTTAAACAAACAAACAAACAAACAAACAAACAAAACAAACTCTTCAGCTTTATAATATTAGTATAGATTTGTGTAATGTATAAGTATTAGTATCGTGCTTCGGACTTCAGAGGGCACGTTAAATTGTCGGTCCCGGTTGTTTCAATCGTTAGACCATGTTGGAGGCCTTAAGGCATTCTAAAAACTCCGTCACCAGGGTTGGCCACTCGAACACAACATAGTATCAGTAAGATTGATTCCATAATAGCTTAGACCTTTTGGATCGAATTGACCGTGTGTGAATTTGTATGTATTATTGTGTATCTGTGGCATATATATTCACTAAGTACATTATTGTCTCATAGGTGGGCTCAAGTCCTCTATGGGAGGCAAACCGCTACAACGAAGATAGGCACAATTGTTTCACATTCGTCCTCGCGTTCCTGCGAGCACTCGACTGCGGAGAACTATCAGAAAAAGCTCAAGATCCCAAGTTATTCTGCAAACAGTATGTGGTCCCTCGGACGTCGGCCGCAGGGAAGTATATATCTCTTTACCGACAGCTTAAGAGACAGAATTACTTCATACAACACCAATGATAGCTTATAGTTAGTAGAGTATAGTCCGATTTTCATATGCACTTGTTGTAACAAAAGAATTTTTGTTTACACCATTTTTTCTGTTTGTTTTCTGATGATAATGATTGTTGTTAGTCAATAGTAGTCGTCTTCAGTAAAAATGGGTACACAAAATTATCTCATAGCGCAGACGTAATATAGAGTCTAGGGGTTTTAACCAAGCACGTTTTAAATAAGAAAATAATCTATGCCTCCATTTGCCTTCTAATATGATCAATTCTTCCTACCTTAGTTTGCACCTATTGCTCGAGGCTTTAACGATCATATAAAGAAAGATGAATGGAGTCATTAATGATTAAATAAGTCATTAGTATTCTGGCTTTAATCACGTTTATAATATTGTTATAATACCAAGGGCGTGAGAAAATTAGACTATACATTATATAAATATGTATTTATTTAATTATTCAGTATTAACTGTGATGTTTTGTAATGTAGCTGTAAGATTTCTTAACATTTGAGTGCATTTATTTTGAACCAAATGATTTAGTTTCATTAAAAATTTCTCTCATCTCTAAGATATATTGTTTGAGGCTCATTTTTTTATTTATCCTTATGTAATATGTAAAAGAAGTTTTTGACCAAATACATGGAATGGTAATATCAAAAAACCGTTTAATTTGTATTCATTTATAAAAGCACTACGTATTTTTATTATGAGCTCATATAGATAATTAATTTGGCCAACGATCTAGTATAACAAGACTTTAATATTATTTTTAAAATATGTATTATCTTCTTGAGCTTGTAATAAAAATAATGATAAATTGTCTATTATTTTTTAGCATATAATTGTAGGAGTTCTAAGTGTCCATTCATAGTAATTCTACATTTAAAAAGTAATTGCTGCCATTTAATAAACATACTGTACAGACGAATATGTGCAATATTATCAAACCCCAATAAGTTTGTAGATGTTTAAAATAAACTGCCAGCAAGCAATAATATAACTTAAATGGTATAGGATAAGATATGAAATTGCTAATAAATTAGAGAAAATCCTTTTCATTTTTTTTATTCCAATACAAATTTGTTCAAATCCTAAGTTCATCATCCTCACATTAAGAAAAAACTAACAATCCTTAGTCTATGGTTTTTTCTTTTAATAACTCATTCCCACACACGTTATTAAAAAAACGCCTTTCTAAATTCACATACGAGAATCTATGTTGACCGAAACGTGTTTAAATTGGTCTCGGTTATTACAGCTAATGAAAAAGGTGATTGCACTCTTCGCAGACGTCTGAGCTTTAAATTAAGCCAGCCATTAACCGATCAATAAGACAATAATGTTACGCACATGCAACTTTTCGTAGGAGTTTGACCTAAGTGTTATTACCCTGTTACCCGCGCCAATATGACACTTGTAACCTTGTCTGCTTAGAGAGTAAATAAATTTAACCTTTTTATGTAATAATTGACTTAGAAATTGACTTACAAACGAATTAAAATTCAGTATTATACTAGCCAATCAAAAATTTAATTTCGATATACTTATCGCCAATTTTTTATTTAATAATTTTAATTTAATTTAAGTACCTACATAACCTAGGTATTTTTAAAAAATAAGAAGAGAAATTAATGCCGGTTTACTTAGAAGCATACGACTGACTTTGAATGCCGGTTAACTTGGAATCAATATTGTATAAAATACCTATTTCTCTATTGATATGTCTCGTCTGTATGATTTGATCTCAAAAAAGTTTAACGAACGAAAAACATATGTTCATACATAGACGAACACATAACTCTCCTTGGCTCGTGCAGTCGGGTAGAAAAGAATCAAAATATACGTCATGATTTGATATTCAAAACAGGATAGTTTTTCTGTTAATATCTAAATTACGTAACATTAGGAAAGAGGAAATGTTTCAGGAATTTTATACATCATATTGTTTTTTTCCTGTTATGCTCTGTTTGTTTTTCCATAATGTTTTCTTTGAAAAAGACCTACCGCCTTTTTCATAAACGATATTTAACTTAAACAGTGCTTTAAAGTTTAAGTCTCTAGAAAAATCCCCATATAAATAAAATAACTACTTTTTAAACAAAATTCGGCTTCATAATGTTTTTTCTTCTGAAATACGGCTTCATATTTTTTTCTTCTAACCGTGAAAGAAAAATATGTGTTATACAGTTAATTCCATTATTAATATTTCAATATAAAACAATTATGAGAAACGAATACTATTTTAACGAATGCTATGATAATAAACCAACTTGTTATAGGTTTTCGCTACATCAATATATCTCTTGGTGTAAACTTAACTTTAAAAACAATCTTTGAAGTTATTCTGAATTTACACATTTTTTCTTGGGCAATGCTAAGTATATACTTACCAATTAAATATATTTTTAACAGACTTTTAATTTAAATCGAAAAATCTCATTAAAATGATAAAAAACTGAAAACAGTAAATAAACTCATATCATTTTTAATTTGGTCAAGGTCTGATATTACTTGTCTTATGTCAATATGTATTTGGTTATTTATGACTTAAAATACACTTAGTAGAAAAATAAACTGTTTATTTAACATTGTACAGATAATAACGAATAACGGGTCGGGATTGCTTCACTGAATTAAAGGAATTGAACTAACTTGTATTATATTTACTTGGTTATAGTAACATTTGATATATCATTCAGCTACAGGACTGTTAGTTAAAGTATTAGCCTGTAAAAACAACTGCAGTGTGTGCAACGGCCTTATTTAAATCAATCGTTGTTCTAGGCAGACTTTTGTAATTTTGATAACAAGTATAGAAGAAGATAAGCACAAAGCATTGCCAATAATTTCATCAATAGTAGAAATCCGGCTATAATTGACGGAGTTATGGCCGTAATACAATATTATAATAAAAGGAATTGATTGAGAACTTCTTCTTATTTTGAATTCGTCAGTTAAAATTCTTACATCGTTGCAAGAACCGTAGCGATGCATTCACCGACATTTATTTCGTATCTAAATCGGGATGTTATGATGAATCGTACGAAATACGAGAAGTCTTTGTGATGTCAAGACGAATGACCGCTTTCAATGATCCTTTTATTGGTAAATTGGACGATGCAAGTGTAGATTACCTCAATAACTACGATAACACGATCCTTTATAGAGGTACTTGTTGCATCGTGTTGTTATCAATGGATTGCTAACTGTGCCTTGTGCGTTCAGTCGCTTTGAAATCGTTTAGTGAATGATTTTTATAAAATATTGCCTCCAAAATTCAAAAAACTTATGCAACGCTCGCGACTAATAATGTTAACTCATTATTGTTCATCAACGTACTGTTCGGCCAGTACGATGGGTGGCCAATAGAGACAGTTCTATATCTGAGCGCTATCGTGTTTCGAAGGGCCCATCCAACTATCGGAATCGTGTATGTAGCAGCTAGTAAAAACATTACGTTATTGATGCAAAATGAACATTTTATGCTGTTTAAAGATACATAATATAATATCTAGGTCAAAACACACGTCATTTCCTTGTATTTTATTGAATTCTAAGAAATTGTGTCACACGGTGTGACAAGTGACATGTAACGTCTCTCAATAAGGCGATGTATTTCCTTTGTTTGCCGTGAATAATGTCAGCTGAAATGAGTCAATAGCTCTTTAATTTCGTGGTAATCAAAGGGGTCGATGGCTCGCCACAAAAGATAGCACTGCCATCATTCAACACATCATTATGTGTGCAATTGTACGTAAATATTTGAATGCTGGTTTATATTTTATAACGAATGAATAACTTGTTAGAAGTATAAGGCGTCATGGAGCGCTAGTGGAAATAAAGCTAAAAAGATAATTTACTTACTTCCATCTTTGAATTCAAAATTGCATTGAATAGTACCTTCATCCGTAAAATTCAAATGACATGATTCTTAATGCTTTGTTCTACTGTGTTTAAGTAGCAAAAACATAAGGATATCAAATGTTACTTCATACCAATACTTCTGTGTATAAAATACATATTTTAAAATAGTTACCTACACTAATGTTCTATTTACTGTTTACCTACGTATTTCTATTTCAACATCGCTCTATAATATCATATTTCAATCACCAGTAGTTAATATGACTGTTATTAAATGTAGTGTCTATATTAAATCCATTTGTCTTCGCGTGACGTAGTTTGGGTCATTAACACCGGGTTCGATTATTTTTAATGGAGTGTATCGAATGCTAAGGATTCAGTTTATATGTTTGAATGTAGGATTTTATTATTGAAAATCCATCCGATTTAAAAACAATATTAAGTGTGTAAAATTGATTTTCGGAGTGGATATAATACTTATTTTTTAATATATGATCGCACTGGCTTTACATAGCCTACTGATCCCAAAGTGTTTTCATATGTAAGTTTATTTTATTCATATTGATTTTCCTACGTATAAATTTAATCTTAGGTGCGAATCGAGAGTGTTCGATAGTTTGACCATATTGACCATATTTCACGATTTTTCTCTAACCCGTGCCCAGTCACCAACCTAAACGTCTTTCTCAAATACTTATCTCAATTACCCATCAAACGATACAATAAATAGTTGATAAGTTATTTATATCGGTACAGCTTTCATGTAGCTTAGTAGATGTCCGCATTTGGTTGTATAAAGATGTAAGTTTGGAACTCTTTACCGTATTAAACTATTTGGTGCTGTCGTCATTTGAGTTTAGGCCCATCTCGTAGCCAGATTTGGTAGCTAGCTACGAAATGAGAAAAGTGTTTTCTCATCTTGTAGCTAGCTACTAAATGGGAACGATCTATTCGGTAGGTTAGGGTTATTTTTTTTTTCTACTAGATAAAATCCTAAATCTTTGACTTTCGAATTCCTATTTCGTAGCCAGCTTCGAATCGGGATTATTTCTCCCATTTGGAAGCTAGCTATCAAATCTGGCTACGAGATGGGCCTAAACCGTCATTTGGCGATCAGCTGCCAGTCCGATTATTCGTAACTCACGATATGGAAACTATGTATGTGTCTCTTTACATAAGAATTGGCGTATCTACCCTATTTTCCTATCGATAGTTACGGACGATTAATGTTACTACTTACTGGGAGACAATTCTGCTAAATTTGATTGTGTGTCAATTGAGACTAGCAGGATGTCAAATGTGTGATAAATTGAATCTGGATTGCGATAGCAGTTAACACATTTTATTCGCAACAGAATACGTAATGTGTCGTTTCAAACTATTATATCGAGTTCCAATTGAGTCTCGGTTGAGGCACAATTAATTGAAGTGAATTGATTAGCCTCCTTGACTGTCATGACAGCACCAAATACAGGCTAAGATGTCTAGCTATCTCTGAGTGTTGCCTCCTTCTAAATGGTGAACTTTATGTATTTTTTATTTATTTCTAAGTTGGTAGAAATGTAAATGAAAAAAGCTGATGTGTCAAGTAGCATAGGGCCTATATTACTTAAGTATATATGTAAAAATATTAAGTAGTATAATTGTACGTGTTTCTTAATATCAATGCATTGCTCATTTAGATTTACTTGTGTATTATAACTATCAGTATATATTGTCAGCTGAATCGGTGATCGAATATTTATAAGCTATTCTTCAGCACTTCCAAAAACTTAGTATTTAAGGCTATAAATGATCGATCGGTTATTTTGCGTAATCTAACAGTACCCGTATTGTATTCATTACTTAGTTATCATATCTTATTGTACTTGGCCTTCACAACAAAAGTTAGTACTCCACAAACAATGTGATTTATATTATAAACATTATGTACCGAAAGCGTCCTGGTAATTTAGCAGCGTTGTACCAATTCGCGTGAGAATTTCGTAATGTAATATAGCTTATCCTACCTTCGAATGTGGCTATACAGAAAAAACCTCTAATGTAACTGGTTTTTACAGTTATTATTGTGACAAAAACTCTTCAGCTTTATCATATTAGTTATTTTGTGATGATCTATAATCTTCTTCTTCTTCATCGAGTGGAAGGTCAACCTGACCAATCCTGGTGTCAGAGTTATTGAGCCGCCAAAGGGCTCTGACATGGCTCATGTAACGACTACTATCCGTAAAAAGTAACGTAGTATATTAATTTATACTTAATGTTATCAAGTTGAAGAGTTTGATTTTAATGTGTTAGAACGCTAGATTTAGAAACTCACAATCCGAATAATTCTTATTGCAATAGATAGCCACATTCAACAGGAACCTTATAGGCTAATTTTCATCCCGAAATTCCTACAGGAACGAGCACAATGCGGGTAAAATCGCGGATCGCTGTTAGTGCATTATCGAGCAAGCTCTTGTGAACCAATCGTTCTATTGTATTTATTTATCATTAACCTATAACATATCGCCTTTTGTTTGCTTCCCTTTAATGTTAATATGACCACGTATGATATGAAACTCAAATATAGATACAGACAATGCCACTCGTATTCATAATTAATGTATTGTATCAAGACTTGATGTTTCAATGGATCTCGAGGACAAATTTCTAGGTGCTACGTTTGAATAAACTATTTTATAAATTTGATACTGGTTGTTTTATTTTTTAGTTTAGTTCTATCAGAAAACCCTTTTCATGATTTTATTTTATGAAATATGAATGAGTAATTTGTTATTTTCCCTATAACCTAACTAACCTAACAGCATTAGTCAATCCTACTAATATTATAAATGCGAAAATTTGTGAGCATGGTATGTTTGTTACTCTTTCACGCAAAAACTACTGGACGGATTTGGATGAAACTTTACAGTAATATAGGTTATACATTAGAGTAACATATAGGATACATTTTATCCCGAAATTCCCGCGGGAACGGGTAAAACGCGGGTAACACCGCTGGGCGCGGCTAGCGTTCTAAAATAATGAAAATTATTTGATACCAATATTCTAACATAAACAAAGAAACTTACTTTTCTGGTAGCGAGCGCTGGTTACCTAAATTAAAATCCATGTTCTTCATCAATCCAGACTTCGTTAATTCCCAAAACTGTAGTTGGCTATCTTAAAATGGACATGAAAACTTTTGAACTACCCCCAAAAAGGTAGTATATAAAAAAAATTGAAAAATGTCACCTCGTATCTTTAAAATTTATTAAAAAAATAAAATGGGAAATACATAGCCGTTAATTAAATACAATCACAATCGTCACAGGTACATATCTACTCTCATAGAGCAATGTATTGCTTATTTTAGTGTTAGTTTTACTCCTAATTGTATTGCAATTCTATTCTATTAGTTGGTCACTTTCACGGGGGCTGATTCGAGGCCCACCCAGAAGACGGCGCCGTTGAGAGCAACCGTGGCCCTGAAAAGTAAAAAGTAATCGTAAGAAAATAGTCAAAAGTACTTTTCCACAAGAATTATGGTATGCTATGTACGTTGCTATGGTTACGGCTCTACGCTATGTTGATATGCTAAGTTGCTATGCCAAGATGTTATACCATGTTGCTATGCCACGTTGCTAACCGTTTACCAACCAAACATTTCAAACATAGCATAGCAACACAACGGCGATGGTTTGGCTACTATGATATTCTACCATGGTAGAGATTTGCCTTTAAGTTTTACTAAGGAGATGCGCAGATTTATATATTGGAGTTTGGTTGCATGCAGGTACAACTCCTTAATCAACAAGCCACCTAAATTCTTACATATTTATAACCTATAGTAAAAAAGACGTGTGGCACTTTTTTGTATCACTAGATGGCGTTAGTGGGGAGCGTGAGGTTTTTTCACGTGAGGTTTTTTCATTACGGAATTTCTGGATTCGGTCCCCGCGCTCAAGGCCCGCAATAGAAGCTATGCAATAGCTTAAAAAAGTATTAGATTATATTGTCCCACTGCTGGGCTCTCATCCCAATGATATCAGTACAGTGAAAAGGATTAAGCATTATCATCAAGCTTGTCCAATGCTGGTTAGTGATCTCAAACTCGAGCCATGTTTTCAATGAAAAGTAGGAAACATGTTTTCGCACGATCCGGGAGTTTAATCCGAGACCTCAGTCTTGGTAGGCAAGTTCACAGACCACCGAGGCGATTAATATTATAGAAAAATCTTAGTAATTCTAGTTACTACTACCTACTTCATTTAATTTAAGTATAGATAATGAATGTTTCCTTTGTGATTAAACTTCTAGTTGAGACTCATAATATGTTGAATGTTACTTAATGCCCGTTGGTACTTAAAGTATTGCTATATTATTATAAAGGAACCGATGTAATGTAATCAAGTATAATCCTTGTATAATCATACCATTAGAAGTCAAGTATATCTAACTACTTACTTATTTAAATAGAGAATGATTTATACGTGCTTAACTTAATATATGGGCGCGACCCTACTAAGAAAAAAAACGTAAACGTGATCTACAAAAGTTTCACAGCAGCGCCATCGGTTGCTCAGAACAGCTAGTCATCTATAGAAACAAACTTACAAATACCTCTTTATAATATTAATTATAAAGAGGTAAAATTTGTAAGTTTGTTTGTTTGTTTGTATGTTCGGGGTAATCTCAGGAATGATCAGTCCGATTTGAATTATTCTTTTTGTGATAGATAGCCACATTCAACGGGAAGGTTATAGGCTATTTTTCATCCCGAAATTCCCACGGGAACGGGTACAACGCGGGTAAAACCGCGGGGCGCTGCTAGTATACATACAAATGGTCAGAAATCTAAGAAGTTGCGTGTATCTTACGAGTATATCTTTGTCTTCCACTGCTTGCGTAAAGACAAGTTTGCTAACACCTTAGTTAATAATACCTAATGTCGATGCTTAGACCTACTTATAAGAACCAACATGACGCAAAGGCCCTTTGTACAGTTAAACAATAACTTTGTACATCTGTTCATCATTGCATCCTAATGGCATGGCATCTAACGAGTTAAAGACATATTTCCTTAAGACAGGTTTGAATGTTTTGTTTCATTATGGAAGAACCTTCGTCTTTCCTGACTTATTGTCGGAGTTATTATTCTAATTGTGCTGTTTATGCAATGCCTTCTGAAATGACAAAGCGCTTATAATTTTAGGTTTTCCGGTGTCTATATTGTATGTCGCGATTTGGACATGAATTATACAGTCAATACAACTTCCTAGTAAGGACCTTGTAGTATTATGCAGTTTTATTACTCTCAAATGATTATCTGCCTATCTATAATCGAACAACTTTTTAGGTAGGTATTGATATAAATTTTTGTCTGACTAAAATAGGGAGAGAGCTTAGTTCATTGACTAGTATAAAACTTTGGATTAGTATACATATAACAAAGCAGTTAGTCTTCGCTTTTCCGTGGTTTACATTACATAAGAAGTTAGTAGGTAGAGTCTCTGAATAGTTTTCAATGGTAACCAGCTATTAAAAAACTCTAGAGCAACGGCTACTAATTAAAATATTCCAAGTTTACCAAGTTTTTATACCTAGCCCACGTTAAGTAAGTACTTACGCACAAGAAAACTAGGAAAAATAATGTAAACTATATAGCCTTAAGGGAAAATAAGGTTGAAGATATGGTACCTGAATTTGACCTCGTCGTTCAAACCCGCAGGAGGCGTCCACGTGAAGGAGAGGGTCTGCTTGTCGAACTGCTCCTCATGTTTCTTGTGGGTGATGGCGTTCTGAAAATAACAACGAAAGTATAAAACATTGTCTTATAATTGTACATATATATTTTCCACCAGCAGCGCCCTGCGGTTTTACCCGCGTTGTGCCCGTTCCCGTGGGAATTTCGGGATAAAAAATAGCCTATAACCTTCCCATTGAATGTAGCAATCTATTACAAAAAGAATTATTCAAATTGAACTGGTATTCCCGAGATTAGCTCGAACATACAAACAAACAAACTTACAAATTTTACCTCTTTATAATATTTGTATATATGTATATATATGGATCAAATAATGTACTATTAATTAACTCTTAAAAAAAGCTATCTAAGACATTCCAATACGTTTTGTTGCTTGTAAAAAAAAAACAATAGATATTATAAGTCAAAGGTCCTGAAGAGAATTTCAGGCTATATATATGTTTACTTTACTTTTCAATTGATAAAGTCCCTAGAGGGACTCCAAAGTAACATTACTAAATGAATCACCTATCTAATTCTGAACGCGTTGATGTCTTCTGTATGAGACGTGTAGATGCGTATGCGCATACAATCTATTTTACAATTGTTAATTAAGTAATAGAGATAAAGTGACAAAAATAATAAAAGCTGTTTACCGTTGTTTCACCCGTAGTAGCTTTAATGGTTATTAACTATTTGGGACAGAGACCAATACATAAAAAAATAGACCATGAAAATTGATCCAACCTTGAGTTAAAAATGGTGTACAGTAGTAACTAACGAGATTTGCATCACTTTTTTATATTATTATGGATCTTCATGCCTATTACTGTGTATATCTTCAATGATATTATAGCCTCTTCTTTTGCTCTTCAGAGAGCAGAATCTCTTTGAGATATATAGCACAGACAGCAATTAGCAAACGTTCAATTAATATAATTTCCAAATTACTATAGTTATAATTCTACGCATACATTATTATCTATGGTACCTTCTACAATGACACGCATAGCATTATAAATAGAGGCTGTGTCTATAGTTAATAATGCATCGAAATCGGTCAAGGCGCTCTGAACAACACCATATGTTTTATACGGATTAAGTAATAATATTAATCTATCACTAGAATAAGAGTGATTGTCTGTGATATGTAAATTAAGTATAATGAATAACTTCTTTGGAGCCTGCCCTTGTATGTAGAGGACAAACATTCGCGATTTTAAATATTCAATTTAGGCAGCAATTATTTCTTTATGTAACTTTTAGATGGGTTTTTCTTTGGAAAACATTTTACGAGTATTTTTTGAAGATCAGAAACTTTTTGTTTTGTTTTTTACCCACTTTTATAAGGAGGTGGTTGGTTCAATTGTAATATTTTTTATAATCTCCGTGATAACTTTTAGGTATCTCATCTTGGTTCGTGGGAGTGTAATAATTTAAATTATTTTTTTTCTTTAACCTATATTTAATTTAAATTATAAAAAAAAAAATATATAAGTAATTTAAATTATAAAAAATATAATACAATTTAAATTATATTTTGTATAATTTAAATTATAAAAAATATAATATAATTTAAATTATATTTTGTAGCTTACGATCGAAGAACCGTTCTAAGATTTTTAAGATTTAAAAGAGTTTGTAAGTAACGAGTCAGTGATTGATTTCACTAGCGAGTGGCATTAATTCATTTATTTCTAATAATGTAGTGGCAACTCTGTTGTCGGAGTTTTTAGAACACCTAAAAGCCTCCGACATGTTCTAACAATTGAAACAACTTGGGAACTACTTGACGTGCCCAAAGTCCAAAGCACGGTAGCGCTCAGATGGAAATGCCACTATCCAATTCGAGTCGTGGCCGACCTGTACGTTCCTCATGCTAAAAAAACATTATATTCGGTCGTTCAATGCCAACGACAATTTAAACTTAAAACCGTGGAAAGTTCCTAATTTAAACAATAGATACTATTAAAGCATAGTAGCTAACCTAAATTGTTCAATTTGCTAAGTACTTACGAGTACATATCTGTCAGTTATTTCGTTTCGGTGAAGGGAGATCGTTATCCTTGAGAAGCGATGATTGTATTGTGATTATGTTATTGGTTATTTGCTGAACAATGTAATTACATTGTACTTGGTTTAACCAAACTTAGTCGAAACTCGATAGACCTAAGTTTCTCGACCTACCTAATATTAGATACGAAAATCTACTAGAATCTAGGTATTTTATAGTGTGAGACCGTAAGTCTAGATACTGATTGCTTGTCTTATGTTTGTCTTCATGATGTTGACTAAAATCGAATAATGCCCGAGCCATGTTTGAATCTAAGTTCTACAAAAAAAGTGATGAAAAATATTATGAGACCTTCTATTGTTTTAAAGCTCTGCTTATTACATCTGCAATAACTCATAACTCTCATAAGTCATAACTTATATGCAAATTAATTGTTATTAATTACTATGAATTCGAGTATGTAATGATATATGTAGGTACGTATATAAAGCCATTGTGAATGCACATAGCGTGAGCCAGCTACATAATAATATCCTCGTTATGCTCCGTAACTTTTGAATAATAAAACCTTTTTTGTCACCCGAAACATATAAACCTTGGAATAATAAAAAATAACAAAAGTAAATAAGGAAGTTTGTGCTATTGTACTAAATTAGTTTTAGTACATTTCATTAGTGACTAATAATTACTAACATTTAGAGTATAATGGTTGTTTTTTATCTGTCAGGACTAAGTATTTTAAAAGCCTTGCTTGTCCCGGTTTTTACCATAACGCAGTTAGGTATTGAAAACGAGCTTAGACTGTTTTTGCTCAATTAAACAAACTAAGATATAAGATCTATTCTGTAAGGCTAAGTAAGCTTTAATCAACGAATCTCAAGAAAATCGTAATAAAGACTATCTGAAGCTATGGCTATGTTTTATTTGCTTAGGTAAGTTTTTCATTAGTAACTTACCTCAATGCCACCGAAAACTCAAATACTAAAATAACTAGGGTAAGTAATTATACATAATTTCATAATTTTTGATAAATTGAATGATGAAAATAAATAATGATTAATCCTATCAGTCAAATTTCTTATTCTCACTTCTCACTTACTTCTCACTTCTCACAAGTCGTCTCACTGCTGGGCAATTGCCCAGCAGTGAGACGACTTTACTTCTTTTACTTTTATTGGTTAAATTATGAATAAATTGAGGACTACTTAATTTAGAAGCTTTGAGCATTTGTATATATAGTACTACATAAAGATTGATTATTTCTTTGTTTTTCGTTATTTTATCAATTAAGTATGCAAACGATTTGAATAATCAAAGAATTTTATACAATGCAGCCAACTGAAATTACTGTGAAGATACATATCTCAACGCAATGATATCTTTCGAGATAGAACAATGGAAGATATTTGAGTTAATAAGAGGTTTTAATGCTAATAGTATGTACATTTAAATGAATATTTATCAAATTAACTTGCTTTGTTCTTTGATTAATGACACGCCTTTTATGTGATTTCATATCAAGTTTGTGAGTATGATTGTTACTCTTTCACGCAAAAACTGCTCAACGGATTTTTATGAAACTTTACAGTAATATAGGTTATCAAAATACCACATGGGATACATTTAGTCCCGAAATCCCCACTGAAACGGGCCCAAAGCGGGTAAAACCGCAGAGCACTGCTAGTAGGCTTATAAGCTTTAGTTATTTTGGATAAACGACATGATAGTAAACACTGGAAATACGCCTCTGATATTGTGTCGGTGTCGACGACAATACGGGCTCTCTGTCTTCTAAAGAGTACTTACTCCAGGTTGTCCACAGTTGAGGAGTTGAGCGAAGGGCTCCGAAGGTGACAGCTTGAAGGTTCCAACGGGCTTCTCACCATGTCTCGCCTGGAGGAGGAGACCTCTGATCTTGTCCGAAGGAGTCTTGCCAGAGATTGTGACCTCCATGGCTTGTCCGGACTTGACTACCTAAGAATGGTATTTGAATTTATATGGAGTTCTAGAAACACGGATCGTTATTATGAAGAGAGTTTGTTAGGAATAGATGATTGGTATTGGTATTACCTAGGTGTATTAGGTAGGTATGTTAGGTGTGTTTCTCTTCTTTTATTTATTTTTAATGATAACCCAAATACAAATTATAACTTAATCTAGAGTTTTAGTGACCCCTGGCCCCAAAACTAGTAGAAATTGTAATATCGGTGTTAGGGATTCCTCCTGAAAATGCTAAAACGTAGGAATATAATAATTGGGACAGTTATTTTTATACTCCAGTTAAGATTTTTTTGATTGCAACATTACCTCAGGATACTAAAGATTGTCCAAGCTGAAATGACACGCCCCACCTCCGCATTTACGCACACTAGCAAATTTTAAATATGGACGCAATACACATAAACATGCAATTATAATTGGTCGTTCAGTTGCCGTACTCGCCGTACTCGCTAAGAAGTGCAATTCTCGGATTTGTTGTCCAACTAGTTTAGTTGATCGTGAACGCGCGAGAGGAGAGGACGTCTTGTTTCATACAAAGTGACGGCGCTGCTCCATAGAGCGAGCGTTTTCGGATTTATCACCCGACTAGTCGGCCGACATGTGCACATAGAAATCAATAATTGGCGCTCCCACACAGATGAAGTGCCGCTATTAATATTTACACTCACACATCTAAATAAAGTAATTAAGTAGTGGGGCGCGTCATTTCAGCTTAGACAATCTCTAATACCGTTGAATTTGACGGAAACTACTAGTTTTGCTGTCTTTCATGCTATTAATACATTTTCATGACCCGCTAGAAACCTAGATCAACCTTATTTTTCCCGCGTTCTGTAATTTGGAATCACAACACCTATTTATTTCATGGATATTTTTCTACTCCTTCATTATTACCTTAGTGCTAGTAGTAACAGTGTACGGAGAGGCCCTAGTCTGGGGCGCGACGGGGTGCTTCGGGATCATGTCGACGCAGGCGCCCTCGGGAGCACCGGACGAGAACCCCTCGGCGCAGGCCACCAGGACCACGGATAATACTACGAGTTTCAGCATCTTTGATTCTGTGGAATCAAACATTATGGTTTATTTTTGACTTGAAAGTAAGTTGTCACCTGTTAGTTGGTTTTGGCTAGAAAAGTACCTAATATGTACTTATCAAATATATTATTCAAAAAAATAATCAAATTAGTCAAATTTTTAAAATTGGTACCTATCTATCTCATTTAATACCTACATACACTAGTTACCTACTTTTTCACGGATACTCGTATTTCTGTACCAATCTTTCATAAAGCTATAAATAAATAAAGTTTCAAAATAAGTATAAGTTACAATTGAAACCCAATAAGCACATAAAATATAACTCAAAAATAACACGAAAGCATGTCAAGGTTTAACTTCAGAGCTCCTGCTTATAAGAGCGTCGCTCGAATACTGGTTCCAATCCACACGGAGTTATGAAATTAGGATTGAAATGTTTGCCGCGCGATTGCATCAATATGCAAATCTCGAAGAAAAAAATCAAAATTTTTATTTGATAAACACTATGAATAATAAGATTACTATCCGGCCGTGATCTTTAATAACAAACGGCTTGGCTACATCCAATTAGAGCTGACCTAACTGGCCTTACCTACGACTGAAAAGGACAACGATTTATAATACTGTGTTGAAATTATTAAGATCTTGCATCGGATTCTGTGTAAACTTATACCGCATATAGTAGCATCGCGATCATATCCACGTTGAGCCCGTTCCTGTGGGAATTTCGGGATCAAAATTACCTTTATCCTTTCTCACGAATGTGGCTATCCAATAAAGAAAATTAAGTATTCCAATCGGAGTGACAGTTCCTAAGATAGGTATGCGAACGAATAAACAAATATTAAACTCTTACCTACACATTTTTTTGAAAGTTTCATAGAAATATACACTTGACAAGTTATTAGGACATGTGTTCTAAAGATTGGCTAATGAGATGCGATAGGACCAAAATACTTCGATGGCCCGTAACCAGAATGCTAACCAGAGATTATGGTACTCGACGGCTGGAACCACCGACTTCCAAAAAAGATGATTCGGAATCGTTGCTTAAGTATGTACCTACCCATAAAATTATTAACTGTTTAGATAGGTACTATAGGTGGGTCTATGAATGATAAACCTACTTAACTACTTACTCTATTTATTTTCGATTTAAATACCAATACGAAAAAAAACTTGTTTAAATATTAGTTTGATCGTAGGCACCTACAGGTGTAGCTCAATACATAGGTAAATGACCTTTTTATCTTCATAACGTAATATAACATTAAGCTTTCATAACTTAAACCTTGACTATTGATTGGTCTGTCTGTATGTAACTTAATCTTAAATTTTGAATCTTGAATATTATATATAATTATCTAACGTGTAGGTAAATAAATTTAAAGCAACGGATTGAAAACCGTGTAAATCTATGATAGTCATCACTACATAGTATAAAACAAAGTCGCGTCTGTTTTCCTTCTGTTTGTCTGTCTGTATGCTTAAATCTTTAAAATTACGCAACGGATTTTGATTTTGTAATAGGTAGAGTGATTCAAGAGGAAGGTTTTTATGTAAAAAAATTCCTGAAATTCCCACGGGAACGGGCACAACGCGGGTAAAACCGCGGGGCGCTGCTAGTACATATTATAAAGCTGCAGAGTTTGTTTGTTTGAACGCGCTAATCTCAGGAACTACTGGTGAACAAATATTTTTGTAATGGATTTCACCACAGCCACATTCAACGGGAAGGTTATAGGCTACTTTTCATCCTGAAATTCCCACGGGAACGGTTACAACGCGGGTAAAACCGCGGGGCTCTGTTAGTTAGGTAATATAATTTTAACTAATTTGATAGCATTGTTTTAAAAATAGTTAAACCCTTAAACGAGTAAGTAAGTACCTATTGTAATAGTCGTAAGTAGACACTGCAGATTTTAAAATTTAAACTATGCGACCTTTGGGATTTTTATATGAAATTCTAATGCATTAATATTCATTTTAATAACATGAAGGTTTTATTAGTTTCCGAATCATAAATCAGAGACTGTTGCGGAATATTGTTTTAATTAATTTTGATTTAGGTTTAATTTTGGAGGGCATTATTTTTATTTTATTTTTTATATATATGTTCATTGTTGATTTTATTAGACTTAAAAAATATTAATTTGTAACACAGTAAATATTCCGCTTTTAAAAATATTTTTCATATTATGTTATATTTCATTTTATAGCATCTATGATGAATTATTTTTAATTTTCGATGAATTCTTACCTTTGTCTATTGCTGTATCACACACACGTCCGCTTCGCACTATGGCGTCAACTTATTAAACGTTATGTGTGGACCGCGCCGCTATAAATGCACGCAGGTGATTTGGAAGGGCAAATCAGAAGGCCGATTATTAGCTTTATAATAACAATTTAAAACAAACATTTGGTAGAAAACATAGATGATTCGGCAACTTTTGTTTATATACTCGTAGTAGGCTGAAGATTTTGATTTTTTAGTTTTCAATTTGATTGTATGAAAACTCTTATCTTTAAAACTGGAATAATTATTTTATGTCATAGAGCGGGCGCTAGAGGTAAGTGAGTATGCAAAATATGAGTACCGAATTTCGCCAACGGATTTTGGCCGGTTCACATTATTCCAGTCCAGCAATCCAATCCAGTAGGTACTGGAATGCTACTGGAATAATGTGAACCGACACATTCCAGTGAGCATTCCAGTCCAGTGACTGGAGAGACCGTCAACTTTTCATTCCAGCTCACCTAATCCAGCGCCACTGGAATAGTGTAGACAGCCATTCCAGTTGCAATCCAGTGCTAGATTGAACGTTGAACAGTGAATACGAGTCAATTGTTTTGGGGACCAATCCAGCTACTCTTAAAAGACTGGAACAATGTAAACGATATGCTCCAGTCCAGCACTGGACTGGATTAGCTCGCTGGATCACTGGACTGGAATAATGTGAACTGGCCATTAGTACATAAAAATAGGTCAAATGCTTTCATACGAATCATCGTATTTTATTTTTATTATTTATTTATTACCCCCTCTTTTAATAAAGTATACAAACTATTTATTTAATTTAACATTCAAAATTTTGTAAAAATCTACTTAAATACTAGTAAATCCATATTATTATTAATTACATCAAATCATACTAGATTTAGGCAGAGCAGAGGCCATAGGTTTTATTATTTCGATTCGAAGTTTAAATTTTTGCGCCGTCCCCTAATGTTTTCTATTCGTCAGTTACATTATGCTCTTTGCTCTACGATCGAATAAATTGTCGCTGGCTATTGAATTGTTGGAAAAAAAGCATATCTAGTCTATGGCTCAGTCATATTTGCGGTGTGGTGGTCGATTTATCACTAATTTTCGCGAGAAACGTTTTACGAGAATAGGCGGGAAGCCTTAGTTTCATAAATAAAACTAACGAAAATGAGTGTCGAAGAAGATGTAATGAAAATACAAAAAAAGTTAACTAAGATGACTTCGGATGATGGCACGGTAAGAACAATTTTATAACAAAACTCTAGAAGATTGTGATTGCAACTAGATATCACAACCAATAAACATAGCTGGCAGTATTTACGTGGATATAAGCGTATTTCTCTACATTTATGTTGTCAAAATGTGTAAGAAATATGTAATATATTTATTATTGTGAAGGCAATAATATTCCCTTTGGTTTATTTTTGTTTTAGGGCCAGGAAGAAGCTCTGGAATTACTCAAAGCGCTTCAAACAATGGCTATTAATCTGGATGTTCTCACTAAAACAAGAATAGGCATGACTGTGAATGCTCTGCGGAAGTCTAGCAAGGATGAGGAAGTGATATCCCTGTGCAAGACTCTCATCAAAAACTGGAAAAAGTTTTTGTCTACGCCTAACACGCCATCTAAGGATAATGGAGGTTCGTCTAAATCTAAGAAAGATGGCAAAGACAAGGATAAGAAGGACGACAAGGAGAAGGACAAGAAACTCCCGGCCTCATTCCCACCCAATTCCAACACCACCGATGCTGTGAGGCTCAAGTGTCGCGAACTATTAACACAAGCTCTCAAAACTGATGGAGAGAATCCGAACTCGTGCGGTGGAACCCCTGAAGAACTGGCTGAAGAACTAGAGGAAAGCATTTATGCTGAATTTAAAAATACTGATATGAGATATAAGAATAGAGTAAGATCCCGAGTTGCTAATTTGAAAGACCCAAAGAATCCAACGCTCAGAAATAACTTCTTATGCGGTGTTATTACTGCTTCCCGTCTCGCTAAAATGACTCCCGAGGAAATGGCCAGTGATGAAATGAAAAAGCTCCGTGAAAAGTTCATTAAGGAAGCCATTGATGATGCCCAGCTTGCTACAGTACAAGGAACTAAAACCGAGATGCTCAAGTGTGGCAAATGCAAAAAGAAGAACTGCACTTACAACCAGCTTCAGACCAGGAGCTCTGATGAACCGATGACCACATTTGTACTCTGTAATGAGTGCGGCAATCGCTGGAAATTTTGTTAAGACTGCTTTTAAAATTACCCCTAGACATCATAGTTTTATCTTTTATGATACAGTCCAGTATCTCAACATTAATATGAAATGTTTGTTTCAGCTATATTAATGCTAACCTTACTACGTATTGATATAAACTAAATGGAATCATGTTAAGTAGATAAGGTGACTTTAGTTAAATAAATTAATGTGCTTAAGGGAATGAATTTCAGTTTTATTTATACTAGTAAATATAGATAATCCATTTTATAAAATATTTGTACACTTAATGGGGTTTTAATGAAAATACTCAATGTCTGATATTACATAAAGGTTTATTTACTACACAACATGAAAGGAGTCCTTAGGACTTGTCATGTAACCAAATAAATACAAGATGATACATACACACGTGTAACCATTTTGTCAGAACTGTTTATTGTCCGATTGTTAAGTGAATTTAACATGAATATATTTACAGAAATTAAGCATAATTATTGAAAAAATAACAAATACTTTATAATACCTACCATTATTCAATGATTGTGTTTTTCTGTATGATGGCGTTTACTGAAACCTTGTGCTTTTTAGACTAGCTATACTATACTGACCTAAGTAAGCTATTATTGTAAAATATAAGTAGGGAATTTTTAATAACACTTTTATCGATAGTTCAATGTGTGTTACAATATTGCTGTCTATCCAACAAAATAGCCAAAATCAAGACAGAATTGTTAAATTCTAATATGGCAAATTACACTTTGGTGTATAACAATAACTATTTCTCTTTTTGGCATAATAAACTATATTATTAATAATTATAAACATTTTGTTTCTTTAACATTAATATATTCTAAATTATACACATCTAGATTATCTTAAAAATACTAGTTTTATTATTCTACAACTACTTCTCCTGTTTTAATTTTGACAAATATTTTTTCATCATTGCACGGTAAAATTTTACTTTTCACATTTAATTTGAGATCAATAGGTTCGCTGTCCTCGTCTATTTTTTTAATAGTAAAAGAGACGTCTTCGTTGGCAACAAAACATTCCGGAGTCAATGTTTTGGGATAGTTGAAATGTGTCTTTAGATGTTCCCTTAGGAAGTGGGATTGGACGACTACTAAATCACAGAAGGTACATTTATGATTGCCACTGATTAACGTGTCCGTATCGTCGTGTCTTCTATAGTGATTGACCAGGGCATCTTGCCTCTGATTCGTGTATGGGCAGAGTAGACACATGTGCAACTTGCGTTCCTTAGTTGGCGAGCATTCGACGACATTGGTGTCCTTTCCTCCGTTGACCATGGAACGCCTACGTTGAAGAAGTCGTAAAGTCTGTTGGTCTCTTACCGAGAATTGTTGGAAGTCACTCTTCGGTATTCCTTTGGGCATAGTTTTGATTGCCAATTTGATGTTGTCACTGCCGTCCTCTTGTTTGACATCCTGAGTTTCAGTTTCCACGAAGTTGCTCCCTTTCTTCCTCTCAGCTTGAGCCTCATCGTTCATTTGATGTTTCCTCATATGCTGCACATAATTAGCGTAGTATTTGACCGAATAGTCGCACAGTTCACACTTGTACCTTTGTTTTGACCCGTGAAGGGATAAATGGATTTTGTACTGTTCCCTTTTCTCGAAAGCTGAAGGGCATTTATGGCACTTGTATCGCTTCTCTTTTTGGCGTCCATTCTTTAAGTATGTCGGGTAAATGAATTCGGGGTTACCGTGCATGAGGAATCCAAACTGGGGGTCTGCTTGGAGAACTGGTGGAAAATGATCGTTTGGTTTCACGAGTTTATCCTTATCTGTTAGAACTCTCTTCTGCGCTTCAGTCTTGCGTTGGAACAGATCGGTGCCTGATAAAGGAATATTTTTGTAATCCATGTCGTCCCCGGACTCGTACTCACAGGATTGTTTCGCTTCAGTCTCGTGCAGTAATTCATGTTTGGCTAAGTTGCCTACATTCTTTACTGCATAGCTACATTTCTTGCACTTGTGCTCCCCTTCTCCGCCATGTAGCCCCAAATGATAAGTGAGGGCCGAACTTTTGAAGAATTTCGCCGGACATTCCTTACAATGGTACTGCTTCGGCGTATGTTTCGTTTCATTTGTTTTCTTGGGCGGCGGTTCAACTATGTCGTTGCATATTGCAGTTGAGATTATCCAAGATATTTGTGCAGTTTCCGGATCCCTCATGCTTTCCAAACGAGGTTCTTTGTATAACGAATGGGAGTTGTGAATGAATTTAAGCATGTTAGTTCTAATATGATACTCGTCCGAGTGTGCAGTCATGTGTGTTTCTAATTCACTTTCTTCGGCAACTGAGAATTCACAAATTTTGCATTTATTCGCCATCGACAGATCGTGGCACTTTTCGTGCATCTTCAATTCGCTCTCCGTGAAGTGCCTAGCTGGACATTTCTGACAGAAGTATAGCATTTTCGTTTCAATGTGTTCATCTAAAAGAGCGTTTTCTTCTTTGATGATATCATCTGAATTCTTCTCTAACTCAATAACTCTACGGAGTTTAGCGATCTGGTCTTCATCGGGCACATTGTCCTCCACATTGCTGTAGATGCGACCGTACAATAAACCGTGTCTTTTGGAATGTTCGGCGAGCCTCACAGCGTTATCACAAGTAAATTTACATTCTAAACATTTATATATAATCACTTCACTATTCTCGAATACTAAACAATGTATTTTTTCATGGTTGGGTATCTTGCACTTTTGTGAATTTACGTATGAACAATATCGGCACTTGAACATTTTGTGGAATTCGTTTCTTGCCGACACCCATACGTAAGGAATGTCCTCGATATCTTCATGTTTCAGCTCAGACTTGTAGTATGACGTAGAAGCTTCTAGCTCAGCTTCCGATTCATTTTTCTTAGTGTGGATCCCGTGGACCCTCAAATGCTGATGAAGCAAATGTCTTTTCGAAACACTGTAGTTGCACTCGGGGCACTTATACGGAGTGTCAGCTGGCAGTCGATGGAACTGCTCATGATACATATACTGCGACTTGCTGTTCGTCTCGTAAGGACACTCCGTACATTTGTGGCGTTTCGTATTAGTAGTTCCCGTCGGCGTTGGCACAATAGTTTCTTGTATGATTTGGTCGGGGAGAGGGGATGTGCAGCCCATTGCTTTGGCTATGTAATCTTCTGGATCAGTTATTCCGTGTAATTGAAGATGTTGGATTAAATCTTGTTCGGTTTTTACGAAATATGGACAGAAGTAGCATTTGAAGATGGATTGTGCCGATGGTTGGTGTTGCTGGAGGTGTTCTTGTAGAAGTTTCTTGTCGTTGGTTTTGAAGGGACATTTGGTGCAATGGTCGTTGCAGACCTCGCTACCAGGAGGCGCGTTAGGGTCGGGCTTGTGTTTCACTGTGGTTATCACCTTGATGACGCCGTCGTGCTTGAGGCGGCAATGTCGCTGAAATAACGAGAAAGGCATATTTAATTTCAATGTCTATTATAATACCGGGGTTAAACATTTGAAGGTTAGGTGTAAAACTTAGGTGCATATTTAAGATTCGTATCTTTCAATTAATTTCTGTCACTATAAACAATTTAGACAACTTTATAACGTACAGCGTACAGCCTAAATAACTCAACCGTATTTATATCTTTAGCATTCTAGAACTAGCGGCTTGATATTTCTCGCCGATACATCAGTTAACACATTATTTCTTAACACACTCTAAAAACAGTTCATCACTAATTACACCTAAGCTTAGGTCTCTACTCTATGTTAATACTGTACCACATTTTTTTTAAAGAGTTATTCTTTTAAAAAAAAATATTACAGAATTACCAGTGTTAAAACTACATATGTTATAATGTGTATTACCTGTATGACGTGTTTCCAGTTGGACATCTGGTTGCAGTGGCCGCAGCGGTACACCAGGTCGGCGGGGTCGGGCCCGTCCTTCTTCAGCGCGTCGTCGGCGGCGGCGTCGCCCCGCGCGTGCAGCCGCACGTGCTCCAACAACGCCTCCTTCGACGGGTCCCTGCAAGCAAGTGGTTGACAATTAATTACATGTTATTCTTCTTCTTTACGTGTCACTGGCACTAAATTAAACCAGCCCAGAACTTGGCCAGGGTGACTGCATCATCTGTACCCTGTTATTTAAACTAATTGAATATCAAACTAATACATATTATATTATACTTATTTAACGCCTTTTACGTAGTGTTACGTATAGTTTAAGTGATTTCAGTCTAGTGTTTTGGTGCCAAAAATCGAACCGATTCCGCGGTTTGGCCTTAAAAGCGTTATAGATTTGCATTTAGATGAATTAATGTTATTGGAAAAGATATTCATTTATGTAATGTTCGTAGAATTTGAATGGAGAGTATTATGTAAGTACTTAGTTAAAATTATCGTTTTGTCATATCTACATTAAATTACATGAAAGTCTACTTACTTGTAGTTACATTTCTTGCATTTCCAAAGAGTCTTTTTGGGTTTCTTAGCGTCTGAACTTCCATCATTAGAGTCGTACTTTTGTTCATTTGACTGTGCGTGTAAATTCAGTGGCATATCATACGATGAGTTCATGTCACCATCGTTTAAAGATTCGTCCACTTCCATCGTAGCGTCGACTTCGGTGTTCGGATCTATATAAAGAAACTCGTTATCTCCACTCTCATTCATTACAGCTACAGCCAAAAACTTGTTATATTTACTATAGTTTCGTCTCCCCGTTTCATCCGTCATCAGCACTTTCGCGTCATTGTGTTCCGGATCTCGAGCTGACTTCAACTTTATATGCTTAGTGATATCCCATCGCCAATTCGACTTATATTTACATAAAGAACACTCGAACGGCTTCTTGTTGAGATGGCCCACTATATGCACGTGGAACCTAGAAGCTGTCGCAGCCCAGAATTTGCAATCAGGACATTTGTACACGTTTTTACCCAAACTCAAACTGTTTGGTGAAAGGTTCATACTTTCTGTATCGTCTACTGCTTCGATGTCATAGTTTCTGGAATGTTCGGGAAGCGTTGAGTCGTCGTTGATGTTTATATCAAGAGGCCGTTCAAACTTGTTTTCCTCCTGGCCGATGTGGTTCCATACGAAGACGACATTTTCCATCGGATGCGGTTCGGATTCCTTCTCGTATTTGGATGTGCTGGCTTCACTGCTCTCGTATTTGTTCTCGGTGACCTCCGAAACCGATTCTTTCTTCCCACACGTTTGCATGTGTACATACAAATCTGCGCTAGATTTACATCTATGTCTGCAGTTTTGGCAGCGAGTAGAACCCATGCTCGAATGCGACGTGTTCATCATCACTCGATTGGACTGCGTAGTGCAATTTTTCTCGTGCACCGAATGTTCCGACAGACATTTACTTTCAAAGCCACAGTTTTTGCATTTTAAAGATCCTTCTTCACCAGTTTCTGTGAGAAGTCTTTCTTTCAATCTATCGAAGAACGATTCATTTTTCTTCCTTGATGTCGAGTCTTTTGGCGGTAAATTGTTGACAGGTATTAGGGTGATATCGTTGGGCAGGTTGTCCAACCTGTTCTGTTGTTCTCCTGCGGCATCTTTGAATTTCTTTGCGGGTGGCTCGTTTGGGGAGTTTTTACCTTGATTAGGGGTGGACGAGTTTAGGGGTATTAATTGGGGAATGGGCCTCGGTGCCCTTTTGTTCTGTTTCTTCGCATCTTCACTGGAGGTTGGTGATTGTTGTCCTGAGTGGTGTGAATCTTCAGCAATCCTTTGGGGAGCGTCATTCGAGTCACTGTTGCAACTCGCTAAGTCCTTGTCAGCGTTATGCAGGCCCATTGTGTCCTGAAAATAGAAATATTTATACGTTATAAACTTGTTTTGAAAATACGTAAACACTGAATGCGTCAGCGAATCGTAAATATAATGCAAATTATTCATAACTAGCAGCGCCCCGCAGTTTTACCTGCGTTGTGCCCGTTCCCGTGGGAATTTCGGGAATTTTATGCATATAAACTTTCCTCTTGAATCACTCATCAATCAATCACACAAAATTGCCGCATCAAAATCCGTTGTGTAGTTTTAAAGATTTAAGCATACATAGGGACAGACATCGGAATGCGAATTTGTTTTATACTCGTACTATGTAGTGATATAGTATCTTCAAGTTGCTTATTACACTTTGATCCTAAGTACATATTTAAATAAAGGTATTATTGTAATGTCCCACTGCTGGGCAAAGACCTCTCATCTCACCGAAGATATGTTTAGGAGGTTATGCGTAAAAACCGCGCTTGCCTAATGCGGGTTGGTGATCTCAAACCTGAGCTATGTTTGAAAATTAAAATACATGTTTTCTCTCTACCCGGGAATTGAAACCGGTAAGTGAATGCACTTATTGCACTAGACCACCGAAGCGTTATTATAATACTTATTAATAAATCCAAAGTAGATATTATGCACCTATAATGCGAAACTCATAAAACAAACTAAAACCGTTCAAGTGTTCTAAACTCCTACCTAAAAACGATTAAAAGTTACAAACAAAACAAGTATGTGTATTTGTAAGTTCTATCGGTTTGTTTTAAACATGTAACTCTCTTTCCCAGAACTAGCGCGGTCGGGTAAGCTATATTACGCGAACGGATACTTTTACCATCGAATCGAGATCGAATCTTCTTTGCTATTCAATATTTTGCCGAGGCTATAATTACGGTAAATTGAAACCAAAATAATAACAAACTACCTAACTACGTTCAAACAAGGGGAGTCCCTAACATTGCAACACGATTGCGTCAAAATGAGGCAAGCATTAACAAAAGCAGTTGTAAGCGCATGCGGATGATGCAAGTGTCGGATGTGGTGTGCATGTGATGATAAGAGACAGGGGGCGAGTGTCGCGGGTGCGAGGGGGGGACTCACCGAGGCGGAGTGCGAGGAGCGCGAGTCGCCGCTCCCTTCCTCCTCCTTGGGGAGCGCCGGCTCCACGAACGCCAAGTCACTCGCGCCCACACGGTTGCGGCGCCGACAATGAGCCACCCAGTGCCCAATGGGCGGCATGTGATGATTCATCTCATGCACCGTCAGGCTCTGCTTGATGTCCGCCGTGAACGAACACTTGGAACACACGAAACTACCCGACCCTCCGTGATTCTTCATGTGACGGTCCAAATTCCATTTGTAGGGCGTTCGGAACTCGCATATTGTACATTTTATCATCGGCATCGAATGGTATTTAACGTGCTTCGTGTATCTGGCCTTGATGTGGGTGACGTAGTGGCACTTGTCGCACGAGAAGAATTTCCCTTTTCCCTTTGTCTTGTCGGGGGCCCGCTCCGGCGCGGCGTCGTCGGAGTGGTCGTCGCGCGCGTCGCCGGCGTCGGGCTGGCTGTCGTCGCACTCCTCGACCTCCTCCAGCAGGTCCTCCATCCTCTCGATGCTGTCGGCGGCGTGCTCCGCGGACGCTGGCTCCGCTTCCATCCTAGCGGCCGTCGTCGGTGACTCCCCGTGAACCACCTTCAAGTGACGCGACAGCTGGTAACTATGCGCCGATGCATATAAACAATGCCGGCATTCAAATATGTTAAACACTCCGGAGTGGGCTGAGCGCACGTGTAGAAGATAAGCGCGCGGATTCTGCGAATGAAATTCGCACTTCTTGCAAAGATAGTTTCTGGTCGCTTTGCACTTGGGGAGTTCGAATTCTTCACCGGTGTCCGAGACGGCGGCTTCGGCGGAGAAGTCGAAGGCGCGGTGTGCGGTGGGGCGCGCGACTGCAGTGACCTCGCCGAATGGGGTGCTCAGCGAGGACATCTGCTGTAACATAGTCCGCTGCAACAAAACAATAGTCGGTGTCGGTTAAACGTTGAGGGAGGCGGTGCGAGGCGAGGGGCGCGCGGGACGGGGCGCGTGACGGCTGCGGCACGTGTGCGGAGCGCGAGACCGACGCCGGCGGAATGAGGCGAGCGCCGAGCGCGCGGCAGGCGGCCCTCGGCGCCCAAGAGAAGCGGCCGTGGGCGCGGCCGCGGCCGGACAACAACCGACACACACTCGCGTCCTATCTCATAACACGTCTTCCTCCGCTAGGACCCGACGCGACCACTCGACCGACCTCCGAGACTAATGGCGGCTCTTCGTTGTTATCACGCTAATGTCTATGACCTTAATGTTAATGCGCAGCAAAAAATGATTGTTAGTCGCTAGACAATATCAAAATGATTTAGATTTGAGATTAGCGATGAGTATGCAGAGGAGCGTAAGTTAATTAGTGATATATTACGCTGTGAATTATCTCTTCACAACTGTATATATGCGCTAAGGTACTTATTCATTATCTAATTAGTTCAAGGTCTTCAAGTTATAACTAGACTTCAATTATTAACACTAGATCCATCGAAGAACCACCCATTCGTCGAAGCTCGGCAATAGTTAGTTATTAGTACCTACCTACATCAATACTACATCAAATGTAAGGTGCTACAAAGTACCGATTAATTAAGATAAAATTACGTGTGATAAAATGATGAATATGATCTGGTTATGGGATTTATTTTATGAGATGATCGTAAAGTAAACAAAAAGTTTTGGTCAAGCCACACGATACGATACACTATGTAAAACTTTAAAAGACATGCGTTGATGTCTTTTGTTAAGATGTTTTTTAGTTTTATAGCTAATACAGCGTTATTATGATGCATAATTATCATCATTACCTTCTGAAAGCACTTTATATTTTATATTGTAAAAAAGTACTCGCGAACGTGTTAATAAATGAGTGATTGAGTTCATAAATACATTTAATTCCTATAAAATGGTTTTCCTATAGGTGACTTAATTACCTACTTAAATAAAAATAAACTGTAAAAGTTCCTCGCAAAATTCAGCGCATTGAAATAATTTTCAATGTCGACACTATACGGAAAGTACTTAATAAATTAATTCGACCGTTCGAGATGGAATTGCATAAAGATTATCTGATACAATCATTGCAATAAGTACATGTTATTATAGAAGATTTCACTAACTAACTCGTAACGTAACAAATAGGTACTCGTAACTCGTAAGTTAACAATCATAGAGATAATCCGCAGGGCTTAACATAGTTCGCAACTGCTTAAAAAGGTAGAGGATAAATCCAGTTGATGACACGAAGCACTTAAAAGTAAGAGGCAGCTGCCGGACGTGTCCTCGTGGGATAAGGGCAGCGGGGAGGGGCGGGCGGGGCGGGGAGCCGCAGGGTCGAGGCAGGAAACGAAGGCATCCCAGGCTGGCACAATGGAGGCGCGCCGCAGGGGGAGCCCTCGCAATCGATATGCCGTCGCTAAGGTCCGTTGGCCGCTGTTTGGGCTG
The DNA here is from genome assembly GCA_963082685.1 of Cyclophora albipunctata. Classification (NCBI taxonomy): domain Eukaryota; kingdom Metazoa; phylum Arthropoda; class Insecta; order Lepidoptera; family Geometridae; genus Cyclophora; species Cyclophora albipunctata. Next base: position 7,737,264 of record OY720115.1, on the reverse strand, counting down.
CAGAGGCGGATGCCCCCCGCGCACCGCGCCCCGCCCGCACCACACCTGCTGTGTATTTATAGCATGCCGGGGATGCAGGGATGCCGACTCGACTCTACCACGGTCGATGACGCCTATACTCGCCGCGTTGTACGTAGCGGTGGTACGCGGTATTCACCGGGCCGCCGCCGCGCGCCGCGCCGCTCCGGTGGGTGACGCCCGTCTGTTTATTTGTCACCAACAATACTAAAATAGCATTCATTCTTTGAGGAAACTGGACAACACTGCTTCAGCGAGACGAGTAATCGACATTTATTTTCAATGTTAATTTAAAAGAACAACGCTCATTAAACGCCCTTTCAGTAAAATATCTGTTACGAACCACATTGTTGGATGCGATACGCGTGTACATTAAATATGTTAATGGCTCTATATTCCTTTCACTCTCGGTCCGCTAAGTTGTATTCCCGAGACCCGCGACCAACGGGCCATTTCAACTTATTGAGAACGCTTTTCCTTTCGTTTTATGGGCGAATAATATTAGTTAACGTTTACGTAGAACTAGAAGCACGTAATATTATTCAATAGGTCTCATAAAACATCTCATAGTTATTTATCTATCACGAAAAAGTTATAATCAAATTATGAAACTTCAAAGCCCTAAGCTCAGGTATGTTGTTGTTATTATTATACATAATAGAGTATCAAAAAGTGAATATAATGATACGAGTACTTAAAGTACATATTTTTTACTCTAAAGTCTAAACCATAAGGATCTATAAGATTACTAGCAGCGCCCCGCGGTTTTACCCGCGTTGTGCCCGTTCCCGTGGGAATTTCGGGATAAAATGTAGCCTATAGCCTTCCTCGATAAATAGACTATCTAACAGTGAAAGAATTATTCAAATCGGTTCAGTAGTTTCTGAGATTAGCGCGTTTAAACAAACAAACAAACAAAACAAACTCTTCAGCTTAATAATATTAGTATAGATTGTTGGACACTCAAAATCTGAATACCATTATCATAAAATCTTTACTTTTAGGATCCGACAAATTTCGTTAATCATAAGCTTACATATATTAAAACGTTAATATTCTATTATGCGATAATGAATATTTAACTAACAAACTTGTTATAGAGTCGATCTATATTTTAGTTTAAATACGATTTTAATGGGTGTAAGTGAAGTATGTAGCTGTTTTGACACGAACGAAACAGTATATCTTTGCTAAAGTTAACGTTGTCATGTGTAGCGAGCAAGTAAATGAACTACTGAAAGCAGTAAAACATTATTTCGGGAAGCTATGCTTATTCAACAAAAGAGTCACACGAGCGGGAAACAACAATGCCTATTAAATTGAGAGGATCTTTTCGAAACTTTTTGCGACTGATTATTTTATGTAAATGATCACAACATTCCACCGTAGGTGAAGATTAACACAATTCAAGAAACGGTCTGTCATCGACTGCCTTAACTTCAATGATCACATCTCACAAAAGATTGTAAAGAAAGGCGACAAAGGCAACGAGAACAAAAAGCTAGTTAACTACAGACGGTGACCAATAACATTGTAACACCCGAAGCTGGTCTCAACAGAAAGAGTACATTTAACCGCAGCCACCCGCAGCGATATCGAGTCGTGTACATATTACACGGTATGTAGTACGGAATGATATAAAGTGATACTGTACGTACATATGTGTGGGGCGGCGCAGATGTGTGGTGTGCAAGTATCAGTGTTTCGTCATTTGTTTGCAGCGTGCTTCGAGGAGCTGAGTCGACGCCAGCGACGGCGCAGGCATTTCAAGCGTGACTAACCACGTCGTGAGTACCTGCGACGCTCACCTCGGTCCGGCCTCCACACTAGCTGACCACCTTCTTGTAGCCGAACCCGTTTCTGTCCTTATACGAACGAGCCTCATAAACAATGCCTCCGCTACCAAATAGATCCAACCAGTAAAAGCACAATTAGGTTGAGACTGGCTAAGTGGCTACCAATATACCTATGCCGATGAATGTATATATGACTCTGACTGTCTATGTATACCATAATGTCGCCGTCGAGGGTACCTACCAAACCATTGTTAGCAATTTAATTTGTTGATCATAGAATCGCAACAACATTCGCGCACTTCAGTTTAACATGTATTTGTAAACACGTGAGCATTGATCACGTGGGTGAGTGTTGTTACTAATAATTAACAAACATCGCGCGAAGAGGCGTCAAAGCCGATGATATGTATAAGTTATTACACGAGGATGACTGTTTTGGTACCGAGCGTTATACAGACAGTTGTGATGGTGCAGCGATGTTGCGGATTTTGCGACGCAAATAATTTGCGCGCCAATTGACCTTTCGGACGACTGTGTCGGCAGCGGCGGCGGGCGCGGTCGCCGGCGTCTGTCGCTAACACGCGCTATATATAGCTGCGCGACAACACGCCACGTCGGACGCCGCGCCAGGGGCCGGCTACGTAGGCAGTTTTCCTTTATCACCCACCCGACAGCCTCTAGCCTGGATAATAAGGAAGCTTTGCCAGAGCCGCCTCTCACAGACACGGCTGTAGGCGACGGGATGTCGACCCACACCACCCTCCCGGATCGATACAGTTGCTTGCCGCAAGAACACCCTGCTCTGGCTAATGTTGAGATGTGTACCTAACAGTGCGTCATCTCATCTCGCCCCACACCGACATTATCATATAATTTATTATGTACCTAAGTGCTTGTAACTAAACCGTAATTTACCGTAGTATGTATCAGTATTCGCGGATAAATAAGTAATTAATACATGACTAATGATATGGTTGGGTAGGCAGTTCTCGGATGCTTACGTTATAAGAGATTTTACCTTTTATTGTTGACAATAACAAAGTTGCACCGACAACAGTTGGTAAAGTATTAACTATAATTACTGGGTTGGGTAAATACTTTATCGAATGTCGTGTTTGTAATGTCTTAAGCTAATGGAAGCAGTCATGAATACAACTCGAGTTTTTTCATAAACCCACGGCTTGTGTCGCACTGCAATAGTTACGAATATAGGTTGAATTAACTACTAGACAATAGTGGACGTCAACTAAATAGTTCGAGATGTTGTCGGTGTGATGTTAACGAGCATGACTGTCACCAGTGGAACTGGTAATTGAAGTGGCCTTGAAGTCTGTGAAGCGATGCACAATGAGTGGCGATCGAGTCACGTTCACGTATCGAATAATGAAAGGAGTGCGAAGTGCAGTCATCGGCACTCGACGGCGGTGGCGGCGGTGATCGTGGCAACAGAGTGCTCGAAAGGAATTCGTACCGAGTGGCGTGCGGTGTGCTCGTTTAAGATGGCTGCGATAAGGCGCGGTGAGTCGAGTCGGTGACGCTCCTCTGTGGGTCGGGGCGCGGGCGCGGCGCGGCGGCGGCGGCGGGCGCGGGCGTCGTGTCGGCGCACGGGTGTGTGCGTGCCGGCCGCGCGGCCGTCCCCGGCGGTCCCGGCCCGCGCCCCCCGCGCTGCACGTTCCGCAACATGTGCCGCCGACCCGGCACCCGGCTCGGCCCTGCTTGCCCTAACAACACGTCGCATCACTCCACACTCAGTCATGCCGGTCCTCCCGCCCGAGGCCCGCTGATAATGCGCTTATCTAACCACCAGATAGCAGAGGTGCTGTTCACTCGTTTAGGTGTCACGGACATTGCGACGATCGACATCGGCTTGGCCGACTCGCCTCGTTCATTATGAACATGCCTACCTACCTAGTCATCGCGACTGGCGACATATTTGCTATTGACTCTCATAAACAATATTGATGCGCTCAACAGATGATAGTAACGGGCAGGCTCAAAGGTTTACAAATTATGTACCTAGTAAAACATACTGATTTTGTTATTGTCGAAATTAAATGTCGAAACAACTTCTTATGCCAACTTTATTCGAGTACATCACAGACGCCTCGATGGGCGGTCGGCCACATGACGCGTCAATGTGATGCGACGCGCAGGCGAGGCGGGACTAGAAACCCAGGAAAGCGGCCACGTCATGTCGCAAGAAGCCGTTGAAGTAACGTAAGCGCAGCAAATTATCAGGGTCGAGCGACGTCGCCGACACAGCGGGCCATAAAGCCATCGCTGCAAACTGCGAGTGTAGGTACCTACGTATCAACAGTCGGTATGCGTTCATACCTATAACTAGGTATATGCACACCTACTTGCGCAGCGCCGAGTAAACAACCACAATCCGACGGCGCTGCTTGCTCGCACCAACACGGAAAAACACGATCACGAGACTAAGGACAGGCATTCAATGTGATCTCAACAACAACACTTAACAATTAATTGTTCTAAGAACATTCACAGCGTTCGGTCCGGCCGTGATGTTCTGACTGCATGGGTGAAAACATCTTTGTGAAAATTATGTCCATACTTCATTATTCTAATTAGCTATGTTTACAGATAATTTCCTAACTATATTATAATGGTCGCGGCTTTGCCCTTCCGAGAACTTGATGACGTCATGTTTCCTTCCTACACTTTTTATCAAAATTGAATCGGCAGGATTATTATAAGAGTAGAATTATAACTTCACACAGAGGCGAAAATATTGCGTTATATACGCCCAATACGCCCAGTTAGATAGATGGAAAGTCAAATCGGTATGTGGGCAGTGGTTGATGGTTCGCCATATCGGCGCGAATGCTTGGAAACAAGTTTCGATGAACGCAAAAGCAGCCGGCTGCCAGCTGCTCTTGTGTCAGGTGGTGGCCGCGCAATTATAAGCAGTACCAGTAGACATCATATAAACCGGGATGTTACAGTAGACTCGCCTTGAGACCAACCTTCGTGTTGCACATGCAGCGCCATTCGTGACGATCACATGCACCCACTAATTAACAAAGGTACGTTTTACAAGAAAAGAGTCAATTAGACGTCTGCACGATTGTTAACGATGGCAACAGACATCCAATGTAATTTAAAACACGTCGCGCGCCGCTCTCAGCAGCGCACTCCATTCTTTTATTATGTTTTATACGTTTCAGTATTACATTACGACTCCTAACAAGGATAACGTTCATAACTCATTTTTAGACCTGCATGTACACGTCTTCTAACTAGAAAAATAATTAGGCAGTCATACGTTTAATTATGTAGGTACTTATATATCAATTGTATAATGTATGTGTATAACAGCTAGTGGTAAACAACGTCGTTTGCGCAGTAAGTCAGTGAGGTCATAGCAAGAGCGAGTGCGACGCCCGGCCGCTTCGAGTGGTAGTCTCGAAGACATGACGATATCGGGGCGAGCGGAGCACGCATATATGATCTATTCCGATCTAATACCAAAAACTAATACCACTTGGTATTACTTTATTTCTGAACTTATTTTCCATTCCCAACGAGTACCACATTGTAAACCAATACCAAAATAAGTTTGAAGGAATAAAGTACAGTCAGGTTCAGTAAAATTAAAATGCTTATTTACAACCACTAGTTAATTTTCTCATAATGTTAATTAATGTTAACCGATAACTATGGAACTAGTAAAAAAAAATAACCCTAACCTACCGAATAGTAAGTAATTCGGTAGGTTAGGGTTATTTTTTTTAGCTGACTGTACTTACAACTAATGTTTTGGTATTCGTTAGGAATACATTTTTTGTTTAAAAAAACGTGGTACTCGTTGGGAATGAAAAATAAATTCGGAAATAAAGTAATACCAAATGGTATTAGTTTTTGGTATTAGATCGGAATAGATCGCATATATTACGTGCCGCCTACAAGCAGTAGGTAGGTACGGCGCGGCGGCGTTGCGGTGCCTATCTACCGTGTTCGATATAGCGTAGCACTGGCACACTGGCACTCTCGTCGCCGTTGGCTGGCTGACTCGACCACGCACCCGACCTCTTTTCGTTTCAGTGACATCGCGGTCGCGTCCGCTCCATAGGGAATAAATGAATTTAAGCGTGTTACTACCGAAAATGTTCACGTTTTTGTAACGTTTTTAGTGTTCCATTAATCGCGTAATTTAGACAGAATAAATGTCACCTACAGTTGTGAATTAGATTTGTTGAAAGCACACACACCTATCCACAGTTAATAACCAGTTCACACGTAGTACTTTGTACTACGTAATACCTACATGTACCTATAATATTCTTGTACTCTATCTATAGTAAAGAGGACATCATGTTGAAAGCCGGGTTATAAATATAAACATTTTGTACTTAGTACGGCAGCTAACATTATGCGGCTTCGCAGAATCCTAAGCAAGGCTATCGCTGATAATGTTATCTCGATGGAGTAGCATTAAGTCGACTGCGTAGACACACCAATTGAAATACAGAAGATTATATACGTACTAAGAAAGAGAACGTAAGAGTTGTTCGTACATTTTTTTAGGCAAAGTTATCGCCTGTATCCTATTGAACGATCTCAACAAAGGCCAAAGGGTTACCGACTGAAATATTTAGTCTGTATTTAGTAAGGGATTACGCGTTAGACATCATCACGTTTGCCGAAATTAATTTTCAGTGCATGAGCACCCGTCAAATTCAGGTCCTAAGTTAAATTCCCGGCCCGAGAGAAAGGATGCTATGAATTTAAATAGTATAGGCACCTACTTTTTAATCGCCAAGAGGTACTAAAATGTCATCAAACACTCATTACAAATGATTCTCACAAAATACCCCGTCCGCTAAAAAATCCAAGTAAAACGCTGCAAAAATTGTTCCGAGAAAATGAAATAGGCGTTACGGAGTCGAGTTTTATGCCAAGGCCGGGCGACTGCCATGTTGAATATGAACATAGGCATAGACTATAGAGAGAATATTGCTGCTCCAAAAGAGGAGGCCTGGACGACTTAGCGGGAGGCCAAAACTGACCTCTGTGGTATACCTATTAGGTACGGTCAAAGAAGTTAGCGGTCAACCACATTTAGGAGACTCAGTTGGCCATTTATGATGTACTGTACATATGCTTGGATGTAGAGCCAATAAGCCTAAACACTATGATATGGCCGACTAGGTAGGTACAATCAAAATGCATTAATTTATCAAAGTAGGGTCATTTCGCCGGTTTCGCGACCACCTTTAGTAGGCGACCATTTGACGGGCTAAGTTTCTTTAAATCAAGATAATAGTATTTGTAGAGGTAACGTAAATAAAAAATAAATTTTACGTAATTAATAAATAATTATGAAATAAGAATTTACACAGTTTGAAACAATTAGGTTAACCCAGAGCCGAAAAAAAATTGCTGAATACGCATATTTATTCAGTGGAGTGTGGAGGTGTCGCGAGTTGAAAAAAAAATAACGCGGGGCGCGGCGCTCAAAGGTAAGTTTTTATTACTTATTTCATGTTTTAGACACAAGTCAGATGTTAAATTGTACAATCGATAAATTTTCGTCATTATTTAGTTGTAATTTGCTATTTTTAAACTTAATTGTAAGATAAAATCCAGTGGTCGGTAACCGAAATGCGTCTTTATCAAAAACGTTAGATAGCGACCACATGGTCGCAAACCGACGAATGCAGCAGTATTTTGTTATAATTAATATAACCCTAATGCTTCATACAAGACTATTAAAATTTTGGCTGCAGCATTCTATACGTTTCTCTTTATAGTTCTTTGGTAAGCGACCACCAGTTTCTTTGAAAGAACTTTGTTTATTTTACGTACAAACATTAGGTGCTAGAGGTGGTCGCAAACCAAAATAATCGAAATAAGGTTATTGGTTTCCGGCCACCCTAATTTAGTATGAGAGAAATAACGGCCGCAAACAGAAATATGTATGAAAGGTCATTGAGTATGCGACCACGAATGATTATTTGAATTTGTTTGGTTATTGAAATGCCCGTATAATAATTATTTTAAACTTGTTAAGCTCACACGATTTGTTAACATATTTACAATTAATTCGCGATTAAGACCCGGTAAAATGTAAATAATTATTTTAGCAAGCAACCATGTGGTTGTACCGTAATCTGGCGAAAACTAATTTTACTATTTCTCTGTTTCAAAAAATAGCTGGATGGAGCTCCCAAAAAAGTAAAAGACTGTCCAGTACACGGAAGAAGCTCTGAAAAAAGCTCTCCATGCTATTCGCAAAGAAGGGAAAGGAATAAGAGAGACTTGTAGACTGTATCAGATCCCAAGGACTACAATACAAGATCGGAAAAATGAAGAGAAAATGAAGACATGAAAAATACTACACCAGATAATTACAAATAACTGAAGTTGATTATTTTTAATAATATATTAATGAAGAAATATATAATGATTATGAATAAAAATAACATTACACGATTTATTACATATTTGTTATTATTAAAAAGCAATAAAATACGTTTAAATTGATCATAAATGTTTGATAGGCCTAATATTTTTCATACTAAAATAGCGGTCGCAAACCAGTTCACTGGTGGTCATTAACTGACAAAAATGGTCGTAAACCAACGATTTCGCTATATTTTCGCTTTTTCAGCATTTTATAAAAAAATATATGTGTATGTATTTAATTTTATATGTTTTATCCAAACTAGACTATGTTTAGGACGTATTTACGTTAACATATACTATTTCGTGTGTAGGCAACATTTTTTTTTACTGATCTAAAGTGGGCAACTCAGCTAACTGGTCGCTAACCGGCGAAATGACCCTATTACTAAAAGTTTACACTAACGGTCCATGTGATGGTATACAACGATATATTTTAGTTAAATACACCATGTTATAATACAAAAAAAATATCCCATAACAATTTCTTGCATTTGCAGTTTGAATAAAGTATATAACAACCAACAATCAAACTAAGTACATATGTATTTTTATGGTCATTTAAGCGTCTGAAAATTACCTGCAACTTAATATGTCTACTGTATTTCTTCTATCTGTAACTTTTCTCCGCGTGTAAAAGCTGTAAGGCCGTCTTAATGGATTGATTTTGCGTAGAAAGCTATGATTTATTCTTCCATGCAAAAAAGAGAGATACTTTAATGGGAAGTATGGTATGATGTAAGATGTTTAATGTCGGTTAACTTATAATTTATATCAATCAGATAAAGCTTACGTTTTTTTATTGTTTGCAATAAAAAAAACACTAACCGAATTGAGAAAATATGTTTGTACCTACATGATAACAATATTCATGATTATAAGTGTACTAGCAGCGCCCCGCGGTTTTACCCGCGTTGTGCCCGTTCCCGTAGGAAATCCGGGATAAAATGTAGCCTATAGCCTTCCTCGATAAATAGACTATCTAACAGTGAAAGAATTATTCAAATCGGTTCAGTAGTTTCTGAGATTAGCGCGTTTAAACAAACAAACAAACAAACAAAACAAACTCTTCAGCTTTATAATATTAGTATAGATAAATAACTGCTTATCATCCTGAAATTCAACCGCAACCGGTAAACGGGTAAACCCAAAGGCCTTTGTTAGTTGCACTGTTAAATCAGTTTCACGTAGCCAAGAGAGGGGCGACACTCTACGAAATAGGGACTCTAGAAAACGTTAATACTTAATATAAAAGTCAAGGGACATCGAGACTGCTAAAAGAAACATACCGAGCTATTTCCCCCATCAAAACCGCCTGAAACTAAAATCTGGCAACGCTAACGGCCACTAAAATCCATCACGGAGATATTATTAAGTTATATCACACGAATGTATCGGTCCCATCCCACCGGTTACCTACGTAATAATACGATGCGACTGTTGATACGATTCGATTAACATTGCATGATACGATTATGATGGTGTGACACATACATATGATGATACGAGACACGTATATAATTGATAGTACGCTGGTACGTCCATAAGCTCGAATACGTACAATCCTATAAGATATTATTCGGAGTGAAAGTTACTACGGTGATACGGTCCTGTACCGACTAATTGAGAATCCTTTTTTAGGGTTCGGGAAAACGGGGCCCTATTACTGAGACTTCGCTGTCCGTCCGTCCGCGCGTCTGTCACCAGGCTGTATCTCAAGATCGGTGATAGCTTAAATTTTCACAGATGATGTATTTCTTTTGCCGCTATAACAAATAAAATAAAACAAATATTCAAGAGGGGCTCCCATACAACAAACGTGATTTATTGCCGTTTTTTAAAGTACGGAACCCTCCGTGCGCGATCCTCGAGTCCGACTCGCACTTGGCCGGTTTTTAAAGTCAGTAAAATTATACGATTTTATCTATGCACCTACCTACCTACCTACTTTATATAAATATGACTATCCTGTACATTACATCACCATAAAAATAAATGTTTAATTACCTACTTACTATATTATGCGACATGATACTGTACAACTCCTCATCTAAGGCACGTAAGATAAAGTACGACTTTCATACGAAGATTTCAATAAATTAACCCATATTAAAAATAACCTCTTCCTTTTTGTAGTCGGTTAACAAACAACTAATGCACCACTTTCTAGCTAAATAAAAGTACGACTAACTATCCTATACCTTACATCACTATACAAATTAATATTGAAAACTTTCATTTAAACACGAGACAATACAACTCTTCACCTAAAGGTACGACTTTCCTATAGATACTTCACTATCTATATTCACTATAAGTAAAGGAAAAACGAGCAAAAGCCCTCACTGGGTGTGCCAGCTGCATTGCAGCTGCCATGCCGCCAACGCGCGGTACACGGTCAAAAGAGGTGCACTCCTCCACTATGCCAAAGGGGTATCACAGGTGCAAAACGTAACTAAACGTCTAAGTTCTAGCCTAATTGATTAGATCATCTATCTATCTACTAAGATGATTGAAGTGAAACGTCTGTATGTTTAAGGCCACGCTTATCTAGTACGAGTCGGGTACGATATAAATCTTTTTATATTTCGGTTAATTCGGTTATTTTTCTATTGATGAGTTTGATTTTTGTTTCTATAATGTGCTAATCTCAAAAAATACTAATTAAATAATTATTTTGTAAGAGAAAGCCCTATTCAACAGAAAAGTCATAGGCATAGGCATTTCATCCCGAAATTCACACGAGAACGTGCACAATCCGAGTAAAACCACGGGTCACTGCTAGTTAAAATATAAGATAAGTTCTTAAATGTTATGATGGCACAAAACTCGATAACGGCTGATTCAATTCTGCTAATTCTTTTTCCCGAAGGCTGCGGAAGAATTTCCCGAGGAAATAAACTGAAAAGTGGTTATTCGCGGGCGAGATCGCAGCATGCAGTTGACGGGTTTATAGGTAGAAAACTCGCTGACTTGGTACGTAGTTAACTAGCCCTTGGGGTAATTACGACTTCTCATATATAAAATTCTCAAGTCGCTGTGTTTGTAGTTACTCCTCCGAAACGGCTGGACCGATTCTCATGCATGATATTTTGTTTGCATATCGGGTAGGTCCGAGAATCGGACAACATCTATTTTTCATCCCCCTAAATGTTAGGGGTAGTTCACCCCAAAATTTATATATGGCAAATCAACGTTTGCCGGGTCAGCAGTAACCTATAATAATTGAGTTAAATTTTAAGTAAGTACTATGTTTTTTATTGTACGTGGTAATCCTTGAAACTGATAGAATAATATCGGATTTCAAAAAATATTGTTGTATTACGATAGCCACTCAAGGAAGCTTTTACTCGTGGGCTACTTTTCTCTATCCCAAATTGCTAAGGGGAATGGGTAACACGCGGATACCCTGCGGGATGCTACTCCCTTCTCCCCTTACCTTAGTTAGAGTAACATCATTAAAACCGAAAGCAACTCCGTGTGTCAGTCTTTTACACCTTCACGTCTTCTCTACAGAACTGAACTTTCATGAAATTTGGTAAGTACAGAAATAGACTGGACCTAGGGAAAAGACATAGGCTACATGACTTTTAGCCAGAATGAACACAAAAACAAGTTATTGTATTGTTATCAACATGAAATTTAATGTCATTAAACATGAAAAAGTCCGCTCAAAGGAATATATAAATACTACGTTGGTAACGACAGCACGATTGAATAATAAGCTTCTTATAAAAAAAAGGCTATCGCTGCAAATTAAGCTATGCTTATAAAACAAAACATGTATGTATATATGTAGTTTGTTTTTTAAGTTGGTGAAGAATGCAAGTAAATATGGGTGATTTCCAACCAAAGACAAATCCTTTTATAGAGCGAATTGATTTAGTGATGGGTTTAATTTTTTTTTCATTTTTCGGTTCCAATATCTATACCTACAGTACTATCACTACATATTATAAAACAAAGTCCCCGGCCGCGTCTGTCTGTCTGCTTGTCTGTTTGGCTGTCTATTCGCGATAAACTCAAATACTACTGCACGGATTTTGACGCGGTTTTTTTAAACAGATAGAGTGATTCAAGAGGAAGGTTTAAATTGTATAAAATTCCCGAAATTCCCACGGGAACTGGCACAACGCGGGTAAAACCGCGGGGCGCTGCTAGTGTAATAATAACTAAACCTACATATACGAGTACATTTTGAATTTTATTAGTTTATGATCACGCGTAAATTCAAAGTTTATCTTTCGTTTCGTTCATTACATAAAGGCATGGTAGTCATTATCAGTGGACTCATTGGAAAATCCTAATTACCTCAATCCTGTACTAACCAGGAGACTGAGGAAAATGATATTAATAAGTTATGGAGCTTAGAAACACAAGTATCCGTTAATATGTACTTAAGTAAAATCTAAAGAGGTAAAGTTAGTTTGAGAATCTTACGTTTTATCTCGGGTTTTGTACGTCTTTTAGGTTTTTTTCTATAAGTTTTTATGATTGTTTAAACGCCCTAATCTTCTGAATTGGATTTTATAAAAAAACTAGCAGCGCCCCGCGGTTTTACCCGCGTTGTGCCCGTTCCCGTGGGAATTTCGGGATTTTTTTTACATGAAAACCTTCCTCTTGAATCACTCTACCTATTACAAAAAACCGCATCAAAATCTGTTGCGTAATTTTAAAGATTTAAGCATACAGACAAACAAACAGACAAAAATAGCGACTTTGTTTTATACTATGTAGTGTTAATGATGCTTAGGTTAGGGTAATTAATAGGTATGGTCCTATGATAAATATGTTAGTTTGCATGTTCGGGTAATCTCGTGAAATTCCAGTATGATCCGATTAATTATTTATGTATTGAATAGATTCTGGTGGGAAAGTTATAGGTTATTTTTTATCCCGAAATTCCTCCGGGAACAACGCGGGTAAAACCCTGGGCCACGGCTAGTTGTAATTAAGAGGAAGGTTTTGGGGATTTTGGCGATGTTACACATCGTGATTGTTCAACAACGTGCAGCTCGGATACTACATGGATGGGAGGCACTGCCATTCTTCGGACTTCAGAAGGCACGTTAAAATGTCGGTGCCAGTTCATGATTATATCTAATATGCACGTCTCCGCTGCATTAAGTCGTAAGCCACGTCAGAATTCAAATAGATATTAGAATGCTGAATCCGAATGGATGCACTTTATGGATATAACAACACTGCAGTGTGAGTACAAATTGATTCCAATGCAGTGGATACAGTGGTCGCCTATTTAAATCCCTTGTTGTATTAGTGATATGCCAAATCAATCAAAATGTTGCTTGTCATAGCATGAAACTAAGCAATCTGTTACGGTTTATCAGCTGGTTATTGGACGTTAAAATAAGAATCTGTCTTCAACAGCCCCGGGTCGAAAGCAGCAGATTTAGCAAATCCTTGTTGAAACTCCGGGTCGACTACTCCTGCAGGGCGCGCCGCCACCCCTGCCTCGCCCAACCACCCTAACATTCAGTGTTGTGCGTCGAAGCTCGGGGATCTCAACCCCCCACCCTATCCGACAGCCCCAACTGGTCCAACAACACGACTCAATATACCCCTATGACCGTACGCATAAGAGCGAAAACGGCGCGACCGCCGACTGTACGAGGTCGAGAACATTTTGAACGATGCGTCTAGGGTGTAGTAAGTGTTGACACGACATCACGGAATATTAAGGCGTGTTTCAAGTCGTATAAGAGCTATAGTGGCGTGGCCTCGAATGTGTGACACGCAGTGTGCTTGTTGCTGAAGACAACATCGCGAGCGGTCCCTCATCGCCGCGCACGAATATTTCACACCGGCCCAGTTACAAGAGTTTAACTTTAAACTTCAACAGCACAATACTAGTTAGAGTAGTTAGCATCTTATCGCCGATGTCTCTGAGCGTAGTCCGACTGCCATTACGGTGGCAGATATACTAGGTAGGTGCGACACATGCGGCCGACCACGTCATACCACAAACAACTACTAAGTACGAACATGCGACTGAAATATTGCAGCTAATAAGATAAGTCACGTTGCAATTTCTTCGCAATAAATAAAATGTACAATCTTTGGGGCAGATCTGTGTACTTGTGATAAGTACGCTGTGATGATGTTGTGACGTCATGACTTCATTACATACGTGGTTATTTACTATTTACATAAGTTACAGAGATGATGTAAAGTGGGAGTACTAAACAAGAACTACACGAGCTGGGTACATAGCATCTATCTATACATACATACGTACTCTAATTGAATGTAATGGGCATGTAAAACAGTGAGTGGTGCCGAAGTTACAAGTTTCTGTATCGGTGGCATTTCGCTGCGTCAGACAAATTACCTAGTCGTCTAGTGCTTACTAAGTATCACTATGTACGTAATAGTAACACTTATGCATTGATGTGTAATAAAAGTTCCTAGGTATCTGTGTTAAGCCGAATTACTTTGTATGCGAGATTATGGACTTTTGGTATACTGATTTATAAAAGCTAGTAGCTTACTAAAAGTAGAGTTCAGGAAGCCCATGGGATACTGTGAGGGTCCGGCGTTTTTTGTAATAAAATCTGCATAATAGATATCTTCGAGGCAAGCCTTTTATACCACGTATTACACTATTTAGTAATCTGTGGTATTACTTTTTCGGTAGTTTCGCGTGTCAAGTTACGTCGCATTAGCCGCATATCGGCACACCTCGTAGGCGGCCAGTCGTGTGTGGGTATGTTTATTAGTTAGGTAGATAGATCGACGCAAGAGCAAAGACAGAGTGCAGAGCCCGAGGTCGGAGCGCTCGCGTCGTCGTCGGCAGCGGCGAGCGTCGCCCGCCGCGACCCTACGGCCCACACGATAAGGCGCACTTCGCCATACCCACTCCACTCGCTGACCTCACCGCACCGCGCCGCCCGGCAAATAATAAATATGTAACACTGATAAAGCCGAGATGTGATGACCGGCAAATATTTAAAAACAACATTTGGCAAACAACGTCGGGTCATCGCGCCCACGGAGCCGACCCGACAGCGCGCGCTCGACATCGCTACCCCAACAGTGGACGTTGACGATGACTGACCACCAACTATTTCTGGTCGTCCAGCTTTGGAATCGGGCGGAAATAACCGGTCGGCGCACCGCGGTGGCGGCGACGTCCTCCGCTCCGGTGCGAGTGCTACACGTGATGTATGTATAATAGGTAGGTAAGGTACGGTATAGATACCTGCGTGCGGGCTCGGAGCGGCGCGGCGGCGTGTTGATGCGCAGGTCTGGCGTCTCGGGGCGGTGGTGTGCGCGCGGCGCGCGGCGGCCTGGCGTGGACTGGCGGGCGGCGGCAGCAGTCGTCGCCGCGGCAGCAACGGCCCCCCGCCCGCGCCCCGCGCACACCGCTGCATTCCGTGCGTGCGCCCGAGGCCCGGCGCCCGGCGACCGTCCTCACATCACCCACCGCCGACACCCGCGCCTCCCCATATTATCTCGCACACGCTTGCCTGTCACCTTTGCGTGACCCTCGCAGCCGCCTACCCAGTTCGACCTCACTCGTTGTTGTTCTGCTTAAATGTTAAAGATTATTTTCATTATTCCAAAATTTATTACTTACCTACTTCTACAAATGTAATACTGTCTTTGGTGTTGTTTTGTAATATGTTTGCATTGCAATAATTTACATACCTATCTTGTGTACAAAACGGAACTTCTATTGTTATTGTTAAAAACAATAAGTTCAATCTTACATGAATGAACATGCCTTGCCATCCATCATTGTGGGTCTATTTACCTACCAATTCGAAGGTCAATCTAGGATTGATTTTGAACGAGAATTATTATCGTAAACGATCATTTGATTAATTAATTGACTTATAAGGCAGGTACCTACTTAAGTAAGAACTTAGGTGCATCTACTGAACCACTTAAGAACAAACCCAGAAAAGCACTTGAGTTGGTTAGGTAGGTACCATGGTACCATTGTAATGGTAGGTAGTTACTAACTGTACGTACGTACAGTTACATCTCAATCTATGTCCAACCAATTATTATGGAATTGTAATCCTAATAATTTATTACTATACTTAAAAAGCCTTAATCGATTTTTTATTGTAAATCTATTACCTACTAATAAAGCTGAAGTGTTTGGTTTTTTTAGCTATGTTTTTAAACCGGCTAATCTCGGCAGTTCGATTCAAATAATACTTCTATTTGAAAGCTATATTCAAGGAGAAGGTTAATCAAAAGCACTTTTATTAGGAAGGTACGTAGCCAAAAACTTCGTGGTAACCGGACACAACGTGGGCAAAGCCACAGGGCGCTGCTAATACTAATAAAAATATGAAAAGTTTGACTTTCAAGAACTACCAATCGTATGCGAACAATTTAAAAAAATATATAACTTTTGGACCCAAACATCCCACGAAAAAGGGTGCAACGCAGGTGAGACTGCAGGGCCCAGCTAGTTGTTTTAATAAACGTGTGAATTGCAGTGGATAATAGAAATTGCTTACTATATTTTTAATTCCCTTCATCTTTATTTCCCGTTTATTTATTTTCATTAAGTCGTCCCTCCTTTTTGAATTTCGTATCGGTTACGGCGCGCCCGCCAGATTGATTTGATTGATATTGATATATTGTATTAACAAAATGACATACGCGAATCAAGACGACAGTGACAACTAATTGATAAAGTCGGCTATTTGACAGTTGACATACGAGTAAAAGAGTTGCCGTGATGTTTTTCTGTTTGGCAACTGCCAACTGCCAACTGCCAACTATAAATAAACACAGCTTTACCGGCTGTCAGGTGGCTGTCAGGTCAGTTAAAGTGTGGTTTGGATTGGATATTTAAATTAGAGTGGGTGGATATATATATTCACAGGATATATTCGTCGCGCCAAGCCAAATTTTATGTTTGTGTTTGTTTTGTTTTGATAATTTTGTTTCTTTGTTTACATCATTGAGATAAATGTACTATGGTTTACATTTACTTTTTAAAAGGTGAAATAAAAAATGTGTTCAGTTTACGACATGAGTTGTAAATTTTAAAAATGCCGTGCTACCCCCTAAATTTTACTAGTGTATAAATGAAATAGAATTGTATTTTCATACTTGTTGCGTGTTTACATACCTACTAACGTTTAACGTAACATAATAACATTATAACTCAATAATGCTGGTAGTTTAACATAAGTCGTAGTAATGTTTTGATAATTTTGTTTCTTTGTTTACATTTACTCTAAAAGGTGAATGTGTTCAGTTTGAAAGTTGTAAATTGTAAAAATGCCGTGCTACCCTCTTATTTTCATTAATAGTCTACGTTTAAATGAAATACAATTGTATTTTCATACTTGTTGCTCGTTTACATTATTACTAACGTTTGTAACATAACATAAGTAATAACATTATAACTCAATATCTGCTGGTAGTTTTAACATAAGACATATTAAAGTAATTATTTCCTCAATGGTTTCTCTAACCCTCTAAACATATTGGGTTTTTTTTAATACCAGTCGTCTACATTTACTTCAGTTTTTTAACTATTTGTTTTAGAATAACTAGAAATTATTAGAATGGATATCTCTGTCACTAGTTTGGTGAATCCATTTTCTTTCTTCTGCATTCCTGTTGAAAAGAACCAAGTGAGCAACTCTAAAACAAACTTAACTGGGAATGTAAATGTTGCGTATGATTTGGGACATCTGAAACAGAAAGGGTTCTCGGACGTTGTACAAGGCGAAGTAAGTTTAAAATAAAAAAACGATAATTAAGAATCAACAAAAAACCATAGTGACTATTTTTTTTTTCAGTACTTAGCTGTTCTAGTCAACAATATGTGGGAGAGAGGAGTAGTCGTCTTGGAGACTTCGTTTCAGATATGGCTGGTCGACCGAGGATACTACCTCCGTCCAAGTGAAACTACTGTTTACACGTCCCTCGACCCACAATACAAGAAACTGCCAAGTAAAGTGTTTGAAGCTAGTATTCATGGAATTGTGCCTATAAAGAGAGTATGTATGTCCAGTTGTTGCTATCAAAACTAAGTCCCATAGGATATAAAAGCTTTATTTATAGCAAAAATCCAATAAGATACCTGTTAAAACAACTGCAAATCTGACTGGAGACCAGGCAGAGGTAAAGGTCCTTTCCCACCTCCGGTTCTATAATAAGTTTCAATAATATTGCTATAGGAACATGGTCTCCCTTCTAGAAACTAGTTTTGAAGATTTATACTCAGTGAGACTTGGTCAAACTTAAGCCAAGCAAGTAGTTTATTCATACAACCCTGGAATAACATGATTAAAAAAAAACTATATTCAGTTTTGAAAATAGAATTAGAATAGATTTAAAATTGCAGGAAATGTAATTGTTATCGCTTGGTGGTCAACTGGGCCCGCAGAGCACTGAGCCCGCAGGTTCAGTTACCCACTCCGTTTTTTTTCATAGGTGACTCGACCCACACTAATCACACGACTACTATTTACCGATAAGGGCCTGCTCAGCCCACAGGATCAGTCGATAAAAAAAAATAACCCTAACCTACCGAATAGTACCTACGCCCGCGGGCTGAATTGACTCTTAGGCGGTAAGTAAGCGGGCTGGGTTGACCCTCGGGTCGAGTCGCCCCTAAAGAAAAAAAAATGGTCAACTTAGCCCGTGGGCTCAGTGCTCTGCGGGCCCAGTTGACCACCTTGCGATTGTTATTCCTTTCTTACAGGAGTTAAATGATTTTTGTGAGATTGTTAACACACCTGGTACTTCTTGGTACGAAGGAACCTCGAGACGATTCTCGAAGTTATTAACAGCGGCAAGCCGATGCATATTTATACCAGAAGCTTTAATGTCTACTGATACTAACAATATTGTAAGTTTTGCCTTGAACTTTTCTTATAGCAAATTAACATATTAAGAGTTTGTTTGAATAATTTGCCTATCTGTGTTTTCCAAAGAATATACCACGAAAATTATTTTTTAAATTGTATTTAAAAATATATTGTTTCACCAACAATTATATATTTTTCTTATGGTTCCGCTTAACCATTTTGTAACATAAATATGTATATTACAGGTGCTGGGTGACGTATACCTAGTGATTGATGATAAGGTACTAAATCTAGCTGAGGAGCTTGAGGTTTGGCCGGGATTCGCTCAAAAGAACAAAGATTTGTATATTCAAAGTAAGTGCAAATCGTGTTATGATTATTTACAGAGAATTATGGACTACATACATCTGAGCTTAATCTACTATTAAGTCTAGTAATAACCATATTGGTGGCGACAAGGTGAGCGAAATCGAATATCATTGTTGATTAAATTCGTTCAGACATCAAGACACTGATTCAATTTGGCGCGCCTCGCGTGTCGGCCGCGGCGCTAGTAGACTCAATTTGGTGGCTTAATTCGACAAGCTTATACATGACTAAATAATTCGGCAGTGACTTGCCCTAGTGGTCTTGAACAGTGGTTTTATCCTTTAAACGTTTTATACGATACTAGCATAGCCCCGCGGTTTTACCTGCGTTATGCCCGATCCCGTGGGACTTTCGGGATTTTTAATACATATAAATCTTCTTCTTGAATTACTCTATTACAAAAAATCGCGTCAGAATCCGTTCCCTAGTTTTAAAGATATAAGCGTACATAGGGACAGACAGAAAGACAGCGGAAATCGACTTTGTTTTTACTATGTAGTGATAATGATCTCGGGAACATTAGCGCCATCTACCTACTTCTACTACTACTACTAACTTACTACTAGATACTTACTACTAGACTTTACAGCCTCCGTGGTCTTATGGTCTGGTCTGAGCGCTCGGCTCACGATCCGGAGGTTCCGGGTTCGATTCCCGGTGGGGACAATATCTCACAAAAATCTCTTTGTGAGACTGCCCTCAGTTTGGTTAGGGCATTGCAGGCTGAATCACCTGATTGCCCGAAAAGTAAGATGATTCCGTGCTTCGGAGGGCACGTTAAGCCGTCGGTCCCGGTTACTTTCTACGGATAGTATTCGTTACATGAGCCATGGCCTTTGGCGACTCAATAACTCTGACAACAGGATTGGTCAAGTTGACCATCCACTCGATGAAGAAGACTACTAGATATGGGATTATGTACTTGTATGCAACTTTACACTCACACTCACTTCATTTGTTTAGTATTATTTTGTAAATGTATTTGAACAGTTTTAAAATTACTATATGTTTTTAATCACCTTACAGATTTATCAAAATTCTACACTAGTCGAAGAATTCATCACGCCTGCTTAGATACCCCCACTTTTCTGAACTCTGACTTACCTTCAGTTAAAATAGAAAACCTTACAAGAACTTCGTACAACGCCATCTGTGATAATATGTCGGAACTACTAACAAAAAGCGATCAAACTAAAGATAAAAAGTCGTACTCCGAACTTTCCGAAGATTGCGGCATATTTGTTATATTCGTTATGAATATCGACGCCAAACGTTTCAAATTGACTCCAGAAGAAATATATAAATTATCGAATCAATATATAGTTATTTCTGGGGTAGAATATAATGTATTGAATGTATTGGTTACTAAAATGAGAGATTTGGTTATGTGTGATAAGTTTAGAGATGAAGAGTCTGTTGGTAGAGCGCGATCCAAGAGGTTAATCAAGTAGACAACAGATGGCGTTAGGAATACTTTTGAATGGATCTGTTAGAAATTAGATGGAATTTCGCCGAGTTTGAAATGATCTATAACTTCTACTAAACGAACGAATGATCATTATGTCTAAAGTTGAATGTACATAATCTGTGGAATGTTTGGCGATGAACAGAAGTACATGTTTCATGTATTACGTACGCGGTTCTGCCACACCCTCGGCGGCAGCGGTTCAACTGATTAAGTCCTTCTAGTAGCTTCTGCATTACATTACTATGTTTTAAAAAAATTGTGAAATTGTGACTTGTATCATTTGAAATAATTTATTTGGACTATAGATCCTTTTACAGGTGGTCCTACTAATAAAATATGAAAATTGACAAAGATTTATGTAGATTGACAAAGCTGTATTCAGCAGTGTTATGATGAAAAAAGTATGTAGATCACTGCCCTCTATCCTATGGGCTTTGGCCCTAATTCAATCATGAAATGTGTAACAGTACAGGGAAATGCACCCGTTATGAGACCTTAAGTTTTTGATTTTTACTTTACTTTTTTGTAGTTCGTAAGTGTTGGACAAATGTTATCACGATAATATTACCGTTAAATATTTTTGATATTTTATGCATGTTAAGCATGATAGTGTTGTTTGATTATAAATATTATATGACTGTATCATTGTAAGACTATTTGTTTATTACTTTGCAAGTTATTATAGGATTAAGGAAACTAGACTGACTAATAATAATAATACATTATTAGCGACCATTTTCAATTGAGAAAATGTTTATTCCTAGAATAAGTTTACAAGTCTCTTTGATATTACTGTACCTTTGTGATTTTACTAGCTTGTAATCATCTACCTCTTTATTCAATAAATATCTTATAAACTATATACGTAGTTTGCTTTTAATTTGAGTGAGTTTTTTTCTCATCATCAAATCTGAACTTCCTACTAATAAAAATTTATTCTAAGTGTGAGTATAGTATATACATACATGAGAGGTTATCATGAAGATACTAGAGTCGCTGGTTATATACACTGGTTGGAGTTTGATAGCTAAACTGCTATTAACAAGTCTTTATAAATAAGGCACCTACAAACTTGATTTGAATATGTTTAATGTTAATATCGGACAGCTAAAACTTTTCCTTTAGGCTTCTTCTGCATTCTCCTTCATTGTTGAACAGTGTTTGCTATACGTCCTGGGCATATTATCTATCGTCAGCGTATAAAATAATCGTAGTCGCGAATTCTGAAGACTGACGATTTCAGAAGTAGATAATTAATTAATAGCATAGGTCCGAAGATGCTGCCTTGTGGAAAGCCAATTCTGTACTGTACGACCCGCTAACACAATTGTGACCGCTTGTCTTGACTAATTGACACTTTCGGCTTATCCTAAAAATATCTAACGCAGTGCCATACCAATCAATTTTACTCATTGTTTAAGAAGTAATTAAAGTAATGAACTCTGTCTAAAGCTTTGGTCAAATCGACGCACATAACATAACATATAATAAGCAACTAATTTATATATTATACCAACTTAGCAAATAAATAAAATACATCATTAAAGTATTCTTATTTTTATTTTATATACAAATAAAAATTCTTCCCTTACATAAACTATATTAACTTAAATTATGCTGTACATTTGTCAGTTTGTACGTAATATCGGCAGTGTTAAAGAGATCCCGTTTATTGATCGGCTGTTTCAATAAATATCTTAATAAGTGGTAACTGTACTTGGTGTGTGTGAATCTCTGCTTAAAACTACTACTTCTGAATGGCTGTTCGAAATTTAACCTTTAAGCAATGGAGAGTTTGAAGGCCATTCAAGAGCTTGTCAATTGTTTTATAGGCGTAATCCGGGATTGGTGCTGGCGACGTAGTTGAGTAGTTCGTCAGAGTCTTCGCAGACGACGGGTTTCTCGTGGTAGCAGGCGACGTCATGCCATGCGATGCCATCGTTGTAAACGTTGTTGAGGATGCTGAGGCAGGACTCGGCGGTGCCGTTGATGTCGAACTCTGCGTTGTCGGGTTGACGCAGCTTCTTGTGACCGGTCTGTGACCACGGGTTGTAGCCCCATCCGTTGGGGATCTGGAATAGATAACATAGAGTCAAATAACGTGGTATATGATCGTGTAGAGCCAAAAGCTTGTCAATCACTGTTAATTGTGAATCACTTATAGTAATAAAGTTTCAAAGAAATACTCGTTAGCAAAGGTAGGTACATAGAATATGTTATTGTTCTAAAACTACCAAGACTAATCAAGACTTCTAACACTTTGAAAACGTAGAGATCCAGTTAACAATATAAACTAGATAAGCTGACGAATAAACTAAGTTTACAAGGTAACCCAGCACGTTTAGGTAACGTTAGCTACATAGATATGCTAGGCTAGGTAGGTTCATTTCATAAAGATGTTCTAAAACGTAGGTACCTAGTTAAAAAGTTTCAAAACATTACGAATCTTCACGCCTGACAAGAAGAAAACATCAGTTTCCTAGTAACTACTTATTTATAAACAAAAACGTGAAAGTTATTATTTGCATTACAATAGGAAGTTGAAGCGGTTTTAAATAATGTAATATCTATTTATTTACATTGTTATGTGGTTTACACATCCGGAAATGTGGCTCTTTTATTTTAACCAACTACAGTTGGAAAATCATTGGTTAATCCTCTAAAATATACGTAATAATATTCATATTTCCGTTAGTATAGTTCTGTGGCTAGCTTTTAGATCTGGCTCGCGTGTTTTAATGCGCGCTGGTATTGTTATTTGAACCTTGGACCTTGGGAATAGAAGTTGGTACACAAGAAGAATACACAGTTGGTAAAAAGTATAATTTTCAAAATAAAACTGAACTTTGTTATTTATCCAATTAAAAAAGTTACCTAATATTTATACTAAAGTTTGAAAGATTTTTGCACTTCAGTATTAAAAAGTGCTTACCTGGTTGGTGGGAGAAATCTTTTCACGGTTAGCAGACCAGAACCATCCGAGGAGGTTCTTGGGCTCCAGATCCTTGCGGGACTCGCAGCCCTTGAAGTCACAGAGACGACCTGATGTCCAGATGTAGGGCACATCGTCTGGAAACAAACGTTCATTTAATTAGTTTTCGCAGTTGCAGTTAAAATCTATAGATTAAACCCGTTCTACGTGTACTAGCGAAATCTAATTAAAATAAGGATACCTAAAAGAAGCTTTAACGGCACAAAGATGTCCCATTATGAGTGATAGAAGCAATGCTTAGCTTAGTTTAGAAACATCCAAACTTACTTTGCTGGATAAGCTTGAAGATCAGGTTGTTCTCCTCCTGAGTCTCCATGGAGACGAGATCCATGCAGTATTCACGGCAGAGGTTGCGTCCATCCAACCAATCCATCTTCTTGTTTGCCAAGCTGGGAACATGTCCAGTGTAGAAGTAATGATGGCCTCGGTAGAAGAACTCCTTTGGTCCTGTAAAAAAACAATTGATTACAACGCGTCCACATCGAAGGTTAACACTAAGTAGGTTACATACGTGAGGTCGTGTCACTGTGTGAATAACAATAACAGTAATAAACGCAATGTAAATCATCTGATTAGCACTACGATAATGAGTTGACTTGAGTCCCGCGGGTCTGACGTTCTTCGTGTAGCCACGGTCGTGACATTGGAGCTCCCTACAATACTGATAAAACGATATTATGGGTGTTGTGTAATCAGTTATATAACTCCGGTCACATATCGACCTTTTTCTTACGTTATAACTAATGTGGACGACATTTTTCAATACCTGTTTTTACCGGTAAAATGTCACGAGAAAAATATCGTAAAGAATTAAAGAGCGTCCACTTTATGTCGTGGCGAGAGAAGGCGTGCCTATGGGTCACTCGTGGGTTATGTAAGAAGGATTCTTAACAACACGATCAGAACTGACACGGCTCATTGTTTGTGTCGGCTTGAAACATGATGTATTGTGTTTCACGTGAGCTAAACCCGTTGGTCCTATATTAGGTATGTGTGGTTATGGCAGAGGTTGTGTTGCAATTGCCAGCGGTTTGCAGGCGTCTGCGGTCTCAGGGTAAACAGATGCGCCGGTCACGAGACTGAACTGGGCCAAGGATCCATCACCGGATGCGCAAACAAACAACACGCCGCTGTTAGAATAACAACCCCGAATTGATGTTATGAATTAAATAAACATCTCGAACAAAACACATCTAAATGTCAAACAACGAAGACATCTAAACTAATAAGTATTATAAAGAGGTAACATTTGTGAGTTTGTTTATTTGTTTGTATGTTCGAGCTAATCTCGGGAATTACCAGTCCGATTTGAATAATTCTTTTTGTAATAGATAGACACATTCAACGTGAAGGTTATAGGCTATTTTTCATCCCGGAGTTCCCATGGGAACGGGCACAACGCGGGTAAAACCTCGGGGCACGGCTAGTCGTTAATAAAAGCAGTGTGTACGTATCTATGGTACTCGTAGTTACTGCTTGAAACTTTGGGTGCCTATACCTATCTAAATCTAACAAGACATTTGTTAATGTGGCATAGATATTCAAAGAAGCCTTTTTGGTTCATCACTTTTATTAAATGCAACTTTATCAGACACAAAACATGCCATTCTCATAAATAAAACAAAACGTAAAGACCTCGCCGAATAATATCGGAGGTTGCTGGCAAATCGGTCTGGTAGGTAGATTTTTGCGCAATAGATAATAAATAACAAGCAATTGTAAAGATGTAATGAGACTTGATTGCCTACGACGTGAATGTGTTAGGGTTCACACGACCAACAATTATTTAACAGACCTTGTGCACTGACAGACAGACGAATGTGCGATTGTTTACAGAACGGACCAACAATGTTATGTTTTCACCATAACTCAAGTGTAATGTTTATTTTGGGATTACTCCATAGATGGCAAATATATTTTTTTAAGATGACATTCGATGAATTTTAAGTTTGTGTTTTGTAACTGGGTAGGCTAGCCTCTAACTACATACTTCTATAATTTTAACACGCCTTCGTATAAATAACTTTATCTTTAAACACACCACAGCATATTATTAACTTACATGCAGTCTTCACAAAAACAACATACCTAGTAAATTGCATGAACTCTGGGATATAATTTCGCAAATACAATACAAGCACTTAATTTTATCTTGATAATCAGCCCGCCTAAAGACCTATCAGCCTGACCCCAGGGGCAAAGATCAGGGCTTCTGATCTCAATTGGAGGGGAATTGAAGACAATCTTCAAACTTCGTATGAACATCGTTTTCGATGGTTTTGTAAATGCAATGAGGCTATCGCTATCGCAGCCACGTACCGCTCGTAGCGTAGTTTATAAGCGATGTAACTTTTGGCTTGATTAAGCAACGTGCGGCTCGGTCACTTCTTGGATTGGTGGCAGAAGTTGCATCTATCTGAGTGCTACAGTGCTTTAGAGGGCAAGTTATGTATGTGACTGGTTCTTATTGTTTCAATAGTTAAAAATCACCGCAGGGCGGTTTTGTAAAAGTTATTTATCAGCAAAGTTGTTAATTTTCACCTCATTAATTTGTGAACAAATTATAACAATCCCAACCTAATAGTAAAGTAGTAAGATATTTCCAGAGACCTTAGTTCTAACGAATAACGTTTCAGACACCACCAAAACGGCCGCGCATTACTATTAAACATTGCTCATATTTCATTATTTACTTGCATCAAGGTTTCAAGCCTATCTAATTGGAGTCCATATTGAATACACCAATAAGTTACAGTAACAATAAAACTTAATGGCGATCGTTTGGAAGGTGAAAAGGTTGGGTTATTATATTTGAAGGCTGGATTACAAAATTATGGGCTTTTATTCGTTTTTATAATTGATTTTATCTATGGATTTCTGTAATTTTAATAATGCATTATACGTAGCGTAGCTGTTGGTACCGTATAAACGTACGCACTTGAATTAATTCAAGGTTTAGTTACTTACATTTTAAAGTATATTTTTTACGAATTTTTACTTACTTGAGCTACAATTATTATTTATCAATGTTTACCTACGTTTGATATAATATTAAATGTTAACAAAAAAAATGGGAAGCAGGAGGTTACTCCCACACAACATTCGCTAGTCATCTTTGAACCAAAAAACTAAATAAACTTTGTAAATTTGTTTGGGAGTTAGGTATGTAAAATTGATATACAGGATTCCTAACTTCTCTCCTAACTAAGCGTCGGGGTCGTTCGGGGGTTGCAATATACAGTAATTTTCTATCGTCAATTGTAAACGTCGAAACAAGCTACATTTTAGCTTGGTGAGAGAGATAGCTTGCCATGTCAGAACAATTCTAATCAAAATAGTAAAATGTACGAGTATGGGATTTTGGGATAAGAGTTGTCAATTGTTTTTCGCACCATGCTACAGTGTAGGTATAACCACAGAATAATAACTAGTACTACGTACAGAAGCTTTACTTCGCAATGGTTTTCAAAGAAATATGACTCGAATCTGATAAACAATATGATTTAATTTAGCTCGCGGTCCAGTCGAGCACGTGTTCATTTACATACCTACCAATTTCTTTTTGAAGGAATATGGGCCTTAATTCACTATACTACGGTTCATAATAAGTTATACATGGTTATACGTATTGAAAGAGCCGCGGACTAGGGTTGCTTACTTCGAGAAACTACTTATGCCATCTAGCGCACAGCACGAGCGTTTACATCTACTTGTGGCGGGCAACGCGCAGCAGGCAGCGCCGAGTAAGTTCATGTAGTCTTTAGGTAACCAAAAAAAAGTTAAATTCTCATCACGATCCGTATTTAAACAATTAAATACTGCACAGTATCTTTTTGCTTTTTTTCGTTTTGTGTCCATCTTGCAATAATGAATCAATCAAAGTTGAACGTGGTCGAACATATAGCGCGCACGCGTGTGTTTTCTTTCGCTTGTGGCAGCCTACTAGATTGGCCCTTGCGCAGTGGCCGCCGCCCGTAGGTATGTTTTTAATACCTACACGCGGAGTGACACAGGCCTGGTATAACTAACTATCGTACTTCTTAGGCCATATTCATAAATGCTTAGTAACAGCATTTAAGCTATCAAATGGTTTGTCTCTTTCCGACATACGTTATTTTCCCAAAGAGCAAAAGAGACAGCACACTTTATAATAGTATTTTTGTTCAAGAGCGTTTATGAATAAGGCTTACCCCAGTTATTATATACAATACAAAATTCAAAAAATATTTAATCGTCACGTCACATATTTCTGCAGTGACACTAATAGTACAATAAATGTTAAATGACTCGTATAAAACATGATGCTCATTGACCGCGGCACTGCAGTCGGCCATGAGCTCAAATGCTCATCATCTCATCAGAAATGTTATTAATACGCGCTAACGACATCATTAAGAACAAACTACACCAAGTAATGTACGGTACTCACTATTTCAAGGTGATGTGATGCAAACTTAGGATTTATTTGGTTCTTGTTCAGTTTGTCTTTGAGTGACTTATAGCTTTTTAATAACTTAATACCCACGTACGTAAAAAGATATTATGTGGTAAGCAGTGAGGATCCAAGATTTTGGGTCGGACTGGCTTAACTCTGAAGTTTTAAGATTTGGGGGGATTAACACTGGGTAAGTTAAGTTTTAGTTAGGGTAGGTTCGAGGGCAGGGTTTATCATTAAAATTATGTTATGGGAATCTAGACTCTGAAACCTATACCGCCTTATTAATTAACGCGGTGTAACAAAAAACTGTTAAACAGTGTTTCGTCTCTTTTGCTCTTCTGAAAATTACGTATGTCAGAAAGTGACAAACCATGTGATATCTAAACTGTTCTTAATACGCTTTTATTAATATGTATACACGGTTTACCCATATTGTGCTGAATCACCTAGACAAATGATTTGTACCAAAATTAAGTTAAAATCGTGTCAGCTTGTTTGCACATTTAACTATTAGGTATGTTAATTACATTTACTGTGAGTGTATTACGCACTATTTACACATACTAATTACTTAACAAATTGTACACCACCACCTCAATAGGCGATTACAGTAAGTCGTTTGCCGCAGGGAACATGCGGTGGCCGCTGCAGTGTAAAGAAAGAATATGATAGTCGGCCGCATTCGATGACGGATTGCAGCAGTCAACTTAGTTTATAGGTATTGTATTGACAGTCAGTGAGTGTCTTGTGAAGACGTTCGGTGACCTAAGTAGATTGAAACAATTTCACCGCGTTAGGCGAATGACCTATTGTTATCTAGATATTCCAGATTTGAAAATTTGAATTTTGAACGTGGTAAGTACTCGTATAATGCATATAAACCCGCGGGGATTTGCCTGTATATATCATAAAGTCCGCGACCTTGTCTCACGAGTCAACGACACACTATTATCATGCTCTCACTTTCATCGTAACCCGGTTATATGCGTTCCAAAACAATCTTACATAATTATGTTGATATATTATAGTAAGTATATGTGTTTATGGTTCTGTTTTATAATGTAACGAAGATGTAACACTCGTAATGGACATATTAACATCAAATTAGAGTTTAGGAATGAAAGTTTACCGCATTACTAAACTTTATGAAATGTTCTTATTAAATGGTCAGTTAGGTTAATCTTTATTATACTCATTATGAGTAAGCTACATAACAGATTTTATGTTTGTATCTGATAGAGATCTAACTTAATGAAACTTTAAATACGAACTAAGTTTTTCAAACAAAATCTTGTGTACATTTGTAGACTAGAGGTCAAGTCGGATGACTTATAAGAGTTTTGAGACTGCATAGACCTTCGAATAATACAAACATTCAAATTATGTATCTAGTGCTCACACACAGATCTAGATTCTTATCACCACTCATTCCAGGAGCGTAAATACCTAATATTGGATAAACTACTTTTACCACGAAGCTCATCGAAAGTGAAAACAAAAAATAAAAAATATTTATACAAAATTTTTGACGATTGCTCCTTAATAGAGAGGACACAGGTTTAGTGATTTTATTTCATTCTTACCCTATATCTAAACCTTTTTCCTCTTCAGGAGCAATCGTCTTCGGCTGGAAAATTGACGACATTGGTCCACATTTAGTTAAAATAGATATTTTCTTATTAAAACAAGGTCCGCGATCATATTAATAAAATAAATATGATACTTCAAGGTCTACCCAACAATAACTTGTCCGAACAAATATGAATTTAAATTGATAAGATGGCACCAGAAGTTTATGAGATAAAATATTTTATTTTATATCCTTAAATCAATCTAAAAACAGGATCTTAATATTTTATTTTCTTTATGACAACTTAATATATTGCTTTTTGTTTAAACACACATATAATTATGGAAATAGATCGCCGAAACTCGTTTTAGCAGAAACTTCTGGTAGGTGTGTGTGTTATTTAATATCATTGTCATAGTTTTAAATATATTATCGTCTGTGTTCCAAATAGTTTTATAAGTTCATTTGAATACGAGATCTTTATTAAATCTGTTTTCTTATGAGGTTTGATTATTTATTTTTACGAACGAATTACACGGGCTACGATTTGCTTTGCTCAATCCTTAGACCAAATAAAAAGTGCCGACACTTCACAGAGCGCAATTAAAATGAAGCCGGTAAACTGTAAACTTCATTATGAGGCAAAAACGTTGAATAGACCTTACCAAATTGACTACTACTTTTTATTTGACACGAAAGCTCTAGAGTTAAGTAAGTACCTATCTAAAGCTTATAGTAAGTAGCCTACAGGGCAAAGGCTTCTCATTCATATCAATTATGTATATCAATACCTACATACATTGAGGAAATCGTACATTTAACATAACACATACGTAACAGTACAATTTTGTTCCGTACCTATCAAATGGATAATTACCGATACGGAAAAAAAACCATTTCTTACAGTGGCGTAACTATACCGTTCGAGGCCCGTGGCAAATTCATCGGATGGGCCCCTCCCCCCAATATAAAAAAAATGAACCAACAATAGGTAATAATATTTATTTATTTTATAATACTTATTTATCTACACTAATGTTGTAACATTCTACTTATGATTCCAATACTTGACTTATAATTACTACTGTTATAGCACAGACAACTAAAACACTCAATTTAAGCAATTGCACATGATGTTATAATATCCACATCGATATCGTAAAATCTCATTATAACATCATTATAACGCGACCAATTAACCTGGCGAGCCTTATGTCAAAATCCTCATACTAGTTGTATAAAATTTTGATATTAGGCTGGCTTTTGAAAACAGTTGGGTTATACGTGAAAACTTCGTCGAAACTACATACACAAAACTCTTTGGTAAGATCTCGCTCGCTCCTGATTGGCCCTACGCGCAGCTGCGCTCTCATTGGTTAGATTTTAATGGCGGCAAGTTCACTGTGACAATACACGTACCTACGCGTGAATTTAATGTTTCGCAATGTGTTTTGTTTTTAAAATTTTGTTTGATTAATTGCATTAAATAGTGAAGATAAAGTAGTGTATGCAACTGCATATAACACGGGTATTAAAACACTCGTAACTATTATGAAACTCGCTGCGCTCGTTTCATAAACTCACACTCGTGTTTTAATACCCTTCTTTATATGACAGTTGCATAAACTACTATTATACACTTTTACTTGTAAGAGTACAATAATAAATCACTACGTTAAGTAGGTACATACAAACTTTATAATTATACTTAGGTACTTGATTTTCTAATAATTCACTTTAAAATAAAAATACCTAATTATAACCCTGGGTGTTTCAAAAGTAACGTGAATAGGCCTCTTCTGGGTAAGCTCGCTCCATCGTAGACCACATCATAGCTTAGACATGATTGTGGTCAAGAGCAAGCCCATTTCAATGTTTCATCAATGGGAGTTGGGGTTCTCCTCTGACCGGGGGCCCCTTCCGGCTGGGGGCCCGTGGCATTTTGCCGACTTGCCACCCTGTAGTTACGCCACTGATTTCTTAGCTTAAGTGTGGATCAAAAACTGGGGCTTGGAATAATAATGTAATTGACTTACTGTTAGCGCATTTCTGTGGGACTGGGAGAGACAGGAACCTGCCGGGCTTCTGGGCCGCAGCGAGCGTCGCAAGCGCGGCGAAACACGCCACCAACCACCACGTCTGCATCTGAGGACAAGAGGAAAACATTCAAGTCAGGATTTTAAACACAATGGGCCATATTAATCAACGCTTATTAAGAACAGTTTAGCTATCAAATGGTTTGTCACTTTCTGACAAAAGCAATTTTCCGAAGAGCAAAAGAGACAAAACATTATTTTAGTTACGCAGCGTTTATTAATAAGGCGGAATACGTATATAAGTAGCTAGTAGCGTTCAACCTAGCGAATGGCTACTAACCCTCGAAATGAATGTATGAATAAATGACCTAGTGGTTTCTATTCGTAAAAAATATTTAAGTATATCTGTCTGGTAGTTTCAGTGATTAGCGCGTAATCTATTCTTCTCAATACTTATAGCCCGTTCAAGCCTACTACTACAATATTTCCAAAATATGAAAATATTTTTCGGTGAAAACCGTAAATAATATAAAGGATTTTAAATCTTGTAATTGAAACATTACAAAATAAAATCTAAAAATGTAATCTTATTGCAAAACTAGCAGCGCCCCGCGGTTTTACCCGCGTTGTGCCCGTTCCCGTGGGAATTTCGGGATAAAATGTAGCCTATAGCCTTCCTCGATAAATAGACTATCTAACAGTGAAAGAATTATTCAAATCGGTTCAGTAGTTTCTGAGATTAGCGCGTTTAAACAAACAAACAAACAAACAAACAAAACAAACTCTTCAGCTTTATAATATTAGTATAGAAGATGATATTATAACTGTTAATAACTAGATAGGTACATACTTAAGATCATAATATCAAAGTAAATCTAAGTACTCAATGTAATCTGTTTGTAGGTATATCTTTGTAGTCATAAATGCAAACTATGTGACCAAGAGATTCTTTAGTATTGCGTTGGCGCGTGATGTGTTTGAACTATGCGTAAGCTACATTATTATGTCATATATGGAAAATAATTACAATTACAAAGAAACTATGTGTAGTTGTTACTGGGCTTTTAACATTTAACGGTGCTGACTACGGGCCCAGGCAAAAAGTATGTTAGAACATGTTAGCTAATATATGGTTGGCACTTTCTGACATACATCATTTTCCGAGGAGCAAAAGAGACAAAAAACAGTGTTTTAATTACACCGCGTTTATTAATAAGGGCCCTATGTTTTATTATGAGCACAATAATGTCAACTTTAAGAGCCGATTACCAACCAACTCTTTTCCTTGAATTGTCTTTGATTCAAAATTCTGTCATATAAGTTAACATTTTAAGACATCTAAGAAGAAGTAGTAAGGTAGTAAGTAAGGCCTCCTTGGATACATAATTACTTAAAGTAAAGTATTAGCCTGTAATATCCCACTGCTGGGTAAAGGCCTCTCATCTTACTGAAGATATCAGTACAGTGAGGAGGATTAGGCATAATCACCACGCTTGCCAAATGCGGGTGGTGATCTCAAACCCCAGCCATGTTTGAAAAGTAGGAAACATGTTTTCTCATAACTACGAGTACGTAAGTGTACAAAATACGCTGCTACTTCTATTTATAAAGTGCCATCTTTTTGTCCATTTTTGTATACATAATCGAATCTGAAGGTCTTTTATTTTTATTACAATCTTTGTTATCCGGCTTCTGTGTTTACAGTCACAAAAAACTGCATTGCTTATGTACATATATTCTTTATTTTGACTCATAACTCTTTGGCGACTTTAATTGTTACTTAACAAAAACAATGGTTTATTGGTAAGGAAAACAACAATTACATCGATACTGCGTTGTCTTGTCTGTAATTTATGACTTAAAATACTTTATTAATAACATTCGAATGAAGACACTTAAAATAAATTAATAGTTCATGAATAACACCTATAATGATGTTAAAATAACTCGTTTTAAAGATCGAACATCTGATAGAAAATTTTGTTTTACTAAAATAGGTTTAAATAACCATAACCAGTATCCTATAAAAACATTTTGTCGCTTTCAAAGAAGACACAATCGATTTAATTAAATGATGTGTGGTGTGGGGAATGATGAGAAAAGTATAGTCCGAGTGTTATAATGTCAACACTGCTTTAAGTAGGGTATTATTACTTTGCAAACCGATGACTAAGGGCAGGTTTCTTTAGCTTACGCTCACACGCGAGTAAACGTTAACACAAAATGTTAATCTTAACTCAAGCGACGTATTAAGAAAATGAAAAATCGTGGCTTTCTACCGGCCTACGAACAACTTTATCATACTGTTGATAAGTTATAAAATAATACTTTGTATTTAATAGCGTACGTAGTCGAGAACCGAAAAACTTTTAAACAACCGTATGTTACGTTAACCAACCGTTTAATAGAATCCACCCTCATTGACTCTATCTTATGTTTGCCTAATCTAAACCTTTTGATCGCCAACTTCTCTGATCACCATTCGTCCTTATGCGTGAATGTACAAGTTGAAATTCTAGATAATCATGGGCTGAATGCCAAACCGAACCGATTGTTTTATCCGCTCCATGTTTTAAGTTGTCACATCGGCTCTCTGGCGCCGCCAAAGTTACGCAAGTATGTGTAAGATATGACCGTCTGCTGACTACAATCACAGCGCAAATCTCTACTCTGACATATGTATAGGAATAGTACGCTCGTTTGCGTATGCCTATCTATCTATCTATACTCATCTATACTTAATATTACTAAGAAGTAAAATTTGTAAGTTTGTTTGTTTGTTTGTATGTTTGAGTTAATCTCGGGAATTATCAGTCCGATTTCAATAATTCTTTGTGTGATGAAGAACCATATTCAACGGGAAGGTAATAGGCTTTTTTTCATCCCGAAATTCCCACGGGAACGGGCACAATGCGGGTAAAACTGTGGGGCTCTGCTAGTGGGTTGTATATACGAGTATCTATTCTTCTTTATACTGGTGTGATGAATTCCAACGAAGGTTTGGAAAATGCCCATAAAGCGATTGAGCGAATCGGTGAGCATAAAGCGACTCGGCTTCCATCTTATTCAAAGTACAATTAAATAAAATAAGATCGAGTAGGTTAGTGGCTATCCCTGTTGTCGGAGCTTTTAGACCACCTAAAGGACTTCGACATGGTCTGACGGTAGCAACAACCAGGACCGACAATGTTACGGCCACCCATCCAAGTAGGGGCAGAGATTCACGTTGCCTACCAATCGTAACGAGTAACATCGCATACTTCTTCTTCATCGAGTGGATGGCCAACCTGACCAATACTAAAAATCGCATACTAAAACTACGCCACAAGCGCTTTCTATTAAACTCGCCGATTCGGTAAACTCAATGTCAACAACGCTTAAACCTACGGTCAAACTGCATGATGCTAGATGACTGCTAGCTCCTAATGCTATTACTCATAAATCACAAATAAAAAAAAAATACCACATTAGTTTTTTATCGTACAAACAAATTGCCAAAACTCATTAGCCGTCCAATCGTCTGACTTAATCACTTAAATTATTTGCGAGTAAATATTGCTGGAAGATTAAATTAAGCATTAAGCAAAGGTTTGATGAAGCAAAAACTGGACAAATACTGTCGTGGAGTGGATCACCCGGAAGCGGATCGTGGGACAGCCTTGACATGATAATATGTTGTAGGATGTTCCTCGCGGTAATTGCGATCTTTACTGTCAATATTAAGGCCATATCGAGACAACACCTGATTATTATAAGCTCTTTGATTTTAATATAAAGTTTATTAAACTTATTAAGTACTAGCGCCCCGCGGTTTTACCCGCGTTGTGCCCGTTCCCGTGGGAATTTCGGGAATATTTTACATAAAAACCTTCCTCTTAAATCACTCTACCTATTACAAAAAAACGCATCAAAATCCGTTGCGTAATTTTAAAGATTTAAGCATACAGACAAACAGACAAACAGACACGAAACAGAGACGACTTTATTTTATACTATGTAGTGAAGAAATTATTTTTCAATTATTTAACATGGAATGTATAAATTAATACTAGCAGTGCCTCGCCGTTTTACCCACGTTGTGCCCGTTCCCGTGGGAATTTCTGGATGAAAAATAGCCTTTAACCTACCCGATGAATGTGGCTATCCATTAAAAATAGAATTATTACAATCGGATTGGTAGTTTCTGAGATAAACGCGTTCGAAAAACAAACTCTTCAAGTGTAAAAATTATAATGCCACAGACGTAGAATACAAATACATACATACACGTATAAAACTTGACACCTCTTTTTGCAACACACATAGGTACATAATATAAACATTCTGTCCTCTATACTATACCTAACTTCGACCTGTAACTCTCCTGCTGTCAGTGAGAAACCAGATGTCTTCACGAAGCTCAAGACTTGAGACTTGCTTTAGACACAAAATAGATACATCTTAAGTTTGCTTGATATGTGAGTGGTAACCTTAAACGTCACATAATCACGATCGATATGGCAATAGGATGTCGTGATGCGGCATGGCGGTAGTAAATTAACTTCCTAAGCTTTATATAGATTTATTAAACGTATTTAGCATTTAAATTAAAAACGTTTTTTCTTGTTAATTTGTAATTACATAGATATTAAATATTTATAATTATTTTCCTAAGCTTCAATTTCCTGTTAAATTCGTAATAAAATTCATCATCTTGAATCACTTTGTCTATTGGTAAAACCAATTTGCAAATACGTTGATTTGTGAGTTTAACGCGAAGAGATAGACAGACAGACGCGGGGACTTTTATTACGATTGGGGATTACGAAGTTTTATTACACATCGTATACAGTACTACCGTACTTACTACTGTTTAAGTTCATTATCAAACGATAATATAATGTTAGTGTTATGAATATATTTTGGTACTACAGCTTTTGCATGCGGCTGCGCTGGTGTTCTTTAGGCAATTTTTTATACCAGGTTCCTACTTTTGTAATCAGCATGACCATCGTGTTATATATCCTGGTTTCAGTAACTGATATTCAAAATATCAAGCAATACCAACAGTAAAGTTATTCGCAACTCGTGAATTTAGTTTTAAACCTACAAACCATCTTCTAAATGTCGCAATCAGCTGAGTCGTCCGTCAGATTTAGTCACGAAAACACGACACGACCAAGTTGCATCGTGCACCCAACTCATACAAACATTTGCCCAGATATTGGCCAAGTCATTCGACGAACTAATATGGGAACTCTATTTAAATCTTAGCCATAACGAATATGACATAGGTACCGTACAATATACGCGCGAAAAGTATTCCATGCAATGGGGTAAAGTATTGTGGACTGATAATTTTTTTTTGTAATAAAATGTGGTTTTGTTATTTTGATTGTAAGTAAGTACATAGTATGTACTGATAGTTTACCTAGGCGTAGGTACCCAATACAAGAGGTATTTTACGAGCTAACGTTAACTCTATCAAAGCTAAGTAAACAAAATGAAGTCGAATGACTCGACATTTCATGTACAATAATTAACTGTTAACATGATTAATGTGAGTATTTTAGTACTCTGTTGAAGACTTTATTAACAAGCCGATGAAATAACGTAGTTATAGTGTTAGAATGATGAATTCATGACATTTAAGTTTAATTGATAAATTATTAAGTATCTAAGTATTAAATACTAAGGTTGTTTCGACTTCGGTTAATTATTTATCTATAAAACTTAAATGCCACGAATTTATCCTAGATAATAACTATCACATTTATTGTAAATCGGTCATGTGATCATGAATCGGTCATTCTACTAGACTAGCATACACTTTTATACGTATAACAAAATGTTGTTTAAATCTGCTTAAAAACTTCTTTTGATAATTTGTAACTTTAAAAAACGTAGGCAAATTCGAATCTAGAACACCCCTTCGCTTTTCAAAGAAGACGTCTAAAAAGTCTTTCTTTAAAAACATTAAACGTAACATGTTGATTTAATTTAAGAACGAACAGTTGTTCGTACGAAATAGTGATTAATTCAATTAAGTATACAAAAAGCGAAAGTTAAAATTGCTTTAAGGTATCCTATTAAGGTTAATTCATATTCAAGAGTCGCCCAGTGTGCCATCAGTAAACACGTCTCGATTCTGAATACATCATAATGTTAAGTGAAATTCATGCCTACGTAATATCTTGTAAACGTTGTCTGGTCCAACGAAACTTGGTAAACAATGTAAGATAGGTAATACGTAGGTAGGCGTACCGGCAAAGTTACGTAATACGCGACCAAATAGTGTCAAATAGAACAAAAACATTATTATCAAGGAAATAGCTGTCATTCCAATAAAAAAATAATCAAATTAGAGTATAATAATATAATCATGAAGTCATCCTAACTAATCACTGCATAGTATAAAATAAAGTCGTCTCTTTTTCGTGTCTGTCTGTTTGTCTGTCTGTATGCTTAAATCTTTAAAATTACGCAACGGATTTTGATGCGGTTTTTTGTAATAGGTAGAGTGATTTAAGAGGAAGGTTTTTATGTAAAATATTCCCGAAATTCCCACGGGAACGGGCACAACGCGGGTAAAACCGCGGGGCGCTGCTAGTAATATTATAAATGCGAAAGTAACCCTGTCTGTCTGTCTGTTACGCTTTCACGCCAAAACTACTGAACCGATTTGAATGAAACTTTTTTTGGTACACAGTTATTCCAGAGCCTGAGATAGGACATAGACTACTTTTTATCGCGAAATTCGACGCGGGTACAACGATGGTCAAACCGCGGGGCGCGGCTAGTAGTATATAAACCGAAATAACGGCAACACTCCGGGATGATAGTGTTTTGTTTAATAATCTTTCAATCGTAAGACGAAGTCTTATATTGTGAAGTTGGCTTTTTTGTCAAAGATACGCTATTCAAAGAGATGTTTTATCTCTTTAATAACGTAATATGAAGTTGCAAAGTCAGACTTAATCTTTTTTACAAGCCGAACATTGCAGTTATCTTATTTTTATAATAGAATTTACGCGAATAAATCAACGTCTAGTCCACATTGCAAGTACTTTATATGTATTCTTTTTAAATTGATATCGCCAACAGGCTCAACATTTCCAAAATAAAATAGTATTTTCAAAGAGCCTTAAAAGTTCTACAAACATAGTACAACAAATTAACACTAAACAAGATAACAATCACGTTATCTCAAAGCATAAATTAAATTAATTACGACAATATTATTCATATAATTCGTCCTAACATTGTTGTTGAGCGAAAAAAATCTCATCGCTTATTATTTCATACAAAAGACATCAACGCGTCCTCCATTGTTCGTAGCCGCTGTGTTTATCTTATTCCCCCGAGCCACCGATGCATGAAACCTCTTTGTATTATATTAACATGACAAATAAGGAAATTACAATAATCATACATCGCTAATTGAACACAACAATCTAGCTGCATCACGCGAAAATCTACCAACAAACCGAGGTTCCTGTTCGGTGTAAATAAAGTCGTGAATATTCAAAAGCTGGTGTCATATTTTATTATTAAAACTTATAATAATAGCCTTGAACCGTTGCGTAACTTGACATTTATCCTGAGAACACATCAATTGTCCGTACATCGGAGGTATCCTTTCGTAACTTTGTACAAGAAATATTAATATCTATAGAGCTGTCTAACCCATTGATAATTCCGATGGTAAGTTTAATGAACTATTTCTTACTCAATAAGTCCTTGGAGTGAGCGACTGTTTATAAAACACCAACGTATTGTATCAATCCGTGAGAGAGCTTTTTTTCTAATAAATTTGGAATCTAATCGGGGTCTCTCCGTGCAATAGTTCGTATTATATTACACATTGTATGTGAGATGTTTTTGTGAACTTTTAAGTGTAATAAGTGCGTTTAATTTACCTCATTCATAGTGATGTAAATTATTTCGTAGTACAGACGTGATAGCCTCATTCATTGTTTGAGTTAATGGGAAAATACAAGTTGTTTATGACGGAATAATAGTAGAATGTTCAAATAACATCCTGTTCATTTCGTAGATAAATATATGTTTCTCAAAATTTTCTGAGATGAATATGTACCTACCTATGTATATGCTGCTATAATATGTTGGTCATTCAATCATTTCGAGTAGGGTAGTGACCAACCCTGGTATCGGAGTTTTTAG
This sequence comes from Cyclophora albipunctata, assembly GCA_963082685.1. Classification (NCBI taxonomy): domain Eukaryota; kingdom Metazoa; phylum Arthropoda; class Insecta; order Lepidoptera; family Geometridae; genus Cyclophora; species Cyclophora albipunctata. The sequence continues at coordinate 7,697,180 of OY720115.1, read as the reverse complement.
ACCGCCCAAAGTCGGTAAAAATTTATGTATGTATAACTAGTAGAAAAATGTACGTTCTTTAGTAACTTCGATGATAGGTTATTTTAAAAACTCATCTGATTTATTATTTTTTTAACCAACAATTAGGATTAGTTTTCAGATGAGACAAATATCGTATTTTATTGAATATACCGATACCGCAACTTAACTTTTTATAAGTTCATATTCCTACCCAATCAGATTAGAGATAACTTTCTTTTGGAGACAAAAACAATATAACGTTACGTTACAAAAGCATACCTAGACATAGAAACACCGCGACGATATAGATCTGTGACCAAAAACATTCACAAAATTGTATAGACATTGTATTACGATAATTAAGAAAATACAAGACCATATTTGAATTGTTGGCTTGTTTAATTGAATAATTAAATTATTTTACTCATATTATCTAACAAAACAATAGGTGCATGACATTTTCCAGATAAAACAGATTGTTTTATTAAAACACTCAAGTAAAATGAGGTTTGTTATATGTTTGACGTGTGTGTGAATTTACTTGTTAAAGTCTCGAAATAGTCACTATATTGTTAAATATTTTCATTTGGCGGCCGAAGAGGGAGTTAAGTCCACGGTACACTATTACTACTCTCTTTCTCTTTCAAGAACTCGGTTTTAGTGAATCAATTTGTGAACTGACCGAGTTAAATTGTAACAGTGAAGGCCCCAAGGCTTAGATTCTTTTATTTTATTCACTACAAAAACTTACAAAAAAAAGTCAACTTGTACACTAATTTCGCTTGACAACAAAGTTATGAAATACCTTTAGCATGTACTTGGACGGCCTTGTCGGTAAAGTATAATAAAATAATTTAGGTGTTTGAACCACCGAGCCAAAGGTCAAGTCTACTAATCAAGGACACACATCAAGTTCAATTCAATAAGTTCTAAATTACCGTATTTTGTACGTAACAATAGCTTTGAAAATTATTCTTAATAGTGACGTTGGAGTAGGTAAACTTTGTTTTGGTGAATAACGTAGATATATACGAAATGAAGTAGCTAATATATATGTCAATTACTAATTAAGGAATAAATGCTTATAATAAAACAATGTTACAAATGTAACATTAATTTCATATGCGTCGTTTTAAATGCCTTGAGCAGAAGGATTTTGTTAAACTTTTACACAAAATAATGAAGTTAGGGCGGGCGGATTAAGACGTAAGGAGCATGAGAAACTGGGCTATTTTAATACAATTTTCCTTCATAATCAAGTATTGACTTTCAAAATATTACATTGAAATGAAGCAAGCTTAAAAGTTTATCTCTCCATGGGTCATGGTTAGGGAGCGAGAGTTTGATTCGAAGTTTCATAAGTTTATTACATTGGTAGGTAGGTATTAATCCTCAAAGCTACTCAATATTGTATTGATAATATTTGTGAATGCGTTTCATATGTGGGTTCTCGAACCATTGCGCAGTCGTATCGACGACATGGGCCCACAATTTCACGTGATAGAGTAACGTTTAAATCAGAAACTGGTTTCAAGATAACCAGCTCGTTTCGACCAGATAACATATATTTTATGTCACATCGTATTTGAAAGTCTATCTTTCAGTTGGACGTTGACCTTCAGGTCCGTTGTGAAACATTATTTAAAATTAATAAAGTATTTATATGTGATTTACATTATTTATTACTGATAACCGGTTACAAACAGCTCTTGTTTTTTGTTTAAATTAATTAGTGTCATTAAAGACCACTTTGGTATTCGAGTCTATGGAATAAGTTTGTCTTTGGCGCGAAATCATAATGTCTATGTCTATGAATATTCAAGAGTATTTTAATGTTTTATAGAGCGGTTTTAATGGTTTGTTCGTGCATTATCGCGGTTGTGGGGTGTTGTAACTGCCCCATAGAAAAGGGCTCTCAGAGTTATCTCGCATCAGCGGCTAATGTTGCAACTTGAACTTACTTGACATACATACAAAGTACAGTCGGTAATCCGCCTGACTCGCAAACATAAGGCCAGTATCACACTACACACTATAACTTTGCTAACACTAAACAATTTTTTTGTCAAGTCAGACGAGTAATCAGCTATGTATGTGAAAAATTTTGCGAAAGGGCACCTGTCAATCTGACAGTTGGACACGAAATTAATTAAGCTCTTAAACTTTTTAATTACTTGTTAAACACTTTTTTGTAACGATTGCTTAACCGTTTATACTTTGTAACTAAAAATAGGATTAACAAACTCCTATGTTTTAATGTCTATCTCTAGAGTTTCTTTACAGAATTGTTAAAAACGTTTAATGGTAACGTTAATTAATCAATACCTAATGATTCCAACCCAAAAAACTAGGCTTATTACTATGCCGTTTTTAATTGTCTGTACCTATCCTTAATTAAGTTCACTTACCTTTATTTGATGATTAAAACTTAACAACGACGGGAAAAATCACAGAGTCACTGTAGTAATAGCGCGCGGCTGGTTTCGTCGAAGTCTTTTATAGTGAGCCGGGCGGGGATGCGCTGCGCATGCGCGTATGGGGGGCACAGCCACCACATCTGCATGTCGCGGCCTGCGCCCGCGCCGTGCCGGACTTGTCCTCACATCTTCAATCATTAGTTTAATCTCTAGTTTTATAGGGTAGTTTCATGAAGTAGTTGCTTGTATTTTTTCTCTATGTGCGTATAGAATTTGATTATTTACATTTTGCCAATCATATTCGTAGTTTAATACGTTGGGTGAGGCTAGACAGCTATAGTTTCTTTTAATCTTATCGTTCTTTTAATATTCATTAGAATCTGTCAAATCGATTGTTAAAAATAAGTTGTATCGTTACAATTTAAGTTGACGCTCGTTGATTAAATAATAACCATTATTACCAACGAAGATTTCAAATGTGAGCATTTATGTATAATAAGTATGAATAACCTCCATAGCAACGTAATTATAACACATAAAAACAAAGAACACTGCATTTATCGATCACATGATACGATCATCTTAAGTAATTTCCGATTGCAAAACATACATAAGTATTTATTAAATTCCACATCAATAGCTAAAAGCGTTAACGGATATGGAGATAAAGAGAACTCGAACGAACTAAGACGACTTACAGATTATACTTAAGCATACAATATATTTATTTGTGTACCTTACCTTAGTTCCTACATCTTCGTATGTTCCTTTTGTCCGTTCTTCTTACAAATACAAATAAATTTATTCGGCTAAAAAACTACAATATTACAAATTAAATACTTAGAGCAATTAAATATACTTATTCTAAACCGAATAGGATCAGCTCAGCATATGCTGCAGCCGGAGCCACAGCGCAAATATCATATCTGTTTTTCTTTGATCAGGATTGTGATTCGTAGGCACAATATTGTTCGTGCAGGCACAATTTGATGCAATGATACCTTGGATCTTTTTATCTGGGGTAACTTTTGTCTTGTTAAGTCAAGACTTAACAAGACAAAAGTTAATAAATTATAAGGAGCCAAGGCTCCTTATAGATCCTAACCGCCTTATTCATATAAATGATATTTAACATAAACAGCGTTTTAAAGTGTTTTGTCTCTTTCATTCTTTGGCAAATGGCGTATATCGGAAAGGGACACACCATTTGATAGTTAAAGGTAAAAAGCGTTTATATAGCCTTTCCACCAAAGTTATGCTATGCTACGTTTTATCCACCAATCAAATCAAACCTAGCATTGAATCGCAACTGACGTTTACTACTAAGGTATTTCAATAGTCTGATATTATGATCTATGCAGAATGTTGCCATGTGCGCACAGGCTATCATTGAATACTTATTAAAAATTGAAGCAATGAGCAATACTTGAACACTGCTCGCATTTTAATCGTAATATTTGTACGCAAGTCAGAAAGTGATTCATTATGTCCAAGAATATTTCGTATTGTTTGATTTTGAATCATCGGTAGTAAATATTATGTAGGTATATTGTTAAGCATGTCAATTGAGCAATTCTACGCCAATTTTATTCAGGTTTTTATTTTCTTCTGTAGATGAGTAGATATACTTAAAAGAGAAGTTTTTAATTAAATTTGTTGCCTATAGGGTTAAATTCTCGTACCATAATGTAAAATTTTCACCATCCATTGTAAAGCACAATTACGCATAAGTGCAATACACTGAATCTATCACATAAATAAGTATTGTAAGTAGTATCCAATTATGTTTAACTGCTGATAAAACACATTACACATTGTATAATTGTAATACTATATTGCTATTCTACGTTTGTATCCACTTATAATGTCACAAGCTATACCTTTACCAACGTGCAACGTAGCGTAGCGTAGGTATTTCTGGTGCGAAGGCATCTTAATAGTTTTAATATAAAGTTCAGCTAAAAGGTTCATTACCATTTAAGTTCTATTTAAATAAAATGGAAGGTTCAACGATGATACAAATATTATGAGGAAGAGATTGTAAGTATTTGGACAAGTTCAGTAATTCAGTTCATGGAAGTTCATTGATGTTTTCTTATCAAACGATGTTTCATATTTTATAATAATTATTATTTTAATTCAATTGTGTATTTAACTGGCCCACTTTATCGTACTTAATTAATAAATTAAAAGTAAAAGTAGAATCAAATTGGGTTGTAACTGTAACCCACCTTGCGGGGTTAACAGGAGGATTGTAACTCGTTCTACAAATAAATAAATCACGATTAAGTGCTTTTTAATTCCTCGGAAAAGTTCGTTACAAATGTACTTAATCGCCAACTAATCTTATTTGTTTTATCAAGTGTACTTTACTACCAGCTGCCACCGTCCTTGGGTACGTCATACCCACGGAAGATCATAGTACTTACTGCGGTCGCATACATTTTACTATTTCGTGATCTCAGATTATAGAATAAATTATGTACACATTAAATTATTATATTAACAGAATAAATTCTGTAATAAATACATTCTGTATACATTAAATTGTCAAGACAAAATTCTGTAATCTATTTTCGTGGTTATATCCACGAAATAGAGAAGTGTAAGTACCACTTGTAAGTACCTAATTTACTCCTCCTGGTTATGTCAATGTCAAATACCATGGGTCAACGTTTCCAAAAGTCAGTTCATGTGTGAAAAACAGATTGAATCTATTCCAGTAAATAAGTATTTTAACTCTTAGAAGCACGTCCATATCATGACATTGATGGCGAGATCATCGCTCGATTAAAGGCGGATCTCCGGTTATGTTGCTAACTGAATAATATAACATCTAGGAAACTATTATAAAGTCCTACACACATTATAAAACGTAAGTTTAATCTTACGTTTGTGCTGATGAGTTTACGTGAGTCTTAACAAGCAAGTACCTAATTATAATAATACTAACTGCGCCTCGCGGTTGTACCCACGTTGTGCCCGTTCCCGTTGAATGTGGCTATCCATTACAAAAATTATTATTCAAAACGGATTTGTGATTTCTGAGTTTTAAACAAATAACATCTATATATATATATATATATATATATAAAACAAAGACGGGTTTGTTACAACACTTATAACTCGAGATCGGCTGGATCAATTTTCATGGTTTTTGTTTCGTTGGATTTGTCTCCGCCCTGAATAGCAGAATACATTTTAAAAACAATGAAAACTTGGAATAAAAAACTCAAAATTCCCACGGGAACGGGGGCGCTGCGGGTGAGACCGCGGGGCACAGCTAGTATTTAAATAAACAAACTATGCAGCTTTATTATATTAGTACTAGCTGCGCCCCGCGGTTTCACCCACGTTGTACCCTTTCCCGCGGGAATTTCGGGATAAAATGTATCCCATGTGTTATTCTGATGTGTAACCTATATTAATGTAAAGTTTCATCCAAATCCATTCTGTAGTTTTTGCGTGAAAGAGCAACAAACATACATCCATCCATACATCCATCCTCACAAACTTTCGCATTTATAATATTAGTAGGATAGATAGAGAAAAATGGAAAGAACTCCATCGACAAGAGCCCAGCTCTTAAGTTTAAAGAGAGAGAGAAGATCACGATAATTCTCAACGAGTTAAAATCACCAGAATTTATATTTGGGAAACAAATAGAACAATTATACATATATCAAACTCTTAAACTAAGAAAAAACACAATCCAATCAAGATCCAAGCATACCTCTAAGTCTTGACCCAAACCAAGGCTAAGTTAACTGGTATAATATGACTAATTTCTAATCGGTCACATGACCACTTTATACGATTTACATGATATTGAATAATTTAATTTGAAGCAAGAAATGCAAATACTTATACGTAACACAAATGAAAAAAGATATTAACTACAAAATAAATATGAATTTATTGGGAGAGGACTTTGCCCAGCAGTGGGACAGAGGCAACGCCACGGGATACACTTCTTATGGAGAATCCCTCCTCGTTTAGTACTAAATATGGTATTAGTTTTCTTAGTCGTTTAAAAAGTCATAAGTATATAAATTAACTAGCCTTAAGTAAGTACTAGGTAGAACAATAGGTAGACCAATAGTAGAATACTAAATAACTCTTCCAGTTCTACCACTGAGCTCTAGGCCTAGTTCATAATGTACACTAAGCTTTACAATACATTCGCTGCCAAAAAGGATGTACTTACCTACATTCGAGGCGAAATATTACGTAATCGGATGGCAAGGAAAATTATTGGAATAGATTATTGATTCATGTTTAATTTCATATGCCAAGTATCATGTGTCCCGGGAAAATATGGAAGGTCTATGTCTATATTAATATTATAAAGAAGTGAAACTTGTAAGTTTGTTTGTTTGTATGTTCGAGCTAATCTCGGGAGTTATCATTCCGATTTGAATAATTCTCATTTAAATAAGCCACATTCAACGGGAAGGTTATAGGCTGTTTTTCATCCCAAAATTCCCTTGGGAACGGGCACAACGCGGGTAAAACCGCGGGGCGAGGCTAGTAAGTAATAAAATAAGTTAATAGTACCTAAGTACGAATAGAAAATTACAAGTTATATTAGTTAGTAAAGATGTGCTGCTTTCATATCTGCGAGTATATATGTTACGGCTAATACCCGAAGTGCGGCTACACCTAGTTTTAGCCGGTTAGAACTAGGTGCATATATATGTCATTTTAATGAAAAGAGAGAGTTTAAACATGAAAAAAAAAAATAACCCTAACCTACCGAATAGTAAGTAATTCGGTAGGTTAGGGTTATTTTTTTTTTCATGTTTAAACTCTCTCTTTTCATTAAAATGACATACGGCTAATACCCGAAGTGCGGCTACACCTAGTTTTAGCCGGTTAGAACTAGGTGTAGCCGCACTTCGGGTATTAGCCGTAACATATACATAACACAAAAATACAACTAATAGAGCCTGTCCAGAAAGCGCGATTTACGCGCGTGTCCACTCGCGCGAAGGCACTCGCGCGTACTCGAGATACTAGAGCTACATACATCCCGTCCACATGCTATCGCGCGTAAATCGCGCTTTCTGGACAGGCTCTTAACCTAAGAACGACATATTTAGGTACCCATAAATTATCGTAAACAAATTATTCGAACGCAACCTATTGTTTTTAGACATTAAAAATACTACCTCGTGAGAAATAGCATTCAACATTGTCGCGAAAATCCTACTTTTATGTAGATACTTAGTTACAATGAGTAAGTCATGCCAAATCAACTGAGGAATAACTAAAAGCCACTGTACAATACACGGGTAGTCACAGACAGTCAACAGTCAACATTCTTGAGACTGGCGTACTAAACTGTAATTAGATAGTCATAGACAGTCAATATTCTTGAGACTGACTTGTTCAAGACGTACTGAACTGTATTTAGATAGTCACAGTCAGACAGTCAATATTCTTAGGACTGACTTGTTCAAAGCCTAAATAAACTCTATTTAGTCATGTTTTATGTCCATTTTTATTAATTTGACGTTTTACATGGTTTTTGAGACCATGGAGACGAAAGAATAAGTAGAAGGAAGTCGAAGTATATACAAAATCCATAGTTTATTGGACAAAACTCTGTGACAGACGGTACAGGCAGTTAGTCGTCTTTCTCTAGTGTCGACTCCTATGTTATATACATATGTTTCATAGACCAGAAGACTGTTTACCGTCTTGAGTATAGTGTGTTCAGGCTCTAAGTGCGTAACTGCACCGAGCGACCTACATTACCGGTATTATACAGAGTACTTACTTAGGTATTATCATAACAATTGTTTGATGCTATGCTAACTATTATGTTATCTATGTCTTTGCTATGCAATGTAACAATGATTTGTATGCTAAACAGCCTTGTTTCACTTTTTAGGATTACTTAGGTAGGAATACTTTCCCAAAGGCTGGCTAAGTGAATAAGTAGATTGTCTTTGTACCAGCAATTGAAAAAAGAAAATGGGCGTACAAATGTGAGTTGAACAGCAGACTGCACTGCAGCCGAAACGAAGGCTATTAGCAGACATTGTTGATGTCTGCAATATCGAGATCCGGCTGCGTTTGCAGTCTGCAGCCCAACTGACTTATTTCCCTATTTCTTCTATTTTTTCAATCTACGTGTGTAGTGTACCTAGATCTAGTAAAAGGAAGTGAACTAGATACCTACTATAATACGTAGAACTCGTTACCTTTTATACAATCCACGAGGTTTAGACATTAAAGTACATCACTAGGTACACCAGTTTGAACTTCCTTGTAAATTAACATAAATCAAGATCCTATTAGTCATCTTCCGTGATTGACACCTACTATGACATAAAATAACTCCCATCAGAATATTATACATAACTAGCAGCGCCCCGCGGTTTTACCCGCGAAATCCGGGATAAAATGTAGCCTATAGCCTTCCTCGATAAATAGACTATCTAACAGTGAAAGAATTATTCAAATCGGTTCAGTAGTTTCTGAGATTAGCGCGTTTAAACAAACAAACAAACAAAACAAACTCTTCAGCTTTATAATATTAGTATAGATATTATACGAGGGTTAAATTTGTATTGTATCCTAGTCGGATCTATATCTACCTAAAATATAATTCAGTACGGAACTAAGTAACTTAATATAGAACTTATTATAATTTTATAATTTAATTAAAAAAAGAATTTATTATAATTCACGCGGTTTTTAAATTCAAACCGTAAAATGGGGTTTATCTTTAAGCTTTAACGCCCATACTTAGAGACGTCGAATGCTTCCTTCGTAGAGTGATGGTATGAATGATTTTGTTTGGCGTGAATGAAAATTACGTCAATAAGTTAAATGTAGATATAATGGACGTCTCTGAGTCTCTGAGTGCGGCTTGTATTATGGAATGAAGTAAACTAATAATACACAAAATGGCGGCATAGCCAACTGTCTGCACATATAATTGACTTCAAATTGGCAATGAACCAAACTCCAACTAAACAGTAACAATCCACTGAGCCAACGGACGAGCTTCGAAATTAAAGCTTTAATCGGTACCATGGCACCAACTTAAGATAATGCATTAAGTAAAGTACCTACATAACTTAAATAGTACCGTTAAAATAACATGCAAATACCGTTAATTCAAGGCTTTTAACAATAGTAGCCACATGAATTGTTACATTTCGGTCTTTAGCGTGCGGAGTCGGTCGGTATGTGGTCATGTGGATTTGCAAGGCTCATTACGAAAGTCGATGGCTATAGGTAGATAGGATAGATTCGATAGGTACTCAAAGCTGGCCATGTAGATAAGATGCATGTACGGACGATGTGTATGTAACTACATACAGACCGTTATAGATACTACGTAATTACGTACCTATAGATGCATACATACCGTGTTGATTGGTATAAGTATCCACTGCACTGGGATATGTATGTAAGAACATACATGGTCTTTACAGATACCTATAATTACATACATACCGTCCATTGCTGTGGTCCATTGGTATATCCACTGGGTATACGTCGCGAATCTAATGGACGGTATTTTCATACAAGCACAAAGCTGGTAGGTTCTTGTATGATCCAACTGACATTTGAGTAAAATGTAAAACTTTAACATGGTTTTCCTCTAGGCTTGTTAGACTATTATTTCTGCCTTTTGATGCTAATTCAAAAAAGGTAAATACGAACGGTACCTACATATGCCAATATAATATAGCCTAAGCTAAGTACTAAGTACACAAAACAATTATAATATAAGAATCCACTTTAATAGCTTTAAAGGTAGGTTAGCGTTCCTATGCGCTTGTTAAATAAATTTAATACGAAATTCCCTCTGCATTGCAAAGCAGTGATCGGACGGAGATACTTGTTGCAAGCTTTGAATACCAAGCATCGAATCGGTAGAAAAAATCGCCCATGACACTTCATATTGTTAGTGCAAATAGTTGCGTGTGCATGCATTTAATGAGATAATGTAGTTACAATAGACGCCGTTTGTTGCCGACTACTTTAGGCGACACATTTAAACATCGAAGATGTCACCATGATACAAATGATTAAATACCGACCGAAAACATTAAAGATATATTATTTAAAAGCGGATTCATTCAATTAATCTAAGTTATATCGTTACGACTCAATATGCTAACCATATGTAGACAAAAAGCTGAGCTTCCAGTGAGTGTTCCAGTATTGTCCACAAAATGGTCGACCATGAACTTTGGTGAAACTACAATAAGATGGATAGGTACATAAAAGGCACCTAGTACCTATCCACTACTAACTACTAAGTTGATGCAGTTAGGTACGCACGGCGACAGCCAATAATAGAAGCTCATTAAAACATTCTTATCTTATAAACGTGATGAAATTGTTGTTTTTTCCGCTAAGTGTCAATCGACACGCTAAGTACCAACATAACATAACTACTTAATATACAGACATCTTACGGTGAATTACAGGACTGAAGACATAACTAGGCAGGGCAGGATAGGTAGGCACTTAGCTCTTGGGCTTCTATTTAAGTATTTAACTAACATATCGTTAAATAAACTTAGTTTTAAACATATCGTTCACATTCATAAATTATTATGTTTGAATTATTTTTCATGTTAGCAATTTCCTCCACAAACTGTGTTAAAAGTCAACACCCTTAAATAATATAATAGATTTTAAATACAAAGTAAGCCTGTGCGTCATGTCATGACCTTAGTAACCTACGCAAACTAACCTCTCGGCAAAAACTTGTGACCAAAATAATCACGAGAAGATTATAGAAAATTGAAGCCGAAACATTGAAGATCTAATTGACAACCCACGACGTGATTGTTCGGGACAACTGAACGGAGTAATGAGTGGCCTTAGCCTCCTTGACTGATACCTATCGTCTTCATATTATTGTTACCTACTCTTTTTGCTAAGGACCACAGAGTAAAGGTAAATATACAGAACTTTATACATAATTCAATTGAGATGCAGTTTTTCACGGTAGAGGGTACGGTATTCGCTAGCCTAGGGAAGGGTAAGCCTCCTATTAGATATACAGTTATCAACTATATTATTTAGCAAGTTAAATATGAAGAAAAGCTATTAAAGCTTAGGTACTAACTTATAGATACTCTATTTTTTTTGGATTGGCACAAAATGTGGAGCAATGTCGTCAATTTTCCAGCCGAAGACGATTGCTCCTGAAGAGGAAAATGGTTTAGAGATAGGGTAAGAAGGAAATAAAATCACTAAACCTTAACCACATTTTGTGCCAATCCAAAAAAAATAGATTATAGTTTCAAGATGCCTTCTTACAAGAAAATGTTTGCCAATAAAAATCCGTTTGTGAGAAATCGACCTATTGCTTACCCTACACTGTGGCAACACTATCACGAAGTAAACAATACGTTTTTGAGTCACAAAGAAATTATTTTTTATAAATGCCAGCGACCTAATGAGTGGCCGTGAATAGTTTTACGACATCTCATATTAAGTGACGATGGTCAAATGGGCTATTATCTTTATAAATGGCGGTATTTTGGCGCCTCTTTAAGTTCAAATGATAATAAGTACCTAGGTGGTCAAAATGACTATACTTTTGTAATGAAAATTGCATAGAAATATTAATGATACAGATGTCAAACAATCAGTGGATGTCTAAGATCGTTTCATTGTATCATTATTAAGGATTATGGACAATCTATGTAAAATTCTTTGTCCTGAATGACTGATGGATCCATGCACAGCGCTGATCGTAGAGGCCTGGAACTGAGAGGGTGTGTTATTTGTATGACGTAGGTATCGGATAAGAAAGGATATTACAAATTCTACCCCGAAAGCGATGAAAAAGAGTGGCAACTTCAAATTATGCATTTATATTTATTCTGTCTCCTGTAAGGAGTCCTAAAACATAAACTAAGACGGTATATACTCCAACCTTACTCCAACCAATACCGGAGCCTCCGTGGTCTAGTGGTTTGAGCGCTCGGCTCACGACCCGGAGGTTCCGGGTTCGATTCCCGGTGGGGACAATGTCTCACAAAAATCTCTTTGTGAGACTGCTCTCAGTTTGGATAGGGCATTGCAGGCTGAATTACCTGATTGCCCGAAAAGTAAGATGATTCCGTGCTTCGGAATAAAATCCATAAGAAATATCTCGAACCAGTCAAATAAACCATCCGCAATGTGCTTTACGAAATAAATAGCATCTATTAATGTGCGGAGTAAGGTCGGTGCTCTAATTGTGAACGGCGTGATGTAAACAACACGAGACCTCAACGAACGCAACTGCTGTCTATGCTATTACAATTCAGGGTCTCGAAAGGATGCGTTTAGCGCATAATGCTTATTATTTATTGACAGACATATGATCTTATCGGTAGATAGAAATCAATGTTTAATTAAGATTTGGTAGTAATTTGTAGTTAGTATGGACCAGTTTTGAAGTCACTCAAGTCTTTAGTAGTTTGCTCTACATCTCGTAAGATATACTAAGTTTCAAATTGTTTATTGTTTCAAAGATCGCCTTTTGCATAAAAATAATTTATAATCTCACTTTGTATCGAGTCTGTTGAAGTATTACGGAAGACATAAAAAGATATCAATAGAAATCCGATAACGATAAACCAAAAACAAAAATCTATGCATTCGGAGAATTCAAATGATTTTTAGGAAGAGATTAATGAGTGATTGTTGACATGTATGAAAAATTACGCCAATTAGTTGATTGTCGAATTGACAAATGACTTCATAATATACATATTTCGATCTTCAACAAACTATAGTTAACTGGAATTCAACAAAATATACATTACAGGAATTACAATATACCTAATACAAAACTTCTACTTTAATTAGTTTATATACAAAATATATTATTCAATATTAGTCAGGGTTAACAGATAATCCGTCAAATACATGAGAAACAGAACTTAAACTTAATAAACATAACTTATGTTAAACTTTTAATTGTGCTTAATATCAAATGATATGGTACTTACTCTAAGGTTTATCTTTCTGCATCAGAGTTTTGTTGACAGGATTCACCTTGCATGTTATTCTGTACGACTCTACCATTTTAACAGATTCTCTGACGAGAATATTCGATCTGATGGTGAAATTATGAGTAAAACAGACGGAAGTATCGCACAGTGCTGTTTGGAAGCCAAGGTACAGTCGATAGTGTGTTTTGTCTGTTCGTTCAGTGAGTTTCAACTCCACTCTGCCTGGTAAACTGATTCCTTTACGAGAACAGTTGATAAAATCAAAGTCTTCACACGTAACATCCCTGTTGTTCGCATCTCTAACGCAAATGTTCCAGTTCTGAGGCGCTCCAGCTGTGAACTTAACTTTAGACTCACTGTCCAAATGAACGTTGAAGTAAATTATAAGATTCCCCAACTTTTTGTTGACAAATAAATCGTTTTTGTACAAAATCAAGTTGTCTGGCTCAACGAACTTCGGTTCTGGTAGTTTCACTTTGAATTCTTGGCACACACTTTTGCTGGTGTTAATAATTTTGATGCTGTGGTTGTTTGTATCGGCCACGTAGAGGTATTTGCCGTCCACACTGATGCCTAGTCCGGAAGGTTCATTCAATTTGACATTGTCTGTGGACTCTATCTTGATAATGTTTAAGGTCGATACTTTTTGCGTGCTGACGTCGATTTTCCTAATCTTATGGTTGTAAGTGTCGGCTACGTATAGTATCTTGCTGTTCTCTGAGTAAGCGACTCCTAAAGGATGCTGGAATTTGGCCGCGACTCCGATATCGTCAACGTCGCCAAAAGCGAAGAGATTCTGCGAAATGTAAAGACCTTATTAGGTATTGTTCTAATTGATTAGTGTGGAAACGATGTAGAATTCATATTTAGGTAGTTTTATTATTAATTTTAACTTGGAATTTGTTAATCGATACAATATACGTATATGTGTATGTCTAATATGATAAAATTCTAATTTCTTTAGTAGTTCCAGAAATAAGCATCTTAAAATATTAGACATAGAGTCGGATTTGGAAAAACATTAAAAGTACAATAAGGTTTTAATACCGATATTTCTATTATCCACAAAAACGATTGCTGTATTCACCGAATTTAGCCAAAAACCTCATCGTATAACACAAGTATCACCGTCTGAAAGAGTTAATTTGATACACATACCAAAGGGTTCTTATCACCGCCGCACAACGTAGTGACCTGTCCTGTAGCCAGCGCCAATCTTCTGATGGAAGAACTTTCGGAGTCAGCTATGAATACTTCGGGATTTGTACCTTGCAGAAAATAATATTAAAAGATTAATCTTCGTCCTTTGATCTATTCGTCTATCATTATTGCTAACTAGCGGTGCTTCGCGGTTTTACCCGCGTTGTGTCCGTTTCTATGGGAATTTCGGGATGAAAATTAGCTTTTAACCTCCCGTTGAATGAGGCTATCCTTTTTTTTTCGTAACCTCGCTGTCCCACTGCTGGGCAAAGGTCTCCCCCAATTCTTTCCATTTATCTCTTTCCATAGCCAACTCCTTCCAATCCTTTTTAAAATCCATTACAAATCATTAATCAAATCGGGTTGGGAGTCTCTGAGATAAGCGTTCAAACTAACAAAAATTCAAACTCTTCCGCTTAATTGCGCGGGGACAGCGGGTAAAACAGGTAAATCCACGGGGCGCTGCTAGTATACATTATAGGCTGAATACGCGGGTAATAGCTAGTTATAATATCGCTAAAACCTATACATATATATAAAATTCAAAGTCCTGACTGACTGACTGATAATCAACGCACAGCCTCAACCGCTACACCTAGAAACATGAAATTTGGCAGGAAGGTTCTTCAAGTAGCCTAAGTGCACATTAAGAAAGGATTTTGGAAAAATCCTACGGGAACGGGCTCACCGCGGGGCGCTGCTAGTTTTTGCTACGGTAATAGTTGTGGTTACCTCCGCGCAGCGCGAGGCCGGAGGGCTGCGCGAAGGCGGCGCTGGCGGGGTACGAGCTGTTGCGCGCCGCCTCCGCGCCCGACCCCGCGATGCACACGCACGTGCCTGGACAATGTAAACACTTCATTTATTAATATTATTTTCCTGATTCCTAAGTTATCTTTCCACATAAATATAATAGTTTTCTAGAATGTACCGACATCTCTAGGCTTTCCTACTTTTTTCAATGAAAGCAGACGCCGCACCATATTGCAATGCAAAAGTCGTATTTAGTGGAATTTCAAAAATTGTATTCACTTGAATAAGTATTCAATTATAACCAGAGACCGCAAAAATTTGCGACATTGTTCGCAATAGTGTGGACATGACTTCAAAATCAATCAAAATATTATTCATTAATTAATTTCTTTCTTGACATATAATTTGATTCCTAGTCAATAAATACAAAAGTTTGTTAAAGTATAGGTTTATAAAAAAAAATGGTCAGTATTTTTTCCAAATTTTCTGCTGTCAGTCTATTATTTATTTATTTATTGTATATAAATATTTACGAAAACGATACTTATTTTAAACACGAACGTAAAAGAAAGAAAAAACGACTGTCTGCCGAAAATGTAGAAAAAAATACTGACCGTTTGCCTTAATAAATATACTTTAACAAAATGTTGTACTTACTGACTAGCAATGAAATATATGTCATGTAAGTTATTCATTAATTGAATAACATTTTAATTAATTTTGAAGTCATGTCCACACTATTGCGAACAATGTCGCAAATTTGTGCGGTCTCTGATTATAACACAAATAATTATGAACATGAAGAATCATGTCCTTGAACCTTAGCCAGCAATAAACAGATAATTAATGACAAAAACATGTGTTGCCTACTAACCCTCGGTGTAGGTCTTGTACTTCCACCAGATGGTGGTGTCGAGGAATATGGCCCAGAGCTGGTGCGAGCCGGCGCACGCCACCAGCAGCACGCGCCGCTTCTCGTCCTTACTCTCTTTGGGTTTCTCTACTAAAACAAGTTATAGTAAGTGTGTTCAGTTTTCGTTTGAATACGGCAGAATCGATCTTGATGATGAATGAATAAATAGTTAAATAGTCAGATGTAAAATCGACTTCTTAATTGAAAAAAAAATTATGCAATTCACTGCGCGGCCCAAAAATAACAAATTATGTTAAAACATTTTTGATTTAATCACCTTTAGGCTTCTCATTCTTATCATTGTTCTCTTTGTTATCTTGGGACGGCGGGGGCGGCGGCGGCGGCAGCAGCGGCCGCACCGACATGTCCATGTCGGGCGTCGTGTACAGGATGATGTCCCACGGGGACGACAGCGCCTGCAGCCCGAGGCACTTGCCGCCTGCAACCAAATAATATTAAAGAAACATCCTGTATAGTAGCACACCAAAGCCTGAATATAAGGTTCTCTACACAATCTCTGAACACACGCGAATACAGACGTTAACCATAGTGTTATTAGAGGGCTATTCGCGTGTATTCGTCTGTGTTCGCCTATGTTCGACAGCGTGTTCGTCGTAACTTGTCGGTTTTCGTGCACAAATCAAAGAGATTTGCGCGAAGGTTCGTGCGCTTGACCACAATAACACCGATCATTCATTCAAGTGATAATTTTTTTAAATCTTCGTTTGTCAGGTAAAAATTTGTGTGTATTGACCTAAGTCCCCGTGCGCCGCCTGCTTGCCCGTGCCGGCGAGCACGTCGACGAATCCGTCGTCGAGGTGCACGGCGCGCACCGCGTGGTTGTTGGTGTCGCACACTGCCAGCAGCGAGCCCGATAGCCAGCACAGCCCTTGCGGCGAGTCGAACTGCGCCTCTGATAGCTCTGCGGAACATTTCATTACACAATTAGTAATGTACTTATACCCAAGTCTAGGAATACCCCTTCCATAAATTCCTAAGAAGTTGAAAATTGGCATGAAAGTAAGGGGGACACTATGATACTGAAACTGTAAAATGTCCCCATTGATCCCATGTGTGCTAGCTAAAAAGTAATTCAAATACAAATATCCCCAAAATTGGGGTTCTTGGTAAATTCATTCATTATGATGTTTAGGATAACCAAAATACACTACACAATTTACACACCCACGCACGCACGCACTGTGTATATGTTAATTTTGGGCAGTAAATTTATTTTATTCCTATTCTTTATTCTTAAATATCTCGATTCCTCTGCCTATGATTGTTTTACATTGAATGTACAAAATGTATAATTTAAATTGCTACAAATAATATCCATAAACATTTTTCTAAGTTTCGTAAGGAAAGTAAATCGGGTCTGGAAAATGAGTCAACTAAGAACATCATGAAAGCAGAAAACAGTTACTTTATAGTTACTCACTGCCATCTTTAAACCCTGGTGAAGGTCCCCCTACGACCTTCAATGTGAGTCCAGAGCAGTTGGTGAGAAGGACTCGGTGGTGTCCGGTGTCCGAGATGGCGAGAAACACTTCATCAGGCCGACCCCGGTAGAAAGGGTTGGTTGCTACCTGTAAAATTTGGTGTGTTTGATCTCAAGTGTGTGTGTGAGTTTACTGGTTTCATTGGACAATTCACTATTTCCATGTATACCCTATTTTTTTGGATTGTCACAAAATGTGGACCAATGTCGTCAATTTTCCAGCTGAAGACGATTGCTCCTGAAGAGAAAAATGGTTTAGTGATTTCATTCTTACCCTATCTCTATATCTCCTATGCCGGAACGCGGATCCAAGCCAGACACAATTGATTTTCTATTGTGTTTCTAATCCCGGCAAACAAAAGGTTAAACCTTTTGGTCCACATTTTGTGACTAGCAAAAAAAATAGAGTATATATTCGCCTCGTGCTTTTCTAAGCATTCAAGCGGATTCATATCCACCATTGAGCAATGCACAAATTGAGTTGTATAGAGCAATATGTGCATAATAATAAATTAATGCAGGTTTTAATCAAAGACAACATGTTACATAAAACTTTGTTAACTTACAGATCCAGATAATAGGGTTTACTATTATCTAAACACTAGCAGCACCCCGCGGTTTTACCCGCGTTGCGCCTGTTGCTGTGGGAATTTCGAGATGAAAAATAGCCTATAACCTTCCCGTTGAATCTATTACAAAAAGAATTATTCAAATTGGACTGATAATTCCTGAGATTATAAAACATACAAAAAACCACTTACAAATTTTACCTCTTTATAATATTAGAATAGAAGTATAGATAAGTAGTATTAACTAACAAACCTTACTAGGATACCGCAATGCATCATCTTCTTTCGACTTCAAGTACTTGGACACAAATATTGGCAGGGGGCCCGTGTTCAACTTCGGTCCAAAGTGTTTGATGGAGACTCTGATACATTGAATCAGTTCTTCTCTATTCCCTTCTCCAGTAAACACAAAAAGAGGTTTGTTGCCCGGACCTGTAATGATTTAATTATTTGTTAGATTAGTAAGAAATAATAAGATAAAGGTATTATCATCTACTAGCAGCGCCCCGCGGTTTTACCCGCGTTGTGCCCGTTCCCGTAGGAAATCCGGGATAAAATGTAGCCTATAGCCTTCCTCGATAAATAGACTATCTAACAGTGATAGAATTATTCAAATCGGTTCAGTAGTTTCTGAAATTAGCGCGTTTAAACAAACAAACAAAACAAACTCTTCAGCTTTATAATATTAGTATAGATATTAAACCTTTGATGCAAAATTGATGGGTCTATGTCTATTATTTGTCTATGTCTAGCTCCTAAGCAAATGGACTCATTTTAATATTAATTTTTGTTTCGAAGTTGCTTAAATTGGAAGTGATCTCTGCTTTAACCAAATAATCTAATAAGTAAGTATTTACACATTTCATATTAAAATCTTTCTTAGGAGGCCCCTAGACCTACAATAACATTGTACAATATATTTAATTGTGCAATAAGATTGAATTGCGTTTGGATCCAAACGGTCAATTATATTGCACAATAAGAAAATTGTGCAATGTTTTCTTGTTCAGTCGGAGAATAGTTTGATCCCGAGCAACATGTCAAATATTGCGCAATACTGACCATACACGAAGCAATATTGTTCAATATTAAATATTGTACAATAAAAATTAAACTCGCTCAAACTTTCGTTCAATCATTGCGCAGTCTTCAATATTAGCCCTAGACGATCAATTATATTGCACAATATTCAATATTGCGCAATATAATTGATCGTTTAGGGGCCGCCTTAGTAAAAAACCTGTTTTGGATGAAAATTACAATAACTTAAGCCTGGTTTCCACACCTAAGACAAGCAGTGTAGGCCAACATCTGATCCCGAGAGTCTCCCACATCACGCTGTCAACATCATTGACCACTGGGTGATGGATGTTGTATCTTTCCACTGCAGCAATTACATTGGATGACTCCTTTTCATTCATGAATTTGGCACAATGTACACCGATCTGAAATTGTAATTTATTTACACGTTAAATGTGCTATTTTGCTTTAGATTTTTTAAATTATATTTGTGCATTCTTTATCAAGAAAGTAGTAACTGTTTGTTGTTCTGTGTATTAAAATAATCTCATATGGCCTATCTGTGGGTCACACCAGGCTTAGAATGATGCTGATGATTAAAGTAAATAAAAAGTATAATTTCATTATAATTAGTAGGTATAAGAAAATTTTCATGTTCAATACTCCATTCTTACCACAGCAACTCCATTAGTAACTTTAAACAGTTTCTCTATGTAAGCGAGATCGGGGAGGACATGGTAACAGTTGATACAGCAGTAAGTCCAGAAATCAAGAATTACTATTTTATCCGTACAGTGCTGTGATAGAGACAACGGTTCCGAGACGTTTATCCAGTCTAGATCTGCAACAACGTAGGTACCATAAATATATTAAATTCTATAGTGAATAATTAATAATGTATGACCATATAATATGTACATTCAATATTTTGAACAACTTACTTTTCTTAAAGTCGTCTATAGGTGAGACTGCAGCCCATACTTTCTTAATATGTGTTGTTAGAATGGAATCATGTTCAGTTTCTACAGCATTTTTCAAAGATTTAGTTAAATCTAAGCAGGCCTGAGCAACGTAATCTAAAGCACTTTCCATTGTAATTATAGTTCTTGTTCTCTGTTTTGTATTACTTTTAACTTTATCTTCTCTTCAGTGAATACTATATTTACAAAATAAAAATGTTTTTCAACATAGTCGTCGTCGTCCTTTGGTCGTATTCTTAATTATTTTATTTATTATGATTTTTCCATGAACAAAATCACAAATTCGCAAATAAATAAAAATCGGATTTACAAATTTAAAACTTGACAAACTGACAGTCTTCTCAATACTCAATGTCAAAATATACACTTGTCAGTGCCACTCAGTGACGCATTTTGCATTTGAAGTTTTGTTTGTTCAATTCGAATGTTGACTTATTCAACATATTTATATTGACAGCTGATCTGTGTTTTCGTTTCATCGTTTTGCAATTTGTTTTTGTAATTTTCCAAAAGATAAACCTTTACATAAAATCAATAGAAAACTATGTACGAATATGGATGCCGTGTTTGATATATGTTATCTATCGGCCGACAGCAATAACGCTGAGCCTGATGATATTCCGAAGACAAAGGATAATGTATGGGTACTGGGTAAAAGATACAGCGCTATTCAGGGTATGGGTTATTTCCTCTGTAATTTAAATAATTTAAATTTATTTTGCGTGTTATTTATAAAAGTCGTGGATTTCAGATTTAGACCGTATAAGGCGGGATATAACTTCGATTATTTGGTGTACTTATCGTAAGGGATTTGTGCCTATTGGGGATGAGGGTCTAACGTCGGACAAGGGTTGGGGCTGCATGCTGCGCTGCGGGCAGATGGTGCTCGGCGCGGCGCTCGTCAGGGTCCACCTGTCCTCCGACTGGGTGTGGACACCGGACACAAGGTGAGCAATTACAACTATTACAAAACTCTTTTGTTCCCAACTAGGTATAAATAACTTACATGCATTGCGCATTAAAGCGTCATATACTGACATTCCTTAGCACTAATAAGGAGATTGTATTCATAAAATTAAGATCCTTTATACCAAAAGGAACTTGCTTAATCATGCACATGTTATTGTATTCAATTAATTAGAGACCCTACATACCTGAAAATAGTCCAAAGATTTGAAGAGAGGAAGCAGGCTCCATACTCCATCCATCAAGTGGCATTGATGGGCGCTTCCGAGGGCAAGAGTGTAGGACAGTGGTTTGGACCCAACACTATAGCACAAGTTTTGAGGCAAGCACTCAGTTATACCTATTGTTACTAATTGGTTTTTAAACCATACATTTACATACAAAATGTTGCTGTTAGTACTAATATGTATTATAAAGATAGAAAATGAAGCAGAGTTTAATGAATGTATACTAATAATATTATGTTAATATTATATCAAGTTTTTGTTTGTTTGATTGTATTTTCGATCTAATCTCAGGAATTACCAGTCCGATTTGAATGATTATTTTAATTTAGATAGCCACATTCAACGGGTAGGTTATAGGCTATTTTCAATCCCGAAATTCCCACAGCAACAGGCGCAATGCGGGTAAAACCGTGGGGCGCTGCTAGTTCTCTACATTAGTTAATGGCTAGTAGGGATAAATTAATTTGGAGCAGTAAAGTCAAATAAGCTTTATCAGACTCTTATCTGTATAACAATGTGTAAATACTAATTGACTAATTCCCTCTAAATTTCAGAAAGCTCACAGTTTATGATAAATGGAGTTCACTGGTCATCCATGTGGCACTAGATAACACAGTCGTCAAAGAAGATATCTGTGAGTGATAACTGTGATTGGTTATGATAAAATAGTATACACATTGTGTGAGATTGCATAATTGCATAATTTAGATTATGTTGACTATGAATTTACTCATTGCTGGGTGTTTCGGTATTTATAAAAAAATAATAAGGATCGACTTTGAATTGTAAAAGAAAAAAAACTATGAAACTACTAAAGTAAACTAGTAAATCTACAAAAATAAACATAAAATTATATCAGTTTTAATAACTTTCTAAAATGATTCACTAAAAGTCTAGTCACTTTGCTTATTTTTTTTATCTTTCACAGTGAAACAATGCATCATAGACAATGATAGAGGAGATACGACTCAGCCAGAGAGTACAGTACAGGATTGGATGCCATTGCTGTTGATAGTCCCACTTAGATTAGGGTTGAGTGAGATCAATCCTGTGTATGTTAACGGACTCAAAGTAAGTGTTAACTAAAGCACCCAAATTCTCATTGCATTTAAAAGTACAAGTACAAGTCTAAGTATCTGCAGAGTTATCTCAAGCCCAAACCATGATTATTAAGGGCCTTATTTATTAACGCATAATAACTGCATTTTAGCTTTCATATAGTTCGTCCCTTTTCAATGCATGCTATTAACCAAAGAGCAAGAGATAGAATACTTTACAACAGTGAGTTTTAAAGCATTTATGAATAAGGCAGCAAATTTTTATGTAGACCAACTACATGCTCGACTTTGTCTTAAACTATGTTCAGAAGAAGGAAGACGCTCTATGAGGACTATTCACGTTCACTCGTACTCAATAAAATTATATTCCCATCTCACTCTCACTGGTTGTGTACGCATTGATGAAAGCTACTAATAAATTGTACGAAATTAATGTTTTAATTCTCAACAAATTATTGTTAAGGTTCAATTATTTTTGCAGACATGTTTCCAATCGCCACAGTCAATAGGCGTGATTGGCGGGAAGCCGAATCAAGCGCTGTATTTGATTGGCTGCGTGGAGGACGAGGTTATATACCTGGACCCTCACACGACGCAACGGTCCGGATTGGTCGAGGTAAAGTATACGATTTTTATCTATAGTTTCTACCTATGTAAAAGGATCGGATGTTGACTAATTCAATCCTCTATTCCTCTACGTCATCGATCAACGAATCTAACAAGCTATTATTTTACTTTTCATAAAGAAAATTTACACCCATAAAAAAGAATTGTCACTTTTTTTTTCTAGAGCAAAACAACAGATGAACAAAAGGAGATGGATTGCACTTACCACTGTAAATACGCGTCTAGAATACCTATACTTGCGATGGACCCGTCTGTAGCTGTGGTAAGAGAATGATATAACTAACTATAATACCCTATACATATTTTCAATTGACAAATGATATAAAAAAACTTTGAAGTCAAATGACTTGTTAAA
Organism: Cyclophora albipunctata; assembly: GCA_963082685.1. Lineage (NCBI taxonomy): Eukaryota > Metazoa > Arthropoda > Insecta > Lepidoptera > Geometridae > Cyclophora > Cyclophora albipunctata. The sequence goes on along the minus strand of OY720115.1, from coordinate 7,673,612 downwards.
ATATTAGCTGCTAAAAAAGGTCCTGTCACCATTGAAAATCAAATTAAAAACAAGAATTTTAAAAACTGAGGTTTTATGTGTAATTTCTTTGACTGAGACTCAAGTATTATTGCTGTTGGAATAATAGTCATACATCTTTTTTATACACAGTTCTATTTTAAAAAAAGAGTATCATATCATTGAGAGTAGCTTAGCTTAATTTAGAGTTATTAGCTGTGGTTATAAGCACCTAATTAATTCATGGTTACTATTATATTTTTATTTATATTTTGTCCAGTGTTTCCTGTGTCGAACAAAGTCAGATTTCAACGAGTTATGCACCACGATAGAAACAAATCTGATGAAGGAAAGTCAACCGTTGTTCGAAATATGTGAAAAACGGCCAGCGCATTGGGGTCCGTGCACAACTGATATTGACCTGCAAAACACAAGCTTATTCACAGGTAACAAGGATCAAATTCGATTATAATCACAGTCCATTAACCAATAAGGTGAAATGGCCTTCGACCAACAATACACAATTGGGCTTTTGAAAAAAAAAAATGATTTTTTTTAATGTATTTTAAAACTTTATTATTAATAATATTGATATTTAATGCAAAAAACTTAAAAAAAATGTTTTTCAATTAATTATAAACAATTAAAAATTGATGAAATTTAAATAAAAATCACGTGACTATAAACGCGCCATGATTGGTCACCATAGTTGTGACGTCATAATGTTATAGCTATTTAATAACAGTCCAGCGTTTACGGCTGAAACGGCGGAGTGAAAACTAACATTATGACGTCACACGCGCTCGGGTTTGTTCGGGAGCTGTCGGCGTGTCTTCGGTACTGGATTCAAAAATTAATTTTTATTTTGAAATAACTTTTGAATTATTGCGAAAAAAATAAAATAAAAATAGTTTTGTTATAAAACTAATACCTATATAATCTTTCCATTTATCACAAAAAAATTTTTTTTTTCAAAAGCCCAATTTTTGATCGAAGGAAATGTCAGATAAAATTGTAGTAAACGTAGTTTCAATACGAAACGAATCGTTGATGTTAAGCAACGTTCAACACGGAATGGATTATGGATAGATCGACGCTCTAATGTAGTTTGCATTTTAATAAAATACAAGTAACTTCTTAATTCATTTAAGTTGTTATGATTGAACCTATATCCTTGATAACTGTGCTGTGTTCTGAAGTGTTTTCAGTGAGCGTTTTTCCTTTGCCCTGCAGGAACATTTATTATTTTTGTTTGTTCCAGAATTTGAACAAGTCGACAGACAGTTCGATGATTCCGATGAAGAATTTGAAATTCTATAAATAAATATATTACGTAGACATAATTACCCTGAATTGAAATGTAAACATAATATAAATATTTAGAATAAAGAAGTATGAGTACTCATGTACTAGTTTACTGAATAAACATTATATTTTTATAAAAAAATCTCGCATTTGCTTTGGCATAATATCAAGTCGATACGTTCGATGTCTTGTATTAGACGTTATATTATTTTTAGTTCGTATTGCCTACATCACGTTGCCTTCATTATAGGTTTATGTGGTTTTCACATGTTGATGTAATGACTCGGTGTCGAGAAGAAAACCAACGCGATTTTTATGATAACAAGATTTTTATCCACATGATTATACATACTTGGCTTATCTGGGTGTAACAGAAGACCGCATAATCTTCCGACATAAACTAAGAAAAATATTTTAATACTAACAAATGAACAATATTCCAATTTTATAATAGTAAACGCAAATTATAGTACTACTAAGCTCAGTACACACGCGCGGTTTTTGACACTGATCTAGTATCATGTGTTAGTAAGGCCTTTGTCCTGTAAATTGCAATGACTTATGGAATCAATATAAACTATGTACCGGATGGGTTCTAGGTTTCGTACTGTTGATATTTCGTGCCTTGCTTTGTATGTACTCACTATTCCTACTCGTGTTAAAGGTGCATTTTCATAGAAGCAGAGCAGAGCGGTGCGGAGTTCGATTCACGAATCCCAGCGCATTGTGATTGTCAAACGACGCATTGACATTATTAAGTCTTTTTTATTTAATTTTAATTGGTTAGCTAAGCTTCGCATAGCTCCGTTTCAATGGAATCGCACCATAAAGGACCTTTTTTTCTCTTTTTTTCTTCCACATTCCTTTTTTTCTAATTTGCAATTTTCTAGTCATGTTAAATTGCGACAAGTTTCCATTGGCAGCCTATGTCCGCTAAATTAAACATTGTGTTCAAGTATACCTAAATTCTGTATCTATTTGAATACTTTGATTACCGTCAAATGGGGATACTTGAGACTACGGTATTACTTAGGACATTTGGTAGGATAATTTTTGACTAACCATAAGGCAACATTAAAATATTTCTGGAGCAGAGAAGTTGCTGTCAAAACATCAAGGAGGATTTAAAATTTGTACAGTTATGTAAAATGTTAACATTTCTTACTAATTTGCTTTTAAAATCCCTATTTTGTTAAACAACTATTTTTGCCAGAAAATATATCGTGTTAAACTTTACCTGTGTACTGAAAATGGAATTTACTAAACAAACATATCCTATATTCCCAAATAGGTATTTTCAATACCTTTTAATGACAAGTGACAGATTAGCAGTGCCGTCAACCCTTTTTTTTTTTGTAAGGCAACGTTCGGATACAGGCATTTTGGGGTAAATTGAGACGCCCGTGTGGATGTGGATTATCATGTGGATGATATCCAAATTGTAAAACAGAAGGATATTATCACTTCCATTCAGCCTCTAAAGGTTACAAGAAGCAGATATTTATTTGATAAAAATGTTTCCAAATATAATTGCTCCTAAATATTCCTAACTCTCTCGTTCTCGTTTTTGTTCTCGTTTTTGTGATGTAGAAATAAGTATAATTCATTGTTACCTGCTTTTGACTGATCTTTATAGTATTAAGGATATTTTTTAATGTTGTTTGTCAGGTTTTTTTAATAGTATAATGGTATAACACTTATTTAGAAGAATTACTTATTTTTTAAGATAGTCTGTAGATGTTTCTACCGAATTGCGTCCGATAAAAATTTGATTTTTTACTTTTAAATAAAGATAATTGTTCGTAAAAGTTTTTTAAAACAAATTTTGTGTCCTAAGTAACCTACCAACGATTCTATCTTGATTTACAGCCAAAAAATGTGTGGTGTCCTAGGTTACCCCGTTTTGGTAGGTAACTTAGGACAGTCACTTTTTTTAAAAAAAAACCCTAATGTCCAGTAAAATCTTTGTAAAATATTTAGAAACTTAAAATATAAGCACAGACTAACTCTGTGATACATTTAAATTGATTTTCTAAATAAAATTGGCTTCTTGGCAAAGGTTTAAACTTCAAAACCGTCCTAAGTATCCCCATTTGACGGTAATATAGGTATGTATTTTTGTGTGTATTTACGTAAAGTTTACTGTACAAAAACGTCACAATTTCGGAATAAAAATATGTAAGTTAGTAGTTTAATTACCGTTATGTATGTTTTTAATAAAATGCCGACAAGGAAATATACACATATTTTTATAAATGAATCCCTACCCTACTTCCTGTGAATATTCCTATCCGACTTTCCTTTAATACTAATCTATTACTTATTCACTGTCTTGTTTCCTAGTTCACACAAGTAGGTTTTTGAATTACTTGAAAACAACAAGAATTTGAGTAATAAAAAATCTTGTAACTACACTAGCTATAAAATAAAACCAAAATTACATGAATCCACAGAACCATTTATTTACGAACAAGTAGGTATATACATAGTATAAAATATAATTAGTTAATAATTAGTAAAATTATGTAAACTGGACAACTTTTAAAATCGCTTACGAATTTAAGATTTTTATTAAATTTAAATACCTTGTTAGATAAATATAACCACAATTATACAACAGGATTGACGATTATAGAAATAAAAGGTATTATATCCACATCTGTGACTAATATAAAAAGATTAGATTATCGAATTCCATCCGATTCCCTTCCACAAACAATTCAGTTTTGAATAGGTTAGCTTAGATAGACATTGTTTTACCAAATATTCCTTCTTGGACACCTGAAGCGACACTATGGTAATTCCCTATATAGTATTACATACATTCATACTTATTTAATCATCTGTGACTTTGGCACCTATCTCTCCTTAAATTATCCGTAACATTCCTTTAAAACCGAGCCATAACTTAACAATAAAACGCTTCATGATTCCTTTTAGTGTTTTTCCTCTTTGGCCCCTTGTTATATTTACAAAAAGTATTTACAATCAGTGGATTGTCTCATATGATGGGGCATTATTTTAGGCCTTGCCATTTCTAAAAATATATTTATTTTATGACAACCACAAGTTATTAAACTTTGCTGACAGCTGCAATGTGGTTTAAAATCCCAGAATAAACAAGAATCATTTTATATAGTTTTGACATATTCTTAGGTTATTCTAATTATGTTTGCCTGTTAAAATATTATGTACTTATTAAAAATAAATGGTACTGTAAACAAAAACTATTATAAACAACTAAACATTGACTAGCACCATAGGCAAATAATTAGGTAGGTACTTTTCTATGTAATATATAGAACAAAAATAATTTCCGTCCGACCACAACTAAAGCAAACTTAACACAAAACACAAAATCTCTAGAGCTTTGGCGATAGTTGTGAATGAACGGAAATATCCACTAGTAAAAAAGCTAAACAATTAAAATGCATTAAGAGTTTCAATTACGTCACAATATATGAACCAACACACCGAATTCTCAAAGTTTTATACAAATATTTGAATTACAAAATTACTTTTTATTAATATGAAGGATATTAGTTTAATTCTATAGACATTTAATGCTATATCAATATCACACGAAGGACAATAATATTGGATGAGTTAATGACATCACACCTAATATAAAACACGTAATGTGCATGCATATGGTATTAATAACTCATACATGTATATAACCAAGTATTCACAAACAATATTTTAAGGAAATGCAATTTTATCGACCAGAAATAAATTAACATACTGTCGTACTTTGAATGACTTTAAATATTCTTAAAACTTCACAAAATCCAATGTTATTATGTATGTCATATTCCTTCCAAACTTCCAAGATTAGACAAATATTCTTAACCAAATAATGTTTGTGAATAAATAGCTTAAAACCTTTTTTCTCTCTACTAGCCAAACTTTCAGACGCTGCCAAACCAACGTTAATTTACACCGTTTTACAAACAATATCACAACCATACATTAATCAAAAAATGTAGATTTCAAAAATATTTTATAGTTGCTATACATATTGACATAAAAAATATTATTTTTCGAAAATGCCGCTTAGATTTCGCAAATGAGAACTATTTACAATTATAAATTCATGTAACATTAAAGATTGTTAGTTAAAACTAGGTACTAGTGATAGTTTACAATTCCGACCTCCAACTGCTCCCAAATATTGAGACGATGCAAAAATATTATGATTATCTGTTATGTACTTACATGAGTTTGTACTACTTACTTTACATGGTAACATTATATGTATGAAACATCCATTACATTTTTATTGCACACGATTATGTACTACAGATAATTAATTATGTTAAATAACAATGAGAGGGTAGTTATCTAAGAAAATCAATACTTTGGTTCTATGTAAATAAGGTTACCAAGTTCCTTCTAAATAACGAAACTAGATACCAACCTTTTATCCAAAATTACCTTTTTTATTGAGAACTGGCAGCTGAGATTCTGTTATTTAGAAAGTTGATGACTAAAACCGTGATGTTGTCTACCGAGCCTCTGTAATAGGCTTGGAGGGTCAAACTTTTAGCTCCAAAGTCAGGTTCATCAAGTCTTTCTTTTATAAATTTAACAGCTTCTTCATTAGTAAAGGTGTCCCACAGGCCATCGGATGCCAGTACCAGGAACATGGGCTTGTGATCGTCAAGGTTGAATGTCAAGATATCAGGGTCTGCGATGACAAACTTCTTGTCTTTAAGGGGATAGTCGCCCATGGCTCGGGATGTAGCCAAAATGCCAGCAACTCTCCATACTCCATTGAATGCAATGTAACCGCCAGCTGCTTCAATTCTTTTCTGTTCTCGGACCTGAAATTCAATATAATAGTAATGTATTTAGCGATGAAGTGCTTTTTATGGATTGTTTACTCATATTAGGGCAGCATGGTATGGTAATTAGTTGATTACACTTTATTCTCTGTAAGTATGTACTAGTAGCAGCGCCCCGCGGTTTTACCCGCGTTGTGCCAGTTCCCATGGGAATTTCGGGATGGAAAATAGCCTTAACTTAGTTTTTAATTTGTAATATTTTTTTAGCCGAATAAATTTATTTGTATTTGTATTTAACCATAACCTTCCCGTTGAATGTGGTTCTCTATCTATTACAAAAAGAATTATTCAAATCAGAGTGATAATTCCCGAGATTAGCTCGAACATACAAACAAACAAACAAACTTAAAAAAATTATCTCTTTATAATATTAGTATAGATATACAGGGCGACTTCAAATTGGTAATACAAAACACTTGATTTTGGCTTCATTAATGCTAAGTATTGTAATTAATTAACTCCGATGTTAAAATTAGCTGTCTTTAATAATTGATAATTTTCTAATAAAATATTTAATTACAGTCCCGAAGTGTGTTTACCCCACATTCAATACCTAACTGTCAACTGCCAGACCTGTCACTCGATGTTATCAACCTAAGATAATAATTAATGGTAAGGTAGCCATATGAAGCCAAAGAAAATGGGATAATTTAAAATTAACAAAAAAAATACTTCTGGTTATTTTAAAAGCATGAGACCTAATGGAGGTGCTTAGTGTAGGGCAAACGTGTGCAAAACTTTGATTTTGTATTACCAATTTGAAGTCGCCCTGTATAGATGATGTATTGTGCAATTCATAAATGGTATAGTGATTCTGAGTACAATGAAGAGGTTATTGTACATAACTTTAATGGTTTCACAGCTAGTATAACAGCCTTGGCTTTTAATTATGTACTAAATTGGTAATAAATGGGTGTGTTAACAAGTTTAAAAGTAGTAATTAGGTTACATTATTAATTGCAAATTAGTATATTGATTTCTTAAGATTAAGCAAAGACTACTCATTTTGAATAGAAACTACATTTTTTCTGACGTTTTGGCCCCTTTACAGGAGCCGTGGTCACAGAAGACTGTGACTCACGGTTCCTGTAAAGGGACTGAGAAGTCAGATAAAAATGTAAAATAAAAGGAAAGTGTATCTATAAATGTACTTTCAATGCTAATTATATTTTTATATTACATACATAACTAGGATATACATTAAAATATTTTTTATCAAAATGAAATGATATTTAATTGAAATATTTTATATAATGATGATAGGCTAATAAAATAATTATTAAAAATACCTGTTGTGGTTTGTGATCAAAAGAGACAGGGATAGCATTGCCTCGAGCGTCACACATCACACCCCTGGAATCACCGACATTGGCTACAATCAAATGATTGCTCTCCATAACAGCAATCAGAGCTGTTGTCCCGGCAACATTCATGGACCTTTTAGCAGCTTCTACCAACAGCCTGTCAGCTGCAAGGACCTCATCCGTCAACAACTTGCCGTAATTAATAATACCCTTGTCCAAGTAACTTGATAATGGTATGTTTACATTCTTTACTGGTTTCGATGTCGGTCTAACTTCTCTAGTGATTGGGCGTGCCCGAGATAATTGTGCTAACAGTTGAGGGTCAGTGATTTCCTTCTTAGATGAGTCATCTGCAGTGCTAATTGATTTCTTAAAGCTATTCTTCTTTTCAACTGTCACTTTATTCTCCTCCTTAGGTGTTGTCTCTTCAGGAACTTCAGTCTGTGGAGTTATCACCAGTTTTCCATCTTTGAATGCATTTAATTCCACGATTTTATTGAATAGATTCTGGATGAGGTGTTCTTTAGCGTAATTTGCCGCGAACTCGCCGCCGTGGCCGTCAAATATAGCGAACAGAGAGATGCCCGTATCGTTTATGTTCTCATTGATTATGAACCTGTCTTCCATGTGCATTCTCCGGCCTTTGATCGCATATACTGCGCTCAGCGACCCTTTCAACTCCCAGCTCTGTTTGTCAGCGTCGGATCCCTCAAGGAGTTTCATCCTCTGCACTGCACTTAGGGGACTCATGGCCTCCGACAACCTGCTTAGCATACTTCGGCTCCATAGCTCTATCGAATGTAGGTACATGAAAAATAGTATAATTGCTAGAGTAAAAAGCAGCACTTCTGATCGCAGAAAATAAAGTCGCACCATCTTCCATAAATAGCCCACTAGAGTATCAATTGGAGCGCTGCTTGAGAAGCGCGATATAATTTTAATGAAAGAATGGTAGGTTTGATGCAAAACACGGTCTTCAAGTTCGTCTTCCATGTCCTTGAATGTCGTGTATTTACACGTATATTTATTGTTTTCTTTATTTGCACGAATATTACGCTTTCTTCGAGTTCAGTTCATTTTTTGTGTACAAGGCAGGCACACACAATTCACGCTATGAATGACAACCACAGGACAACTGACACCACACTGACACGGGACACCCAAAAACATGCTGTCATGAAACTTGAAAGCATGAAAGTGACATACATGACCATGACTAATCACCAAATCAAGTGCCAAATCACCAAAAAAGGTTGACATTTTCACGATTGTTCATTTTTGACGCGAAAAGAGTATTGCTAGTTGCTAAAATATTTTATAAAACCTAGGACGATGTAAGGGCCATACCTCACCGAGATGCCATGGCGACGTGGCCAGCGACGTCGCCATGGCTACGTCTGGCGTCCCTGCGTCGCCAGACTGAGTCGCCAAATCGCGTCGCCAATGCATTCAGTTCTGTCTCGAAACAGTCAGGAATGGACGTGGAAATTACTGCACTCTTATTATATTATTACCAGCGTCGCAAAAAGATGAAACGAAAAAAGAAAAAGATATATGGGTACATCCGTTTGTATCAAACCGAAGCCAAAGCGGTGTTTTTCTCAAACTCTATGAAGATTTAAGAAAATACCCTGAAAAAATGTTCAATTATCTGAGGATGTCACTAACATCATTTGATGAATTATTGAGTTTATGTCGGAATGATTTAACTAAACATGATAGGTACAATATTAAGAACGCGGCGACTGGTTGGCGACTAAGTGAGTGACGGAGCATTCAAACACGTGCAAACAACTGGCGACGTCGCCAGGTAGCCAGCGTCGCCAGTCGCCGCATGCGGAGCGGTCGACTCTGGCTACGCTGGCTACTTGGCAACGTCGCCAGTCGGTCGCCAAGTGAGTTAGCCGTCATACATCTCAATAAGAACTAGTTGGCGCCGTCGCTGGCCACGTCGCCATGGCATCTCGGTGAGGTATGGCCCTAATGCTCCCAAGTAGCTACTTGATATTTCCTGTTTCCTACTGATGCTATGCTATGTAATGTAACAGAGCGAAGATGTGCTATGCAGATACTGTGCGAGGTAGATAGAAACGTAGCTAGCGAAGTATCGACATTAGACTAGACAGCCACTCACGAACACAGCTGCACCACTAGCGACCAATAGCACACATTCGTAGTAGTTAGTACGCATCCATAGCTAGTAACCGTTGCAAACTCTTATAGCTTGCATCTGTATAGTATAGCAATCATGCATTCTTCCATAAAAAAGCTGTTCTGTAAACATCCTTTAATCAATGAATATATTTATTGTTAAAACTCTGGTGAATAAAAGGAAATTATGTTTGTTTAATCGAGTAAATAGGTACTGCAGTGAAACTAGTTTCGCAGGCTAGTTAAGTTTACTTCTACATAACTTGTCAGTAGAAAAAAATGGTATAGTACTAAAGCTAAATACTAGTGTTCGATTGAATTCTACACTAGGACAACCGCAGCCGAAATAAAACACAAATTGAATTTTATAAAATGTATTAAAACAGTGAAATTTCGATACAATCCATTAATTTAATATTGCTATGAGATTTGTTCGTTCGTGCACTTCTTAGAATTTGTAGATTAATTATGACTTCTATTATTAATAAATAGTGAATCTATACTAATATTATAAAGCTGAAGAGTTTGTTTTGTTTGTTTGTTTGTTTGTTTGTTTGTTTGTTTGTTTGTTTGTTTAAACGCGCTAATCTCAGAAACTACTGAACCGATTTGAATAATTCTTTCACTGTTAGATAGTCTATTTATCGAGGAAGGCTATAGGCTACATTTTATCCCGGATTTCCTACGGGAACGGGCACAACGCGGGTAAAACCGCGGGGCGCTGCTAGTTAAATATAAAGGACAACAAATAGTATAACCACTGGGTTTCAAGGCGGTAGGCACACACTAAACGTCGAGTATTATATTTCGAAATAAATACATAGGTAACGCATTATTCATAAACGCTCATTAACCAAAATATTGTTATGAAGTGTTTTGTCTCTTTTGCTCTTAGGAAAATAGCGTATGTCGGAAAGGGACAAACATTTGATAGATAAATGCTGTTAGTAAGCATTTATGAATAAGTCCCATAAACTAATATCTATAGTTACAGTAATTAAAGGAATAGAATACACATTGATTTCAGAATTATAAATTGTAACAAATCGTTATAATAATAATTTTGATTAAAAATAAAAATTGGATAAATACAAAATATAGGTACTTGATATTTTATTGATTTTAAATTTTGACTATGCATTTTACCAATTATGTTAATTAACTACCAATATTTTATTAATAAATAGGACAAATAAAATAACATCAAGTAGTTGCGTTTCATTAAGACAAATGAAATGCTATGTACTGGAATATGAACGATTTTAAGCTTAATTTACAACAAAACAACTTATAATACATTTTATTACTGGTACATTCAATGTAATAGAGTTATGATATTGACAATAATATGAAGATGTCCTTACTATATTCAATGGATAATTATGTAAATGAAACAGTTATTTTTGAATTATAACTAATAATGATCACAAAAAAGAAACGTCCTAAGAAAAACCATAATTAACTAACACAATGTTCAAACAATAACTTGTTAAAATAATTAGAAATAAATTAGATTTGTACCTAACAATGGAATCTTAAAACGCGTTTTCATTAACATATTGAATATTGTCTTCAAAGCGGACGCGATTTAAACAACAAAACAATTTATAAATAGTTTTAAACATACGTAAAATTTTAAACTTTTGTTTATACACTTAAACATAAAACACAAAGCATGTATAGAATAGAGAGAATGTGTAGAGATTTTAAAATATTCTTGTAAGATCATACAAGGAGCGGTACGTAGGTTTTGGGCACGAATGAAAGTTTGTATATCTCTGTAGGGTTTACATATTGGCCCAAAGTGTACTACGGTCATAAAGCTACGGGCACATTCGCAGTGAGCCCACTATTTGCTCGCATACATTATCATAAAAAATGCCCTATTATTAGGCAAGTAACTAATGTGCGAGTAACGTAAGCCAGTGGCACTGTAGCTTAATTGTACTGTTAAACTAAGTTCGTGCGTGTTACCTATAGTAACATAAAAGTGGGTACTGATCGACGTTATGATGCGTAATGCAACATTCACAGCGAGCAACGAGCAATTTTTTACCAAAGATCCGCTTGTTGCTCGCTGTGAGAGACGTACTGACAGCGCGAATGCTCGTTACATTACGTCATTTTATTTAGGTTAGTACCCTTTAAAAGTAAAGTCTTATTTTTCGTTTTTTAACTTACATTTGAGCGATTATCTTGACGTTCGACGCTATACAAAGGTATAAAAATGTATAATTATTTATTGTAATGTGAGCGGTGGAGGTAAATACAATTGGGCTTTTGAAAAAAAAAAAAAAGATTTTTTTATGTATTTTAAAACTTTATTATTAATAATATTGATATTTAATGCAAACAACTTAAAAAAAAATGTTTTTCAATTAATTATAAACAATTAAAAATTGATGAAATTTAAATAAAAATCACGTGACTACATATAAACGCGCCATGATTGGTCACCATAGTTGTGACGTCATAATGTTATAGCTATTTAATAACAGTCCAGCGTTTACGGCTGAAACGGCAGAGTGAAAACTAACATTATGACGTCACACGCGCTCGGGTTTGTTCGGGAGCTGTCGGCGTGTCTTCGGTACTGGATTCAAAAATTAATTTTTATTTTGAAATAACTTTTGAATTATTGCGAAAAAAATAAAATAAAAATAGTTTTGTTATAAAACTAATATATAATCTTTCCATTTATCACAAAAAAAATTTTTTTTCAAAAGCCCAATTATGTGAGATTCTTTAAGATACATAGTACAAGCTAAATGGTTTATGAGCACACAAATATGTACATATTATTATACTTAGGTTATAACGTAAGGGGATTTGAGATTCTTGGGTGGGCACCATACGTGCTGAAATCGATCTGAATTAACGATCAGGATTCTCAGAATTGCAAGAAATGTGGATAACCACTTACATTCTGACTTTTCAGATTCTTCAGATAATATAACAGAAAGATCTGTAAGAATGACTCTGGCAAGAGGCACACTGATTTTTTGCCAGCATGTCAGCATGTATGGCGCCAGCCTTCCGGTTTTTACAAGACATATCTTTTTCGAAACTTTAAATTACAAAAACAATTATACGATAAAGAATCTTGATTATTTTTTAGATTATAGAAAGTATTATGAATACTGAAAATAGGTGGTAAGAGTAGAGCCTATATAACCGTGCTTGTAGGTATAGTTAAGTAAGGACCCATTGCAGGGATATCCCCCGTCTCAGAAAATGTCAGTACAGTGGTAAAGGTCATAAAAACATAATCTAATTCAATAAAAACGACGAAAAATATCTATATAATAAAAATACTTATTATAGAGAGTTTTCTTTTGTGCTATTCCAAATGTTTGTTCAAAAAGCCTATCATTCATTCTCTATGCATTAAAACATCAAGATAAGTAAACATTTCTGTTATATATTACCAATTTATTTCAAAGTGTAGTCTATAAAACGAGCCAGCATAAATTCATTTTCCTAAAGGAATAATGTACTTATAATGAATGTGTAACCGTTATTATAAATAGTATGTGTTCGAAAGGAAGTTTAAAAAGAATAGGTCCTGTGTGTAAAGAGGATATAAGCAAAGTTGAATCCTGTTTTCCCCAAGGGATAAGGTTTATTTTTAATGTTGGCTGCAGTGAAGCGAGAACCGAACGCTTGTAATATTTAAAAAATGTAAGAGACTATCGTCATGGCACTGGTTTCATTTCAGATCTAGATATTCTAGAAAATTCTAATACGAAGGATGGAAGTAATTGACCTTTAACCTACACCCACTAAAGTAGGCAACATGTTTGCATCACTGAAAGTTTTATAAAAAACCTCAGTCTTTATGAGCTATTAAAAAGTTATTCAAAAGCGGACAATCACATACAGTCATACATAGAATTTGTTATTGAAATATTTTATCAAAAAGGGATATAAAAATGTTTTAAAAATGGCGCCAGGTGTTTTATACTCTATTGCTACATGGCTAATGACTTAGCAAGGCGATTCTTAGTTCAATTGTGAGATGTAGGGTACCTTACCATCAGAGCTACGCTACGTTTAATATCTACCAATAGAAAGAAAGCTACATAGAAAGCATAGCAGACATATAACGATGGTGCTATCCACGAATCATATCAACATAGAATAGCTCTGATTACCCAATTGTCACCTGGCAGTGATATTAATGTGATGAATTTTATGTAAGTACCTAGTCTTATCTAAATTTTCTTTAGGGTTCCTTGCCTTAAGGGTATCAATTGGTCTGTAATGATGTCTATGTCATTGAGATGTAATTTATTAACTTAATTATAAGACACTTAATTTTTTTATAGATTGCCTATTATTTTTGGGCTTAACGAAACGTCATATTAGTATCTTTAAAAAAATTGTATCAGTGCGCTATAGCGAAATGTCAGTTTTAAGTTCCTTTTTTACTTTTATTTGTTCAAAACTGCATGGATATATATGTCACCATCTATCATATGTCATGTGACACATACTGCCAAGAGTCTAGTGGCTATTAGCTTAAAAAAGTAGGTAGTAATATAATTAAGTAATTATATGTTTAAATAAATACATTTTTGCACGGCGGAAGGAACCCTCTGGAAGTCAACCACGACCGATATTGTACATCTAAAATTTTAAGCTAAAATAGAGTAAATAAATAATATCAACTACGTTCTATTGGTGTTTGATTAATTGAGACGCTGCGTTTTGATAAACTTATATGTAATAGTTTATTTAACATGTATTTTCTTCAATATTTCAGTGAGGTAATAAAATGGAGAATCTTCAATCTCTATTTATAACAGTAAATCCGTTATAAATATAGATATATTCCTATATGAATAGATATATTCTTTCCATATGAAATATATCTAACCTAAGAACATCTACACATTGGTAGTGAATGCCTGGTAGCATAAAGTCACATTTCTGCGAATACATAAACAAGTATTGCTCGAGCAATGCTAGAGTCAGCTATACGACGCCAATGAATGTACTGATTTTACTATCTTCAACAAAAATTGACATCAATAATTTTGGTACGAATTCTATCTATGTGAAATTTTTTATTGAAATTGCATTGCAATGGCAACTGGCATAACGATCTTACGATTAATTTCACTATAAGTTTTCGTTGACAGGTATCTCATGCAGTGGCTGGCGTAATTCGAGCTTCAAGTAGTTGGCCTCTAAATAAAAGAAATTGTTCAAGCATTGCTAGAGTCTAACTCGGCGCCAGTGACTGGCCAAGTAATATGGAAAGTGGCTCGCCAAGCTTGAATTAGTTGACCTCTAAATGATATTGCTCAAGCATTGTTTGTCTAACTCGGCGCCAGTGAGCTTCAAGTAAAGCTCGTAATAAAGAATATTGTTCAAGCATTGCTAGAGTCTAACTCGACACCAGTGACTGTAGTACTCAAGTTTCCGTTGACAAGAATCTCGTGCAATGGCTGGCCGAGTACCGTGGCGAGTGAATCGCTGAGCTTCAAGTAGTTGGCCTCTAGAGCCTCGTGGTATGATACTTGATCTGAACTGATGAGTTTGGCGTTCAGTTGTAGCGCGGCGTGGCATACTGTCAGGAATTCTCTGGAAGATTATGCAAGATAATTTTAGTTTGTGATCATGAAAGTAGGATTATTTAAGGTTACATTTCAAATTAAATGAATGGATCTATTTATTTTCTATGTTTAGTTACCTTCCTTGTAACTATAAACCGGTGGCTAACTGAAACCATTATTAACTAAAAGCTGTAAAAACTTAATTGTTAAATTCCAACTCATAAAAATTCATTAGGTTTATCAGTAGTGTACCCAACACGTTTGTTTTATATTCTACTAGCAGCGCCCCACGGTTTTACCCGCGTTGTGCCCGTTCTCGTGGGAATTTCGGGATTTTTTATACATAAAAACCTTCCTCTTGAATCACTCTACCTATTACAAAAAACCCCATCAAAATCCGTTGCGTAATTTTAAAGATTTAAGCATACAGACAAAAATGGCGACTTTGTTTTATACTATGTAGTGATATTGTTTTAACTGTTAAAAGTCTAAAAGATATGATTGAAACTATACTAACTTGAAAATGGATTTGAGTTTGTCCACCATTCCGTCGGGGTACATCGGCGCTAGCGTCGGGTCAAGGAACGCGTTTGCGTACGCAAGCGGTCCGGCGTTCACTTGCACGCATACACTGCCTTGCAATCTGTTGGGATACGTAAAAAATAACATATGCGAAGGAGCCTTCGCATGCTTTTTGCTAATATCAATTTGATCCTATCTATATTGTTATCAAATTATTATCATCGTTTGATGTGACTATTGTTCAACAGTACATTTAAACAGTTAAACTTGGTGGGCAGAATTCTCCGGAGAGTCATATTTGAGATAATATTCATAATAATTAAGCCAATTTAAGTACCAACATACCTTAATTGTAACTTCTTGATGTCAGGTGCCTTAGCGTTGACTATTTCAGTGAGCTCGACCACTTGGCCCTCCATCTCAGCCACAGCGACCTCTATCGGGCTTTTCTCTTCAACTTGTGTGTCTATTACTGGCACTCGGCGTTTTATGTACGGGAACCAGTTTTCCGCTACAGGAAATAGATAAAGTTAATAAGGTACTTAGGTACTATAAGGTACTTATACTTAGGTACTATAGATAGCATACTGGAAGTTTGAAGCTTAATTTGGGTTTAAGAAAAATAAATGATTTATTAATTTATCTATGTGAAACAGAGCTGTTGTAACATGAACGTTGACTCTGATAACATTTCTTTGTGCAATCCAGAAAAAAATATGCCATTATTCCAAATCCTTACAGCCGTTACATATTTTTTATTAACTTTTAACAATTTTGACAACTGTCAAAACACCTATAATTTGTCAAATTTGCAAAAATGTTAAATTACCTGTCAAATGCGTCAGCCGGAGCCTCTGATGATGAACAGGACCTCTGGCAGCGCCGTCTCTAGTGAAGGGCGTTTCAAACACGAACCTCCTCACATTATGAGATCTTTCAAAGGAACCCTCCCCTCCGCCAGTTGATGCTACACCCTCAGGGGCAGCTCGAACCCAGGTAACCTGGATGTAGGCTAGCTTAGCATCTAGCTCGTCGCGGTTAACCTGTAGAACGTAGGAAGAAAATTAAAACACATTTAATTGTTTCCATTGTTTTGTGGGGACCTTTGTCCAGGAGTGGGACACAATAGGTTAAACTGAACTGATGGGGATGTTATTAAACAAATGCCCGAATACTCCAACACCAAACAAACTAAGCAGTAAGAGTCAAGCTCCATAGCAATTTGACAAAAAGTTGTCAAAAATCTATGAAGTTCAATAAGTACCTACTCAACTAAGTATAAATCTTGGTATAAATCTGTATGTTAGTGGCCACCTAGGTGTAAAAAGATCATTTATCAACTAAGATTGCTTTTTGGCATTTATCAATGCATTTTAATCAATGTAATAAAATTTAAATTAGCATTAGAAGAAGCATTTAATATATTTATTTTATAGAGGCCTCTAAATAACTCCGATATAATAAAACGGAGGAAATAATGTGAAGCGATTGTTTACAAAGCAGTTACGAGTATACAGTTAGTCGATGTATGTCGTAAGTCAAAAAACTTAACAACAGTTGTGTAATTAAATAAAGTATATAATAAATAAAACTTTGTAAATAAAACCAATTGAGTAAATATACAACATGGCTCATTTCTATCTATAGATAGCTCTATAGAGCACAGAATAAACAACTGCTTTATAAAGTCTACATTTAAATGGGTTTTATGTAAGGAATATATTATGTCTATTGAAAGATTGAATGTGTGTGAAATATGTAACTAATTATTCAACACAATGAAAGTCATTATGTAGAATAATCTATCTATGTATATATACTAGCAGCGCCCCGCGGTTTTACCCGCGTTGTGCCCGTTCCCGTGGGAATTTCGGGAATTTTTTTACATAAAAACCTTCCTCTTGAATCACTCTACCTATTACAAAAAACCGCATCAAAATCCGTTGCGTAATTTTAAAGATTTAAGCATACAGACAGACAAACAGACAGACACGAAAAAGAGACGACTTTATTTTATACTAGCAGCGCCCCGCGGTTTTACCCGCGTTATGCCCGTTCCCGTGGGAATTTCGGGATTTTTTTACATAAAAACCTTCCTCTTGAATCACTCTACCTATTACAAAAAACCGCATCAAAATCCGTTGCGTAATTTTAAAGATTTAAGCATACAGACAGACAAACAGTGTGACAGACACGAAAAAGAGACGACTTTATTTTATACTATGTAGTGACTATGTAGTGATGTATAAAAATCAATCGTGGTTCGTTAGTCCCGCTAACACTCGAGACCACCTGGACCGATTTAGTTGATTCTGGTTTGTAATCCAGGGAAGGTTTAAACGGTAAGCAGTGTCGGAATAAATGCGGATGAAACCGTAGGACACAGTTAGTTTATTATAAAAAAAAACTATAGGAAATACTGATAAGTCCAATCAGGATTTAACGAAGATAGTTAGAAAAGTATAAGCCCATAATGTCCCACATTTGGGCACTCACTTTGCACTCACTGCAAATATCAGCACAATGGACGATTAAGCAATGTTTGCCCAATTAAAAAGGTGATCTCAAACCTTAGCCATGTTAAAAAAGTTAATTAGAAACATGTTTGTTATTACTTTTTAATTATGACTAGGATACATAATATCAGGCTATAAAAACATGTTAGATGTTCAAAATTCCGGATCTAGCTAATTAAGACTAGTTTAAAGGTTAAAGGTTAATAAAACTATAGTAAAACCTAATTAATTCGGCAGCTTGCACTCACGTGACAAACTTTGGACATTAAAAATACAGAGAGCGTGATCAAAGCGGTAGTTTTAAAATAATATCGCTGGAATAATATCCTATTATACGTAATTAGTTTGCTAATAAGTATTAATAAAGATAAAATAAATATACCCGGCCAAATTCACTCACGGTAACATGACTTATATGCAAATTAAAAACAAATCAACTGACATTAATATCCATATCCATATACCCATTACCTCCTCTCTGTACTGATATCTTCGGTTAGACGAGAGGCCTTTACCCAGCAGTGAAACATTAAAGGCTAACTGCCTTATCTCTTGTGTTTTGTCTCTTTTGCTCTTTGGAAAATAGCGTATTTCAGAAAGGGACAAACCATTTGATAGCTAAAATGCTGCTAGTAACCGTTTATCAATAAGGCCTTTATACTTTACTTTTTTACTAATTTCGGATAGATCACGTAGAGTAAACTTACCGGAGCAGAATCCATAATCATCTTAACATGTTCCGCCCCAAACTTCTGCTCATAATAATTCTGCAGTTTCTCCGAAATCTCACTGAGCGAGGTCAATTTAGGCTCTTTGTATATAAACTCGACTCCTTCCTCGTCCTCGCCAAAGTGGGCTTTCCCGAAGAACGCGACTCGATAGAACCTTCCTAACAATCGTTTTCCGGAGTGCGTCACTTCGATGACCTTGGCGTAGGCTTTGGTCAAATGCTGGTAGCATGTTAAGAGTGCTTGGTAGTCCTTCCTTCGCTCGTATATCGGTATAATGAGCCTGTAGATGGGGCCTAACAGTTCGTATCTCTCCGCTCTGTCGACGAATTCGGTGCAGATCATCAGCTGTTCTAGAAGAGCTTGTTCGTTGTAGTGGACGTCTGTCATGCCTGCAACAAAAATAAATAGATTTAAAGAACGAGAAGAATAGTTGAATGTGAAAAATTTACTTGAATATCTACACATTGTGTAGTGACACAATATGGCTTAGCCTTTGAGGCCTTTGCTTTACAAGGCATATCAGGCTATATACTTTTCACTTCAAACATTATATACGAGGAACTCTCAACAGTAGTCTCCGTCATACGTAAGTTCCCGTTTAAATAAATAATAATGACATTAACGTTCGTTTCAATTAATAGTAAAATTATATACATACTTGTCTTATTATTTTTGAATTAGTACCACATTAGTACAGTAAAACCAATAAAGATTAGTTTATATGGTTCAATTCGAAAAGTAAATTAATGAGGAAAAGTTAAAAAACTATTTTAGTGATAAAAAAAATAATGAAATTGACTGTCAATAAACACTTCACAAATTAGATATATATGAATAAATTACTGCAGGATAGTATATAGCCTTGACCTCAATGACAAATCAATTAATATACGAAACCCGAAATCTTAATTGGCCATTATAATTCCAAACAGAAACATTTTCAAATGAACTTTAGTTACCATTTTAGTAAAATTGTTGAAAATTACTAATTGCTTTACTATTAAAACCGGACAAGAGCGAGTCCAACTCGCCAATGAAGGGTTCCGTAGCAGCACAGCTTCTTTGCGTGTGCTGCGTCTCTCATTTATTCGAATACAAAGTTATGTTTGCTTCCCGATTCCTCTACGGTCTACCGCAAATAATACCATCGAAGTGATCGCGTATCTAATAAGAATAAATATTTCATTTGGAACATAAGTAACAAATAAACTGAAAAAAATATCTAAAAATCATTGTTTTGGTTTCCCCCACGCTAATAAAGCCCCTGAAATATTTTTTCTCAAATGACGTTTTACATATGTATATGGAATAAAGATGTATAGATAGGTATAAAGATGTTGAATGATCAATTAGTCACTAATTAGAGTTCCTCGATAGCAAATTAAGGTTAGCATGAATTAGATGACAACCTTTACGAGTTATCATTATCAGTCACATACATTGGGGCTTACAAAATAGTGTCCCATATGCGATACTTTTCACAAAAGATCCATAGAATAATGATATTTTCACGTCTCGACTGAAACATTTTTTATTGTAACAAAAAATTTCATCAATAATTTCTATAACATGTTAATTAGGCACACGACTCACGCAACTCAAATAACAATCAAATACAATAGTCTAGACTCAGCTTAAACATTTAGAAGTAAAATCGTATCGTAAAATCGCTCACAAGCGTCGCGATCCCGACAATCCTCTATGAATACTATTATATGTATCTCTATCTATATAAATGGAGCAGATACTTTGCGAGCGTGCAGTTGTTAAGCGTTCGCGAACGCGCATGCTTAATGCCTGCCTCCTGATAAGATAATAAGGAAATAAATATTATATAGAATCTGTACGAAATGTGGTTTTTGACTATCGTTTGTGTGTTGTCAGTGGGGTCTGTGTATTGCAACGATGCATCGTGGTACGGGAAAGCGTTGTCGACGATGGATGACGATGCTTTGGCTAATACTGAAATTGTTTTGGCTTTTGTGGTACGTATTATATATTTACCTTGTAGTGCCTAATATTGTAGTATATAAAGGCAAGATCAATGTTACTTGCACGTTTTAAAATATCTTGTATCATTTTTGAACAATATCTTGTCCAAACTTTTAGTTAGTCTACGATCATAACATGATTTAGTTAAAGTATTTTATATTGACCAATAAAAGTTAAAAGTAAAACAGTGTAGGCATTGTATTTAGTAGGTATTCAGTAAGCAATTGAGAGGCTCGCGTAATGAATTGAACTACAACCAACGAGAATTATAGGTCTTCTATTAATTAATTTCCCTGTTGACATTTGCTTCTGGTTGTAGATGTGCTTTGATGTCTTTATTACATAAATAAGGCTTCTTAACATAAACTTTAACTTACTGTTAACTCGTCGGGTACGTACTTTAATTAATACGTTATATATTCTAACGCGACATAGACCCGTTTAATTTATACTCTATTTTTTTTTGGATTGGCACAAAATGTGGACCAATGTCGTCAATTTTCCAGCCGAAGACGATTGCTCCTGAAGAGGACTAACTGTGACTAAGGTTTATTTAGTGATTTTATTTCATTCTTACCCTATCTTCTACGATTGCTTCTGAAGAGGAAAAAGGTTTAGCCTTTTTCCTCTTCAGAAGCAATCGTCTTCGTCTGGAAAATTGACGACATTTAACCACATTTTGTGCCAATCCAATAAAAATAGATTATAGTATAATGAGTGCATATCGTGTGAGTTTAATAAGTATGATAAACTTTAACTAGCTCAAATTAAATACTTTTTATCCAAACAGTTACTATATAAATACTAAATGTTTATTAATGTAGCCCGTATCGGCACACTGTTGGGCAAAGGCCTCGCATTAAATAAAATAAAAGGTATACAAATAATATATTGTTTACCAAATATACAACTTGTGCTCTAACTAATTATATTGAAAAATTATTGCCATATAGTTCACTGTCTATAATTTCGACAATGAGGTGATCGCTAGTACTGTATAGTACTAAGTACATAATAATAATTTGGAAGCATTCGTGTCTTAGTTTGACGATGTTGGTTCATTGCGATTGTTAAGCAATGTGCAGCTCGACCCTTCCTTGGATGGGTGGAAGATAGTGGCATTTCTATCTGAGCGTGCTTCGGAGGGCACGTCAAGCAGTCGGTCCCGGTTATTTCAATCGGCAGACCATGTCGGAGGCCTTTAGGCGGTCTAAAAAGTCCGATCAGGGTAGGCCACTAACCTACTCGAAATAAATAAATAAATAAAGTAATAGTTAGGTGAACTAACATATGATTTATAGATATTCAGACATGGCGATAGAACTCCCGACCAAGAGGAATTAGACCTTTACCCGTCCGACGAAAAATTGAGCAAAGACGTGTTCTTCCCATACGGACTGAAATCACTAACGAACGTAAGTAAAGGGCAACCTTTAATACTCTTCAGGAAAGTAGTACACTCATTTTTATTACGGTTTAATTCTGTTGCGAACAAATGTAACAAATGTTTATTGTAATTTGGTCATGCGCTACAGTTTGATACTGATTAGACATGTTATACACTTATGGCTATGCTTATGGCCTTATTCATAAACGGTTACTAGCAGCATTTTAGTTATCAAATGGTTTGTCCCTTTCTGACATACGCTATTTTCCAAAGAGCAAAAGAAACAAAACACTCACTAACAGTGTTAGTTAGAGAGCGAATAAGGCAGGTACACTTTTATTGAACACTAGCAACGCCCCGCGGTTTTACCCGCGCTGTGCCCTTTCCCGTGGGGATTTCGGGTTAAAAAATAGCCTATAACCTTCCTGTAGAATATTGCTATCTATTTCAAAATTAATTATTCAAATCGATTAGTAGTTTCTGAGATTAGCGTTTTCAAACAAACAAAAAAAACTTTTCAACTTTATATATTAGTATAGATGGATTAGTACATACATATAAAACATATTCTTCATTAATAACAGTTCTGACAGGCATCACATGGTGCTATATACATATCTACTATTATATACCTTATTTACAAATGTGACTGTCAAGGTTTTCGCAGTTCGCATCAAAAGGGCGAAAGATTAGCACATAAACAGACGCATATGTTAATTAGGAGCAAGTAACCTTCTAAAGCACGGAAACAACGCGTAAAGAATACAAAACCACCTAAACAGTACATTCTATTTGACAGAGAGGCAAACAGCGGGAGTTTGAAGTAGGGAAGTATTTGAGGAAGAGATACGACGGTTTCATATCGCAGTTATACCTGTCGGATGAGATAGAGGTGACGTCTACAAACTATGCGCGAACGCAGATGTCTGCGCTTGCTGCGCTCGCTGGCTTGTACCCCCCGCCGCCGGCGCAAAAATGGAACCCGGCATTGAATTGGCAACCCGTGCCATATAATACCCCGCCACTGGAAAATGATGACGTAAGTTGTATGACGTATAGGAAAATAGGTATCTATTAAATGTTCTTGGACTGGTTTCCAACTTATGGAGAATTCTTGGTGGTGGACTTTCCGATGCGGGTACGATTCCGAGTAGTCGCAGACCAAAACCGCACTGTCGAACTTTTAACCAGACCTCGTTTAGGCCTCCGAATATAAGTGAAAAAAGAAAGCATCAAGTACGAAGATTACATCCAACATTACTTAAACTTGAAACTTTTATGCAGCAAAAATCCCAGTACCTAGTTGTACGTTAGTACTTCAATAGTGTATGTTTTAAATTGCGAAAGTAGAAGAAAGAAAGTGGTTACAATTAAACTCAATTTTCAGCTTCTATATTATTACAACTGTCCAGCGTACATTGAGATGAGAAACAAAGTGTACGAAGATCCAGAGTTCAGAAAATTGTTTGAACCTTATCAGGACTTATTAGTATACCTGCAAAGGAAAACCGGCCACAACATCACTACACCTGAAGACGTTTTCTACTTGGATAATTTATTTCAGACTTTGGTATGTGAAAATATAAATATTTCTTGTATAAAATAGTCGTGTTTCAAACATGTGCCTACTGATCTGGTGAGATTATCTGGATTTTTCTCGTAGCTTAGTTTACATCCTTCTTTATAAATGTGAAATGTCTACCTGTGAATACTATATATTCAAAAATAATTCTACATTTCTGAGATGTATTTTTAGACATTAACGCGTTAGCAATCGTTAACTCTTTGGTAATAAAGCCAAGTCAGTCAGTGTTAGTTAAGTGTTGTCAAGTAAAATTAAACATTTTTCAAAACTACTGCTGAAAGTTATGAAAACGTTTATTTTTCAGAACAACGTCGGCGTGAAGACGCCCGATTGGGCCATCAAAGTGATGCCTCAAATAAAAGAGGTGACTAAACTAGAATATGCGGCGGAGTTCTATACAGATGATCTGATTAGACTGTCTTCAGGTAAACGATATATTTCTCTATACTTTTTGATCACTATAGTGAATTTAATACATAATAAATAAATAAATATACCCGGACAAATTCACACACGGTTAATTAGACCCAAACTAAGGTCTAAGCTTGTAATATGGAATCTAACTAACTGATACTACTACATATACTATCCTACCTATCCTACTTAATATTTAATATTATAAATGCGAAAGTTTGTGAGGATGGATGTATGGATGTATGTATGGATGTATGTTTGTTGCTCTTTCACGCAAAAATTACTGAACGGATTTGGATGAAACTTTACAGTAATATAGATTTTATATCGGAATAACACATGAGATACATTTTATCCCGCAATTCTCGCGGGAACGGGTACAACGTGGGTGAAACCGCGGGGCGCGGCTAGTTGTCTATAAAAAATGTATTGCAATTTGAGAATTTCACGTTATACGGCACGTGGTTATAGCACGTTCCCACACATGTGACGACGCCCACTCGTTTTATTACCTACCCAAAAAAATACGTAGGTATAACCAAAATTCCTGAGATTCTGATATGCACGCGAACTGCTAAAGTTACGCTAATAACGGTAGTAAAGTATAGAATATTTACTAAATGGCATCAGATCTGGTCAGATTAAAAATACCTATGCGCCTTCGAAAAATCAAACCGATACTGATAAGAAAATGTTTCTCTGAGGGTACCTTCGTAGGGCAGGTTAATATACGACAAGAGCGAGGGAATACACAAAAAAATTTACTATCTTTCTTGTATTTGAACGCGAAAGTTAATTACTCCTTTACGCAAAAACTACTGAACGGATTTGGATGAAATTTTATAGTAATACAGAGTAAGCACCTAGAATTCCCGGGGACGGGTACACCGCGGGGCAAACTACGAGGCGCTAGTAGTATAATAATAAACCGACGTTTCAGGGGTTCTCCTGTATAAGATCCTGAATGCGACCAATGCTTACATAGCTGGTGACAGGGAGCAGACCAAGCTTCGCGTGTTTTCAGCGCATGAGAACAACGTTGCTGCCCTGATGGCGGCAGTCAAGGTTTTCGAGCCCCATCAGCCTAACTACGGAGCCACCTTTAATTTAGAATTGAGGAGACTGAAGAACGGACAATATGGTGTTTCGGTAAGATGAGTTATTGTATGGGGAACCTTTAGAAGGATGGTGTGGTACATGTACAGAGACGTTAAAAGGTGCCTTCAAGAGGGTACAAAACGTACCTTTATTGAGGTATAGTCAAGGAGAATAAAGTTCCATCTTTGATCACTCGAGTACAGATTTATTTCAAAACTTAGGTTTAAAGATATATTTATTTACTCAAAAAGAACACTTACATTGTCCGTTTATATTAAGATTACAATCTAATTAAAATAAGTAAATTTTCCAGTGATTTATTATTATCAGTGAACTTTTATTATAAAACACGAGTTGAGGCATCTCTTCTAATACAGTCACGTGCAATGAAATGTATACACGGGCAGATTTTCAAATAAATGTCCACTCTAAACATTTCAAAAACTTCATACTATAAAACCACCCGAGTTTCTCACAATAATGTATACACTTTAGAAACTGTAGCAGTTTTCACTATTTTGACAAATGGGTACTAATTTCAATAACATGTAAACAATGTAATTTTCCATTTGATGTAAACATTCATTTTTGTCTTATTTAAAAATTAAAGAACCTCTTTGGGGCAACAACTGAAAAAATATATGACTGACTTTGATAGTTTAGATTTTTTTTTTTATTGTGAAGGACAGAATGAGTAATAACCATAGAGATATAGAGAGATGCCAACCTATGCGCTGAGCATGAAACCTAGTGTCCCCATTAGACATTTACACACACAATTTACACATAAAAACAATACCAATACTTCGCGTTGAGTGTGTGTCACGCACACATACATTTTTTGTGAAATAATATCGTTTACCTTTATATTTATTATTGTAATTCATAGTGGATACATATTTCTGCATGTGATCGTGTATACAAAAATCTGAAAACAACCTGTGTACATATTTTTGATAAACTCTGGTGGGTATAAAGTATAAATTGTTAACTGGCTATATGTTTTTGAAATGTTTAGAGTGGACATTTATTTGAAAATCTGCCCGTGTATACATTTCATTGCACGTGACTGTACGTAGTACATTTAAATTTTAAGAAAAAGTAGTGTATACGAGTTTATGTGAAGTGGAAGACTTTAAGAATCCACATTGACGTAGTATCAACGAATCTCATCTGTTCAAACATTGAAGGAACATAAAACTAATGCGTATGGTTAAAAAAGTACAACAAAAAGCAATACCAATCTACAGAGTATTTACAATAGATAGAGTGACCTTGTTCGTTGTCAATAGATCTGTAACCGCCAATTGTAATCAGCAATCAGATAGTCTGGGTTAGCAAATACAAGTTAAATCGTACCACAAGAAGAATAACTCCTTTAAACATCCAATCCTTCCAAATGTTTGTTTAATAGCTACCGTGCTTCAGAGGGCTCGTTAAGCTGTCGGTCCCGGTTGTTTCAATCTTCAGACCATGTCGGAGGCCTTTAGGCGGTCTAAAAACTCTGACACCAGGGTTGACCACTAGCCTACTCCAAATGAATGAATGACCGTTTGAGGTTATAGATGTGTAAAATGACATTAATCATTCAATAATATTTTCAGACGGTATACGCGAGACACGCCGGTGGGCCCGGAAAAGCGCTTCTTGTGAAAGGATGCGACAATCTTCTATGCGACTACAATAAATTCGTGACTTTAGTGAAAGACTATGCATTAGATAGAGAAGATCACAAAATGCAGTGTCAGTAGTTTGATAGAAAAAAGTTTAATTTTAAAAGAGCGCAGTAAAACTGCCTAAAGCCCTTATTCGCATTAGCGCTTTTCCAACACATTACCTACAGTATACAGTATATTAAAAGTATTATAACGCATGTGTTCATATGTCAGTGTTTTTAAAATATTGACCAGTGACATACGAATTTGAACGCTGGGCCTTGGGAATAGAGCATTATTATTTAAAACATATCCTTTTAAAAAAGCGCTTGTGCGAATGAAGTCTAAATTACATCATCGATAAGTAAATTATCTTCATTATTGGGTCTACTCTTCTCTATTCAAAATTCCTATTTGTTATGAAATATCTTTCAAAATGCCCACGAGTGGTATCATAGTTTGTTACTAATTACATAGCAAAATAATTATATTTCCTCTTTTTCCAATGATAATAGATGTTAAATAAATAATTTATTTTTGTTATAATTACCTTTGTATGTGAGTTGCAAATGAATGGCTGTGTTATTTTTACCACATTTAGTACAATAGATCATAAATAAATACATAGATAAATGAACACAAATGTTCCATAGTCTACAAGTGTTGTGTTATTTTTATTTATTTCTTTGTTCTATGAATAGTGTTTTTTTATAATAAACGTTTGAAAAAATAAATTTCACTTTTGTTTATTTTGAATCTATACTAATATTATAAAGCTGAAGAGTTTGTTTTGTTTGTTTGTTTGTTTGTTTGTTTGTTTAAACGCGCTAATCTCAGAAACTACTGAACCGATTTGAATAATTCTTTCACTGTTAGATAGTCTATTTATCGAGGAAGGCTATAGGCTACATTTTATCCCGAAATTCCCACGGGAACGGGCACAACGCGGGTAAAACCGTGGGGCGCTGCTAGTCCTTTAATAAATCTACTAGCTGAAGGTAAGTTAAGAAAAGGCCTATAAGGCTTTAGGCTAGCTGTATATTAAATAGCTTTCTAATATACCTAGATTTTGTTGGGAAAGTTAAGATTTAATATATTATGAGGTGCCATAAATACGTTAAATACTTGTTTTATAGTTTTGCCAAAAAACTGAAATTCAATAAAACTGAATACATTTTACAAACTCACAGTCAAAAGTATTCTTGAATCGTAACTCCAGTTAATTTCAAAAGAAACTTAACAATAAAATAAGACTAAGAAGCTATATTCAGCCACGGTTATTGTAAAAATTCGTATTATTAATAAACAAATGGTTGTTCTGACTGACACTTTAGAAACCTTGGAACCAAAATGGTTCACCTCCAAATGTGTGTAATATTTATTCAAATAGAGATAACCAGTTTTTTTAGATATCTTTGTATAAGTTTTCCCTAAAATAAGAAAAGTGTGTGATACCTACGTTCATGCAAGGATTAATTATAGGCTTCTTTTTCCATCCGAAAATCAAGTGCAAGAAACCGCAGCCGCTTGTTGTAATTAAAATATAAGATAAATATAACTTTATCTACAGAACACCAAAGCGCTGACTGCGTAATGGACGTAGTATATGAAAGAAACACCATCGACACTAAGGGCCGATTACTTCAGCTTACGCTTACGTACCAGTAAACGTTACCACAAAATGATAGTCTCAACAGACGCTAGACGAAAGAAAATGAAAAATGGTGGCATACTATTGGCCGCCAGAATGATTTTACCATACTGTCATTTAATTATGAAACCACGCTATGTATTTAACTTTTTTACGAACGTATGTAACGATAACCAACCGTTTCAAAAAACCCTTAGGGGACCTTCTAATGAATAAGTGTAGCGTAGAAGACTGGCTTTCACAGTACTTATTAATCTCACATTATATAAAAATATTAAGTACTAGCAGCGCCCCGCGGTTTTACTCGCATTGTGCCCGTGCCCGTGGGAATTTCGGGATGAAAAATAGCCTATGACCTTCCCGGTGAACGTAGCTATCTATTACAAAAACAATTATTCAAATCGGTTTGGTAATTCCCGAGATTACCTCGAACATACAAACAAACAAACAAACTTACAAATTTTACCTCTTTATAATAATAGTAAGTATAGAAGTATAGATATGAAAAATTACACTGAACTAATTTAAAAACCTCAT
The DNA here is from genome assembly GCA_963082685.1 of Cyclophora albipunctata. NCBI lineage: Eukaryota > Metazoa > Arthropoda > Insecta > Lepidoptera > Geometridae > Cyclophora > Cyclophora albipunctata. The sequence goes on along the minus strand of OY720115.1, from coordinate 7,644,359 downwards.
TTCGTAATGATTATAACCCATTCAGTAAATAAACTAAATCGTCATTACTTTTTTAGGTCTGTAATTAACTATTTTAGTGCAACCTTGTACAAGAGTAATGAAATGATTTATACAAACAAAAGCTGTGATTACACACTGATTAGATATATGTAATTGTAGTCGTTAAGTCTAACATGGGACAATTTAGTGTTCACTTGACACGTTCAAAATCGTCCAACATTGTTTTGAAGTGTAATGTACTGTAGTATTGTTTTTGGTTCATAATGGTGTACCTAGTGAGCTTACTCTTCGGAAGATGCAGGTAAGTATATTATTCTATTTCATATCACTGTAAGGTTTAACAGTCTATCTATAGCAATAGGCAACTAATCTATTTCATATTCATGTAAGGTTAGTCTCAAAAAAACTATTGATATTTTTCAAAATGATTCTTGTGATATTTGCAGTCAAGTGCTGATTTTGGTGAATTCAAGTACAACAATTAAGTGTAATTACTTCGCCAAATATGTCTGGTTCACGAAGTCTTAAACCTATTAATTTTAACGACTTAAGATATTAGCGGTTGAATAGAAATCATTAGTGCGTAAATGAATACTGTACATAGTTCGAAACACGAAAAACTAGAGGGGATTTATTGTAAGCCGCAGCACGGCGACGCACTCAGCCAATCTTCTAATTTACACTAACTGACAAGCACCCTCATGCAGAATGAGTCAATAAAATCTATTTTCAGCTAACACTATCTAAATGACACTAACAAGGAATTCATTTCTCAATTCGAGATTTCGATAAAGAACAAGAACGAATTTACTCATTCGTTTGACTAATCAATTTAAATTCTAATAACACGTGGAAAGGTAAGGCGGATGACGGTCAAATGGCGTCGTCGGACGATGCGGCCGGTCGGGCTCGTTCGTGTAAATAGGCATTACGCACGGTGGGACAATCGATTGGACGGAGTCAATCATCCGAACGGACACAGGTCGCGGCGACCGTGAATGTGCCATCCCGCCGGCTCAGTGGTACCCCGCCTCGCGCGACGTGCACTTCCTCCCATCACAAACACCACCCACACACGCTGCACCTGTTCATTTACCTTCCACGTGATCCTATGGCAGATGAAAAGTGAAAATAACAAACGCGATTGGATTAAAATGTAGAGCTGTCGACTCCGGAAAATGTGAGTGATTTAAGTGTTATTGTATCAGCGTAGCTTATTGGATTACGTGTTGTGATAAAGATATCAGAATTTGTTTCTTTTCATGACGGCTTAAACTGTAGTAATACTCGTAATATAATCATACGACAAAGTAAGTACATCGATAACTATGTTTTTTTGATCAAAATATTGTAGTCTCATACTTTTGTGGGTAGGATTAGTTATGTTATACACTTTCGACCCACGCATCAGCGTTTTCATGCGCATGCACCCATGATAAAAATACAAGACTGAATGTTTAGCTCGTATCAGTGGTGACAATCCTCTACTGGATAAGCTCTACGATATATTTTATCAAGCGTATACCAACCTAGGGACTACAGAAACGCAATTTCTTGTAAACCTTTTGATGCATTCTAGAAATCCCAACAGTGTTCATTCGGGAAATTTGAATCGTGGTCTAAGTTGATCTTATGGTGCTCTATTAATCCTATCTAATTTGATTGATTGATTTTTTGACATCAACTAAAATTTGCGTCTAATTTATTGTAAGATATAAAAATACAAAACTTGTTACAAGATCGGAAGGTAAAATAATTATCTCTATGGTCTCTCCGGTTATCTGATGGCACTCTCTAGTTTGTGGTGTGGTGTGATGGCTCTTATTGCTCTCTACGATACGATACTTCTAATATCATATTTATCTGTGATTGGACGGGCTTTCTTCGTGGTCAATTCATCAACATCTAATTAATGGCCTGATACCTCTCAGAGAGAGCTTTATGGGCTGATGCCTTTCTCTCTGATCTGATAGCTCACTGTGTAGTTCCTCTTTCTGCAATCTGATGAACTTCACGTCGATGTGATACCTTATTTTGTGGTCGAATGCTGCTAATTGTGGTCTTGGCCTCACTTTGTGGAGTGGCTGATAATATGCCATAGTGTTCCAGTCCCACTTTGTTCCTCTCTGCTCTGATGGCTCTACTATAATTGTTGAGGTGTGTATTGGGATGTGCAGGAAAGAGGGCGGTCGTGAGGAGGAGCCGACCAACGCGGCGGAGACGGCAGCGTCGCCGGGCATGCGCATCGAGCACACCTGCTGCTGCCTCGGTGTCTTGGTGGGCATCTCGCTCATCGCCGGTAAACAATACCTTACTCTTTGCTTCGATAATTATTTAACCGACAATATTTCAGATTAATTCCGCAAAGTAATTTATTTGGACTGAATCATTCATAAACGTTTATGTAATTACAGCATTTTGGCTATCAAATGGTTTATTCCTTTCCTGTATACGGCTATTTTCCAACGAGCAAAAGTGACAAAACACTTTATAGCAGAGTATTAGTTATAGATGAATACTTGTTTAAAGTATATTTAGAATTTTCGGCATTAATCTAAGTACCTAAGTAAATACCAGCTTGTAATGTCTCACTGCAGGGCATCTAATAATGCCGTGTTCATTAATTTCAGCCCTCGTAGCAGTGATTTTGATGAAGGACTCTACGGTGGAAATCACCGTGCTACGACAGGTCCACGTGGTAATGATTTGTTTACTTACTATGTATATATGTTGTAACAGATGCAGTTGAATCATAATATTAAGTCTCTGTCCCATCTCTATCAGATTTGATGGCAGAAACATGCAACTTCAGAGATATCTGCGTTTTGACCCATGGCTTGTTAGTATAGTATTATAATCAAAGCTTTGATTATAGATAAACATTGGTTACTTCCCAATTTTGTTGTCAATGTTTCTTCATTAATGATGGTTATTTAACTTCTGACTCTGCAACTGTGGAACTCTGAGTACTAATGCCAAATAACTTGTTACCAGCTAATGTCTCACGGCGAGCGGACGCCAAGCGAGTATGAGTTGGCCATGCTCGGGGCGCCGCCTCCGGACCACGTTTTTTCACCATACGGCGCTGGGGCTATGACCAATGTAAGTATACCATTTTCTGAAGAAAGTATAAAACAATCTTCTTAACGTAGTATAAAACCAATTGTATTGTATGTTTACGAGTTTTGTTTGTATATTGTATCTATACGAGTTTGCATTTTCGGGTTAATAAATAAAAAAACATACTGTACGAATTGTTAAGGGTTATCATTATCATCAAACGGATTGATTCAAGAGGTTGGTGTTTAGCTTTTAATCATTAATTTCGTAAGGGAACCTTTTGCAGCTTTGATTGAAGCGAAACGAGGGTGGGACGTTAGTTACTAATATTATTAACCCGAAGAATTGTTGTTTGTTCGAATGTGCTAATTGCAAAAATAAACTTCGAAATAAACAATCGTTCTGTGCACGAGCACCGCATGAGCTATCATCCTAAAATAGCTTACAAAATACAAAAACAAACTATGACAAAATACCTTCAATCCATTTGATGATTTCTACCTAACACCGTCTTTCTCTTCACCCATTTAATCCATTTAGGTTCCTATTTTAGAGAAATAGGAACCCAAAAAGGGTTCAGAGACATTGTAGACAGTTCGAAATAAAAGTGTTCATTGCGTCATTGGGAATGTGAATCAATGTTTCTTGCTTGCTACTATGGGCCTTATTCATAATGGTTTGTCCCTCTCCGACATGCGCTATTTTCCAAAGAACAAAAGAGACAAAACACTTTTTAACAGTGGTTTAGTTAAAGAGCGTTTATGAAGAAGGCGGTATGTGAAAGTTAAAGTGTATCGCGAAAGTTAATCTGCTTCAAAGGCAAGAGTAAACAAAAGTTTACAATTGCTGTGAGAAAAAGGTTCACTCACTTGGTAATCTTGAGTAATTGCTAAAAGTCAGGACTTATACGATTATAGGACGTCATACCTTCGTTCCGTACTGTCATTTTCATCAAGTTTCATTATCATCGAACAAATAACTTTGCCGACCATTCATAAAGTACCCTTTGTTATATATTGCACAACATACAATATTGCGAAATGAGAACGGTCATCGAATCGATTATTTGAGATCAAAATAATCGCATTGAAATTCATGGGAAATTAATAAATATACATAACATTATTAGCAGTTTGTGTCACAATGGGCCTTTAGCCGTAGTTCCTCTATTGAGAGCGGACCGTAACGGATGGCATAAGCCGTGGATAATGCCGAATGACTGGCGACTGTGGCAGTTCTCACGTCACTGGCGTATATTCTGCATATAAATTACCATTTCATTCATACAGGCGCTCCTTCATACCACTCTTGTATACTATGTACCGACAATGGACTCGTTACGTTGTCCTTGCTGTACCCCCTAACTGATAATAGATATCTTTTAAAACATATCAAACTTATAGGTTGGTGAGTCTGAGTTTTGACTATCTAAATATAATCGTTTTAGTTTCGTTATAGAAAATATAGTAGTTCCACCCCCGATGCAATAATGATGCCCCGATCCAATGACGCTAGTGTGAAAATTTTGTAGCTCGCGTTTACTTCACTTTCCCAGATTTCGTGGCGTCGTCGTACCATACATTTTGTTGAGCAGGAAAAATCTTCCTCTTTATAAAATTAATTTAGATTACAGAGGAAGTTAACAAAATAACAATGAACATAAATAAAGAGTTTAAGTAACATACATTTCAAGATCACGACATTGAACTTGCGGAACTAACCGCTCGATTTGGAAGGACTGGGCAGGACGAATGACTTTTAAACGAGTGCGACTTCCCGATGTCTTTACGACACGGGAGGGTCCCGAAGGTCGAGATTCGCTACCAAACAGGAACGGAGTATCGCACACGCAGATTGCCGTCACTCAGTAATAATGATTTATTGCTTGTCGCAACGTCAACCAACTATAATAGTGCTAATATAATGGAAAGGCATTCGGGTGAGGGGCATCACTTTAGAACAGTTATTTACCTGGTTATGTCATGTTGGTAGTGACTACCAGGTTTTACTGCGTAGAATACGATTTGTACCAAAGGATTAATATATTATTACACAACCTAAACTTTAGATCATGTTTGCACGAGAGGTTTTACAACAAAAGGAAATGACAATTCAATCTTTATTCCTAACGCTCAGCGTTAGACGTCAGAGTTTTACAAAAGCTCTCGTGCGGTTGAGGCATAGCAAGAATTTTAGTATTTAAAATTTCCACATGTATAAGAATTGTTACAATTAGTTTGTAATAGTGTTATAATTATAATTAGTTTGAAAATATAAAGTAATTTAAACAAAGCATTCTATTTCAGGAAGGTAAAACGCTGACTTACGAAATGGGCGCATTACTTAGGAAGAGATACGACCAGTTTTTAGGACCTTACTACGAGGAAGGTAGTATAATTAAGTTACTTCCTTGACTAAAATTTAAACTTAGGGCACATTTAAACAAAGCGAGTTTTTCCCCAAACAAAACATTATTGAGAGGAGATAAAGTTTCCCCGACTTAATTATTTACCCCTGTCAATTTGCCGACGAGAAGAGAAGGCGATAGTTGCCTTGAATTTGAATATTGGTTTGACAACTCATCTGTCACAATCGCAGGCGTTTGCATACGATATTTCGTGACTACACTAAACTAGTTTCGTCTTAATTCGCCTTAATCAACAGGAAACAGTATCGTGATAGCATCGGACACGGAACTAAGCAAGATGACAGCGTTGTTAATATCAGCCGGGTTGTGGCCGCCCCCTAAGGAACAGATATGGAACGAGACGTTACTGTGGCAGCCAGTACCTTACACGTATCCACCGAGGGACGAAGATTATGTAAGATGTTAGCCTTTAATTGCAGAATATGACAAAAATTTCATTAAAAAAAAATCTTTCTTCAAAATGTACTGTTAAACATCGTGTAGGTTAGGATAGATGAAGGTTAAAAACAAACTCTGGTGTCGGGAGTTTTTGGACCGCCCATAGGTGTCAGATATATTGTGACGATTAAAATGACCGGGGCAGACAGACAGCGCTTTGAAACACGATGAGAAATCACAGAGATTTTTAAATAACAGGGTTTTGGGCTGTAGTTTCAATCGATAGTCAGAGAAGACGATTAAATGGATCACTAATCACTATTCTTACTTAAATCTTCTTTATCTCATATAGAAATGCCTCTATCGGCCTCCCATCTCAGTAGGGGACTTCAAATTACACGTTGCTTAACATCGCTTAGACAAATTACGCGATAAGCGCTAAAATTCTCAAATCTCAAAGTAGCTTACGAGAACTCGTAGAAGTAGCAGACGATTGAGGGCTTTCCAAAAAGGAAGGGAAGATTTTGAATTGAGACGCGTATCGCGTGATATTAAAAGCCAATTGAAATCTTACCAATTGACTGAATCAATTGAGGCCAAATGATTGATTTTTTTTTAACGAAAAGCTCACCAATTGATGAGTCTATCATAGAAGTAATAAAGAAATTATATAACTTATACACTTCAATAACTCTCATTCAGATTTATTTTATTTGAAATCTAACGGTTTTAATTTGTGCAGAGACATGTTTGATTATTAGTGAATTATATTCATTCTTTGGTTTAAATAAGTTCGAGGAGATTAGTGGACAACCCTGGCGACGGGAATTTAGACCGCCTAACTAAAGTCTTTTCTTATCGAGTGGATGGTCAACCTGACCAATCCTGGTGTCAGAGTTATTGAGCCGTCAAAGGCCTCTGACATGGCTCATGTAACGACTACTGTCCGTAGGAAGTAACCGGGACCGCGACGGCTTAACGTGCCCTCCGAAGCACGGAATCATCTTACTTTTCGGGCAATCAGGTGATTCAGCCTGCAATGCCCTAACCAAACTGAGGACGGTCTCACAAAGTTATTTTTGTGAGATATCCCCACCGGGAATCGAACCCGGAACCTCCGGATCGTGAGCCGAGCGCTCAAACCACTAGACCACGGAGGCTGTTATCCGTGAGACCGCCTAACTAAAGTTAAACTATGCTACTTATTTTGAGTTGAGATCATATCACACTGTTTCCGAACACCTGGGAGGGTATTTTACTATTAATTGAAACGTACGTTGATGTCATTATTATTTGTTAAAACGGGAACTTACGTACGACGGAGGACACTCAACAGTAACCTCCGTCGTACGTAAGTTGCCGTTTTAACAAATAATAACCTGGGAGGGTGACTAAAAACCAGTGTTTCCCGGAATATATACCCTCACCGAAAAAACCAAGCTACTTCGTTACATTTGCACATTATACATTGTGTGTAACCGACGAGTATAACAGTAATTTACAATATTACACTTTCCCCTCACTGTACTGTCTTCGGTGAGATGAGAGGCCTTTGCCCAACAGGAGAACATTACAGGCTAATACTTTACGATTTTATACTATTGATTACAGTTACTCTACGAAGAAAACTGCCCTCGGTACCAACAAGAGAAGCAACGCATACTAAAAGCGTTTACCGACGAAGGACTGCTGCTGCCCTACAAGGATTTGTTCCACAAGATAGCGCTGTTGACTGATAAGAACTTCAGCACGCCGCAGGAGGCTTACTATTTGAACAATCTGTTTCTTATCCAGGTATGAATATCAACTACATGTATATTAGGTAATCTATATAATGTAAAAGCTAAATCGAGCGGCTAACTAATCACGACATTTCAGAAACTGTAAGTGATCCTTCTTCTTCATCATCGAGTGGATGGTCAACCTGACCAATCCTGGTGTCAGAGTTATTGAGCCGCCAAAGGCCTCTGACATGGCTCATGTAACGACTACTATCCGTAGAAAGTAACCCTAAGAACCTTACATATTGATTGGGGGTTAATTTTAGGTGGTCAATGAGAAGGGTTAGTCCTTTCATCCGATGGAAAGTAAGGGCGGGTCGCTAGTCATCGCCGCTAAAATCTGAAATAATTCAAGCCTAAACAACTAAATCGATTTAGATTTTGTATGATATGGAGGCATCTTTAAGTTATGAAAATTTGCCTACTTTTGATTCAGTCACCACAATTTCCACAAATAACTATTGAAAATTTCAAGAAAATAGCTAAATTACTATCTAAACAACATACGTATATTTCATTGTATTATGATCAGAGACCGCAAAAATTTGCGACATTGTTCGCAATAGTGTGGACATGACTTCAAAATTAATTAAAATGTTATTCAATTAATGAATAACTTACATGACATATATTTCATTGCTAGTCAGTAAGTACAACATTTTGTTAAAGTATATTTATTAAGGCAAACGGTCAGTATTTTTTTCTACATTTTCGGCAGACAGTCGTTTTTTCTTTCTTTTACGTTCGTGTTTAAAATAAGTATCGTTTTCGTAAATATTTATATACAATAAATAAAGAAATAATAGACTGACAGTAGAAAATTTGGAAAAAATACTGACCATTTTTTTTAATAAACCTATACTTTAACAAACTTTTGTATTTATTGACTAGGAATCAAATTATATGTCAAGTAAGAAATTAATTAATGAATAAGATTTTGATTGATTTTGAAGTCATGTCCACACTATTGCGAACAATGTCGCAAATTTTTGCGATCTCTGATTATGATAGTGAAAATACGTTGGATTAAACACATGTTTTGAATAACAAATACAGTAGCAATATAAATTAATTTGAAGTAGTCGGTTTGGCAGGAGAAGTTGAAATTATAGACTACAATAAATACACATAGTTGAAATACACCTAATTTATTTATTTATACATACGTACATCCTCGTTATTGCGTGAAACAGTAATAAACATACATACATCCATCCACCCTCAGAAACTGTCGCATTTATAAAATTAGTAAGATATAATCATGACAGTCACAAAATTTATTTTCAGGACGACATAAAAGTGGCTAATCCAAAATGGGCGAAACATGTCAAGAGAAAACTTATGGACGTAGCAAGACTCGAATACTCGATGATGTTTCACAATAACTTGCTGAGGAAACTGAGTGGAGGTAAGCGCTTTTACAGCTCAGAGAATATATCTGATTGTCGCACACGAAGCGCAAGAAACAAAGGCATTGTTTTCGTTTCTCTCTTTAAATACATTTTTCTGTTTCTAATTCTATATGTAAAGAGAATTCTATAATAAGTTCGTAGTTAGTGGCCCAAACTAAGTTTTTCTTAGGCCGTTAAAAGGCCTTTGACTTAGTCTAAAGAGGAAAGAGATAAAAGATATTGTATTCCGCGTGCATCTTAATCTTAGACCGCAAACAGAAAGCCTTCGACGATGTCGCTGATAACCCTCGCTGATTATAAAGTAAGTTAATTTGAGTAGGTTAGTGGCCAAACTGGCCAACCCTCGTGTAAGAGTTATTAGACCGCCTAAAGGCCTCCGACATGGTCTATCGATTAGTAGTGACTAGTTCCCAAAATCGCAGGAAGACCGACGCAAGCTATACAAGGCTTTCTTTGTCTACTCGGCCTAAGGTAGTTTTCCACTTAAAAGGCACATTTCAAGCACACGATTTTGGTGAAAATTTTACACCATCCATGATAATAAAATGATAACAATTTGATTAGAATTAAACGTAACCAAGTAACAGCCAATTACATGTGTTTCAGCACTAATCTACCATATTTCTTGGTCTGCTATTTTTGAAAAATAGGATAACTAGCTACATCCTGAAATAATCGAAAACGCATAATATTTCCGACACAACTCTATTTCCAACTACTGGCGAAATGATCTGTCTAATGTCGATACACGTGTTTATTTGCACAGATGAGTTTATGAATATTCATAAAATATGTGGTTTGATACTACTGAGAAGTTGCAACAATTAATAATAATTGTAAGAAGAATTAATATGACGCAAACGCAAAACGTTTCTTTAAACTCATTATATTACATATATGTTAATTATTATTTAAATAATGTACATTTCCGCTTGCATGCGTATTTTATAATTGAAGTCAAACAACACTATTTCTGGACAATTAAAGATTTGATGCTAATTGTTCAAAATTGTAACAAAATGACGTCAGACTTTTGTCTGAAACGGATGCGCGGTACTCCATAACCTTTCTGAGTCCTAATTATTATTCACTGCTACAGTTTATTTTCATGGATCGATAAACGTTTAAAAATTATAAAATCTTCATTAAGCAGCTTCGTTATAAGAATACTGTCATATCTAATACTCTAATATCTTATAATTTAAATCTAATAATCAAAGCTATAGCAAATTTAGGATGAACTCGTATCTACAAATCCGGTATTTAAGGGACTAAACAACATAATCAACCATAGTTATATCTTAACTTATAAAGTCTTACTGCTGAGGTCTAAACCAGATATAACCATCTACATATATCCTTAATCACAAGTTGAAGCTGAACTGAATTACAAACATGGCAATTGGCATCCGTGGCCCAAATTCAAGTTCGATAATTGCCTTAAATTAATAATATATTTCTTCCAGGAGCCCTTCTCCAGCAAATCATAAAGGAGGCTACACTAAACATAGCCGAGGAGTCAGGAGTCCGTGTGATAGTGCGGACCGGCACCCCGGTGTCGGTGGCCGCTTTGCTCGCAGCCTGCGTGGCACCACCGCCGAGGCTGCCCGACCCGGGGGCTGCACTACTGTTCGAATTGCACGAGAGAATCCCGCATCAAGGGAAAGAGAGGAAGATATTGGAAAGCGAACGGTTTGGATTGAAGGTATGATTTAAGGTTTGACTTGAATATAGGGCTTCGTTTCTATTCAAGCGGACCAATCACAATGCATTCTTCTTCTTCATCGAGTGGATGGTCAACCTGACCAATCCTGGTGTCAGAGTTATTGAGCCGTCAAAGGCTTCTGACATGGCTCATGTAACAACTACTATCCGTAAAAAGTAACCGGGACTGACGGCTTAACGTGCCCTCCGAAGCAAGGAATCATCTTACTTTTTCGAGCAATCAGGTGATTCAGCCTGGAATGCCCTAATCAAACTGAGGACAGTGTCACAAAGAGATTTTTGTGAGTTGTCTGCACCGGGAATCGAACCCGGAACCTCCGGATCGTGAGATCATTAACATTGACAAACAACGTTTGACAATTGACATTGTCAAAATCTTTTCATAATGAGTTGTGATTGGTAAATGGATCTTCGTACAGCTTTGCGGACTTTTATAGAAACGCACCCTAATGGTAAAATGTTCAACAGATATACTACTGGGACGACGACTCCGCCGAACCGAGACTAATGGAAGTGCCTGGATGCAACGCCTTCTGTCCGCTAGAGACATTCAAAGAACTAACCAAATACATCGTGACACAAGACTTCAAGGAAGATTGCAAACTAGTGCCCACTTGAGAACATTCGAGACATATAATGTGTTATAAATACCTTTTACAGTGTGTTATAAAGTTACTACTTGCTTTACAATGTGTTATAACTTTACCACGAGTTTTACGATGTGTTATAAAGTTACCAACCTTTTTACATACTGATACAAGTGAGATATCTCGTATTATAACAGTGATCTTATGTATTAAAGGTACTATTGGTAGTGTAGTGGTTGTATACTGTATTTTGTAACTTCTTAAGTTACTTTTTAAGTTTTAAAGTTACCACCAGTTTTATATAACAGTGATTTGTTTTACCTAAGAATACGTAAGTTAGTTAATGAGTTTTAATTTTACTCATAGATATGAATATATAAAGAGTTTTATTAGTTAGCCAATAATATGATATGCAATGTGTTGTCTAAAGTTATGAAAATGTTATTTATACAAAGGTGTCTGTCTGTCTTAGTAAAATTATTATATCACTTTATAATAATTATATTTACCAAATGTTATAACAATAGTGAATTGGTTGGGATAATAAAACACGTTCACTATTTTGTTTTTTTTGTGACTAGATTAATCATTTATCGAAAAAGTTTATCTAGACATAGTGTGACTATGATTTTGATGTAATAGATGTATAGTGTAATAAACGAGTGAAAATATAAAATTTCTTCCTAGGCTGTGTTACCAAAAAATGACAAGAGTGCATGAAATAAAGTATATTTTACCGTAACTGTATTCACTTACCTTCATCTATTTTGAGGCCGGTTTCGTCCTGTGGTATGTTTTTGGATATCTCTGCGAATTGGTCGGCGCCCCATGAGAGTGTGCCGCGGAGTTTCAAGTATTCGGCGATTAGAGCTGCGATGTGAAGTTGGCAGCACATAGCCTGTTCGAAGATAGAGGATTGGTATAACTGTTTGTGGTTTGAAATTATTCCTGCCCAGTATCCTATCAAAATATGGGTCTCTCCGTAACTTGTCATGATTCTGTAGGCCACCGTGGTGAGCAAAAAAGCGAGGCAAAAAAGTTAGGAAACAGTTGTGATATCCTCTATCGAGATAGGTGTCCATGTGAACCATGGATGTTATTGATGGTGGGTACCTCGTCGTAGTCGCGTTGGGTGGCGTAGTGGTCGAGGAGCGGGGCAAAAAAGAGACAATTTACGAGACATATCCTCTATCCCATATGTAGATAGGAGGTGATGTGAATGCTGGTTCGTGTGGTGAGTGTTACCTCGTCGTGGTCCCGCTGCGCGGCGTGGTGGGCGGCGAGCGTGGCGAGCCAGGCGTGGCGCAGGCGCGGCGTGGCGCGGCAGCCCGCCGCCAGCGACGCCTGCAGCTCGCACAGCTGCACGCCGCCCGCGCCTGCCGCGCGCAACTAAGTGTAGGGCCACATCTGCGGAACGTACGGCGCCGAACCTTCCGCTCTATGACACATCAGTCGAAATTACGCCGCGTACTGATGTGTCATAGATAACTTGAAATACACTACGAGCGTATTTAGCGGAAGGTTCGGCGCCGTACGTTCCGCAGATGTGGCCCTACACTAACATATCACTCACACGTCTACTACGGGCCAAACGCCTCGCATCTCACTCAATCAGTACAGTGACAAGTGCCGAGTTGATGGTCAAAAACCCGAGTCATGTTTGAAAAGGAAGTAGGTAAGTTCGGGTAGGCTAGTGGCCACACATAGTGGAGATATTAGATAGCCTCTAAGGGCGTCCGCTTGGTCTAAATTTCGTTAAATAAAAGTTTGAAAAGTAAAATCGCTCGATGCTCAAATTGAACTCAAGAGACTGGAACGACAACGTATTGTAAGAATTGAAAAAAAAATGCAATTTGCGGATCATTACTCAAATAGCAACGTCCAGTTATGGTTAGGGGAGGGAGACTTAACCATAACGCCACTAAAGTGTCTAAACACATTGACACAGCTATAGCTACGCCCTACGCCAATAAGACGTCCAGTGTTTAGCACTAAATCCTCTGTATACCTGAGGCGACGACACCGCTGACGCCGGCGAGGCGCGCGCGCGCGCCCACCACGGTGCGCACTCGACGCATCAACTCCGCCACTTCACTCGACAATCCTGACAGCAAACCATTCAATACATCAATATAAACTTGTGTTATTGACAGAGACGTTAAATGCTTCTTTAGTGACTCTAGTAGGGATTTAATGAGTTACTTTTCATATATTACTAGGCTGTTCCGCGCGGTGGTTCCACACGCGACTCAATAGATGTCGCTAGTGTGAATCTAAACCATCATCTATCAAACGCGTACAAAAAAAATAATTCAAATAGGTCCTGCCATTTAGGAAGTGTTCAGTGACATACGCACGTACAGTAGAATTATACATATAAACTAGCTGCGCCCCGCGGTTTCACCCGCGTTGTACCCGTTCCCGCGGGAATTTCGGGATAAAAAATAGATGTTGTCCGATTCTCAGGCCTACCCGATATGTACACAAAATTTCCAAGCCGTTTCGGAGGAGTACGCGAACGAACACTGTGACACGAGAATTTTATATATAAAGCCCCTCCCAGACGGGCCATACTTTTGATGAAATATGTGGCCACAAAATTGCCGACTATATCCCGGCAATACTAAAAACATTTTAATGCAGCATATGGCTGGAAAATGTTTATCTCGGCAATATTTCTGTTGCAGTATATGGCTCAATATTTTGTCTTTACATGGGCCACATAAAGATGTAGTGAATACTCCTTTCCTATCGGCAAAACTCGGAACAACGATAACACCCGAATGGTGCCGATGTGTCTATGAATTACTGTATTATTCATGGAATTAGTAAGTACTACCGTACAACTTACTAATTCCATGGTATTATTAAATTACGTGTAGGTCATGGAATTAGTAAGTACTACCGGTAGTACTTACTAATTCCATGGTGTAGGTATCAAATAAATCGCATACTTTATTTATCAATGTCAAATGTCAAACTACCCGTTTGACGATGTTTCCATGGGTACTGACTGAGTGCGAGTGAAGTAGTAAGACAAAAACGAACATTTCCGAGAAAAAACGAATCGCGACAAACTTTACGTAGCATGAAAAAGGGACGCGCTTATGCCGTAAAGCGAGACAACAATAAAAGTGGCTGAGAAATATTGCAGTATTTTCGATTGCGAAGCGAACTCTCCGGCCATATTGCCGAGACCCTAAACATTCATCGGCCATACTAAAAATATGTGACAACATATCCCGGATATACTACAAATATTGCAAAGTGTTGCTGAGTCTGGCCGTAAATGATGGCTGATGATGCCGGCCACACTATTGCAGCTAAACATTTTCGTGAAAATATGGCCCGTCTAGGAGCCCCTTTAGATAAATAAAGATAAGAAAATTTACGTCTATTGGTTACGAGTCGATTTAATGGACGACTCTCAGTGCCGTATCAAACTTACCGGTTCCCTTCATTGCTTTATCGCCGGTTGCAAAACAATTGATGACAGATAGAGACTCTTGGAATCGTTTGCAGTTCAATGCCGTAGAGTTGTCCAGCAACTTGGATACAGCCATTATCACCTGTTAGATGAAAACAATATAAATTAATGTTCGTTATTAGACTATTGGTAACCAATAACCTACCCAATATTGTAAGAAAGAAATGTGGCAGTAAATAAAAAGAATATCAATGTATGCATAAGACTACAATGTCCTTTCACTCGACGGTTGCCTTACAAATGACAACCGTCGAATAAGATTCGTTAGTCACTTCTCTCCGATGTAACTAAACAGTAGATTAAAGGTTCGCTGGGAGGTATAGCGGAGTGTACCTGCAGATGCACGCGCGTGAGGTGGTGCGTGCTGGCGTGCTGGAAGTTGGCGCGCATGAGCAGGTAGAGCGCGGCCGCCGCCTCGCGCCGCGGGCCGCCCGCGCGTGCCATCAGCCGCACCACCGCGCGCACCACGCCGCCGCACACCGCCGAGCTGCCTGCGGGACATACGACTCGCTATAGCGCACCCACCTTACGGAACTACATACATACAACAATTTACAACGGTAGCGTTCGTAGCCTAGTTTGATTAAGCAATGTTAGTTCATTGCGATTGTTAAGCAACGTGCAGCTCGACCCCTACTTAGATGGGTGGGCGATAGTGGCATTTCTATCTGAGCTACCGTACTTCGGAGGGCACGTTAAATTGTCGGTCCCGGTTGTTTCAATCGTTAGACCATGTTAGAGGCCTTTAGGCGGTCTAAAAGAACTGGGGCACCAGGATTGGCCACTAACCTACTCGAAATAGTAAACGGTAACCCTCGTCGAGATAACGCACGGCAAACCATCGAACACCGAACGTGTCGTGTAGTGTAATCGCGATAAATGTGTCATGACTAAATATAAATGGACTAAATATATGTACTACTTCGTGTACCTTGTGTACTAAGGAAGAATTAAAAGATTCCCTTCCATACCTTCAAACAAAGTCTCAGAGAACTGATTAATATACGCTCTCAAGGCGGCAAAGAGATGTTTGTACAACGTTTCACTTTGCGGAAACTGTAGTAACTTGATATACGGTTTGGCCGCTGCTCCTTCGACAGCTCCCAATGACTTCATAAACAGACAGGAGCGGTCGATGATAGTTAGACCCACTTCCGTGGCTAGACAACCGGCGGATAGTACCGCGTGTTCGGCTATCGCTTCAAGTTCTGGAATGTAAAACATTTTGTTAAAATCTTGTGTTAAGCACTTGTAATGTCACTGCCAAACAAAGAAAAATTTACGAACGGGAACGATAAGAATGGGAGTTATAAAGGGTGTGTCCAATCACAGTATGGTATGCGCGTGTGTCCAATCACAGTACGGTATTTGCGGCTAGCTGCAATGTGATAGGCGGACTACTGCCGCGTCTTATGCGCGAAGTTTGGACACTCACTAAGTAGTGTCAAAACTAAAGCTTGACATAAAAAACAATACTAACCTGTAGCTACAGAATTATTCACAAGATTATCTCTATTAACCGTGTTATTCTTCTCGACAATTATCGGTGGTTCTTTGGAAAAGTCCGGGGGACTCATTCTGGCTGGTAAAGTCCTTGCTTTCAATGGCTTGTGTTTACCGTTACATTCAGGCGTGACTGTCTTCAGTTCAGACAGGATTTTAGTACGACCCATGTATTGAAACTGTTCCGCGCATATTCTGGAATAATTATTTTTATTTCAATATTCTTTAATCATTCAATTAATTATAAAAACTAACATTGGTGGCGATTCGGCGTCCTTCGAACTAAACTAAAATAAGTTTAGTCCTGTCAAACTAGGTTTTGGTATTCGGACGATCACACGATTAAACTAATTTGAAGTATGTCGACTAAATTGGTTTTAGTTACTCAATTTAGTTAAAACGCAATTCGTCTGCACACTTTTAGTGTCAATTTTAGTCCAAAATTATGACGTCAAACGTCATTTTAGTTGTTATTTAGTCGGCACATAAAAGATCGCGATTAATATTAGGTGAAGGGGAGTTCTATATGTTTTATTTGTTATATTTTAATTTTAATCGTCAAATATGGAAGAATTTGTGGTGGCGGCGACCGTCAATTCATTGGATATGTAAAAAGCAATACACCTATTTTTCTTGATTTACAGAACAAGTGAGTTTGCGTGTTGTTCAACTACTTCGGTGATAAAATTCGAATCTAATTATTTTTGCCAAGTGAGACTTCGATTATGGAATATTAGGGAAGCTTCAAATCCTTTTAAGATTGAAGAGGAAAAATTTAGGAAGCTATTTCGAGTTCCAAAGTCTGGAGCTCAACAGTAGATTGATTCTCTCAGATTGAGGTTGTATATCGTGGCCTCCTAATCAGCATGTTATAGTATAAAGAAGCTAGATTTATATCTGTATAATAAAAATGTACATATATCACTTTGCAGATGAGGATGACACGGGAGACCAGTTGCAGCAAATTGAACCAGCTCTTGATGCAATAGAAGAGACAGAGGAAGATCATGATCATGATTTTCTGTCATAAGCCAGATTAATACAATAATATTTAATTGCTCGTTTTTAATAAAACAAATTGTAATAAAAACATCATTATATACTAATAATTGTTTATTATTGTAAAATTATTTCATAATTATTAGGGTTCAGGGTTAGAGGAGTAGGGTTGGGTGTTTAATGAGCTTATTGCTGCGCCTATAACATAATAATATGCAGCCTGCAGCACAGTCTCTCCAAGCTTGTCCGTTTTCGTTGAGAGCCATAACTAAGGCCTCACTTGTTGTTGGGCGTCTGGATCTTCCACGACGTGACCGAGGCTTCCTTCCGAATAGTCGTGGCAGATCAGAACTGCGGGATGCTGACGCCTGGATTGGGGAAGAGTGGCACGTTGTGAGTGTGGGCTGAATCGGTGCATTATCATATATCACTGGGAATTCATCCATGAAAGCACTCGATGTACATGGTACATCGTACTTGATGACGCAGACAATCCCTGCACTTGATGTACTTGGTACATGAAGAGATTGTCGCTTAGTTGATGACTGTATACCCTGAAAACAAAATAGTCTTTTAAAAAATGAAATAAAAAATAAGTGGACATATTTCTTTTGTTAAAGATTAATAAAGTTACTTTATTTGGGACTGTAGATAAGTAAAATCCACGGTATAGCGAAGTACTTACTGCGTAAGTCTCTATATTGAAAAGCTTGCGAGAAAAAGAACGACTTCTAGTAGTTGCATATGGATTGCTTACCTCTCACAACCTCGATGTTGGCGTGGAGTCGCTCCAAATTCACCTCTTTTTGCCTTTTGTTGGCGCGTTTCTTGTTTAAATTCATTATAATGTTTTTTTGTGTATTTGACTATTTGTAAACATCCAATTTAGTTATTTAACATATTTGAAGTTTGAACCATAGATACGTATAATAATACCTATATGGTTCAAACCTCAAGCTGAAACCAGAGTAAAATATGTGATTATATTCTCTTTGTTTCAAACTTTTTGACGTTAATATTGCTACTCGCCACCAGACGGCGTAAGTGGCTCTACTCAATTTAGTTCATCTTTAGTCGTCGACCAAATTTAGTTCGAAGGAAACACCAAATAGCGTTTGCACTAAACTAAACTAAACTAAAATTTTTAGTTTGACATATTTTAGTTTAGTTCAAATGACCCCGAATCGACACCAGTGTAACATATAATTTTTTGTTACTGTAGATAATCTTTAAATGTAGCAGGGACTATTTCAGACCAAAATACTTACTCCAAAACATTGAAAAACGACTGATGCTGCGCCGTGGACATGTTGCGCCACCACTCGACCAGTCTCTCATCATCTAAGTACTTCAACACGAACACGAAGCAAAGCATCACGTCGCGGACTTCCTCAGGTGACATCACGCCGAATCTAAGGATGGTACGATGATGTTAGTACAGTAGTTGTATGGCCAAGACTTCGGTAGCGAAACTGAGTATAACTTATACAATAATTAATAAGTTGTGCTGAGATTTTGAATGTGGCATCTATTGCCAAACTTGTTAAGCAACAAGTACTGGTTGTTTCAATCAATAGATGTCGTCGGAGGCCTTTAGACAGTCTAAAAACTAAGACACCAGGGTTAGCCACTAACCTACTCAAAACAAATGAATTAAAGAATTGTCAAACTCTATTGTCCAATATTTAAAGACACAAGTATAACAATTTGACATTTCAAAGATTATGTTGTCTTTGACAAACAATTACGACACTTTAAATCTTTGAAATGAGTTAGATTTATTTTAAATGTAAAGTTTTAAAAGTAAATATATTAAGAGATTCATTGAATTACAGCATTAAGGAGTAAAGACAATAGACGTATAACAAGTAATGATAACACAAATATCAATACACAACGTGATTCAAAACAATGTCATATAGAGAGAAAGTACTCTAAATACTGAAGATGGAAAATTGTACTCGAAGGAAACATTACCTTATTTAAAAGAGAAACAAAACGACAATCTGAAAACTGCTTATGAAAATACATTATGCCACCTTGTATGACATTTATAACCTTCAAACATATCTATCACTTTTATAGTATGTACTGAGTTTCGCTTGCCTAGATCATGGCCATTGAAACACGAAATTAGTACTAATATTAACCAAAATATCAAGTTACCTATTAACCTGATCACCGATCTCGCTCAAATCTATCCGCCCCGCGTTGCGAGGAAGCGAGTCACCGCCAGACATCGTCGACACCGACTCTAGTGAACTTTGTGACACATTGTTTGCGTGATCTATAAATATTAAGTGCTCTGTGTGAAACGAGTAAATCAGGAAATGTGATAAGACATTTACACAAGATTTTAATTAGTTTAAATTAGGAACAAATAAATTAGTTCAAAATAAGAACTGTAACAAAAAAGGGACACAAAATGTGTCTGTTTTGAAAAAACAGGACACAAAATGTGTCTGTTTTAAGTCCCGTGTTCACGACAAATATTTATCTATAGAAACTGTTGCAGCGACATCTGGATCAGTTGCTATAAACATTTTCCTTGGACTAATGTATGTTGCCCGGAAAATAAAGCGTGTTGCAGAGTAGAATGTATGTTTACGGTCGATAAGTCGATAGTCGATTCGGAAACATTTGTTTAGTCATTGTCGTCCCACAAATGCCGTGAATACGGGACTTGACAAAAGCATAGTGACGCCCTTCACAAATAGTTTTAAGACATTTGTACACAGACAGAAAGAAAGAATACGTAATAAATATTGAACAGGACAAAAATAGAACGATAACTTGTGTCACAAACCTTTTCCATACATATTGCTCTGTATCTGTATATTGGGCGGTTCTTTGAAGTGGGCGGAGTTTCTGGCCGATGCATGTTCGAAATGTAACGTCAATCTATTGCGTCGCGGCGTACTATTGGCTGACGCGACGCTTTGGATACTATTCGCGACGTGATTGGCTGTCCCGTCGCCGTCGACTTTGTCGAAACCGTTTTCGGTTGTCGGTGTTGGCAGTGATTTGGCTACGAGTCGGTGGGCATTGTCTGTGAGGAAAAAAATAGATAAATAGCGAGGTTGGTTTTTTAATTTATTTTTCAGTATGCAAAAAGGAAAGGTCACTTATGATTTATCGGAGCTTGTCTATTTGTGACGGTTTCTCGGCTAAACCACTGAACCGATTTAATGAAAGGCATGAAGATACTCTATGTCTAAACCTATGAAATTTCTTTGGGATCGGATAGGATACCAGTGTTACTCAAGCAAGGAACCGGTAGTGTATAGTTTATGGGTTAAACAGTATATACTCTCTTGTCTATTCAGCTAAGAAGTACATTTCACTCACCCAAAACGATGTTAAGCCAAGGTGAGTACAAATGCGCTAGTCTCGCTTTACACTGCTTGCTTCGATACCGATCGTCGTGTTCATGTTTGGTTAACAACGAACGTAACACTGACAGCGCACTGCGCCGCTTCTGTGGCGCTTCTCGGAGGCTTTGTTCAACCTGTTATTTAGTAGTTTTATTAGATTAGTAAGGTTGTTTGAAAGTATTAAAAAAAAATCCCTAAAAATTAAATGCGAAACTTTTGTTCCTGGGGAGGAAAATGGCGATCAAACCTAATAAAATAACGTTAACGTTCTAAAATATATCTCGGCGCCATCTTGGTTTGGTAACGGACAGACCGCTGGTTAATGATAATTATATAAATGCTTGTGGCTTGACCATGCTAAGGTAATTGATTAAGTATGATGTTTAAGGTATGTAGACATTACGAAGTGACATAATGTCACATTAAAACGAATGTTGTTTGAACAAACCTGTTTCAGAAGAGTACCGGCAAGAAAATGGCGCATAATAAAATTTTCAGTCAGCTTCATTTTTGCCGGGTCTGAAAAGAACAAGGTATTATTAAAAAAATTAATTTGCATAATTTTTTATCATTCGAAGTTCAAAGTGTGTAAGTAGTCTGTATTTTTCGTTCTTCTATAGATAAATTATACGATCTTCACGTACCATTATCACAGTCTTTGGCAAGTTTGTTCACTTGTAACGGCAAGTTAAATGCGACATAATGTTCGTGCGAACATATTATTTGTAGGAACGTGAATTTGAAGTCGAATAGTGCCTTTGGATCGCAAGTCTTGAACTTTTCTATATATTTCTTTATCTGGCGAAAGACGAAGCCTCTATCCATGAACGACAGGCAAGACTGAAAAAGATACAAAAGGTTAATGAAAAAGGAAAAAAAGGTTGTACTTAAATATTCTTTATTTTGTGACAGATAAGGGTAATAATTACATATTCGTACGACAGTTGGATTAGGTGTGAGAGCTTAATAAATACACATGGCAAGTTACATATGCAACAACATACCTTGTATGCATATATTGCAAGGATCTGACATGCAAGTCCGATAGGTGCTAGGAGTTGACATGCAAGTACGACTCTTGACAGTGTAATGCAAGTGTGACCTTTGAAACTTCAAAGCTGTAAGGTTGAATATGGGTTTACCTTGAGGAACAAAGCTAAGTTTTTGTTGAAAATGTGTGTTTGCATCGGTTGTTGCAATATGTAGGACGGCTCCACTGCAGTCACTAGCTTTTCAATGTTCTCTAGCAGATCGCCGTGGAATCTTTCAGCTCGGGACATCTGCCAAATACAAATATTTATAATACAGCACAGTACGATGCGATGCAATTACAAGAAGTTCTGAAACGGGTAAAAATGGACACTTGTTAGTAATAGGAATATAAATAGTTAGGAGTTATTATAATAAGCAACGAAGAGCATACATTGTAATTTATATCCAGGCGCTATAATGATTCTCGGCCCGTTTAATTGTCGGCTCTAGACGTTACAATAGTAGTTATCACACTTCTTGACATAGTGTATAAATTCTAACATCATTTATTTAGCTTATAAGCGAGATAATATCAAATATACCAACTGACCTTAACGCGTCCAGTATTAATCAAGTACTGAGCCATGCTTTTCACTATAATATCGAAGAAGAATCCAGAATACTGCATGAACTTGTGACCGAGTAGGAAGTCCTGTTGGTTCTGATCGACGAACAGATGCAGCGGCGCTGTTAGCACGGTGTGCAGCTTGAACTCTACGCAGTTGAATACGTACTGTTGATGTGAATAAAAAAATGGATTGTGAATAACAAACCTTAAGGACAAAACCTACTACGGCTAGTCTAAGTTGAAGTATTAAGAAAAAAATATTAGCCTGTAATGTCCCACAGCTGTGCAAAGGCCTCTCATCCCACTGATTAAAAGAAACTTGTATTATTATAAAAAGTAAATTGTTTTGTTACTTTTTATGAAAGGCTTTTGCCCAACAGTGGGATATTACAGGCTTATACTGATCAACGGCCAAATGTAGCGCATTGATATATATATTATATATATTATGACAAATATCGGTAATAACTTACCTTTACATAACTGTCTAATAGATCCTTTCTTCCGTAATCATGTATCATATGAACGAAGTGAACGATCAACTTCACTATTTGATATCCCATATCGTGGGTGTAGCTTTTTTCAACTGTCTGTAAAAAAGAAATGTTAAGTTTAGAACACTCTTGATATGATCATAAGCAAGCAATAGGCCAATCAAGTGTCATACACATGACATAATATGATTTGCCAAAAGCGTAAACAACTAAAAATTAATAAACGATACATAACATTAAAGTAATCATTCTCAACACATACATTATCAACTTGCTTACCATCAATTCAAACAGCTGATTCAGAATCGTTGGCAAGAATCCGACCAAGGAACTTAGTTTGATCGCGTGAGCAGCTTTCAAAGCATTGTTGACGTCATTCCACGGCGGCGGAGAGGGAGAAGTGGGGGGAGAATTGGATTTCATCAACCTTTCAGCTTGACTGAACAGGTTGTGAAGGTGGACATCTCTAGTAGCGACTGTGGAGTCGAGAACTAGTTGACATCTGAATAGAGGCTTCTCCCCTTCGACCCATACTACTTCAGGCCCGCAGTTCCCTTTGCCCAAGCCTAGTGGTTGGATAGAAAGGTATCCGGAAGGTAAGTGTGTGGCGACGGGCAGGTTAATGAACTCCTCGACCAGCTTATCGTTCTTTAGGAGCGGTGCCCATGCGTACCTGTGGAGAAACAAACCGTGTTAAGTTAGGAACCTTATCCTCCCCTTGGAGGCCTTCAGGCGTTCTAAAATCTCCACATATGGGTTACCTATACGAATTTAGTTTCGTTTGGAATTCTAAGACTTCAAAAAGAGAAGCACGACAAGTTATTGTTTAAAAAGTAGCACATTTCATCCACATATAACTCCTATGCATGAAAGAGCAACATAGTTCTTCCATCATCGTCATACACTTCTACAAGATAAGAGGGTAAGTATATATATGTATAACAATTTTATAAGATAAGGTAGCATAAGATAAAACAACCAAACTTACCCAATACAAGTCTCGACATTAGTATCGTTTTTTTTGGCCAAATCACAGGATATGTGATGGAACGTGAACAGCAGATGATGTTGAGGAGTGACTGTCGCCGGGAGCCGGATCTTGACTTCGTCACTCCAGCTAGGATTAGCGTTATGGTGCAGCACTGAACATCTGTATTGGGATGTCATACCGCACCGACCGTAGACTACCTGTGGTTAAAGAAATTAGTTGAAATTTATAAGAATAAAGAAGATAAAGTGAAACATGATCAAAATAAGTGTCGTGACTAAAATCTGGAGATAATTGAATACAAGTAAACAATTTGCTCTCGTAAACTAAGGTAAGTAAATACGACGGACTACATTTCATGACACTTAGTATGAAGAGAATAAAGAATGATGATAATAATGTAAAGATAATAGTAGACCCATGTTTAAATGTATGCTACTAAATTCATGAAGAAAACAGAACGGTGCGCATTACACAGAAGAACGGGACAGAACAGAAGCTAGTACAAAAAAACTATGACCATACCTGCAAAGGCTTATTTTCTCCTATATCACAGTCCCTCAGTTCAACAGAACACGCTATATTCCTCGCTCTAGCGAACACTTTCTGCGACTCAAAGTTCAGGGCCAACGGACGTACGTACAGATGATGAACGTACGCGGCGTACGGTTGTTCCGGCTCGATGTTCAGGGTGGCCAGTTCGAGGGTGAGAGGTGCGGGCGGCGGCAGCGGGAAGGGTTTTAGGGCTGCGTACGCGCTCGTCATGCAATCTGGAAGGAAATTATAATGTAATGTAATAAATGGTAATGATTTTTTTGTACACGAGAAAAAAGCAAGAGTCAGTCATACAGACTTCTGGACACGGTATAAAGATTCATTCATAAATTAAAGCCTCTGGTCAGTTCTTCCATATTTCTATGGAAAACGTGTTAAGTTTAATTTTATCTCCTGATGAGAATTTTTAGTTTTCGAACGAAGTAAGAGCGGGATCTCTATTTGCTAAGAAATATAATAAGTAAGATATTATAAGGTTGTAACACTTACTTTGTATCTGTTCAGTACTAATATTGATGTTGACACTCAACCAACCAGGTATTACGGTCAACTTGGATATCTTCTCCGGTTTACGGAAATCAGAGAGGATCTTCAAAAGATCATCGTCTGATACTTTGCTTGGGTCCTGTCTGTATATGGCCGGGAATTCAGGGGTAGTGTCAAGATCGTTGCTGTACATTCTGTAAGAAATATTGCCTTGTAAAGTTAATAAGGTTATACAAATTAAACAATTTATTAAGGTATTTAGTATTTACATATTTAGTATAGGCAAAGACATGGACTTACCACCGTTTTATTTTTAGTATTGTGTTGGTTGTAAATTGTTAGTGTCAAACTGGCAACACCCAAAGACGACCAACAACTTAACCGTGAATGCTAGAAAACATCCATCGACACAACAATGAACTTTAGCATCTATATTATAAGTAACAAAATATTATGTACCTGTACAAAGGCTTAGCGGTCCAAGCAAAGGGCATCCTGTAAGTGCCCACTCTGTTAGCGTAAGCCTGTACCGTCTTATGCACTTTCAGGCCGAGCCGTGGGTCCTTCGTGGCCTTTAGATAAGGCTCTAACACTTGACTTACGTGCCCTTGCAGTATTTTGTCTATTTTCACCACTAGGAATATGTCAGAATGAGGATTGTTTATTGATAGGACGACCTGTAAAATACATTGGTGAAATAACGGCCTGTATACAAGTCTTGAACAGTATATTATACTCTCTCAAGATATTTCAAACAGGGTTACAAATAAGATTAAACTTTTGTCAAACATTTCGGTAGAGTATTGGTCAAATAAAAAATTAAATCTTTCATTCTAGTAAAGCTAAATCAAATGCTGCTGTAACTGCGAAATACATTTCCAACATGTCCTTTGAACATCAAGGGCAGTATTAATTAACGCGTATTAAGAATATTTTAGCTATCATATTGTCTGTCACTTTCTGACATACGCAATTTTCCGAAGAGCAAGAAAAAAAAATATAACAATGTTTTAGTTACAGAGCGTTTATTAATAAGGCAGTAAGTGTAACTACACCTGTTGAGATATAATCTATATATATAAAAATGAAACCCGTTTTCCTTGGTCGCGGCATCACGCGTGAATGGCTGGACCGATTTCCACGGTTTTGCATTCGTTGGAAAGGTCTCGGGCTACGTGAGGTTTATAGTGAATAAAAATCAAAATTCCCACGGGAACGGGGGCGCTGCGGGTGAAACCGCGGGGCACAGCTAGTATAATATATATACCCGGACAAATTCACTCACTGTTAATTAGACCCAAACCATGCTGTAAGCTTGTAATATGGAATATATATACACAAATACTTTATAAGAGTATATAACTGACACCCAGACGTCGACGCCAACAACTATGTCTTCACATATTGTTGACTCCTGGGGGGAATCGAACCCGCAACCCCCGACACAGTAAGCGCTCTCACTGCCACTGTGCCAACGGGCTTGCCATAATATTTGAGGGTACGTTATACAAAATCAATCAATCTATCTTAACCAACCTGTTTCTTAGATTTGAACCACTCCTCAGTGATCTGTTTAACATCTAATTTAACATCGTAACTAAAGTTCTCTACTAATGACTTTGTGCACTCGATTTCATTGACTAGATCCTTCACCGCATCATGGTTAAGGTCAAAATGGAAGTTCTCAGTAATTTTCTTGCCACTCCTGGCGTCATATAAAGCTAAATACGTGTAATATGGCTCCACTTGACAGAGCAACTCTTTATCGCCATCTATCGGCGCTTGTAACCTAAACTTTAGACTTTCGCATTTGAGCAATATTCTTTGGCCAAAATGTTCTCTGAAAATAAAGATATTTAAAATAAGCAATTAGATTAGACATTATCTATGGAAATGATTCTTAAATCCTATTTTACAAATAGAACCCGGCGCGACGGGTTGGGTTGGAAGTGAATAGTTCATGCTACCCGAGCCGATGCTTGCTCTGTGTGATTCGGACCTAAATGTTTAATAAATCGGTTCATAAACAACAAAGTAAGCCGCGAACGTATAAAAAAACAGAGCATATAATATATGGTCGAATTGAGAAACCTCCTCATTTTTTGAAGTAGGTTAAAAATAAGATAAATGCAGCAGGTTGTATGCTTGTTTAAATAACATTACGCTACAAAATGATTAATTATAATATCATAAATATAATCAATCATATTTTTTCTTGTATAAAAAACAAATCGCAATTTATTTTGTAGAGACGAGTCACACAAAAAATATCATCTGCGTCCAATCCAAACTTGCATGCAAGTCATAAATGTTTATTTTTATTTCGTAACTGATCTTTTATTGAACAATGGTTATCGAATTAATGGTTATGGAATTTATTTTTTAGAAGACAAAAGTAAAAGTTTTTGAATGTCAATTAGGTATGGATATTGAAAATCTAGTTTTGTTGATAAAACTTAGGTTTTAAAAATGTATTCTCATTTTAAATAGATACTAGTTAGTGTCCTCCTCACTGTACTGATATCTTTAGTGAGATGAGAGGCCTTTACCCAGCAGTATGACATTACAGGCTAATACTTTACTAAGTTAGTGGACAATTAAAAAACAATAAAATATAGATTAGATGCAATACTAATTATACTACAAATGGGTAGATCTTCAAAAGGATACACCACTATACTCTATTTCTTATGGATTGGCACAAAATGTGGACCAATGTCGTCAATTTTCCAGCCGAAGACGATTGCTCCTGAAGAGGAAAAAGGTTTAGTGATTTTATTTCATTCTTACCCTATCTCTAAACCTTTTTCCTCTTCAGGAGCAGTCGTCTTCGGCTGGAAAATTGACGACATTGGTCCACATTTTGTGTCAATCCAAAATAAATAGATTATAAATCAGACATCTACAAATGTAAAATGTTGAATACTTAAAACAAAACCGAAACTACCCACAACTTACTTGAAAGGTTCTAACTGTGGTTCGGGCGAAGGACTCCTCTTATACGGCATGCTAAACACATGATACCGGCACTCGTTCCTCGCGGCCGCAATCGAGTAATCGGTCTCGCGCGAGTACCGCATCAGGAGCGGGTTCATACTGTGCTCCAGGCCTTTGAGGGTTCCATATGTGGGGGGCGGAGGCTCCGCTGTTAGGGACACGTCGGCGTCTGGGGAGATGAAATAAAGACATCATAAATTATAAGCAACGAATATGTAAGTAACCTCCGACATGGTCTAACGATTACAACCGGGACCGACAATTTAACGTGCCCTCCAAAGCACGGTAGCGCTGAGATAGAAATGCCACTATTGGCCACCCATCCAAGTGGGGGTCGAGCTGCAACGAATACATCATGTATGTTTGGATGAGTGCCCGATAGTGGCATAATAGTTAGGAATGGGAGAGTTGGTATTGTTTTTAATCGTAAATGCAAAGGTTCAAATATGGCAAAGTTCAGCTCGGTCATGGTGGTATGGGTGGCCGATGGTGGCATTTCTGTATGTAACACTACGATGTTTCGAAGAAGATGCTAAATTTTAAAAAAAACGTGGTCTGTTTAAAAAGTTTAGTTCGCTTAAACCTAAGAACCAGTACGTATGATTTTGTTTTTCAGGATTGTCATTTATCAGTTGTTGCGATAATTAATATACTATACCGCCATGTAATAGTTTTTGCTAGGTTTCTATAGTTGAGTTAAGTACAATTGATTATTAAATTATGGCTTCTGCAGAGTTAGGTACAATATGGCATAACATTAATATTCTTTTGTCGTATTATGGCATTTCATGTCACTGTCATTATGAGTGACATATGTCATTTATCATTTCTTATGAATATACATAGATGTTCCGACTTTTTTGTATAGGTATCATGAAGCCCTACTTCCTACTAATATTATTAATGCAGAAGTTATAGGATAGATGGATGTTGGTTACGAAGACCGATGAAGGAAGTTCAATGAAGGATTGATGGATTTTCTCTTTCACGCAATAACTTCGGAACGGATCTGGATGAAAATTGGCATAAAGACAGATTAGAGCATGGAATAACGCAAAGTTCATTTTATAATCAGAAATTCCCAATGAGAATGCGAGTTATCCCGCGAGATACATTGAGAATGCAAGTAAACCCGCAAGGTCAAGGTCAGTGTAGAAATGATGTCTACCTTTATCCAAGACCTCATCATTCTGATTGTTCTCCGGACTGTCCTGGTTCTTCTTGAGCGCTGCATTGAACGCAACAATCCATTCGTTGGTTTCCTCCTCGCTTTCCGTTGAGAACGTGTATCCTTTACCGCCGGACATGCGCAGTTCGAAACAGTACTTCCCTCTTTTGGGATTCTGAAAGAAGAAAGTGAATAATGTAACTGAATACTGAAACTATCAGTCACAGCTAAAATACTATTTAAAGCAACCTTTAAACAATCCTATTTCATATCACTTTAATTGGAAAGTAGTTAGGTAATTTATTAAATACATATTAGTGTAATGTAATGTAACTTGAAATTGATTTTGCTTTTTCACATGTTAAACACCCCTACTTAAGTGACGCGGGTGCGGGTTCGAGTTGGAAACATGCTCCGCTCGACCCGGGAATTGAATCCAGGATCTCTCTTGGCAGGCGAGTGCACATACCGCTACACCGGGAAGTTTCGTAAACTACAACTTTATAAGTAAACAATAACCAGTTATGGAAATCAAACAATTAGCGAAGAGACTTAATTCTTGCTAATGCTCGAATATTTAGATAGATATATTGAAACAACATCAAATAAATATTATGCAAGCGGCGGTATTTGTACAAAAAAACTTTTCCATAATTTAAACTTATTCACAGAACAGATAGCATAACATAGTTCCGGTCGTAGCATAGGCCGAATAAGCAATGATAGATCATTGTGTTTGTTAAGCATCGTTCAGTTCAGATGTTGAAGTGCTTAGAATTAATGTTGCAGGTGATGTTACATTCTATCAATCTTGATAATTTCAGTCGTTACTTCAGAGCGTGGTGAATATTACTAGCTAGGACCCAGTTGGCGTTTACGATACTACGTTGACATAATATATCTACAACCATAGCTACGCTACGTTTAATTCGATTTATTAATTGATAGGAAAGCCATACAAAGTAGTTTCAAAGTATACCTTTACAACAACTGAGCAAAAGTCCATAACAATAGTGAGCTTGGTTTCCGTTTTCTTATCATCCTTGTATACTTCCAGAATGTAGGTTCCATCAGCTTCTCTGACCATTGAGCAATACCGTTTCTTGAAGGATTTCGACGCCAAATTGCTGAAGATCCTCTCGGAGCCAATTTCGGGACCTTTGAGGAGATATCCCTCTTTGGTGCCGAGGTCGACCTTTGCCGTTTGAACCTCATTGTCGGATTCTGGCTCGGTGTCAATGTCGAAGACTTCAGCTGGTAACAGTTCTATTGGCCTGGAAATAGTACCAGTTTTAAGTGATGTTTCTACCACTCGCTTATAGTTAGGGTTCTAACAGATCAAATCAGTCCAATCCCAATCCTTAATCTTAAGTAGCAGATTAAAGATTAAATAAATGACTAATTTCGAAGGTCAGCAATTTTTACAAGCACAGTTTAAATCGAAAGTTAAACAAATCTTAATTGACGATCAGATTGGTCATTCATTCATATTCATTAATTTTGCGAATAAAGGTACAATAAAGATGTTGAGTGAAGTTTCTCTTAATCGTGCCTCATATGTGAGGCACATTCATTCATTCATTCATTCCGAGTAAGTTACTGGCCAACGTTGGTTTCAGATCAGAAAGGTTAATTAATGACATCAGGCCTACGACTCTGTTTAAATGTACTAGTAAGCATTAGTTAATACACGACCAATACTATACAGTTAGCTTTCTCAGATTATGACCTGTGCGAGACAGGTCTATCTGAAGAAATCAGTAGGTACACTGAACATTTAGTTGAAAAAAGTAAGTCAATAAACTTAAATTTTAAAGCTGCACTTATTAAGACGTGATAGACAGTCACGTATTACATTTACTTTGCTTCTTATTCAGACAAAACGTATTTCGGAGAAAAAAGCAGTAATTTGGTGCATTTGGTGCAAACATTATTATTCGTTCTATAAACTCCTAATGCACATCACTACATAGTATAAAACAAAGTCGCTTTCCGCTGTCTGTCTGTCCCTATGTATGCTTTTGACGCGGTTTTTTTTAAATAGATAGAGTGATTCAAGAGGAAGGTTTATATGCATAAAAATTCTCGGAATTCCCACGGGAATCGGCACAACGCGGGTAAAACCGCGGGGCAATGCTAGTATAAAATAAGTTCCTTGAATGATGTAACGCATTTTTTTCCACGTGTGATACAAAAATTATACAACAAAAATGCTCAAACATTTGCATACTAAATACGTAAACACTTCTAACACCAGGATTACTATATAAAAATCTTCATAAAATAATAATATTATCAATAAAATAGAAATGGCTATAGCTGGTTTCTAGCAAGTGAAAGTTCACACGCGTTGATGCAATGTCATAACTTATGATATTTATAATAATATTATTGTTTTAAATATTATGGTAAGTAACTAACTTTCAATTTCCTTTAATCTTTAAATATTATTTAATATTAACAATTTGTATGTTTGTTCTTGTACCCAATAGTGGGACAATACGGGCTAACAGTAATTTGTATGTTACAAATCGTGTTAATATTAAGGTGTGATTCCACCAGTGTGCCGCACTGTGCCGCACTGCAATGCACACTGTGCGACACAAATGTTTATTCTGGTCGACTCATTAAAGCATACAATAACAAATTGTGCACGAACATTCTAGGTATGTTCGCGCACATCTTGTAAGATTTGTACGCGCACACATGCAGGCAGTGGACTCGCGTCGACGTGTACAAACCTGTTGTTCGCGAACTCAGTCTTGCTTCCGCTACCGGAGTGAAAACATTTATTTGTGCGCGTACATTTTTAATTAATCAAATTAAATATATGGATTGGACGAATGATAAAATTATTAAATTTATTCAAGCTATTGAAACTTATCCTGTGCTGTGGGATTCTAGTCACAGTGATTATAAAAATAAAAACAAAAAACATGACGCCACTCAAGAGTTGGTGCAAAGCTTCAATTGTGACTCGACTGAGGTAATGAAGATTATTTTGGCTCAATACCGAAGAGAAAAGAAGAAAATCGCGGACTCAAAATCTTCAGGTTCTGGGATTTTAGATATATATAAGCCAAAATGGTTTGCCTATGCATAGCAGGCTACACAGTAAAACACATGCTGCAGCACAAAGCACTACGTTTTCCTGGCCGTCCATATTAACTACTGAACTGTCATCGCCAGAAACTCTGCTCAGTGTACATGTTCGCGCACAAATGTGCTGAACTGTGCGCTTACAAAAGTTACGCACAGCCTTACCAGTGGAGTTGGAAGCCAAATGCGATACCAGCTTAGTACGTGCACTGCTGGAGTTTTGCACAAAATGTTTGTAAGCAAATGTGCTGCACACTGTTTTGGTGGAATCGTACCTTTAAGGTACGATTCCACCAGTGTGCCGAACTGTGCCGCACTGCAATGCACATTGTGCGACACAAATGTTTATTCTGGTCGACTCATTAAAGCATACAATAACAAATTGTGCACGAACATTCTAGGTATGTTCGCGCACATCTTGTAACTTTTGTGCGCGCACACATGCAGGCAGTGGACTCGTGTCGACGTGTACAAACCTGTTGTTCGCGAACTCAGTCTTGCTTCCGCTACCGGAGTGAAAACATTTATTTGTGCGCGTACATTTTTAATTAACCAAATTAAATATGGATTGGACGAATGATAAAATTATTAAATTTATTCAAGCTATTGAAACTTATCCTGTGCTGTGGGATTCTAGTCACTAGTGATTATCTATACTAATATTATAAAGCTGAAGAGTTTGTTTTGTTTGTTTGTTTGTTTGTTTGTTTAAACGCGCTAATCTCAGAAACTACTGAACCGATTTGAATAATTCTTTCACTGTTAGATAGTCTATTTATCGAGGAAGGCTATAGGCTACATTTTATCCCGAAATTCCCACGGGAACGGGCACAACGCGGGTAAAACCGCGGGGCGCTGCTAGTTATAAAAATAAAAACAAAAAACATGACGCCACTTAAGAGTTGGCGCAAAGCTTCAATTGTGACTCGACTGAGGTAATGAGAAAATGGAAGATTATTTTGGCCGTCCATATTAACTACTGAACTGTCTTCGCCAGAAACTCTGCTCAGTGAACATGTTCGCGCACAAATGTGCTGAACTGTGCGCTTACAAAAGTTACGCACAGGCTTACCAGTGGACATGGAAGCCAAATGCGATACCAGCTTAGTACGCGCACTGCTGGAGTTTTGCACAAAATGTTTGTAAACAAATGTGCTGCACACTGTTTTGGTGGAATCGTACCTTTATAATTATCCCAAAGTTTGTGAGGATGGCCAATTAGGTATGTTCTCCTTTTACGCATAAAACACTACTTATCGCCTCTTAACGAAAATTAGCACAGAGATAAGACTAGTTTCTGGAAAAACACATCGGATATTTTTTCCATCCCGAAATTCCTAAGGGAACGGATAGAACGCGGGCGAAAAGGGACTGCTAGTAACAAATATAATAAATCTTTCATTCGTCGGCATATTGAGCGATATGAATCGTTACAGGAAACAATGGCTGTGCTAAATGACCTTGACGGACCTTCAGTTATCTATGGCTCATACACACCCATACACACAAACAAACAGCCATACACAGTCATGTAAACAATGTTAATTAGACTGTTAATGAAACAATTTGATTTTAAAACCTTGCCAACTTTCAATTTTTTGTGTTCATCGCAATGGAATGAAAGGTATAAATTAATATCTATGTATCAATGCAGTCTTTTTTGTTTCTAATTTGACTATATTATCAAATGGTTTGTCCCTTTCCTACGCTATTCTTCAAGGAGCAAAAGAGACAATATATACACTTTAATAAGGTAAGTAACTCACCTCGCCAAATTGAGGTAGGTTCCCGAATAGTTGGAGTACTTAAAGTGTATGAGGTTCCAGCTCGACGCATAGCTCAGGAGCGCCTGCCTGGTGAGCAGGGGGCAGGAAGAAGCGACCCTCACGTCAGGAACAGCTGTAGTGACAGTCCGCCATCGACGGGGCAGCACCACGCTCTGGAATAAATAAAAAAGTATTAGAATGTAACGTTTCACTACTGGACTGACGATATCAGTTCTGTGAGACGTCTTTGTGTTTTGTCATCTCACTGAAGATCAGTACACTGAGGAGGATAATCCGTAATCACCATGCTTACCTAATGCGGGTTAGTGATATCAATAAATAGTTCAAATAAATAAATGATGTGCTGTACTGTTCTTGATTGAGAGTGAAGGACTGTGCCCCGTGGGACATAATACTGAGAAGGGGTTGCTTCAAAACTATCGCTATCGCAACATTCGTTCGAAAAAAAGTTCACGATTTTTTACGCTGTCAAATGTCTGTTAAATACAAAGCATTGTTTCAGTTTCTTACGTTTTTTAGGGCTGATATTTTGTATTAACTTTTAGGGAAGCGTAAGCTGAAGGAATGTGAATGTTAAGTCACGACAAACTTGACCAATATAGGGATGAGTGGCCAAAACTTAAATTTCTATCTGAGTGCTAAAACTTTGTTTCAATCGTTGGATCATGATGGAGTTAAAACGGCTTATAACAACGATATTAGTGCTGGCCACTAACTTCTAGAATACGCTTTTTTGATTACGAATCATTTATCATAGTCAACTCTGGGTAAACATCTTCGTAGCCATAAGAAGTTACTTAAATAATATTCTAATCTGAACGATTAGCACAAAAAACAATATCAGGTTTTTCAATGAGCTGCTAATGTCTAAAGATTAAGGTTAATAAAAACACGACATAAAACGATTAAGTTTTACATTCTGCTTCCTAATAATTTATTCGCGATGTCGATTCTATAATAACGAGAATAGCGCCGCTAAAATAAATATATGTAAGAATATCAAATCAAATAAGCTAGCAACGCCCCGCGGTTACCCACGTTGTGCCCGTTCCTATGGGAATTTCGGGATGAAAAATAGTATAAAACCTTCCCGTTGAATATGGTTATCTATTACTAACAGCGCCCCGCGGTTTTACCCGCGTTGTGTCCATTCCTGTGGGAATTCCGGGATGAAAAATAGTCTATGTTACTCGTGGATAATGTAGCTTTCGAATGGTGAAAGAATTTTTAAAAGCGGTCCAGTAGTTTTTGAGCCTATTCATTACAACCAAACAAACAAAGTATTCCTCTTTATAATATTAGTGTAGAAAAATCAGCGCGTTCATACAGACAAAAAACAAACTTTTCAGCTTTATGACAGTATAGACTAGCAGCGCCCCGTGTTGTATCCGTTGTCGTGGGAATTTCGGGATGAAAAATAACCTTCCCGTTGAATGAGGCTATCTATTACAAAAAGAATTATTCAAATCTGATTCGTAGTTTCTGAGATCAGCGCGTTCAAACAAACATAAAACAAACTACATATTATATTAGTAGTGATCTTACTGTAAAATCTCGCCTAACGGGAAATGCACACAAGTTATTCTTGTTAATTATGTTATAATATTATTATAAGATACTTTATTTACATATCACGAAGCTCATTATGTATGTACATTAACTATTTAAACTTCCATACACTTCCATACTACATTTTGCGTTGAGTTCGTATTAAATGTTGGTCGGAGAGTAATCTAAATGTTATATAAGTTTCCAATTACCTACCAATTTGTTTATTATTACTTAGAACAAACTTTAGGGAAAGCTTAATCACTTTATTTCCGGTGAATTGAACATAAGCGTAGATGTAGCGTAGAAGTAGCTTGACAAACACAGTTACTTTTACTAATTAAAAATGACTAAATATCGCAGGAAAACTCATAAATTAAGGCAATTAAATTAATGAGTATAAATTAATATATTGTGACATAAACAAACATTTTCGTATATGTATTAGGTAGTAGATTAAAAATTAAAATCAATCAGCAATTTGGTCCTTGACATTTATCATTCATTCAAATTACTATCAAATTCTATATTTTATGAAATCGATTATATTACTTAATATGGATTACAATGCATTTTAAATAAAAATCTTCTTCATCGAGTGGATGGTCCAACCAATCCTGGTGTCAGAGTTATTAAGCCTCCAAAGGCTTCTGACATGGCTCGTAGGTATTAATAAAAATGCAAAAATAAAAAAATAATGTTTCGTGTAAGATTGACCCCATACACATTTGTATTCTCACTAGTCAAACTTATACGACCCTTTTTATAGCATCCCCTATAAAAAAATACATTTTTTTTATTTTTTTATAGTATCCCCAACAGACTCCGTGGTCTTGTGGTTTTAGCGCCCGGCTCACGAACCGGAGGTTCCGGGTTCGATTCCCGGTGGGGATATCTCACAAAAATCTCTTTGTGTGTGAGACTGTCCTCAGTTTGGTTAGGGCAGGCTGAATCACCTGATTGCCCCGAAAAGTAAGATGATTCCGTGCTTCGGAGGGCACGTTAAGCCGTCGGTCCCGGTTACTTTCTACAGATAGTAGTCGTCGCACCCTTACATTAAAACAAATTCCTAGACTATACCTATCCACCAAACAAAAGTTCACCACAACTAACGATTAAATTCATAACAAACTTATAATCTTTAGCGTCGGAGAAGTTTCTTTCAAACAAACGCCGTCAGTAGAGATAGACAATATCCCAGTAACAACAGTTAAACACCACAAGAAAACGATCAAGTTCCTTCCCTATCGCATTTCCTTTCTTACGTAACTGTAAGTCAATCAAGTAAGTTGATGCCAATAATGAGGCAGGGGTATAGTATACATGCCATAGCTCTTTTATGATCCATTTTCATTTGAAACCGTCATAGTGCTAATGTTGTGAGTAACATATTAAAATCATATTCATATGAGAGAATAAACTACGCTGCGCTTGTCAGACTTTCGTCTAAAACTTAAGAGCCTGTCCAGAAAGCGCGATTTACGCGCGAGTCGACTCGCGCGTAGGCACTCGCGCGTTTTCGAGATACTAGAGCTACACTCTCAAAAGCGCTTTCATCTGAAACTTAACTCTCAAATTTAGGTGCAAAGAAATCTAAACTGCAGGTAGGTAAATAGAATAAAAACTTACCGAAACATCATCGGTAGGATAAATGAGGATATCTCGAAGTGGATCGTTCACCAGAAGTGTCCTGTTGTCCTGGATGTATTGCTCGAAGTCTAGAGCGGTGCATTTGTTGGCTATGATGTTCTAGAAAAAAAAGAAATTTGTTTATGATACATACATGTTACATACATACATGAAAACCGGAAATGTCGTAATTACAATACATACATAATGTAGTTAAGTGAGCGACGAGAATATATGGGGCAACTTTCAGCTTGGGCTTTAATAAACCACTTTCATTTAGCATGAGATGAACCCAGCAGAGGAAATTATAGGCTGATATTTCTTTACTATCCTAGTTTAGTGACAGTTAAAAAAGTTCCATGCTTTTCAGTTCATAAAATAAAATAGCGTGTGTATCACGCCAAACAATAACAACAGGTAGCAAACATGTTACATTACAAACAATAATTAAAGTACGTCATCAGATTTTATCAATGATATAACTCACACGCTATATATAAAATACTAGCTCTGCCCCGCAGTTTTACCCGCGTTGTGCCCGTTCCCGTGGGAATTTAAGAACCGCTCGACCGATTTTTTGCAAACTTCACACATACCAACTACTAAATAGTCCGAACAAAGCCTAAACATTTAGTTTGGATAGGTGAGCCCGTTCTTGAGTTATAAAATTACAACGAAAAGGGCATTGATTTTTATATATATATAGATAGATATAATTTCATTCATGCAGGTAAAAATTTACTACAACTAATTCACATGGCCTTTAATATGCCTTTATGTAACTGTATGAAAAAGGAATCCACATAAACACATCTAGTACCTAGTTACCTTACACTGTCACAGATTATTAAATGTGAATAAAACAATAGTTAGACACCTAGTTATGCTCCAGTTTCAATAGAATATTATCACAATAGACCATTCATTACAAAAGCTACAGAGTTAATGAAAAGTAGGTTGATCTGTTAGTATGACTATTTTGATAATACAATGTGTCTGTAGTTAATAAATGAGATAGAAATTACAAATGTCTGTCATTATTTTTCTAAACAACTTATGTAGGCTAATCCTTTACTTATGAAAGGATCTAATACTATAATAATACATAATTGATTAGTTTTTTATTTCAATAGATTTTCTTTATAAGTTGTACTTTCACTACCTCAAATTATCGATAATAACTGATCCCTATCAACAAACCATAAAAAATTATACAAGATATGCTAGAAGTAAACAGCGACAGTAACTAGAGGAGTAATTAAATAAAAATATATCACACTAGCAGCACCCCGCGGTTATACCCGCTTTGTGCCTGTTCCCGTAGAATTTCAGGATGAAAAATAGCCTATAACCTTCCCGTTGAATGTGGCTATCTATTACAAAAAGAATTATTCAAATCAGACTGATAATTCCTGAGATTACCCCGAACATACAAACAAATAAACTTAAAAAATTTACCTCTTTATTTAGTATAGATGGCGAATCTGAAATTATTTAACTAAAAAAACATCATAAATTAAGCATAAAAAGAAACTGTCCTATACCTATTCCTCTGCTTACTGTACTGATATCTTCAGTTAATATCTAGAAGCCTTTGCCCAGCAGTGGAACATTACAAGTTAATACTTTTTAGCAACTGTCTATTAAGTGATGTATGAGATGTATCAAGTACAGTCTAAAGTTAAATGGTAATTACAACAACCTTATTAGTACTATGTGTGTTGCTTTCTTTTTCTATTTACTCTGTTAAGGTGTAGACTTCATTTAAATAAAGAGGTACTTGAATAAAGAAACAAAACAGCTAACAAATACCCAAGAGGAATCTAGAGTGAGGTGGTTAAGTGAATCATAGATATCAAATTATTTTTTGCTAATATTGAACTGTAAGTATTTAGTGCTTTTGGTATTTTATTGTATGTCAGACACATATAACACCACATGTCTATTAGAATTTTACAAGAAAAATATTTATTATAAACCTTGTTACACAATAGAAAACGTAAAACCGAAATATTACCTTGATTTATTTCATATGTACTATAATGTTATTGTACTGACAATAACTCAGAAACTTATTGTTTACAATAGCCGTGAGCCACTGTTATGTAAATACGGAGACAGGCATAGGGTAATAATTTGAACAATAACATCTATTCAAAATCTTGTATAAGTTATTTCAAATGGCATAAAAGATACTATCTTCATAAATTACTCATTTACTTGTTAATATTAACCATTAAGTTTTGTTCAATTATTTATGTGGAATAAGTTCCAGATATTGCAGACATTTTAGTTGTGGGAGGAATAAACAAAATTATGTATACATTCGATGTGTGAAAAATAGAAAAACAGCTTGAACATTAACAATCGTTCGGTAAACCAATAGACATTATTTACATTGGTAAACAAGTTTATATTTATACTTTGACTGATATTGTAATATGTAGTTAATATTTATCTAATCGGTAAACCCACAACCCTCGAAAAGCAAATAAGTATCAGAGAGAGAAAAGCTTTGTAAATTTTTATTATTTTACTACAAACCTCATATTCTGCACCGCCTTTCTTTGATTTGGAATTCACCGGAGGCATCTTGGCACACAGGCACTACTATTAATGAAAAAGATTTGTTTTGCAATTTATTCTTACACTGCACTTGAATATCTCACATTTTGAGAAAAATCAATCAGATATACACAGAAAACTACGAAAACCCGCAAACCGCAATAAGAACGCTGCGAACGAACGAACGAAGAAGGAAGGAAAATCCTAAAAATCGCATCGCAAATACAATACAATCGCCTCGCCTTGCTTTAGAGATTTGACAATGACAGTGATGTGACAGCACGAGCGACAGCTACCATCAAGTAGAACTGTCAACTGTCACTCGAAGACGTTGACGTTGACAAATTTGACACATTCACCACAGATGAAAGTATTAAAAATACATACAGTAATGATGATAGTTCCTCCTAGGCCTTCCTATTACACGAAGAAACATCTATGGATAAGCTATAGGGATTGTTAACTTAATTTAAATTTGTTCTATTATGTGCGGAGCTTGCGATGTCAGATCTCATCAAGCACGATATATTTACGTATGTAACTTAACAATAAACAATTCGGTCCCCCGTGGTTCAACCCATCGACTGCCATTAGCATCGGCAACCAGCCATTTTAGGTCGCATTCAGCACCGGATTGTGATAATAAAATATCCTTTTTTATCATAAGACTATGAATAAAATAAATTAAAGGCCAAAAATAAGAATTATTTTACATTAAAAAAATACAAGTCACTTGGCAAAAGGCTGCAACTCAGCTGCTACTGCACGGGACGGAGCCCGCACGGCGCTGGTTTTAAATGCCGCCTGCCTACTGAGGTGGAGGGTGGGAGAGTGTTGCACAAAGGTATATAATTAACTAGCAGCGCCCCGCGGTTTTACCCGCGTTGTGCCCGTTCCCGTAGGAAATCCGGGATAAAATGGAGCCTATAGCCTTCCTCGATAAATAGACTAGGTATCTAACAGTGAAAGAATTATTCAAATCGGTTCAGTAGTTTCTGAGATTAGCGCGTTTAAACAAACAAACAAACAAACAAACAAACAAAACAAACTCTTCAGCTTTATAATATTAGTATAGATAATTCACTACGTTTTAGTGTTGCAGATAGATAGACATTTACAAACATAGAGTGACAGAGTTTATCATGTTACATAATTGATAATCGTTGAAAATAAAATATAATTATGATTATTTATAACTTTTATTTCATTCACGGCAAGTTACTATCATAACGTAGGTATTACACTGTAATTAACTAAAATAGGTAGGTTAGTATTAGAATTGTATACTTGTGCACAAGGTCTGTAACGGGGATTGCAATTCAAAAATGGAATATCAAAATTCAAATCTAACGGTCACTAGAGTACTCAATTGCATACATAACATTACAAAGATTTATTTAGGTCTAACACTGATATATTCGTTGATTAACCTCTAAGTATATCGAAATCGAAATGTAGATATTACTCGAAAACAACACAAATTCGTAAATCTGCGCTTCGATTTCATTCAATGAACACACACCTTAATAAAAGTACCTATTCTCATCTATACATGTTACAATAAATAACTTAATAGTAGTTTGATACTTATTTTATATTCAGTCATAAAAAATAACTATAGGTACAAGTGGTAGTGGTAATTAATTTATTCACTAGTACCTAGGTAGATAAATCTACAGAACGTAGTATACACGGTAGAATTATCCAGCTGAATAATGTCGATCGCCGGATACGTAGAATTAATAACTAGCTGTGCCCCGCGGTTTCACCCGCAGCACCCCCGTTCCCGTGGGGATTTTGAGATTTTTATTCCTTATTTTTCTTATATAAAAACCTTCATAAAAAAAAGAATCATCCAATTTGGTGCAGTCGTTTTGAAGTTATGCGCTTACCAACACATTTTGCGATTCATTTTTTTATGATAGATTTTTTGACCGCCAAATGCATTTGTGCTCTGGTTTAATTGTATGTAGGGTGTGTTTTCTACATGTATTTTCTTTGAGGTTAACGTTGGACTCGATTACTATTAAATCCATGGACTGGATTCAATCGTAGCTTGCTATTTCTTAAGAAATAACTTTAGGTCGGTACAAATCATTCTACCAAGATTGGATTGGCTTAATCGGCTAAGATTGGATTTTAACTAGTACTAGATATACATCGATTTAAGATGACGACGCCTTTTCTACTTAATTATACCTACTATACATTGGGTACTTATACATAAACTTATCCATTGGATTTTGGAATTTTGATCCATTTTGATCCATTGGAAAATTCAACAGTTAATCAAGTTTATCTACACGAAATAATGATAAAATCTAACTGCATATCTCATTTATTTCTACAATATATCACACTTATTGGTATAGATCTGATTGAGTATTGGTTTCCTCTTATTCTTGCCTCCATTTAAAAATTCATGTGTTCTGTTTTAGATCCGTCGTCAGACAGGAATGTGTTGAGGGTAGAGAGCGGCATTGGAACGTAAGTGGACGCCTTCGAGTGGACCTGGACCTCATGTCAGGTGTACTCATCGTCCTCCTCCTCGCTGGATTCCGAGGAAGCATTGTCAAATTCGTAGTCTGGAAGCTGCAGTGTCAAGTAATCCACAGGGGTGTTCTTAGCCGGTATCAAGTATCCTGCCGAGTCCTGAGGCGTCGGTGATATCGGAGGCCTAGGGAGGGGAGTTTGATTCTGAATTCGGTTCTCTGCCACATCCTCCAGCTTGACGCAGATCTCGTCAAATGTTATCCTGTCAGCCGGATCTGTTCTCCAACAAGCTCTCATAAGCTCGCAAGCGAAACGCGGACAATCTTCTGGTGGCACTAGAATAATCCCTTTCAAAATCAATCTAGTCGCACCGTCATTATTGTGGCCGTAAAAAGGCTGCTTGCCTCTACTAAATATTTCCCACAACACCACTCCGTAAGCCCAAACGTCGGACTCGTGAGTGAATCTTGCATAAACTATACTTTCAGGGGACATCCACCGGACGGGCATTGGTCTTTCGCCGCCCATTTTGTAGTAATCACAAGTGTAGACGTCTCGGGACATGCCGAAGTCGGCGATTTTGACTGCTAAGTTGGCGCCAACGAGGCAGTTTCTGGCTGCAAGGTCTCGGTGGACGAATCTTCTAGATGCGAGGTACTGCATTCCTCTAGCGACTTGTATGGCTACGTGGAGTAGGACCGGCTCCGTCAGGTTGGGGCCGGGCCGACCGCCTCCTCGAGAGCCCCGGAGGACACCGGCCAGGTCTCCAAATTCCATGTACTCGAACACCATCCATGGACTTGCACCAATGTCTTCTGGAATATAGGAGAACTTGTTAAAAAATGCATTAACTTATTAGGATTAAATTATCATGTTCTGACCGATTATTTGGAATTAGTAGAGCAATATTTCTTATTAGTTAAAAAAAAATAATTACCTCGATAAGCAACTCCAACCAGAGTTAAAATATTTTCGTGCCGGAACGCAGACATTATGGAAACTTCTCTCACAAAGTCCTCCTCCGCAGTTCGACTCGCGCTTTCTTTTAGAACTTTGATTGCCACCACTTGTTCACCGGTCGGGACTCGAAGTAGCCCTAAAAGCAAATTATAAAACTTAAAGTATTTTTAATAGATATGACCTATCGACCGGTTAATGGACATTGCTTATCAAGCGATGGCCCTGGCTTTGAGATACTAAGATACATAAACAATAGTAAGTACCTTGGTACCCATTCCTTGTTTTGTGATGACTAAAAATTAATGCGTTAAGCACCTTGGGTGGTACCAAATATGAAAACTAAAAGAAAAAAAAACGTAAGTACCTTTATGAACTTTCCCAAAGCAGCCTTCACCAACTTCTTCGAGGAAGGTAAGGGCGTTTCTATCCAGGATCGGTACTTGTGGTTCATTGGTGTCGTCCGCTGTCGGAGCGCCGTTGCCAGCAGGTACCGGCACCGGTGCCCCGTACACTCCATACTGAGGGTTCGTTATATACCTTTCAGCTAGAAGCGGTTCTCCTGGTCGCACACGCTACAAAAAATATTCTTTTTATTTAGATGTGTGCAACTAGAAGACAAGAAACATTAGTTGAAGTTCGGATTAGTTTACAGTTACACGAATGTATCGATAAACATAAGGTAAAAACATGCTCCTTTGCAGCTGTTATGTAAAAGCCCATGCAATTTTTTGGCGTAAATTGTTAGGTGCATGCTCTGTGCATTTCCATCAGTGCTATATCACTACCTCAGAGAACTATGATTGATGAATACCATAATCTCTAAGTTACTTTGCTTTGCTGCGTTCGATATGCTAAGTGGGTAGCAAACGTAGCAGGTTAAGTCAGGTTAGAAAGCATAGCTAGAGGAAAGG
The DNA here is from genome assembly GCA_963082685.1 of Cyclophora albipunctata. Classification (NCBI taxonomy): domain Eukaryota; kingdom Metazoa; phylum Arthropoda; class Insecta; order Lepidoptera; family Geometridae; genus Cyclophora; species Cyclophora albipunctata. Next base: position 7,600,345 of record OY720115.1, on the reverse strand, counting down.
CTCTCATAATCATAACATTTAACTAGCAAATGTGGTTGAGGTCAAAGTGGTTGAAGCAAAGTAATCCTGCTTTTAGTGCGAGGAGCTTTTAAAAGCTAAATAAATCTCAAACATACCGGTGGAGCTTTCCCGTCGACTCGGCACATCCTTCTTCTCATGTACCAGACTATGGTCGAGATGAAGATGAAGAGTAAAGCGAAACCTCCGACCAGCGCCACGAGGAGCAGACCAGCCTGACCCGACTCCATGCTGGTGCCGTGCAGTCGGGTGTCGCTGTTCGCTGTGGGTTCCACTAGAACTGATTCTTCACTGGCTGTTTTTGAGACCTGAAAAATGGATGTCATGAATATCTAATAATAACGGATCGAAACGTAAATAAAAGAAGTAAATCCGTACCGTAAACGTAGTCTCAAAAACAAATCTCAAATGTGTAGTGTTCGCTTAAATCTAAGAAAACAATATACCTTAATACATTATTTTTAATATTGTCTCTAAATAGGATACTTAAAACCCTTAAAATGGCACTTTTTAATTTTTATGTTTCTAGTACATAGGTACCTACTTATTTTTTTAAAGTAAGTCCACTCACAGACACGCAGTCCGTTGCAAGGACGTTCGGAGCTGACCGTTTAAAATGTTCTAAATTCAATTTCGTTTCGAAATTAAGTCATTTTAAAAAGGTACCATACATAAATAAACCATTTCCACACTTTGTTACTAAGTACTAGTTGTATGGTTTGGTTATTTAATCTATATTCCAAAACGGTCGCGTTCAATTTGGTCCCTGCGTTATCAGTGTAGACCTATCATGAATATTTATCAGTCGCGTCTCTGTTATGGAAAAATACTGATTTTGTTTTTCGTATTTTCCCAAATAAAAGTTGCCTACACTTTTATTTTCAATTTGACATGATCTGACTGAAGAATCTTTTGTTTATTTTATATGACTTTTAAAATGGAGATGGTTAAATTTTTTAGGGTTATATAGGTCATATACTAATTTTAGGGTTTTTAAATATCTAGTCAATGACTAAACCTTTTTAAAAATACTTGGTAATTAACAATCTAACCAGTTTTCTATTTTAATTACGCTTATCTATTTCATCAGTTTTGTGTCCTAAACTTACTTCATACATCTTCATCAAGCGTAGAACCTGTTTGCAAGCACCGTTGAGTCTGCCACAGACATTTATAGGGCATAGATAAGGAGATAAAGGGCTCATTAAGATGGATTGCTTACCTGTGCGGTGGGCGGGGATGCGGCGTATCTTGAATCAGATGAGTTGTTGGATGAGCTCGGCGGGATGATGTAGTATATCGGCTTTGGGATGGTTGGAACTGGAAAACGTCAGTTAGTTAGGCGTCGTCGTTTGGACTGATCCATGACTGATCCAGTCTAAAGAGAGTCTAGTTTTCTACCTCATCCCTCCTTTTAAGTAAGGTGAAGGGAGTTTAGATTTTTTCCTCACCACCAATTCAAAATAATTCCACCAAGAAAGAAAGTACTGGCTAAAATGAATTGTTGTTTTGGAATACCATTAGATACTCAGATTAAACTCTGATAAATTTATTGAAACAGTTTCATAGTCAGCCTACCTTCAAAATCCTATATTGTAATGAAACTATTCATGAAATCATTCAACCAAGGTAAAGTTTTTCAATTAGTAGGCAGTTTTGTACATTAGTCATTAGTATGTAATACATCTATGTTTTGGGTGAACCGGAACAATAGGTAGGTAATCACTTTTACTTTCCCTTATATTACTTCATTACAAAATTAACTCACCCGGTATCCTAGGACATTTGAAGTCGTCGGTAGCAGGCAGCCCGTTGGAGGTGCAGCGGCAGTAATGCATAGTATCGTTGATGGGCATGCAGGCTGCTTCCTTCCCGCATGACATGGCCTTGCAACCTCCTAGGAAGTACTTGGCTGAAACAATTGGTTTACTTTTAAAAATATAAATACATATGTAGTTACAACCTCCTTGGGAGTAGTGTAGTACTTGATTGCAACCCTTGATTGCAACAATTGGGTTACTAAATTAAATTTTTATTAATGGCTTTTGCTAACTTGTTGCAACTTAAACAAACAGACAGACAACGACAAGGGTCGGTATTTTTTCCTTTTGACGCACGGACAATACCTACAGATTTACTTTATCTCATTCCCACGCGAGCAGATAGATAGAACGTTGCTACCTTTTAGTACCCCAAATATACTACTGCGTTTCCTAATCGTTCGACTGCGTTTTAATCCACTTCGGTCGCCAAACATTAACCTTTTGTTTGCCGGGATTCCAGAAACAATAGAAAATCAATTGTGTCTGGCTTGGATCCACGCTCCGGCGTACGAAAGGTTAAGTCGTGGTCCTAGGTTGTTAAGCTAATACCTAATTATTTTTAATTAACCTAATTATTTGAGTACTGCGGTCGTTCGCCGAATACGGCCAACCTTACTCTAACAGTCTATGCACTATAGCTGTCAACGCATGCGTTGAACGAATTACTGTAATCGCGCCTCTCGGTATAAAACAAATCTCTCTTATCAAGGAAGGCTAACAGAGTGTGGGTGGTAGAGTATAGATAATTATGGATAGGGGCATAGATAACGGAGGGTACTCACTGGGACGCTGCTCAGATTCCGAATGGGATTTTTCTCGGGGTACTCGCTCAAGCCTCTCGGCGTATTCTCGTTGCTTCTGAAAAGATTGAAATGGTTTAACTGAGTTCCAAAGAGAAGGATGGTCTGTTTAGGGAAAGAAGATAAAAGTAAAGTATTAGCCTGTATTGTTCCGCTGCTGGGCAAAGGTCTCTCATCTCACTGATAATATTAGTATAGTGAGGATGATTAGGTATAATGACCACGCTTGCCAATGCTGGTTGGTGATCTTAAACCTGAGCCATGTTTGAAAAGTAGTAAACATGTTTTCGCTCGGCCTCGGTATTGCACCCGGGACCTCAGTCTTGGCAGGCGAGTGAACATAACACTAGACCGAGACGTGAAATAAAATATAGTTATTGAAGTAATACTATCTAATCTGCGTCTATAGATGGCAAACTAAAGGTTTCATTTTCCCAGAGAGCGGGCAGAATAAAAAGAACATTAATCTGGTAATATAGGTTCAGGATAATTAATGAATTAACCTTTCAAGATTTCTTCGGAATATATATATAAAAAAATATTTTCTTTTCATTTTCCTTTTAGAATAAAGAAAGCTCTCTTTACATTACTCAATTAATAACTTTGTTTAGGTACCTACTTCTTTAAATAGTACCTATAGCTTCTTATAGTTAGTCCAACGTTTCGAAACAACTAACTCAATTCGTAACAAACACATTAACAAACTATAAAAGTAAGTATTGAGGTCGTTTCGTGGATATCCTACAAACTTTATCGGTGGAACGGTATGTCAGGGTATGGCGACAAACATCGTCAATCGTGAACACACTGCCCATACCAAGTAGCGTTAAACAGGCAATTAAAACGCATTAAAATACATTTTCACGTTAATTGTCGGACGCATGGAATGCATAGTGTGATCAGATGATTAACATCCAGATGTATTCGAATCCTTACCTATTGTAATACAGGCATGAACAGGTGCGGATCCAGAGGGGGGGCTAAAATAATCTGAGTTCTCTAAAAGTCCCTAGAACCCGATCATCCTATCATAGGAGACGAATCTCCGCCAAACCACCCAACCAAAACATTGTACCTGCGCCCTAGTCAAACCCCCTGATGCAAAATGCTGCTCTGACCCCCCCCCCCCCCCTGCTAAAGCCCCCTAATTAAATCCTGGATCCAGCACTGCTCGCTCGCGTAATCTCCTCTGATAGACCCTCCTACGCATCGTGTGTACGCGAATAGCATCTCGACAATACAACACTGTTGATTTCACCTGTTTTTATAGTTTACTAGCTGCCCGGAAAACGTTGTTTTGTCATATAAAAATTAAGGGGTGGACCACTCTTATCTATCTTATCTTTCAAGTTGGATCAAATTGCACACGGTATGCAAATGAAAATTAAAATCTGTTCCGTAGTTTAGGAGTCCATCTACGACAAACAACGTGACACGTAATTTTTATAAATATATTAGCAGCTGTTCCACCTGGTTCCTGGTTTGATATGATTCGTAGACAAGGACGCCATACCTCTAACCATTTCAATGTCCAACATCAATTGGTGGCTACGAAACGTAGCAAAGCAAAAAATTATGTAAAGTATATTCACATCCGGCGGCCGCGATGCTTGACTGTGTCAAGCAAGTATCATAAAAATTCCTTTCAACTTCTTTACCCATAAAGGGTAACGGAGTCCTCTCGTAAAGTCGATCGTCACAATCTTCGTTTCTTTACCTTTAAGTACTAACAAAGTAGTTAAGATAAATTGCGCTTTAGGATGATCTAAGAACGTACGCAATATCCATGTCATAATGTCATACTTGCCATGCCCAGATACTCCGGTATACCCTTAACACAAATTTAATATCCCTTATTAGTTGTCCCAAACATTGGACAAGTGTAAATGAGTTTAGAATAGCAAATAGAGATGATTACCTACGTACTTGTCTGTACCAAATATGACTGGATGAGACATATATAACTAAAGGTTTGCAAAATTTGATTGCAATTAACGCGTTCGCGTATAATATTTTACTTTACTTTATTATATACCGCTCTTTACCGCATATTAAAATAAAAACACTCGGCTGTAACGTTCGTTATCTGCGTCGGTTGAGATGGGAGCATAAAGTTATTTTGGCCATGTTATCACGAGTGCTTGCAGGCCGCGGCTGAGATAAATTAATATCGAATACCTAGACGCTTATCAACCTAATGTTTATATTGCTTATTATTAACCTCAATTGTAAGTACTTAGTTTTATTACTCGCAAATTAATTAATTTTAGTAACTAAACATCCTAGCGTGCATTTGTTGTAATAGATTCCAATTTCTACTTCGTTATTTGGGTTAACTGATTTGTATTAATTAAAGTTACTTAATTGTATTTAGAAGACATGCAGTCTACGTTGCGTTAAATGTGCGATTTTTCACGCGCGGGAGATGTATCGTTTGTATAGAGCATGGTAAGTTTGCAAGTTTACTTAACACAGTGTTGGTGTATGTATATTAAAGCTCACTAAAGTGTAAGTTACTTGGCACACATATATTTGCATACGTTGTTCCAATAGAATCTCTACCAGTACTGATTATATCATGATTTGCTTAACAATGTTACAGATGAGAGAGGGCCTTAAGAGCGAAAGTGTGCCGTGAGTTTACGTACATAGCAAACGTAGACAATATTAAGCTTTCCTCCTAGCAGCGCCCGACAGTTTTACGTGTGTTGTGCCCGTTCCCGTGGCACTTTCGGGAGATGATAAATAGCCTAGTTATAACCTTCCCGATTAATGTGGATTTCCATTTCAAACTTTTATAGATCAAAATTAGTATAAGTAGAATAGATTGAAACACACAGCTCACTCTTTGCACAACCGTAGGCCTTTACATTGATCGTCAGATGTAACGTTTTTGGACGAGTTCAATCAATTGAAGCAAACAGACATGATTATTTGAAGTGAAAATTGATTGATAATGAACATGCCGTGTTTCCCCAGACTCTGCACATCGCATGCCGAACACCGGGCCATTTCGTTTGATAATTTAAGTATTCAATTATCTACCCAGAGATATCATTTACAAGTGACAAGAACCAAGACCACAATACTTACATTGAAAAATGCATTGTTTGTCATCATGCACTAGCTAGATACGCCGTGTATTTTAAAAATGCCATAGTTTCAAAGGAGATTGAAGCACGTTTGTTGCTGTTTCTCGCTAAACCAACTCTATCAATTAGGATAAAAAGCATACAGCTAATAGAAAATAAACTCCGCGGGAAAAGCATTTACCTGGGTAAAATACGGAACGTTTAATGCATACTAATGGGAATCCAATTAGATATAGTAACTAAAGAATAATATTAGTTATCCATAAAGATCTTTGCCTTGCAGTGAGACATTACAAACTTACCGCCTTATTTATAAACGCTCTACTGTAACTAAAACACTGTTTTAAAGTGATTTGTCTCTTTTGCTCTTTGGCAAATAGCGTATGTCGGAAAGGGACAAACCATTAAAAGCTAAAGTCTGTTACTAAACGTTTATGAATAACGCTATTACAATTCTAGAAGTATAGAATGAAGTACCCTCAAAGTGGAAAAAGTAATATCGGAAAGTTATAACATACTCTTCAGTATTTAATATCGGGCCAGAAATATAACGAACATTCAAAGTTTTGTATAAAGATCACGTGCTGTACTGGTTACGCAATATTACGGATTTTAAAGTTTATTATCATGGTAATAAAAACGAAACTCGGACAATTTGAAATGTTAAATACTTGAAAGTTTGTCGTAGTTGACGGCCCATTTGTTATGCCCCTGTTGTCTTCATAATATTAACTACTTAGCTGTGCTCCGCGGTTTTACCCTGATCATGTTCTCATGATGACGAAAACTACAGTCTACTCTACAATCTACCTTTTCACTAAAATCCGGACTAGAATTTGTTTCAACCCGTTACCCTATATTAAAACTTTAGTTAACTCATTTGTAATTTAAGAAAGACGTCACATTTGTCCCACTCTTGTTATTTTAACGGAGATGTGTCTAAAAAAATCTACTATGAAATTCAGAGGCTCTCCAAATAGTCGGTTAGATCAACATTATGAAGTTGCTCTTGCACAATCGTATGGGTGTTACTTAAAATATATTCTGATGGATCTGTATTGCTTTGTAGTTTACATTCGAGTTACGGTTATTAGGCACATATCGATTTACGATCGGATAAGTATCGATTGCGATCGTACTCAATACGAAAGCCTATTGAGATATTTGTAGACACATATTGATAATAAAAAGAATTGAATACAGTTATATAGTTGTTTTTATTGTAAGTTTTATTTTATTGATTAGAATAATTTAAAAATAGCAGTTTTATATCTTGCCATAATTTCAATAGAAGGTTCTTTTTTCTATTATAAATGTTTAATCGAGTGGGTGTGAGCTAATTTCGTTTTTGATCTACACTCAACACCTTCCCTATTATCTTCTTCTTCTTCGAGTGGATGGTAAACCTGACTTTATTATCTTTACTACAGCGCGGCAGAAAAGACGGCGATCGATGGCGAGATGAGCTAGACTGCTTCCGGAAAGACTGGCCCTGTCTAGCACTTAATAGAGAAGTGTGGAAAGAGAGTGGACAGGCTTTTGCCCAGCAGTGGAACGCACCAGCCTAAATATAATAATTAAACTCTATAGATAATACTGTTATTAAAAATAAATAGTGTAAATTCTAATACCTATTGACCATCCAACAGCCAACTAAGAATAAATTGAATGTATTATTCGCGATTAAGTCCCGTCTAGATTAGTGTTTACAACTAAGAATATTTGCTATTTTTGGTCTAAAATGCAATACTAAGCCCTTACAAATAAATAGTTACTTGAATACATTATAAATATTATAATACTTTATCATTTATTAAATCCTAATTGATTACTCTGCGTGTTTACATAACACTAGCCAACAGGACAGCGATAACTTTCAAAGGGTTAAATAATATAATAATTAATTGACAGTAATCACTAAACAATCAATTAACTCGTCCGTGATTTATTCGCGGAGCATTGCGAAAAGATTAATTGATTAGTGCTTGTCCACGTTGAAAGCGCGGGCGCGGGCGCGGTGGAGGGCGCGGGAAACGTCGCGAGCTCGTGTTCACGTTAACCGCCAGGCGTTCGCGCGAATGTGACGTTTTGTCAGAGGTCGTAAACATATCAGGAAACATTATACTAAATGAAACGGGTCTGTATCGCGGTGAGTTCACACTAAATGTTGTCTATTCGTTAATAAGTGACAGGAGTAATTTTAAATATTTGTATATATAGACCTTCCGCTGTCACTCAATTTAGATCTCATTTAAGTAAACTATTATTAGAAAAATGTTATTATTCTGTCTCAGATTTCCTAAATGATTCCTGTTTATAGTTATTTCATAGTTGTTTGTATATTTTATAGTTGTTTATGGTTAGTTATGTTTATGTTTTTTATTTTTATATAATAATATTATTACATAATTAGTTACTTTATGTTTACGTTATAAGTTTCTTCTTTAAATTCGTATGCCAAAAGGCGGAATATGAGTTTTAAAAAAACAATGTAACCCGTATTCGAACAAATAAATAATTTTGATTTGATTTGATTTGATTCAGTCCTGATTTTAGTAATAAGTCCATGGGTTGAACTTACCTGACGTCGCGAGTAAATCGCGCGCGCCACCGCGCTAGTTTGACGTGAACACACACAAACGTCTCAAGCGTTTGAAATTGGAGCGAGCCAGTGGTTCGATTTTGCAAAGTTGGGACATAGGGCTTCAAAATCATTTTTTTGTATTCTTTGCATGGAAACAAACATTTTATGTTCCAATTGGAAAACTATCAGAAGAAGCTGCAGAGTCTAGAAACAAAGATTTCAGAAGGTACCGTGAAAGTCATTCACGTAAAATTAACCGGACTGCTTGTAATCAGGATATTATTAATAACTTGTTGATTAGTTCTGATCCCTATATATCAACAAAGAGGCATAAAATAATTCGTGTACATAAAATGCTTTCAGAAGACGCGAAAGCATTGCTATTACCTGATAGTTTTGATAAAGATGATGAGCAAGAAAACATTGAATTTATAAATGTAGAAACTATCATCGAAGGACAATGACAGGAAAATTTGATTTGTGTAATTTACTTTTTTTAAGTGCTTGTTTTTAAGTCTGTGTGAGTGGAATATGCCTCTTGGGGACACCACTTAAAAAAAAACGCACTTTATTCTCTACCTCTGGGGTGGTGTGGAAATGAGAATGAAAAGTGAAATTTCTCAAAAATCGGGGCAAATCGAGGGTTGGCATATAGCTTTTAATTTAGCACTAAAATAGTGTTATCCAAATCTGAAAACCATATTTTGAGACATTTTGAGACTTTCAAGATATTCGAAATAATGTGTTTTTTTCCATACAAAAAATAATTCAATGACGTATATCTCGAAAAATATAAGGTTTTATCAAAAATTACCATCTATAAAAACATCTTGTATTTAATAGCGAAACCCAAATATGCAATAAAAATATTAAAAATACGAAGTCAATTTTCGCGATTGCCTATGTCCACTACGAGCGATTTTCGGACCATTGTGGAGCGCGCCGCGCGCGCTAGTCGCTAGTTAGCTCGCTACTTACACCGCACTCGCGTTTTGAACGTGAACACTTGGATATCACGTCATATGTTTGATATTTCGTGACCGCGCCCGCCACCGCGCCCGCGAGTCAACGTGGGCAAGCACTTAGAATTTATTGAATCCTACGTGCCGTGGAATTTAATTAAAAATGATTATCATTACTTTACACCGCACAACTTATGTAATTTTGTGTACTTAAAATGTAATTAATGGTGGTTTGATGATGTCTATCAATATAACCTATTAACTATGTTTGGTATGAGAAGACTGAGTCTTCTGAGACCACGGTTCATGTAATGTTGACAAGCCCGTTGGCACAGTGGCAGTGAGAGCGCTTACTGTGTCAGGGGTTGCGGGTTCGATCCCCGCCCGGAGTCAACAATATGTGAAGACATAGTTGTTGGCGACGACGTCTGGGTGTCAATTATATATTCTTATAAAGTATTTGTGTATGTATATGTAGTAGTATCAGTTAGTTAGATTCCATAACACAAGCTTAGAGCTTACTTTGGGTCTAATTAACCGTGTGTGAATTTGTCCAAGTATTTATTTATTATTATGTAAAGGGACCGAAACGTCAGATAAAAAATTTAAAATAAAAGCGAAGTGTATCTGTTAACGTAGTTTCTATTCAAAATGAGTAGTGTTCGCTTAAACTTAAGAAACCAGTATGTTAAGTATTAAATATGTTTAGTTAACTATAACTATAACATATTTACTAGCCGTACTGAACATAGCATAGCAAGCAACGTGACATAGCGATGGTGGTATCCACTAACCATAGCTACGGGCGAAAAGCTCCCTCAAACTTACATATCTTACTATTCAAATTATCAAAGTAGCTAATATTTTTATTTACAGGCACAGAAATATTTTCTTTATGATTGTTCAAGTATTTTCATAACGTTCTATACATAACTAACATACGTAGATAGTAAGTACCTACAAAGTGGGGCTTAATTTTCAGGATCGTGAGAAAATCCGCATTGTTCCGTCATTAAAAGTTGTGGCCCATAAAGGCTGATCCTCAGATTTCTATTGTCATTAAAATTATAACTACCATGCTATTAAAATTTTACAAGATTAGAAAGTGTTCAGAAGAGAGTTTTCACAACATTTTAGTTTTAGTGCTTCACGTTTTAATTCTGGCGGAAGACTAATTATAATACTTATGACTTAATTTTGAATTTAAACTAAGTTTACGGATACACTTCGCTTTTATTTTACATAAAATACCTGAACACACTTATTCATGGAAGCTTTGAGTGTTGAAGTGTTTACAAAATAGTTTATTGATTGAACATATTAAGTATATTGAAAGTGTTCATCAAGTTTTGTTGTTGACTGTGCCGAAACTTGCTTCTGGGCTTCATGTTAAGGATAAAGTTACTACGATACTAACGGAAGTCTAACTGTGTGGTTTAACGTTTGCAGATAGTAAAGTTATTCTGTACGTTGATGTTTTTCTTTAAAGTTACGTCTAGTTAACTAAGTTACGAAAACTTACCCCTTTCTAGAGTTACCACATACCTACCTAACGTAGGAAATAAATTCGAATCTATTCGGTTAGAATCTGAGTAATAAAATAAACGTTTATTAATTAATCCCTTGTGTCGGAGTTGCCGGAGGAAGTGAGGCGTACACACGTACGAGCGAAGCACTTACTTACACTTCTTTATATCGTGGGCGTACAGGCAGACCCCGGAAGAGATGGCGTGACGATCGAGACAGGGATTGGTTAAATTTAGCCCCGGACAAGATTCCAAGGTTCCCAGGACCTTGGAAGATGCTGAGGGAGACCTTTGCTTAGTAAAGGTTAAAAAAATCCTTTATGTCTGCACCTATGTATATGATAGGCCCCTATAGTTTCTTTAATGCGTGTAATGTTATATTTTCTTTTTTGTGCCTGTCTGTATGTGATAGATGGATAAATTTAACATGATTTATTTTATAAATTCGAAATTCTAAACCATAAACTGACGAAGAAATACATTCGGAATATTTGTGCCTATCTAAATATCTGAACCGCTCTAAAACCAAGTGAAGTATTTCCATAAACTTACTTATTTCCATAAAGTACCTAATACCATTGTTTAGTGGCCATTTTCTAACATGGATGCTGAGCATGGATGCTATGCCAAAGGTTACGAGTTCAATGCAAAATGGAGCAAGTTTTATTGATTCTTATTGCTCATTTCTGTCCAACTCTGTCCAAGGTACAAATAAATTAAGCTATAATCTATAGCTCTCTATAGATTCATATTACATTTAAATATGTATGAATGATCAAAAATCAATAAAATTATTTATTGCCACTTTTATACGAATTTTACGATGTTTGTATTCATATAATGTTTATATTAACGGTAAAACGAAAAATGTAGAGTACTAAGGGCAATTGCAGACTATAGTGATGTTAGTCTTCACATAGGCTCTACGAAGATATCTGTGAGTCGACTTATTAGCACAATTTCATCGGGCATAATTCACACTTTCGTGACTATAATCTGTACTTGCCCTAATACCTATATAATAGCTCTACCTAGGTATTATCGGTGGAGGATTTGCATAGAAATAATCTAGATAGTATTTTACGACACGTTTCACTACATATTATAAAACAAAGTCCCCGGCCGCGTCTGTCTATCTGGTTCGCGATAAACTCAAATACTACTGCACGGATTTTGACTCAGTTTTTTTAATAGAGTGAGGAGAATTCAAGAGGAACGTTTATATGTATAAAGATTCCCGAAATTCCCACGGGAACGGGCACAACGCGGGTAAAACCGCAGGGTGCTGCTAGTCTTTAACTAAATAAGTAGCATCCGTACTAATATAAGCTGGGAAGTAAATGTCTGTCTGGTGCCAACTCAATAAGATTACTCGGTATGTTTAGCCTAAATCCTGAACCAAAGACCCGCTTTCGCGTATTTGCACATAATATATAGAATCAATCAATACCATGTGCAAACAGAAAAGATTTAGCTCTTTGATAAGTACTTACTTACTAGGAATATAATCGAGCAGTTTATCTGGTGTCAACTATATGTGTCAACTATACGTGTCAACTGTCAGCTATATGTGAGATCATGTTATTGTAAATTGGTCTGGGTGTCCATTTTTCCTACTGCTCTACTTTCAAACAATTGGGCTTTTGAAAAAAAAAATGATTTTTTTTATGTATTTTAAAACTTTATTATTAATAATATTGATATTTAATGCAAAAAACTTAAAAAATATATTTTTTCAATTAATTATAAACAATTAAAAATTGAATAAAAATCACGTGACTATAAACGCGCCATAATTGGTCACCGTGGTTGTGACGTGATAATGTATAGCTATTTAACCATAAGTACGTACAGCGTTTACGGCTATTACACGTGTAACCGAATGGGGCTATACATTATGACGTCACACGCACTCGGGTTTGTTCGGGAGTTGTCCGAGTGTTTTCGGTACTGGATTCAAAAATTAATTTTTATTTTGAAATAACTTTTGAATTATTGCGAAAAAAATAAAATAAAAATAGTTTTGTTATAAAACTAATATATAATCTTTCCATTTATCACAAAAAAATTTTTTTTTCAAAAGCCCAATTGTAGGAATGTCTAAACTTTAGTTTAGTTATGTAGGTACGCCTTATTGGAACGAAGTTCCTTACCGCGCGTTCCGAAAGGGGGCTAGACGGAAAAAATTGTATCGACATTTTTTACGCCAGAGAGGGACAGACAGAGAAACTTGCGCACGCCAGAGAGAGACAGACAGAGAAACATGCGCGAGAGAGACAGACAGAGAAACTTGCGTGCACATGTTTCTCTGTCTCTCTCTCTCTCTCTCTCTTATAGAAAGCAAGCTAGATATTTTCGTTTCGTCTTTCTATTTCGCATTGAACAGTGTGGTGTCGCGACGATTATTTTTGTTGATAATAAATAAACTTCGTTCCATCCGGTCCCTTGACACCTCTCAAGATTTTTTTTGTACCAATAGCGATTTAATTACAACCGACTTATTACCTACTTACTGCCGCACTCAAAGACGTCCATTAAATCGACACTTAATCAATTGACGTAATCCTAACTAATACATATTATAAATGCGAAAGTAACTCTGTCTGTCTGTTTCACTTTCACGCCAAAACTACTGAACCAATTTAAATTAAATTTGGTACACAGTTAGTCCAGAGTCTGAGAAAGGACATAGGCTACTTTTTATCCCGAAATTCCCGCGGGAACGGGTATATCGCAGGTGAAACCGCGGGGCGCGGCTAGTTATTCATACATTTCATTTCAAAATCCCTCATTAAAGCTCTACAGTTACTAAGGAAGAATTTGACGTCTCTGGGTACGGGCGTTACTTATTTTCCCAAAACCATATTGGTAGCCACATATCGAGTATAACCGCAAAACGTTGCTAGTATATCAATCAATAAAATAGCTTTGTTAGGACACTTGTTACGTTTATCACCGTAACGCAACTACATATGTAAGATGATCTAGCTATAAAATTAAGACAACATTCTAATTCAAATAGACTGTTTTCCTCTCACCCACATCACTTACGACATTTCAATAAATGTCGACAACTTGTGCCCTGGAGACATGACACTCACGACCAACAGAGCCCCTACCACCGAATTTAGACACGATATAATAACTTTAGTACTAATGCTTTTTAAACTACTGCATTCGTCATTCGCCATTAAAGTAATAAAATTACTTTTATTCGATGGAAAAAACTCTTCAAAGGTCAATAGTCAATACCGTCAGCGTTGACTTCTACTCACTACTGCAGCACTCGTGGCAAAGTCTGACTAAGCGATTAAAGCTGATTGCAATTAACTGTTAAGCAACGTGCAGCTCGGTCTCTGTTTGGAAGGATGGCCGATAGTGGCATTTCTATGTGAGCGCTACCGTGTTCCAAGGCACGTAAAATTATCGGTCCCGGTTATTTCAATCAACAGACCATATCGGAGGCCTTTAGGCGGTCTAAAAACTCCGAAACTAGGGATGACCACTTACCTACACACACCGACTTACTTTACTGCATAACCACTTTTACTTTTTACTTTAACTATTGTAGTTAAAGTAAAAGTGCATTGAAAACAAATGATAGGGGTAATACTAACGCCAAAACAATGAGGCATAATATTGGAGCTATTGTTGAATGGTTGCATCAGTTCGCCCACGCGGCTAGAACAAGAACGCTCGGATTGAGACAAATTATTACCGTTTTGAGTTACGATTTATTATTGATTGTTTGGTTACTTAATTGGTGTTATTGTTAGTGTAAATGTTCCATTAACATAAGTTTAGGTTATAATAATGACAACGGATTTGCGACAAATCATTGTAAATATTTTAGATAGAGTATTACATAGATTTAGGTAGAGCTTAGATAGAGAATATCAAATGGAAAATTTATTAGTCCAGGAAAAGAACTATTAGATCAAGTCGATTTCATGTTTTTCTTATGATATTTATAAGTGTATTTAAAATATGAGTATATGTTATGTTATATAAGACTAGCAGCGCCCTGCGGTAATACCCGCGTGGTTCCCGTGGGAATTTCGGGATTTTTTATACATATAAACGTTCCTCTTGAATCACTCTCAAAGTCAAAATCCGTTGCGTAGTTTGAAAGATCTAAGCATACATAGGGACAGACAGCGGAAAGCGACTTTGTTTTTGGGTATTTGTCGTTGCGTAAAATTCACGATGGTATGGCTCAATCAAACTATCACGAGCGTTACAGCAAAATTAGCAATGACAGCAAGCTAAACAAGTTCTCATGTTTGTCTGATATTAGATTAATATCTGATTATAAAGAACATGTGTGTCGATTCAAACCATCGATCAAAGCCGTCATGCCGTCCGGACATCCCGATCCAATCACATCGCATCCTTATTCCGACGACTATCAAAAGGTCTCTATTTCTTACTGAATAAATAGGTTACTGTTTTGGGAACAAAAGAGTTTGTACTCTGTTCGGGGAGTGCGCCGCATGGGTGCACCTGGCCTGCTCTCGGGCGATCATTAAAAATGTTTATTTAAAATTCCGACCGCTTAACGCCCGCCACTCACAAGCGATCCATTTGTGATAACTTATAAAAAGTCATACTGTTTATTTTACGTTCCGATGGGTTCCTTTATCGGTTGAAATGAGCAGTATTTGTTGTAGTTGTCTATGAAAAGGTTAAGAATTGTCGAGAACACGTTTTATGCAAAAGATAATATCCATACTATCCATACTAATATTATAAATGCGAAAGTAACTCTGTCTGTCTGTCTGTCTGTTACGCTTTCACGCCAAAACTACTGAACCGATTTTGCTGAAATTTGGTATAGACATAGATATGACCTTGAGAAAGGACATAGGATACTTTTTATCCCGAATTTCCCTCCGGATAAGATACTGTTACGCTTTCACGCCAAAACTACTGAACCGATTTTGCTGAAATTTTATACTTTGGTAAGATCCTAAAGGTTAAAAATAAAACTACTGTCCAAAGTAACAATCTAATGCGGACGAAGTCGCGGGTAAAAGCTAGTCTATTATATATCTATATTGAGATATTATATATATGCTATATATGTATTTCAATATAGGTATTCAATAATATTATTATATATATCTATACTATATATCTATATTGAAATATTAATATGACTTATATATGATTAATATGATAACTATGAAAAATTATAGGTAGCAACGAATACCAACGTATTTGTGCTTTCATGATCGTTGCTTTTACACGTTAAAACGGCTTTAAAGAGCAACATATCCAATGAAATTCGATTGAAATGCCACTTGAAATTAAGGAGCTTATTTCGTACCCAGAAAGGGTTGTAGTATAAAGAGCAAATCACGGGGTAGGAATTAAGGCGAATTGCCACGGTCCTAATTGAGCCGGGCTAAACGCGCTATTTTGTTCCTAGAACGTTGTGATTGAATCAGCATTATAATAGTGTTGTGATAGATAACATTAGCGTTTAGATACTTCGTTATTAGAAATCGTGTAAGTATTATTATAGATAAAATTACCATTTCCGCAGGTAAGTTTACATAGTTTAAATGTAATCACACGGGTTTTTTCGTCGCGGGTGAAAGAGTTCACCCGCGACCACGAGAGGTGCAATCCCCTCGAAACGTCGGGAAATAAAAAGTAAGTTATTACTTGCTTTATTAACTTTCTAACACGAAAAAACCCGTGTGATTACATTTAAACTATGTGTTCAAATCGTGTAAGTTTAAAAAAGGCTATAGGTAAGTTTATTTCTTAATTTTTAAAAGTGCAAAGCTCAATCCACACGTAGACATCGCTGTGTCAAACGAGCGCTTCAATCATACTTAATCTGTATGTAGTTAATTAAAGGGATTGGCCAAATATAATTTATGGCTGTATCCTAGTTGATTAACGAGTAACACTGGTTTTAAAGACATATCGATTTATTTAATAAATAAGTACAATTCAATCAAGTATTACTCGAACATAATAACTTGTTTGTCTAGCTAGATTGATTATGATATGATTGCAAAAAAATATATAGGTACATATCTAACGGCTTCCAGGAGTTGTTACTTTAATCTACATTATAAAGCTGAAGAGTTTGTTTGTTTGAACGCGCGTTTGAAATTCTTTCAGTGTTGGATAGTCCACTTATCGAGGAAGGCTATAGGCTATGTTTCATCCCGAAATTCCCAACGGAACGGGCACAACGCGGGTAAAACCGCGGGGCGTTACTAGTTAAACCATAGAATAACAAACTTTAAAGAAGTAACATGCATAGACATAGAAATCTCTTCACTATGCTCAGATTACACTTGTCAACGTGCCATAGAGCATATAGAATAGAGTAAATAGAGTATAGACTATAAATGCTAACGAAGTTAACCTGCAGCTACCCCTATTTCAACCTTTAACTTGAAATATACTGTTGCCTATTTTTTAAGCCTACCTATATGATAAATATACTACTAATTTATTATGCTCACATGAAAATATATCTACTAAAAGCTACATACGAGCTTTAAATAAAACTTCACTTTCCTTAAAACTCTTATGTCTTCAGCCGTCGATTTTCATCAAGCTTCTCCGTATTGTTTATTCAGCAGTTAAGGCGCCTAAAACTCCGTAAAGTATAAAGACATAAAAAGTGTAAAAAGCTCACAGTAGATCAAACAGGAGTGGTGTCGGCTTGTGACAGACGGCACGGTGTCAGATTACACGACGGGTCACATTTGTCCTAAATAACCTTCCTATTAAAACAGTGGTGTTAAAATAAAGCTTTTTATTCTGCCAACGACCCGTGAACTCCGAAAGGACTACTCATGTTTGTTAAAGGACTAAGTTTGTATTATAGCAATTTGCCGTGAAGGTCGACAGTTTCATGTCACAGATATAAAGCTTGGTTCATTTTAGTTTTGGACTCTTTTAAAAAGCAAACCTAGGCTACTGAGGTTCTTATTCACTGTCTCTTAATTGAACCACAATCAACTGAAATTCGATAAACTAAAGTTTAATGAAATATTGTCAGTTTAGTTCGTGAACTTAGGTTGAACTGAGCGAGTTGAGTTGTTACGATGAAATTGGGGATTAGCTCTCTAGGAAATAGGGAGTGAAATAACATTCCATTCCTCGAAAATGGTGCCCATTTATATTGCCAAAAACTAAGGTAGTAATTTTAAATAGCCATGAACAAAGAGTTATATATTCGTTTAGGTATTTTTTTAAATATAACAAATTTGTTTTCTTTCGGAAGCTAGAGAGGGTCAATGAATAAATACATCCGGACAAATTGACACACACTTATTTAGATCAAAATTAAACTCCAAGCTTATTATATACAATTAACACCCAAGCGTCATCTTTAACAACTCTGTCTGCACAAATTATTGACTTCGGGCGGGAATCGAACCCTACCCCCGATACAATAAGCGCTCTCACATGCCACGATGCCGACGGGCTTGTGGAATTTCCGAGTTTATCTACATAAGTAGTCCCTACTGACATGATAAAGCAATGTGTCACAATAAAACATTTAACCTAATCATAGCCACGTTAATCCTATCCTTCTAGCATTATAAATGTAAAAGTTTGTGAGCATGGATGTATGTATATGTATGTATGTATGTATGTTTGTATGTTTATTACTCTTTCACGAAAAAACTACTGGGCGGATTTGGATGAAACGTTACAGTAATATAAGTTATATATCAGAATAACACATGGGATACATTTTATTCCGAAATTCCCCCGGGAACGAGTACAATATGGTTATCTATAAGCTTTAAGAACGTTTCTTTATTCAACAGGTATTTAGGTGCCATAGTTACACAAACAATGCTGATTAGAAACACAGTAGAAAGCTTGACAAAGGTACACTAAGTTGATTAATGACGCTAAATGTTAGGCAGACATTGCTAGTTAAACACGTTGACACTTAATAACCTAGGATGGAGTTGTTATTCAATAAATATTATATTATTGTGTTACACAGTTTAAAAATAAGGATGGTTTGTTTTTGAGAACCTAGGTATTTTGCTCAGAATACAGAACCTACAGAACCCGTGAGCGCGCCTAATACTGTAGCTACTCAAACTAGCCTTAAATAGTGTAGTTTTATGCGCAACCGATCAGTCACTTTGTGACCGTCGGAACGCGCTAACGTGTTTTACCCGTGACCAATTTCACGAAACTATGCCGTCTTGTGTCGTTCCTACCTGTAAAAATGCAGTGGGTCTGAAAAAGAAACAGGAAGGGATCACATTTCACGTGTAAGTATCGCATTTAGGTATCGTCTTATTTAAATATTTAATTATTTTCTCAGATTTCAATTGTCATATAGAGTGATGCGTCAATCTATGTTAGTGTTGCCTATATAAGAGTTTTGATTTACCCTTCTTTTTATTACCTTTTGAGGGATTTAATTCGTTGTAGAATATTAATAAGTAATATAATAAAAATTAACCAACTTGAAAAAAGAAAGTATAAAGCGTAAGTGCGGCTCGTATGTACCTAACCTAACAATCCTATTAAACAGTATGTTAGTCTATAGGTTTCTAAAAAAATTTTTGGTGTGCGTGTGATGGAGAAGGGGAGAGGGGGAGCGGGTATAAAATTATGTTTCTATATTAGCCATCTTAAATTTTAGCTTCCCTGCTGATGAGGAAAGGAAAGCGGTGTGGACAAAAATTATACAAAGAGCACGGCTGGAACAGTTCTGGAAACCATCGAAGCGAAGCGTAGTTTGCTCGATGCATTTTGACTTAAGTAATTATTCTTTTTTTATGTAACTCTTGTACCTAGCTGTAAGTTTTCCGAATACTTTAAATTAAAAAAATAAAAACATATAAAGTTTTTCCATCACCCGTTAAAAGTGTGCAAACATCCACCTTAACACCGTGTTTTATTTAATATACCTATCTATTTCTTGAGATAATCAGGTAGGTACATAGTTATATAGAAAAGGACAATTTTTATTCTATTAACATATTACCTCCAAAACTCCCAAAATTTACCCCAAAAATGGGCAAATAATGCGAGAGCTAACAACACTACGCGGGGGACTTTGTTCTGTTTTTGGACACAGCGTGTAGCTTGTAAATACATTTGAATGCTCCTTCTGGTAGGTACTTCTGTATTCTGAGGTATTTTGAGTCCTTGATTGGACAGTAAGTTGAACCATGTCGCAGTAACTGAAATGACGGTAGAAGTTACCTCAGATACTACGTCCATTCATATCTTACATTATAAATAAATAAAACTGGAAAACTTCACACACGGTTAGTTACACCCAAACTAAGTGGCCAGTTGCTTCAATTCAAAATGTCTATGTTCGTCTAACCCGAATTAATTACCTACTTACCTAGATCTAAAAACAAACCACTTACATTGCAATAAAACTAAATTTAGACTTTAAATTGGATAATAAACAGATAATCCCTATCTCCGGTGTTTGGAAATGGCACTCACGAACCGGATACACACATCTGGGCCGCGCAAATTTCGGCCGCGATCCGATCAGTTACCCCATATTGGTCCGTTTTCGTAGAAGCGGAGCGAAGCGGTGCGATGCCCGATTCATCAATCACAGCGCATTGCGATTGTCAAGTAACGCACTGACACTGTCAAAATCTTTTCTCAATACATTGTGATTAGTCAGTCCGATGCAATGGAAACGCACCCTTGAACACTAGGGATGTGCTTTAAGAAAAATAAGACAAAAGGGGCATATACGGCAGTTTCTCCTCACCCCCCTAGAATCCGAAAGTCTTCAAGACGTTATTTTATTCATTTACATAATTCATTCATTTAATACCTAAGTAAGGGTTAACAGTTTACTGTATTTATATTGCACCTTATTGCGATTTTCCTGCCCCCGATGTTCATAACCTCTGCTGTATTTTGTCTGTCTGTGGTCGGTGGCAATGACTTCATAACCTCTTCTCTAGTTCTATGGTATCTGTTCTCGTTCTATGTCATTAGCTGTCAAACGAATGATTTGATTTTTGTTTCATTTTTAATCCCCGACGCAAAACAAAGTTTTTTTTTATCTAGTTTTTTTCTACATGAAACATGCTTTCATGGAAAGTGTTCAGCTATGATTCATGAAAATATTTTCAGACGCAGTTTACAAAATTTTCAATTTTCGGTTTGAATAAATCTTATTCAAACAAGTGTTATTTTTGTTACAGTTATAAATGAATCTAGGATCTAGGTATGCGTGCTTTTTGCAATGGTTTTAAAAATAGATTACTTATCGTACGTTTTCATTAAACATTCGGTTTGGATATTAGTTGAAAAACTTTAGTCAAATCCATTTCATGATTTTTCTTTTAAATTGTATAATATGATTATCTATACTAATATTATAAAGAGGTAAAATTTGTAAGTTTGTTTGTTTGTTTGTATGTTCGAGGTAATCTCGGGAATTATCAGACCGATTTAAATAATTCTTTTTGTAATAGATAGCCACATTTAACGGGAAGGTTACCTACAGGCTATTTTTCATCCCAAAATTCCCACGGGAATAGGCACAACGCGGGTAAAACCGCGGGGCGCTGCTATTATCTATAAATATAATGCTGCTAAGTTATGTTGCTATGTTATGTTTGCTTTTGTTGGATTTATATTTATTTTTGTATATATGTTGTAGTTACTTTAGTTCATTCAGTAGTGGGCTTCCAATCTCAAATCATCTAAGAGCGGTAAATCTTCAGCTTACGCTCACGTACCGGTATGTGTTAACACAAAATATCAATGTCATTTTCTTACGTATTTGGGTCTCCAAATTCGTAAGAAAATGACAAATCGAGGCTTTCTCCTGACAGGCCAAATAGTTTTAAAAGACTGCCATTTAAGTTATGATTATGAAACAACGCTTTGTATTAAGCATATATTTTACAGCGTACCTACGCAATTGTGAACTTTTAAACGAACGTATGTAACAATGTACAAATATTACAATAATTGAAAAACCCACCACAAGTATCTCAACCTAAAATCCTGCATCGAATACCAGGGTTCAAGTATATTAAATACCTGTGCAAAAGAAATTCTTATTATAGCTGGTAACCCTTCTACTGACCTGGCACACATACGACTGAACAAACACAATCCTTTAATTAGAATTTAAGCTAATAGCACGCCTCGTTTACGCGTTTGATTGGTAAATACAAATACGAAATTCGAAATTAGAGTTTGGACCAATCAACACACTGTATTTATCGTAACATGTCTTGTCAAACGTCGCTGTCCTTGTGGTAGTTGAAGAGCAACCGTAATTTTTTGGTTCAGAGATAGTTAAGAGCAAACGAAATCTAGGTTTTTGGAACGAAGTTCCTTATCGCGCGTTGCGAAAGGGGGCTAGACGGAAAAAAATGGTAACGACATTTTTTAGGCTAGAGAGGGACAGACAAAGAAACATGCGCGCCGCGCATGTTTCTGTGTCTGTCTCTCTCTGGCGTGCACATGTTTCTCTGTCTGTCTCTCTCCCTCTCTTATAGAAAGCAAGCTAGATATTTTCGTTTCGTCTTTCTATTTCGCATTGAACAGTGTGGTGTCGCGACGATTATTTTTGTTGATAATAAATAAACTTCGTTCCATCCGGGTGTCCCTTGACACCTCTCAAGTTTTTTTTTCTAGTTGTTTGGTCACCATTGTGACTAGAAAACAACTGAAAAAAAGATTTCAATGTTATGAAAAAGTAGCCGCGCCCTGCGGTCTTACCTGCGTTATACCCGTTCCCGCAGGAATTTCGGGATAAAATGTATCCCATGTGTTATTCTGACGTATAACCTATATTACTGTAAAGTTTCATCCAAATCCGTTCGGTTGTTTTTGCGTGAAAGAGTAACAAACATGCATCTTCACAAACTTTGGCATTTATAATACCAGTAAGATCTGACGTACACAAACTTTGGTAAGGTAGCTGGGCGTATGACCCTTGAGACCAATATTTTCGGAGATTTTCGACCCATCCTACAGAAAAGTGCCATTTTAACACGTACCTAACCATTGTACCATTCTAGAGGATGGGGTCACGAGAGACATGACCTTTAACCGCCGTAAATATAGCTTTTCAATATAACGTTACAATATTACGTTTATAATTATCCAGGGTTGCTATTTTGATCAAAGTCACAACATCGTATCGATTTCTTCACAAGTCCCAATTTGTTTGTAAAACATTAACTGGAATTTCTTACTTAAGTATGTTACATGTGTGATTACCGTGCTGAGAAAATTGGATGCTTATTTAGAATATGTTTATCTGATATCATAAAATATATGATATTATTATGTATCACCGGAAAATTTTTAACACCGTTGGTTAATATAATCCAACTACCTAGTAAGATTATATACTGTAAAATTGTAAATGGTTTAAAAACCAACCAACTGTAAACAGTTCACAATCTCTCGGCAATTTATAATCTTACTAGACTAGTTGGATTGTGAACCAAGGGCCCAATTTTACCGTTGCACCTGAGCTTCTATTTCATCCTAGTTCAACAGCTAAATTGAGATAACTTCAAAGTTGAGTTACAAAAACCGAGTTAAAAGTTATCTATGGTTCGAGATAGAAACGGTATTAATTTGGACCTAAGATTCGGCGATGTTGCGAATCCAGTAACTAATAGGTAGTGAGAGTATTCAGTGTTTATTAGCAAGTATGTATTATATTCGTTATTTTTGAACAAAGAACTAACAAAACAAGCTAATTGTACCCAACCCAAGCTAAGCTATTAATCTGCGTTGTTTAAGCTCTATTTAATAAGATAAATTAATTATTTCATACTTTATGTAAATACTTTATTACATAAAATTAAATAATTTCGCTTCTGTCATTCGTCTGTTCCATACACGATCAGAGCTTTCAGAGATTTAACCAAAGCTTGTTATAAATATTATAATGTGCGTGAGCTTCCACCTGATTGATTACAGCTACGTTTCATATTTTACGTGAACGATTTAAGTTGGAAATTAAGCATATGCTTATGTTCATATTCATTCATTAATCGTTTTCCAATAAAATTTCTTTCAAAGAAACCTTAAGTAAAGTTCATATTTATCTATCTAAAAAATATTACTTAGGTAGGTTAAAAATATAGAACATTCTTTATTATATCAATGAATAACCTGAAGGTTGATTATACAGTTTTCGCCACATTTAACTTGCGTTGGCAGCTACATTTTAAACTCATTCCTTCATTCACAAGCAAGTTAGTAGCTAAAAAACCCTGATGTCTAAGTTAATAGACCACGTATAGGCCTTCGACATGGTCTAATGATGAAATATCCGGGCCCAACTAAAAGTGCTCCAAAGCACATTTTAAACTTGAAATCTTTTTTAAAGGGACTGTGAACGCTGCGAACGAAATATGAACGACTTACTGTAATCGCACTTTTACTTGTCGTAACATTTAAAGGCTAACACGAATGAAATCGTCCGAGACAGTAAAAGAAAAACTCTACTATAACAATCTTTTCATATTCACTTATGAGTAGTACCAAACTGCTTAGAAAATTATCGGTTTTTATAACTCAACATCTTACAAAGTTTAAAAATAAATATAAGGAATGATAAACGGAGTTGTATTTGTCTGAAATCGGTCTGAGTCATAGTTTGATTTAATGTAAGTAGCTATTATATTTTATGTTGCATTAATCATTATAATACGACTATCTGAATGGTTTGGCTTCGTGGAGATAAACTCGGCTGAGTTAGTCGGTGGATCATTTGCGGTTCGGCCGGCACCAGTAACCTATCTCTACCGGCAACCTCGGATAGCATAGACATCAGACCAAGTTATGATAATTATATACGAGTAGTTTCTATTGAGATGAATGTCGATTTATTGCAAACACTTTAATCAAAGACAATTATTTCCTTTTGAGAAAAAAGTTTTAGGGATAATTTAGTAACTCAGCGGAATAAAATTTCACAATAATTTACAATATCAAAACTTTATTTATCTTAGATTGCTGGTAAAGGTTATTGGGACCGGCATTTAAGCGAACTGAACTTTAAATGCTGAAACTTTGAAATTAGTTTTCCGACTACGAACTTCGCAATTTGTGCGGTCGGTGTATAGCGATCGATTGAGTAGTTCGAGAAAATCGTTCGCTGTTCGGACAGACAGAGCAAGAAGGTAAGTACTATAAACTTTACGCTAAGTACCGAAGTCTATATAACCGAACACCGAAGTATCCAAGGATCGATACCCTGTTTATCCGTTAAATCATTTCAATTTCTTATTTTGTACTATTCTTTATTTGCTTGTATATTTCAATAAGTTTCGTCAGTCGGATATGAAATTACAAAGAATAACCTACAAATAAGTGTCGTACGAACAGCTGAAGAGGATGGCAGATGACAGAGGAAAGTGGAAAGAACTCCATCGACAAGAGCCCCGCTCTTAAGTTTAGAAGAAGAACGTACAAATATTATTTTTCGTTTGTGTACTCGTACATGTAAATAAGTTGTGATCAAACGGATTAAGTATATTCGAGCTCGAGATCCTGAAGGAAATTAATCTACATAATCTATCTTATTTATTTATGTTGCTCGTAGTGTTTTAACTCAAGAATACACAAAATAAAGTAAAACATAAAATACAAAAACCATATTTACTTATCCTTTTCACCTTCTTGAAATTGTTAACTAAAATATAAAATTCTCGTGTCGCGGTGTTTGTAGTTAAACTCCTCCGAAACGGCTTGACCGATTCTCATGTTGCGTGCATATCGGGTAGGTCTGAGAATCGGACTACATCTATTTTTCATCTCCCTAAATATTAGGGGTAGTCCACCCATTAATTTTATATGGCAATACAACGTTTGCGGGGGTAGCTAGTATTATTATTTTATTAAAACGTAAAGAAAGTTGTACAAACAAAATCTATGGCTGCAATAAACAACTTCTCTAGCGATTAGTCTTTACTATGCCACAGACAAACTACGTACATATAGCCTCTTTATCAGTTAAGTCAGGTAGGTGTGTCAGATATAAATTATTATAGATGGTATTAGTACTATAAATCTTCACTCTTTTTATGGCGAAGACATGAATTTATAACTTGTAATATTTAATTCAAGGGAACTTGTTGAATAAGTTGAGTGACCTGAGCATTGCGCAAATCTTCGTTAAGTTATGCCTCTATGTATTAGCGCGTGTTAGGTTTTCATGCGATAATACGCTTAATAAGCATAAGCGATATAGGTACAAAAAAATAACCGTGGAACCGGATATGAATCTAAGGGCGTGCGACAAGCGAAAGCTCACATCCGGAGAGATGAATGAGTGATTATTGACGAGTAATCAATGAAAAAATATGCCAATTCGTTAATTGATGAACTAATTTATGTCTCTGAGTACTGCAGTAAATTGTTAAGTTGGGTATTGTAATGATGTGTTTGAGTGATTAAAGAGGTATTTATGACTATAGTTTGACTCATCTGTTTATCATACACTGTGTACCAATAAACAACTCACCTTAACTACAGTATTAAGTATTCGTTTTGATACTGCCTATTTCCGGAATTCAAACTAGGTACTACATAAGTACTTGACATTTATTTTATTGTTTTTATTACCCGGCGAAACGTTTTTTTTTATTTCGGTTAATTGCTATGCAAAAAGTTTTACGTGATGTAATAAATAACATATAATATACCTACCTACCTATATAATACTAGCAGCGCCCCGCGGTTTTATATAATAGCCTTTAACCTTCCCGTTGAATGTGACTATCTATTAGAAAAATAATTATTCAAATCAGACTGGTAATTTCCGAGATTAGCTCTAAGGGTGCGTCCACATCTGGCGAATGCGCCGCGAATGTGCAGCTCGCCAGCCATGTGCGAGCTGCCCGCAAGCCGCGCGCGTGCAGTCACGGCAATGGTTTGGTGCGCCTCTTTAGTGCAACTCATGCAAGGCTCGTAAAAGGCGCGCGCCCAGCGCGCGCGCGGCCCGCGATCTGCGCGCGCTCAATTATCGCGCTTACAATTGCGCTTATTGCTTTATGGCGGTAGGCAGACGCGAGCCGCTAGCGCGCCGCCCGCGCGCCGCCCGCGCGCCGCCCGCGCGCTGATCGCATACGGCGCTTAGGTTGCGAGCGAACTGCGCGCGAGCGGCGCAAGAGCGGCGCACGAACAAAAATGCACGCGCGCAGCTCGCGGGCAGCTCACAAACGGTTCGCGACCTGCGCATTCGCGGCATATTCGTCAGATGTGGACGCACCCTAACATACAAACAAACAAACAAACAAACTTACAAATTTTACCTTTTTTTTATTAGTTATAGTATAGATATCGAAAACTGTTGTCTATGTTGTAAAAACGTTTTAAATTGATTGTCTATTGCTTTAACGTTTTTTTGTTGTTGATAAATGGTACCTAAATGACGGAAGTAGAAGTGCCTACTTATCTGGCTGTTAAACATTGACTTGACTGAGTGAGTTAACTTTATCTACCTCTAAGTAAGGAAACATAAATTAACAAACTTCAAAGTTATTAATTTAATAAGTTGAAACTTTCGAGCCTTCATGGTAGTTTCTACTTACCTAATGAAGAGGTAAAGTTATGTTGCTTAGGCTTACGATAACGCACCATTAAACGTATACACAAAATAAAATGAAAAATCAAGGCTTTCTAGTGACAGTAATTAAGGTTACGAAACACTTTATTATACAGACATTTTACGACGTAAAAAAATCTAGCCGCCAAACCGCTAGAATGTGAACTTTTTAACGACCGTATGTTACGAAAACCAATCATTTGAAAAAATACACCTTTAGGATGCTGCTAGTCCGAAATAGTAGAAAATTCATAAATGTTTATATGTTTATATTCCTGCGGTAATAACATTATACCGAATTCAAAGGACAACAGGTGTCAAGGACAAGATACATAGGTATAACATATTGTAATAAATAATGTTATACGAGACTCGTAGACTACCATTTTCTTTCAATCTATAGTGTTTTTTATTGAAATGCTTTCATCAAAGTAGGTACGAGTGTTCACATGTGCTACTGCACATTTTGTTTGTTAGTAAGCACTTATCTTTGAAACTACCAGGTAGATTTAAATGCTAGATACTAAAACAATACAGAAATCTTAGCAGATACATTAATAAATCAAAATTATTTCTAAACTCAACTGGGATTCTGTGTCCACATAAATAACATCGACCTCGGATACAGATTAGATAACAGTTACTACGAACAGGTCAAAATGATTCGAGTTGTATGAAAAACATGAATGTAGGCGATACTCGACACCTGACTCCGTTATGATTAATTGCCTGTTTAAACTTTAATAAACACGTACAAAATGATATATTATTTAAATAAACAACTTGTATCGATGTTATATTTATTAATATTATTACGCCGGAGTCGTCCACTCTGACAGGTGTTCTTTTGTTTTTCATACAAAACGCACCTAGCAGGACGACTTAAAAAAAGTCTTAGCCTGTAATGTCCCACTGCTGGGCCTCTCATCTCACTGAAGTTATCAGTACAGTGAGGAGGATTAGGCATAATCACCACGCTTGCCAAATGCGGGTTGGAGATCTCAAACTCGAGCCATGTTTGTAAAGGAGGACGACTTAAAACGCATAATTAGAAAGAGCCGTAAGGGTAGTATGCGGAGAGGGACTTTGTATGGTCTATTTTTCTTACGGTAATTCAACAATTCACTCCATACAAGAAAAATGTTAACTGATTAATTTCTACCTCATCACTCTTTAGTTGAAAATCCAGTCAAATTAGATCACATTTTAAGTCCCGTAAAAAATAGATTGTAAAATACTTATAGAATGTAATTAGAATTACGCCATAAACCTTGATATTTATAACTACTGATCGTCGATCATAAACACATAGAGAACCATGTTAACGGAACATAATTATCCCTTTCATTGGACATATGATATGAAACATAATATCAAAAGTATCCCAGTAGGTATATTCAGTGTCCGAACACACATTTATGCAATACTAGCAGCGCCCCGCGGTTTTACCCGCGTTGTGTCCATTCCTGTGGGAATTTCGGGATGAAAATAGCCTATGTTACTCGTGGATAATGTAGCATTCGAATGGTGAAAGAATTTTTAAAAACGGTCCCGTAGTTTTTGAGCCTATTCATTACAACCAAACAAACAAAGTTTTCCTCTTTATAATATTAGTGTAGATTTATGTATGCTTCAATAAGTTACTCTTTTCGTTATGTTGGATCGTATTTACGTAGATTATTGTACCAGATAATTCAACTTATGAATAAATAAGCTGGTTAATAAACTTAGGTGTTTTTTTTTATTAAACCAGCTTCCAAATATTCATTTGAAAAGTTGGGGGTCCTTTTTTTCTTTTTAAGTAGGTACCTAATTTCATCGTTTGTTTACTAATGACGGTAAAGTGTTTACTATAACTTACTACGTGAACGTGTAGTATTCCTTTATCTATGGAGAGACGAGGCGAACATCACGCATCGAGTTCAAGAAGTAGCCAGAGACAATCGCGGGCTGAAGGAGATGTCGTTATCTGTGGCTTTATCTCGGAACGTGACCCCGCTATCGCGCTCACCGCTCGCGCCCGCCCATCTCACAAGAATTCCTCACAAGCTCCAACGCAAATAAATACCCACTGTATTTTACAACACCAAACCCATTAATTTAGGAACGCGGTCTGTCATACGATTGTTTATTACAATCCCGACCACCTTCGTAAAACTCTTATTAATTGATCGGCAGATAAGCTCAGGACGATTCAATTGAATGCGGCCGTTAATCACGATTTCGGTGTATCATAGATGCATGAAAGAGTTCTAAATATAAATGTGGCCGTAAGTGACGTGGGCCCGGACATAATCACTAATCAGTGAGGGGCCTGACTCCTGACGCACCGCGTGCGCAAGCCGGATCACTAAACCCCAGTACATACTCGTACATACCGTTGTCATTCAAACGATTTTTAATAAACATTTCTTTCGATTCGCACTCTGTGGAGCAACAAGTGGATATAAACACCGACCGAGAGCTTTTTGAGAGCAAATTGACGTCATCGATGTTATGGGATGGACTCGTAAGTGGATAGGCTCGAGTTACATAAAGTCACGTAAAATCACGCAACATTGCCTATTATTGTAAGTGCATTTGTCTGTTATTTAATGGAGAATGCGAGTATAAACATAAAACTGTTAGCTCAACCCGCATACTAAAATCGAACCGTTTATAAAATGTCTTCGATATGACAAAACAATGGAGCTTTCGTTGCAATGTATTTTATTGTTTAAATGCTGTTAAATTATTTGCACTTTCTCTTTTATATTGTTTATTAAACTTTATTTATTGTTTATTGGTTTTGGATCCGCTTAAGATTGCTATCTAATAAAATAGCAACGTTGTAATGAATGGTTGCCGGCGTACTTGAAACAATTCATTACAATATTACAAATGGCTAATATTTCTACAATATTAAACGAAATTGTGCTCGTTAAGGTCCCGCGATAACGTAGTTCAGAGGTCGCTAAATATTATTATTAGTTTACGAAATATAAATGAGTTTGTTCAGTAATCAGTTAATAACAACGTGTTTGGTATAACGAGGGAATTTTTGTTGAAGTTCTGAGAAATGTTTGTTTCCTTATATGAATAAGAAGATTGTGGCTGATTTATAAAAGTAACCACAAAATAAACAGAAAATACTAAATAGCCGTTTCAGTACGTTCATACATCTGAGTACAGCAGAAAGTGTCATGTCTTACTCAGACATAACAGTACTTATACATACAGCAGAAGGCAACATGTCTTGCCCGTCAGATTATGACTGATAACAATCAGCCCGCCATCGATTGAAACAACCGGGGCTGACAATTTTACATGCCTTTTGAAGCACAGTAGCGCTAAGATAGGAATGCCACTATTGGCCACCCATCCAAAAAGCGGCTTCATGTTGCTTAATTATCGCAATGAGCTGACATTGCTTAGTTAATCCACTCCACGAGCGAACAAAAGAGATTCTATAGACTTCGTATAAGTTTGTGAAGTGAAGTTTCACTAGTTTGTAAGACATAATCGCCTTCTGCTGAACCTAGTATTATTAAATCAACGTAACTTAATATGATCATTACATACGCAATTATAAATAGATAAATACACCCATAAAACACTAAATACTTTAGGTTGATAATAAAATATAAAGGCATTGAGACAGTTTAAGAGAATTAGCAGAACTTTAGACAAGACTGTAGTTAGACAGTTTTCTGGTCTACGCAATGACGGAGCGCACAATAGGAACAATTATAATTCCAAAATACTTTTTTATCACAGACTCATTGTCTAATAGACTGAGGGGGAACAGCAAAAGCGTTCTTAATTTGATTAAGCCAATAAGTACTTAGCTCTTCCGTGGAGTTAGCACCTAAATATGTTTAGTAAACAAATAACATTATTTTTTTTAAATGTTTATGTCGTGCACTATAAATTACAATATTGAACGGATATCTTTTGTTTCCAACATATTTAGGATTTAGGCACCTTAAGATTAAAGAGTTCTTGTGCAAGCCGCTTTTAATAGTTACATCGACGTCTGCTCAGACTTACTAAAGACTGACTTGTATGAGTCTGATAAATCAGTTAAAATAGTGACTAGACTAAAGTGTGCAATGGTCTTAAACCGTACAGAATCAATGTTAAATCTAAATATTGCAGATATGATGCTAATAGCGATACGCCCCTTAACCGTGTACAACCCGCCTTTTATTATAAAGATAAATCTGGTTAATTAACTGTGACATTTTAAGCATTTTCAGTACAGTAATTACTTCAACGGTTTTATAATTACTTACAATATTGATAGTTTTAGAGATTAACTAACGTTTTGGCATATTTGTAAGTAGTGTTAAGTTACGTTATCTATCATTTAGTAAGAAAGTTAGTCCATTTTCAAATAAGAATATTTAAGTTTTTATCAAAATAAGTAGGTACTTTTAACTCCAAGCATGATTCCAGGTTGAAACTTCAACTTCGGGGTGGCAACAACAAAATAAAATGGGGAGGGTTCTCCATGAATATTCCCGTTAAATTTATTTTTACAACAATTTATACGGACATCATTATTTTACTTTTAAATAATCTTTACCACCCTTCACCCTTTTTCTAAGTAGGTTAAGTCACCCTTGAATGTCATGACCTATCTACATAATTATATTAATATTATAAAGCAGAGATTGTTTGTTTGAACGCGCTAATCTCAGGAACTACTGGTCCGATTTGAAAATTTCTTTTTGTAATGGATAGCCACATTCAACGGACAGGTACAACGCGGGTAAAACCGCGGGGCGCTGCTAGTTTCGTACAATTATATTTCAATGCATATTACAATATACAAAAAGAACACATGTATTCAAACAATTGTTTTCGCGGAATCATTTCAATAAACTATGTATATTTTGCATCGTAAGTCGTACATTAACACACAAAAAGGTGAATTTACACACGCCGGACATACACCTACGTACGAATATTTCATAAAGTACGTATAAAGTGTCCACCCGATATTATAATATGGCTAAGAAATTGTATATCTACGTATATTTTAACATTTAAAACGCAACAAGTTTTGTTAAATATGTGATATTCTGAGATTTTTATTGCAATCCAATGTATGGTTATTAACAATGGCTGTAGCAGTAATTTATTCTATAAGGCGTTGTAAAAGATATATTTATCTCAAATTTAATGCTATTTAACATAAATTGTACAGAATTTTATATTGATTTTATTGTTCAATGAAGTTTATGTTAATATAGTACTAGATATATAAAATCCAGGTTCCTACCTAAATAGCAACTTTTAAGTGTTTGCACATCGATGCCTGTTATAATCGTTAGACCGTTTCAATGGCCTGTAGGCAATCTAAAACCTCCGAGATTAGGGTAGACCATAAACCTAAGCTGCTCGAACATACTTTAAGTGTTAGCTTTGTGTTTTAAACGAGATGGAATTCTGCAACGACCAAAATTTCTCTCACACATACATGGTAAATAATGGTAGTAAAATGTTTTTTTTTTTTTAATTATTATCTTCAGTACTTGGATACTTTATTTATTATATTCATTTCGGATAGGTTGTGGCTAAACCTGGTGTCAGAGTTTTTAGACCGCCTAAAGGCTTTTCCCTCCTGGTGAGATCCAAATATTCCTCTCTTTATATTATGTATACACAAAGCAGAGTTATTAGCCTGTATTGCCCTTTGAAAACTCCTGAAAAATATCTCTAAAATACAAATCAATATTTAATAATGTCTAAACAACTTCAACATTTAAGTTCAGGCTCCCCTTCAGGCATTATTACAATACTTATAATGGAAAGTTTTTTGATATAACATAACAAAAAACCTTTGTTTAAAAAAAAGTCTAAAGAAATTCTGTTACTTAAATTGATTTAACAAAAGTTTAGATACCTCTTTGCCCGAGTTCCTTTTTGTTGGTTGTTTCAGTCAAGTTAAGGTAAAAAATATTTATTTAATTAGGGCTTAAAAAGAGGTTTTTTGTTGTTATAGTAAGACTTGCTTTCTTGATTTTTCTTAATCAGTCGTATAGTTATGTACAATCAAAAGTATCAGGTGAAGAGAGTCAGATGGAAACCCTAAGCCCGGCTAACACAACGAATGTCATAGAAGGCGACAGGACATGATGTATTAAATACTGTGAGTTGATTGGTGTGTTTAAAATTCGATTTCTCCGTCAATGTACCAATTAAAACAGTTTTTATCATTGTCACCTTTTGTCATGTTCGTTGTACTCGCTAGAGGCACAGATTATTACATAGTTACTAAATAATTTGAAGTATATTATATGATTTTTTGTCATTTATGCTAAAGAAACTGTCGGGTTAGGACGGTTACGTTAAATATAACAAATTAGGGTTGCTAGTATGTACTTGCTAGTATTTTTATGATGCCATTTTTGCCTAGTGTTTTAAGAAATAATCGAACCCTGATAAGAATACGATTTGATATTTCGATTAAATATTTTAATTACCTCATTTAATATTCAAGAAAGGGTTTTAACGTTCGATTAATAATCTACTGAAATGACTTCCGACATTTTATCTATAATTTTGATTAAATTTAAAAGTCTTCTTTGAGGCCAACAATACCCTACGGGCCTATAAAAGTAATATTATTTGTAAATATGTAGGTATATTAAAATTTTATAATGGAATAATGGTGTGGTCCAGATACTTTTCACTAAAATCTTTTGCTATTTGGGTACTTATTTTAAAACAGTCGAAATATTAGACGTAGTATTTACGTATATCTACCCTACCTAGATATCTATAAAAAATCCTTTCTAAAGTTATAAATATCCCGTCAAAATAGAGGTCTATTGAATCTGAAGTTTAATTAGACGCAACATGTTGTCTCCACGTATCTAACAACAACATGCGACGCAATTAAATCGGTAAATACTTCCACAGATACCCTTAATAGTGGCAAAGGGTCACAGATAATTGTCCGTTGACCTCCAACAATAAACTCACTCTGCGTTTTCCCCGAGGTTTTTCCGAAGTCTGGTTGCGTTTCTTCATTTTGAATTAAATATCCAATTGACGTTCTAAATCCAAATTTCACTCAACACTTTCATTGTTTCACAGATTAAAATTTAAAAAATCACATGTCACTGGCACTTTTTAAATCCACAGACAAATTGAAAGAACAAGTTTGACAGGAAATGTGAAGATTTCCCGCGAAGTTTTCCCGCGTAGCGTATTTTGGAGCGGAGTGTACCTCGGTAGGCGTCACGCAACGATACGCAGCTAACGTGAAATGGGCAAATGTGAGTATCCTCTTGCTTCCCGCCTCCCAGACGCGCGCGTGTCCGCTACTCACTCGGCTCAGCTAAGTAAACAAACCATTATTATTTTTAAGCGTTCTTTTATCAAAATAGTTCATCTTATACTTCAAAACAATACTAGGTATTAGCCGAGACTAGTTTGGTATCTATCATAACAGTTTGTAAATGGTTCGGATTGACAAATGGAAGATTAGTTTATCGTAGTAAGCTCCAATAATTATTATAAGTAATTTTTTTAGAAATTCTAGAATAGTAGCCATTATTGTACTTGATTATTAGAAGATAAATAAAAACACCGAAGCAAATTACTTTAAATTATTACTTACTATCATTTTGTTATTTCTGTATAAACAAGATCCCCTCGAGGTACCTATTATTGTTCCGATGGACGTATGTTATTTAGCAAATGGAAGATAAAGATTAAATCGCAATCTCTTCATTAAATGGATTTACTTATATGATGTTGAATACATTTTCTTTCTTTTTAACTATGAGTAACCTCAAATATCGACTGAACCAGCTTTTATAAAAACTTAGATGGGATTTAATGCAGAAACTTGGTTAAGCTATATGATGTAAATAAGAAAATGAAATATGTTTCTAATAAATAAGTTTTGTAAGAATATTAATCCCGAATATCGAATGCTAAGAACTGGTTGCTTCAGCTTACGCTTACGCACCATTAAACGTCAACACAAAATGTCAGTCACAACAGACATAAGAATATACGTAATGAAAATCATGACTGCCTATTAACTGCCCGAATAACTTTAATAGACTGTCACTTAAGTTATAAAACAACACGTTGTATTTACCGACATTCGCAGCGTAAAATATCGCGAACTTTTAACGTATGTTACAATAACCAGTCGTTTGAAGCAACCCGCGGTAATATTAAATTCTTGTTCCCACTTTATTAGGATATTCTCGAGCTGTTTACATAAATCTCGTAATATCATATAAGCGATAAAAAATGGATTCGTAGCATGTATAGCCATAGTGGCATTTCTATATGATCGCTACCGTGCTTCGAAGCGCACGTTTTCATCGATAGATTAATTCGAAGGCCTTTAGGTGGTCTAAAACCTCCGACACCGGGGTTGGTTACTAAACTTTACGAACTTACTTAATTACTTTCGCTGCAGGTCAAACCTAATCAAGTGGGGCTACTCCTCTGTGCAGTAGTGTAACTGTGGTGCTTCAGACCATGACAGACAGGGCCCACCTGCTGTGCCCTATCACCTGCACCAAGGAAGACTTAATGAAAGTCTCAGATGCTGCCCTTCTCCTAACTAAATACTGGACTGGAAAAATTAAAGACCATCGACACGAAAGAAGAAGAAGATTACTTTGATAAAGTCCTTATATGGCTCAGACTTTTTCCCTGACTTACGTTGTCCCTCGGTGCCCTTAAGTGCACGCTCCCATAGTTTATAGTTTATCTATCTAGATAAGATAAACTATCGGTCTAATCTTTTTCTTTCTTATTGTTATATATCCAATATTAATGTTTTACTAGTTTGTCATCTATAGGTTATAGAGTTGTAGCGCCACTGTCACGATTATTTCATTTTATGATAGCGTGATGTGATTGCGATCATAAAGTGATCGTATTGAAAAGCTGATTTAATACTTAAGTTTATTAGGTGAGCAATTTGGAATGATTTGACGAAAGGTAATCTTGGTCTGGCAGGTCTAGATCGGGCCTAAAAACCGGATGATTTCCGATTGTAAAAGGTATTAGGCCTTTGAATTTTATGAGGACAGAAAGAAGGAAATCGACTAGCTAGATCCTCTATATTTTTAAAAGAATCAAGTTGATGCTTTTGGGGAAACCAGTGTTCCTTTCCATCTTTAATATCCTCCAATCATGTCAAAGCTAAGTTATATAGCTCTGATGTAAAGTGACCATTAGTAGCCATTGAAACAATTTACAACTCACCATGTACTATGTAGAAGATACAAAGGCACAAAACCAATGCAACTAAGTTTAAGTAACGAGGTAAGTACTTAAATAGCCTTAACATGACGTCAGTTGTTGACAAAGAAATGAGAGTGGTTTAAAGCTTTTGAAAAACTAGCCACTCTCATAATAAGAATGCAGTATTTCGCGATCCTTTAAAGGGAAGTCAATTGTAAATTGTGACCAGTTAAGAACCAAAATAAATAAGAACTCTTTTGAAAAACTTGACCCACCAATAATATTAATTTATTATAATGAAAGTGAGTGTAAAGAACATTGTGTTCAAGTATTTTCCACCATATTGCCTGATGATTGACAGATTTACGAAGGTTCATGAATATCATGAGGCAGGACATGTCCAGTTACCTTTCGAGGATCTCCTTTTATGCCACGAGGAAGTGATAAGTTATGTACAGTACTAGCACAAGTACTCGTATGTCATTCTTTACGTAGAGCAGTGCGCAAGTGACTCGGTAGCTACCGTTTTCACTTAAGCGAAGTTACACCAGCACAGCGCAAACCGTTACAGCAGATTACACCA
This sequence comes from Cyclophora albipunctata, assembly GCA_963082685.1. Taxonomy (NCBI): domain Eukaryota; kingdom Metazoa; phylum Arthropoda; class Insecta; order Lepidoptera; family Geometridae; genus Cyclophora; species Cyclophora albipunctata. The sequence goes on along the minus strand of OY720115.1, from coordinate 7,563,174 downwards.
CTCGTGGTCACGGGATGACTGAATGGATGAGCGGGGCATCCCGTGACCACTAGTGGTGTAATCCACTCAACTCGGGTGCGTATTTTAATAAATAATTTACATATTCTAACATGATACAGTCTCGTTTCATTTAGTATAATGAGTGCAAATTGTGTGAGTTTAAAAAGTATTTTAAGCGAAGTTAGCGGAGCGGGATAATGGATGCATTTCCACCGAGGTGAAAATTAGCCAAGTGGAGCTCAATTGACCCATGGTGACAATACAGTCCTTGAAATGTCTTTGCAATGCATTATGATTAATCACTTGAGTTTTCGGCTCCCTCTCGGTGGTAACGCATCCCAAAAGACATAGTTTTCGAGCGTCGCAATCAAAGATGTTGGATGAGTATTATAATGCATTTCATTAGTTGATTGAGCTTCGCTCAAGTTCTCCGTGTGGAAATCTTCAGTAAACGCCAAGTCAAGAGTAAACTTAATGTAAAATATCTGCAGTTGAAGCAGTTGAAACTAAAATTATCTGTCAGATTGTGTGACGTCACGAAAGTTGTGTGACTGCACGTAAGGTATGTTGTTTCCATAAATTATATCTAACTTTACAAATTAATGTCAGTAAAATTACAAACCAAACATTAGTAGACCAATAACTAGTTTGCATAAGTGAATTTTAACATTAACATGCTAATAACTATTCGCCTAGGTCTAGTTAGGATTACATTGTAGGTGTGTCCTAGGTATACCACTGACCACTTAGCGCATTGGTTTTTGCATTACTCTTTATTTTATTACAACATACAGTAAACATGCTAATCGTGCGGGTAACCCTTGCAAGTTACTGTGTGCGAAGTTACGTAGAGTTACGTTCTCCATGTTTAATATTTGCCCAATCCTAGCTCAAAACTTAGATACGAGAGACAAATATCTCTTTACTAAACTAATTTAAAAACTTGAGTAAATTAATTGAGTGCTTACTTTGGTAGTGGTTCAGAGCCTAGGTACACTATAATTAGAACAATCTTTACACTTACTTAATCAACGTGAACAAAACTGTCTAACAACATTTATTGTCAGTACTAATTATTTACTCCAAAAGGCAAAATCTTCTTCTTATCGAGTGGATGGTCAACCTGACCAATCCTGGTGTCAGAGTTATTGAGCCGCCAAAGGCAAAATAGTTTACTAGAAGTCTTTTGTGCGTTTCTTCACAGATTTTCATAGACTGTCTAACTATAATGTTGACTGTAGTGTACTAATTATAAAAAAATAACTTCTATAGCTATAATCTCTACCACTCTTACATATATACTAATAAAAAAACAAGAATCATAGTAGGAATAAACTTTTCTATTACATTTCCTATTCGATTATGCTCAACGGAAATACTAAATTAATTTTATTAATTTACAATTATTGTAATGCGTTTATTGGTTGACAGTCCAAAGGTTAAACTGCCATTTAAATAAACAATTTAATGCGGAAACATGAGATGAAATTGTGTGAAAATTCAGTGAGACAGGCCCACTGACTGGTTAAATTATTTTACTGCAACACAAGTGCCATAAACGTCCTCAAGAATCAACGTTGCATACAAATCTAACGAGAATTTCTGCGTGAAGTATATAATTGTGTTTACTTTAGAATCAATACTAATGTTAGTACAAATAAACTGACCCCAGTATCTATTTATGATCATTAAGGTATAGACTCACCAGATCTGCCAAACCGCAAGCTTTACCCGGTGGGTAAGGTAAGCAGCAAAACCCATAATAATCCCAAAACCAAAGCGGCTGAGTTCGGTGTTCCTTAGGGGACTTGAAAACGAATAATCTAGTAGCTAAAAGACTTATCTGATAAGTACTTACTATTAAATAATACGCTATTATTAAATATTAGTTAGCTATTTAAAATAGCACACGAGCTTCACACACACCCTCACACGTCATATCTTTCAAACGTTTTCCTTAGCTCGCAACGTATAAACTCGCTCAATAGAAATATAAAGCCTCACTTGAAAGTAAAACCGAGATTCACTCGTAATTTCTACAATATTTCTGCAATAAAATTACTGACAATAATTTCATCTGATAGATGATAATTTCTACGCGACTGAATCAAAGAGACGAAAGCTCGATGTGTGTGAATCTCTGGTTTCGCCATTGGAATTTATAACGTGCCTATTAGGGAAATACTTGTCTTGATCTTATAAATAAATTGTAAGAAAATAACTGTGTTGAATTGAATAAGACAGCGTGTGACTAAATCTAGTATTCTTCGTTGAAAGAGGGTTCGTAGTAATTTGCACTTTATTACATTTGCATTTTATAAACAAAACTAGCAGTGCTCCGTGGATTTACTTGCGTTGTGTCCGTTAGAATTTCGGGATAGAAAATATTCCCTTCCCGTTGAATGTGGCTATCCATTACATAAATAATTATTCAAATCACTACACATCGTTTTCGAGATTAGCGCGTTTTAAACAAACAAAAAAAAATCAAGCTGTTTTATTATATTATTATACTCGTAGATAGCTGTCCTCCGCGATTTTCGTCCGCATCGTACCTGTCCGATTAAATTCCTACATGCATTCAACAATATTCTTACGTCTTTTTCTACTTATGTAACACACACTTTCACATTCATACCATTTAAGGAAATTATGGCTCTATGCAGTCTCCTAAGCCCACTCGCATACATGACAAAATGAGTCGAAAAATTAATGTGAGTACTTCATTATAAAAAAAAGTGTAAAGTCTCCCCTTTCCAGCTCTATACCTTATTTACCCACTCGTTTACACTCCTATAATTATGTAATCGCAACTACGAATAGTGTTCATATTGTATTTGACTATAAATTGTATGAATGGTGACCACCGCAAACACCCCATTACTTGGAAGGCATGGCCAACGACTGTAAATTGCCGGGTGTTTTATATTTATAGGCGTAATGATGAGTTATGTCGGCTAACTGTGTCAAACGGCTAATAGCCATTATACTTGGATATTATCTAGTAGTAGCTAGGTTTCATTAGGCTAAGCACATTATTTACTATAGAGTACAAAGTAAATAATGGAATTAGGAACCAAATGGAAATGTTTTAGAAGGATTACTGGAATTGTGTTCATGTTATCTTATGATCAATAATCAGTCATGTTCCATTCCATTGGCTATTGGGTAAAACACCACATATTGGACAAAGTGAGCTTTTGCATATCATATATAGGTAGGTAGGTCGATAGTAATTGGCCATGTTGTAATGTGGTTGTACAAAAGTAGATAAGAATGATGGAAATAAAAAAGAGTATAAAATCATACTACTCTTAAATATTAATAGTCTACACTCTATAAAACTGTACCTCATTTCCAAGCTATTACCTATCACTACCTGGAGTGGGATCCCATAGTAGTAAAGCCTGTAATGTCCCACTGCTGGGCAAAGGCCTCTCATCTCACCTAAGATATCAGAGCAGTAAGGAGGATTAGGCGTAATCTCTACGCTTGCCTAATACTGGTTAGGGATCCCATAAACCAATTCTTTCATTTCCTAGTAATTACTGCTATATTTAATCTCATCTCCATAAAAGCAAATGAAGTCGTTCCTAATTAGAAATCCTTTAAAATCAAATCGATCCAGGCTACTGAATAGTCATTTCGCTACATCGTGACACAGTGTGCGTTTGTTTTCCCACACGGCTAGCTTCGTGGCACAAATTACAATATTACGGTGCACTGTGATGCGTATGCCATGGAAATTCGGAGTAGTTCAATACAATGTGTACGAATGGCGCTAGTTACTGTAATGTATTGTGTTGGCGGACTCTAGGGTCTAAGAGCTCGTTTCCTATCCGTTGAAACGGAGTGGAGCTGAGCGGGAGCAATCGACCAATCACAAGGCATTACCAAAAGATTTTGATAGTGTCAATGCGTTGTAATTTTTTTCGTAATACGTGATCTTCTTCATCGAGTCGAGGATGGTCAACCTGACCAATCCTGGTGTCAGAGTTATTGAGCCGCCAAAGGCCACTGACGTGGCTCATGTAACGACTACTATCCGTAGAAAGTAACCGGGGCCGACGACTTAACGTGCCCTCCGAAGCACGGAATCATCTTACTTTTCGGGCAATCAGGTGATTCAGCCTGCAATGCTCTAACCAAATGTGAGGTATCTCCACCGGAAATCGAACCCGGAACCTCCGGATCGTGAGCCGGCCGGGTGCTCAAACCACAAGACCACGGAGGTTGTTAATACGTAATTACGTACGTAATTGGTCAATTGATCAACTCCTAACAGCTCCGCTCCACTTCAATGGATACACACCCTTCAGTTCCAAAGGGGCTTCAGAGTAAACAACTTGCACTCAAGTGTAACCCAAAAATTAAGTCATATATTAAGTATAGTAAGTATTCCTAAGTTGAAAACTTGGGAGCGAACAAGGCGCGCGTAGATGCAAAAAATTGTTCGAAAATCTTGGCATACACATAACTTTTTTATACGTACAAAAGTTAGGTTAGTACAAAGAAAGAAAAGTTTCCTTAATATAATTCAAAGCACGAACTTGAGGTAGTTAACATGAAGCTCGTAAATTGCTTCCCCGATTTCTAAACACTCAGATATAATGCCAAAATCGGTACTTCCCAAACTTGGTATTCAGATTGATAAAATAGATAAATTTATTTATTCTTTGTCCACAACATCAAAATTACATGTTCTTTGAATACTTTTTGGTCCATTAACCATATATTGTGAGGCTCGAACGGAACCATACACTAGTGCCAGGAAAATTGAAATGTAGCATATTAAATTATACCGTATAATATAGACTATAAGTCTGATTCTTAGTATATAATTGAACTAGAATATCTGAAACCGTGAATTTGGTAAATATACACAATGGAAACCGAGTGTCGCGGGATTTATTGGAGGATATTTATACTTAGAATTTCATACTGTATATTTTTGTTTACAAAACGATTCGGCGCATTACATTGTAAGCTTCACACCAACTTGTAATTGAATTAGAGTCACGCTAAACTGTATGATAATTCGTAAGCTCATTAGAGTTACTAGAGCTTTTGTTGTTAAAGAGCGAGACACACACATATTCGTAGTACGGGTACCAGTGTGAAACCTTTCATACAATACTAGGAATATAACGTCACGCGACCCACAACCGGCCTGCACCCGGCCCGCAATCGCGTTATGTATGTGTGTTTTGCGCTTAACGAACGAAAAAAGCTTTTGTTTTCTTTTACAATATGTTTTCTTTACAACAATAATTTGCTAAAACATCGCCTTATTAGAATTGGCTCTGCCTGTAATAAATTGTGTTTTTTCTAAGAGCTTTGGTGCCTACCGCATTTATTGTCCTTTTATCTGAAAAATACATTTTTCTCAATAAGATAAACTACGGACAACAACAACTACGTATTATCATGTTTGTTTATATAGATACATTTCCTCTGTAGAAATGAGCGAGTACAGTCATCCTTTAAAACGTATTTAGGTCGCTCTGCTAGTATTCGAATCAGTGTGAATGGTTAGCTCTAAACAAAACCCAATTCTAATTCGCAACAGGTTTAAATAAATATTTGCAAATGTTTTCGGGAAATATGTAGGTGGGTATGTGTACGACATACTTATGGACGGAATGACTTGCTTATCGGCTTCTGGTGAAAAATAGTTTGATCGTTACGGTTTTCAACTGAGATCACTGAGATGTAATATTGTCATCCAAATTTTCATTTGCTGTCATAACAGATAAAGATTATATTTATGGCCATTGAAGATAGAAGAAGAAAAAAGGTATTCTCCACTTTTTGAATTAAGACCAATCCTGGTGCCGGAGTTCTTAGACCGCCCAAATGCCTCCGACATTATTTAACGACTAGCAGTGCCCCGCGGTTTTACCCGCGTTGTGCCCGTTCCCGTAGGAAATCCGGGATAAAATGTAGCCTATAGCCTTCCTCGATAAATAGACTATCTAACAGTGAAAGAATTATTCAAATCGGTTCAGTAGTTTCTGAGATTAGCGCGTTTAAACAAACAAACAAACAAACAAAACAAACTCTTCAGCTTTATAATATTAGTATAGATTGAAGCAACCGGCACCGATCAGATAGCGCTAAGATAGATTACCGCTACCGTCGGCCACCCATCCAAATAGGGGCCGAGATCCACGTTGCTTAACAATTGCAATAAGCTAACATCGCTTAGTGAAACTTCGCCACGTTTTACAGTTACATATCAATAACATTTTGATAGTAATTATACCACGTTGTACGCACCTACGCATTACCTACATAATTGGTGAAGTGACGCAAGCAATAATGAACCATTTTGGGTGTACATTGTACATTGTAATTATTTATTATACTAATTGTTTGACCACACGCAGCGGTGGACCGATGAATAAATTGAAATATTAATTGTAATTGCACAATTTAAATTTAAATTAAGAGTTGGGAGTTTACACAAATTAATTAACTTTCGACACGAGTGTCACTCGTATCATACATGGATACGTCAAGTTATTAACTATAATAGTTCGCTCGCGTGAAATTGAACTATCACTAAATTCGCTAAACGCCTAATCAAGTTAATCTAAATTCGCTAAAGGTTAACCTATTTACAATAATTAACAACATTATTTAATAAAGCAAATCAATACCTTTATTACAGACTAGCAGCGCCCCACGGTTTTACCCGCGTTGTGTCCATTCCTGTGGGAATTTCGGGATGAAAAATAGCCTATGTTACTCGTGGATAATGTAGCTTTCGAAAGGTGCAAGAATTTTTTTAAACGGTCCAGTAGTTTTTGAGCCTATTCATTACAACCAAACAAAGTTTTCCTCTTTATAATATTAGTGTAGACTAACAGCGCCCTGCGGTTTTACCAGCATTGTACCCGTTCCCATGGGATTTCCGGGATGAAAAATAGCCTTAACCTTTCCGATGAATGTGGCTATCCGTTAAATTGGACCGATAATTCACGAGATTAGCCCGAAAACCAAAAAAAACCCCTTTATAATATTACTATACATAAAACACAACTAGAGTCTAATTATGAATACGACATTGAGTTCATCTTCCGGACACAAACGAAGTAGTTAGCTATTACAAAACTTAGGTACGATAAAACGTGACATAAATTCAGTATCGCCAAAGTTCATAGAACTTAAAATACTTGAGGTGTTTGTTCTTGTTTACATTAGACGTGGGTCCATCGTGTAAGTCATTATGTTATCGGAGAAATGGACGCTTCGGAGCATCGGCGTCGACTTCTTATCGAGTGCCAACCGAGTATTGTACGAGAATGTATGTGACCGTAATCAATAAACCATTCTTCGACCTTATATACGTGACCGGGGGCACAATCACTTGGTACCACTACGGTACAGCGAGCGAAGACGTAAACGTAAGTCTCTATTTCGTGGGTACTAACTAACTACCTAGATAAATAAATAAATAAATATACCCCAAATTCACTCACGGTTAATAAAACCCAAACTAAGCTTTAAGCTTGTAATATGGAATCTAACTAACTGATACTACTAGGTACATATATATATCTACACAAATACTTTATAAGAATATATAATTGACACCTAGACGTCTTCGCCAACAACTATGTCTTCACATATTGTAGACTCCGGGCGGGAATCGAACCCTCAACCCACGACACAGTAAGCGCTATCACTGCCACTGTGCCACCGAGCTTCATAGATACCTAATAGGTGTGATCTCCCTAGGGAGACAAGCTGTAGGCAACTATCTAAGAACTGTTTTTGCCTAGAGCAGCGCACTTGCAGTCTTGTTTAATTAAGAAGAAAGAATGAAGGCAAAATTATATATGTTCTGCGAAACATGCGTTTTTTGCGATCTATTTTATAAAAACAAATAATATTTACATAGGTACATCATCTCTTTATTTTTCTTACTTTTCTGGTAATTCAACTTTTTTAAATTCAGCTGATATTTTATTTCCATATATATATGTACTTATTTAAGTAGGTATACAGGGTAGCCTTTCTAAAATCGGTTAGTGTAGGAAAGTTTGAATCTTTGACAGATACGAAGCTGACAGACTAGTAGTGAAGTTGATGTGCGAAACTGACATAAGAGTAGTAATCTTACATTTATGTCAGTTTTTATATTATCTCACAGCACAGCAAGCTCACTCGGGGAAAAGGGGTAATGACTATGGTTATGTTAAAAAGATAAAGTATTAGCCTGTAATGTCCCACTGCTAGGCATCTCATCTCACTGAAGATATCAGTACAGCTAGTAGGATAACGCATAATCACCACGCTTGCCAAGTGCCGGTTGGTGATCTCAAACCCAAGCCATATTTGAAAAGTAGAAACCAGTTTTTAGCTCGACCCTGGCATTGCACCCGGGACCTCAGTCTTGGCAGGCGAGTGCACAATGCACATACCACTAGACTACCGAGTCGATGGTTATGTAATTTACTTAGTTTACCTATTCGTAACATAACAACGCGCAAAAGCAATTAGCGCTCCACAAATTAATATCCAATTCCTAGAAGCATCGGTGAAGCAGTACATTAAAACAGAATTAGAAAACGGTTATTTAAATAGGTTACATGTCATATTAGTACTATTTAGTGCCTACACGTTATACAAGAAAGCAATTGAAACGCCAATAAGTAATTGATAAGCACAACATACTGCTTTCTATTTTTATGGAGTACAATTTATGGATGACTTCGAGAATTACCGGTCTCGCCTGAAGGGTATGCATTGTTTTGTTGCAAATTATGTGACGAGGAACCAGATTCCCTGCTTCATAAATACCTTCCTACCTGAACAGATGAGATATCGGTTACTCCGAACGGTTGATCATTAGTTTGCATAGTAATAATGTAGTTAACGTTATTTAATGAGAAATGTTTGCTATTAATTAAGTAAATATGAGTTTTTATGCTTGTCGCTCTGACAGACAAAATAAACTACTTAGGTAGGTATTTACTAAGTGATTAATTACCTAATCTGTGGTATGGGTCAGTATTGTATAGGTATACTAGCTGTTTGCGCGGTGATTCCATCCGCGATCCAATAGATGGGCGCTACTGTGAAAAATTTGTAAGTCGATATTTTCCCGGATTAAGTCGGACACGTCCATACATTTTAATGCACAGGGACAAATCTTCCTCTTAATAAAAAATGTATGGATAAACTACATACTTTTTTAAAGAACTGAAAGCTAAAGAAGGAAAGAGCTACAGTTAATGTAGGACTCAACACGAGTAGATATATGAATATGTGATACTTTCTATGTATTTAATTCTTGGTAACGTTCTTTTTGAGGTCGATCTCAGCGGCAGTGTCGCACTGATTGCCGATCATGGCCCTACAACGTGCCCAGTTGTTCGGCCCCGCCCCCTCAGGACTCCAGGGCTATCTCTCCCGTCCACTCTTGATTTACTCCAGCAATCTACATGCGATATCGCAGTCCAGCTAACGAACTCACTACCACTAGGTACCTACTTAATATTCTGTGAGCACAAATCTTGACATTTCTATCACGAATAATAATAGTCAACTGCAATCTTCGAGTTAGTTATTACTATTAACCATTTACATACTGTAAGGTATTTTATTATCAATGGATTTGAATATCGGTTGGCAATTAATTTGTAAGCGCTGATTGCTTTGTTCGGAATCGGCGGCGGTGAAAGGGTGACAATTTCCATTAGCGAAACCCACTCGCTAAATTCTATGGTACAGCTGAAGGTGTATTGGTTTTGCTTGTCCAACTCTGGAGGGAAATTTTCAGCTTAGTAGTTTCAGATTTGTAGATTGTTATCTCCTATTTAACGCACTTAGTACTTTGCTCTTCCGAGGTTATCTCTATCATAAGTTATGTTTATTTTCAAGAGATAGGTACATACTGACACGACCACTGACTTAGCAACAAACTTCACTTTGGTGTAGTGTGATAATCCTCGCTGTAAAAACGATTCGGTCTCCTTACTGAGGTCGACGAGTAAGACATGTAAGCCCTAGCTTTACATATTTTCAATTGGAATTTGATTACATTAAAACTAGAAACATACCGCTTGATTTATTAGAAGCTTAGCTTATAGCTTATACGTTATAGGTATGATTTTGATAGTGGAAGAACTAACAGTTGGTGATAGAAAGGCATTCGCCATATCGTTATTCACTGCATAAAACCGAGCAGGCAAGTACCTATACAGCGCGTGTGTAAACGCATTAACAGAATAGGTCCAGTTTCAGTCACTAGGGCAACCGTGGTCTTACCATGACTAGTTAGCCCCAATTTCACTGTGTCTATCACAAACCTCGATCAACTAAACTAGGTTTTAGAAATTAAATTTCGAGGTTTTGATCGCAGTTTTTCTTGTTGCAACGTTGCAGTACTCGTTCATTATTTATTTTCGAGTAGGTTAGGGGCCAACCCTGTTGTCGGATTTTTAGACCGCTTTAAGGCCTCCGACATGGTCATAGTACCTATAGTATTGGTACTAATGACTACACAAACTGAAACTGATCTTGGACATAACTTCAACATCATTAAAAAGAGTTATTTTAGTTTAATTCATTCTTTATTTATAGTAAGATCGACAGCCCTAAAGTCAAGGGGCCCGCGAATTAGAAGACTGAACACAAGAAGTGTCGGGTTACACCGTACGCCCGCCGCGACCGCGACCGACGCTAACACGACCGCAGAATGCCTGCTTTATGTCTAACTGTACTTAAATACTGACCACAAAATCCTACTTAGACATTTAAACTAGTTATCTTGTTACCTACGACGCAACGTGAAACAGCACAACGTTTCATATGGAAGGACACAAGAGTGTACCTAACTTTTTACTGTTTAGTTGGTTTCCTACAAAAAAATCAACTTATCTCTAAGCGTTTGTAATTAATAAGACTGCGATGCTTAAGGTTATATTTTTTTACTATTATAACAGATAGCCGTGCCCCGTGGTTTTACCCGCGTTGTGCGTTGTGCCCGTTCCCATGGGAATTCCGGGATGAAAAATAGCCTATAACCTTCCCGTTGAATGTGCCTATCTATTACAAAAAGAATTATTCAAATCGGACTGTTAATTTCCGAGATTAGCTCGAACATACAAACAAACAAACTTTATAAATGTTACCTCTTTATTATAATAGTATAGAAAACTCATAGAATCTCTACATATTTACAGTTCAAGTAGGCCACAGTAGCTTATTGGGTAAGTATACCTATATTGTTACCTAATAATAACTATATACACACAACGCTGAAAACCAATGCCAAATTAGATAAATTGCTGCCACACTAGACGAGTGCTTATGATTACAGTAGTCCGACGGACGTTTATTTGTTCTCCGATAAGTTATTTGAACGAGCTAATAAGCTGGAAGCCGGTAATTATGTAATACTAGCAGCGCCCCGCGGTTTTCCCTGCATTGTGCTCGTTCCCGTGGGAATTTCGGGATGTAAAATAGCCTATAGCCTTCCCGTTGAATGTGGCTATCCTTTGTAAAAAGAGTTATATTCAAATCGGGCTGGTAATTAGCTCGAACATACAAACAAACTTACAAATTTAACCTCTTTATAATACCTAATATGCTGTGATTGTAAGTACTAAGTAGGGCTCCGCCCCGCTCAACTCTACTTCAATGAAAACACATCCTTACTCAGCAAGTACTTCTCTCTTCCGTATTTTGAACCGAAAATTCGTAAATGTATCGACGCTTTGAAGACGTTTCCTTATCGATTAATGCAAACAACGGAAAAAGTCAATCAAAATTAAAATTAGAACATTTCAAGAGCTTTTGTTTGCCGCTGATAAAAGTTTGGTAAAGCATATGAACCTCCGTCCACACTGGCTATTACTGCATGCAGCTACATTCATTTATCAAAATGATAGCGTAACTTTAATAAAGGACGTGTCAGACATTGATGTCCAACACTATAATGCCGGACACTTTAATGTAATCATTTTCTTACTAAAGCCATTACCCATACATACGGCGTCCGAGAGCGTACGGTAAATTAGCACAAAATAATCACTGAATGTATGAGATTTAATAATAAGGCTCGTACGTGCCTCTGAGCCTCTTTGCAGATGCCGCGAATCACTGAGATGTATGCGCCTGCGCAACGCGTGCGCAATTCTTCAAGCGATATTATCTAACAGATTATGGGCAAGATTTTTGTGATAAATTACGGGTTTATTGGTAAAGGGAATATTTAAATTAATTGATGTGATTTTTGTTAGTGAATAATAGATAAAACAACACGGTCAATAAATTTAATTTATTTACAACTAGCAGCGCCCCGCGGTTTTACCCGCGTTGTGCCCGTTCCCGTGGGAATTTCGGGAATTTTTTTACATAAAAACCTTCCTCTTGAATCACTCTACCTATTACAAAAAACCGCATCAAAATCCGTTGCGTAATTTTAAAGATTTAAGCATACAGACAAACAGACAAAAATAGCGACTTTGTTTTATACTATGTAGTGATTTGAAGTAGGATTTAATTTAAGGATACATACACCCTCTGATTACTCTGAACGATTCATTATTAAATAAAATACCTTCTCTTCATGAAGTCCTACCACTTCATGTATCGATTACAAATTAACATTGTAAGTAGGTACCTATTGTAATACTAATGTTAACATTATCTACTTATGTTAGCAACATAACCTAGATAACTTAATTGTGTAGCCATCTATAGGCTATATAGGCTATATAGCTAGCATTATATTTCAAATTACTTACCTCAATCCCTTGGAGACCAGCATCAATACATTATCACATATCATGTATTCTGTGGCACATCTTTCTGCATCGCACTTGTACGTTATTTCGGTAGATACTTAGAAGCCGAATGTTATTTTTCTCAGTACAGTCCAGGTCACCGCCGGTCAGCTGTCTTGCCACATGAGCCTCGAGTATCATATCTGACAGGGCCCCATTGTGCTCAACAGTACCAGGCTGTTAAAAATAAATTGTACGAAAACTAATACGGGGATGATAGCTTGTAGGATCTACCCGCAATTAGTATGGCGAAATGGGTTCAATAGTAGGTTTTTTACTGGTTTTTTAAGTTTAAGCGAACACTACTCATTTTTAATTGAAACTACGTTTAGTCAGTCTGTGACCACGGTTCCTGTAAAGGGGCCGAAACGTCAGATAAAAATATTAAATAAAACCGAAGTGTATCCGTAATCGTAATTTCAATTCAAAATGAGTGGGTTTCTTTATTTTACTAGCTTCGTGGTGTTAATCACTACATAGTATAAAACAAAGTCGCGTCTGTTTGTCGTCTGCTTGTCTGTCTGTATGCTTAAATCTTTAAAATTACGCAACGGATTTTGATGCGGTTTTTTGTAATAGGTAGAGTGATTCAAGAGGAAGGTTTTTATGTAAAAAAATTCCCGAAATTCCCACGGGAGCGGGCACAACGCGGGTAAAACCGCGGGGCGCTGCTAGTTACGGTATAAGGGTAAGACCTAATCCGAGTTACTGCGTAGTACTAAGCCCATTGCGTATGTACCTACCATTAGTACTATTCGAAACCATGATACAAGACTCAAGATGTGCGTTTGTTCATTTCAGAGTTGAAATTAGCTATAACCAATAGACAAGATAAAAAATATAAATTGCTTTGGGAGGTTCAAGACTTATTCATCACAAAGCAATTTTCGCTTTATTTCGTAACCAATAATGAAACAAACCTACAAATCTTTCATTTTTAAACCATAAGTTATTAATAAAGCAACTCCCACCTACGTCACCTACGTGCAAGCCTACGTGAGTTAAAAGTTTACATTTGTCAGATTGTTCTATGATTTATTGTCGTCTAACTAAAATGTTTGGCGACCGCGCGGGGCCAGGTAAAATAATAACGCCTACGAGTATTAGTTTACCAAAACATTTTATTGTTCAATTTTCAAAGAATAGCCGTTCATTGGGCGAAGAGACTTTTTGACATTATTCGGAATATTAAATACTATGACACTACTATTTCTATACCTATCAGTTGTACTACAAAGTAAGTTCAAATAGGTCAGTGGCCAACCCAGGTGTCGGAGTTTTAGACCGCCAAAAGTCCTCCAACATGGTCTAACGATTGAAACAACCGGGACCGACAATTCAACGTGCCCTCCGAAGCACGGTAGCGCTCAGATAGAAATGCCCTTAGAATAACAACGCAATAATAACAGCGTTGTTATTCTAAGGAAATGCGACTATCGGCCGCCCATCCAAGTAGGGGTCGAGCTGCACGTTGCTTAACAATCGCAATGAGCTAATCGCTAGGTCATACCCCACTAGCGCTCAGTTGTACTGTATCCGTAGAACTCCCACTTATCGAGTGTCAAACGCGGATTTTAATCAGAATCATCGGATCGGAAATATCTACCTACCTATAGGTCTAGGTTATTTAAAAGGTTATTTAGGTCAATTTCAAACACAAATAATTTATTTACAATGTGAGTGATCATCTCGAGTAGCCCAAAGTGAATTAAATGCATTATGCAATAAATTCTGGGATAACCATCTTGCATCGTTGCCATGGAACTAAATCACTACATAGCATATAACAAAGTCGCTTTCCGCTGTCTGTCTGTCCATATGTAAGCTTAAATCTTTAAAACTACGCAACGTATTTTGACGCGTTTTTTTTAAATAGATAGAGTGATTCAATAGGGAGTTTTATATGTATAAAAATTCCCGAAATATCCACGGGAACGGGCACAACCCGGGTAAAACCGCGGGGCAAAATAAGTATCAATCAGCTCGAGGACAGGCCAAGTTCATTTATTTCTGTTCTGTTAGGTATTTAATGATTAAAATCTCGAGATCCTTACTGTTTATTTTCCCGCTAAAACTTATTAACTAAATTAGGTAGGTTACCTTATATAATTTTAGGTATTTATAGCTAGTGAAAGGCATAAGTACTCTACCTTTCTTTCGGTGTACCTACGTAGTTCGTAATTAAATTCATATAACTCCTTTGTTCATTGTAAAGATCCTAATTATCCTAATTATAATCGGAATAGGGAGAAGCATAGACTAGCCCCCATAGACAACCTTCAATATCTTGACCATAATCTTGACATTTATCTACCCAAATAGGAATGTAATTAATTTCATACATGTTACTCATCTAGAGTATTCAGAGACGCCAAATGCTTCCTTAGTAGATATTTAAAAAGTGATTGAAACATGTAATTTATGAAAAGATACGTCAATTAATTAAATGACGATTTAGTAGTCGTCTCTGAGTGCCGCAGTTAGTGCTTTGTTTCGTAATATTTGACTCATATGCAACACCAAAAGGCAAGTTTCACTCACTTGAAACAAAGCCCCATTCTTTGAAGTAGCCTCGAGGAGAAATGTTTATTGACACTGGTTAAAATACGCCATCTTCCTCTTACAGAAAATCAGTCCGTCGCAGCGGAACAGATCAACATTTTACATATGGTTCGAAGTATTCTCGGAATTAAAAATGTATGAGCCTGTAGGTATTTACCATAAGTACTAGAGGCGCACGAATTCAGCTGTAAGAATTCGGAAAATAAAATTGGTAGGAAGTTGTCTTTTATGGGGGGCTGAAATTGTGTCCCTGTTTATCAGAACTAATTACATGTGCCCATTTATCGCTAACGAATAACAAAATATACCTTTCATACGTATGTACGAGTAGAATACTCATTATCTACCAACATCAAAGCAGTATTTTGTAAAGAGAACATCATTATGAACGACTTACAATTACATTCAATACATTATGCAAAAGCTTGCGATTGGGAAGCATAATTTCGGCTTTAGTACCAATGAGTACCCAAATGGGCCGTAATTTCTTATTGGTCCCGCTTATTTTCTGGTTTTTAATTTACACGCTACATTAAAACGATCTGAGATATTACCAACACACCCTAAAGTGATTGTTAATGGTTATCAAAATAATACTCGTAGTTATACGGATGTGACCACCTGGTGTCCGTCAAGAGCGATGATACATTTTATAAATAACTTCCCGTTTAAATGGAAATAAAATAGGGGTTCAGCGAATCAATATGAATCCGAAACATCCGACTAGTCGGTATCATCGTTTTTATTTCTAATGTAAACAATCGTTTCTCTCGGCTTCAACAATACAAAGTAAACAATGAAACATGTGTAGCTGAGAGCTAGACTGGTGAAGATCACTTTGATCACGTACCACTTCCACCAGTGGTGCAAGCTGTCGACGGAGGCCCAGAGGCCCGTGAACACCACCACCTCGACCGTGCACACGATGATCCAGAACAAGTGCCACACCCTCACGTGCCGGAAACGCACCTTAAACTCCATCAGACAAAACAAATAGATAAACGCCAGAAATATATAGAACCCTCTCCTAACTGAACTAGCTTGTGGCACTATTAGAAACAAAAGCATGATTTGGTAGTGCGAGAACAGTAGAATTATAGCGAGTACTGGAAAGTAGTTGATGAAGCAGGCTATAGACATGAGTCTTGCTACGAAGAACATGTACCATCCTAGGTAATGGACGATGGCTGCTGTAGCGTCCTGCGGTTCGAGTCCTCGCATGTATGACCGTGGTACTCTCACTGGTATATCAGGCTCGCTCTGTACTATTTCATCATTGTATTTTCTTCTCGTTGGTGCTGACAGCCAAGTAGGAATGGACTCCGCATTCTCAACCATCTTTTCCGCCCAAACTGCCAAAGACCCTGGTCTAGGAGCAGGCATCATTGGAGGGGGAGTTATATTTACTTTCTCAATCGTATATTCCGTGTCTCTTCTTCTTGGTGCCACCTTGTCTATTATAGAAATCGGTCTGATGTACCCTGAATCACTCTCAACGCCAGAAGTGGAATCTTTTCTAGTAATAGGTGGTAAATAGTCTGAGCTGATGTCGGATTCACTTTCTGAGTACCGATCGTACAGGGTAGACAAATCGGCAGTAGTTCTAGGGGAAAATTGGATCAAATTGCTATTAGTTTTGGGAGTGTCTTCAAATGTTTGTAACACACTTGAATCTCTTTTACGGATTGTTTCGTAGATGCTACCCAACGGATCTATCTTAGCGGTATTACTGATAACCCTGTCAGAAATTAGTATTTCAGTGTCAGTATTCTTTTCTGACCATGGGTATGTCTTTCCGCAGAGTTTCTCTCGTTCAAATCGTCGATACATTGTAGCTGTGCTTGCCATTCTAAGAGATGATGCTACTACGCTCACAGACTGCACTGAAACTGACGAACACAATCGGGTTATTAGCCAACATTTAAAATTCGAACCTGAAAGTCTGTTACTAAATCTAGGTACTTAGTACTGTACTTAGGTAGATACTTACTTTTATCATACGAAGAAGATGAAAGAGTAGCCATCATATTCACAATATTCAGAACCGCAAGCGGCGCACAATGGATGAACGCTTGCAGAAACAGATAGAGTTCCATAGGAGATGGACTCCTGGCCACTTGCAGGGCTTCCTTGGTTCTCTCTTCATCTTGCGCGAGAGTTGCGTACATTGCTTCTATCCACCAGAATATTTGGAAGCAGTACCTAGAAAAATTATGGCAGTTTGTGTAAGGTCAATTTTGGGAATCTTCTATTGATCTCTTCTCATAAGTACCTATAAATCACATGTGTTAACCAATTTGGCTTACTGGTTGGTTTTGGTTTTTTATTTGCTGGTTTATTTTAATTTTTCCCCTAATCCAGTAGAACAGTAGCTTTGCTCCCGTCCACTAAGCCACCTGCTGGCGATACCCATACTACTAGGAGAGTTAACACCCTTCCACACTTCCAACTAGGCTTCTTTCTTTATTATTGTAAGTACCTACACCTTACCTAACCACCTTACCTAAGTAAACTTTATCATTTACCTGCCAATAGCAGCAACAGGAAAGAAGAGAGCATTTCCAATCTGTTCGAAGATCCATCTGATTTCATTTTTTTGTATGGTCAAAGTGCAGGCTGATAGTTCCGTCTGTAATCCTGGAGGTGGAGAAGCCAGGGTGAAGGTAAATGAGAGCACGGCAGGTAGAGCAATGAGGATAAGGCAGAATGCAGCTATCCTGGAAAAAAGTCGCCATGGAGTTAGGGACAGAAAGTTATAAAGCCAAACGATATTCGTAAAATAATAATATTTATTTGAATAACCTCAAATACTTCTTTTAAACAATATTGGGGCAATTATTAAACTTTCGAATAGTTTACCTACCTCGTTACGTATGGGTAGGCTCTATAACTCTGACACCAGGATTGGTCAGGTTGACCATCCACTCGAAGAAGAAGAAGAAGGTAATTTAAGTGTAATAAAAGATTAATTTATGTATTAATAGAACTTACCCCTTATTTCCACTACGAAAGTATTCAAACACTAAAGCAAAGTCAAAACAGATCAAAGTTAAATAAACTATCAATCCACCACAGGATGGGAGGACCCTATGGAATAATAGGGCTTGCCATGCTGGTAACTTCCATCCCAGTATCTCACCAGAAACCTCACTGTCCAACTCACAGGTTACCATTTCACTCTATCAAGTTCAAGTTCGTAATTAAATGGAATGTGTAATTTTCTGTAGGTATTTAATGGATTGTTCACCATGTATCGAGATGCTAATTCATTTATCCACAACTAACAACACAAAATACATTTTAAATGTTGTTAAGTAACTTCAACCTGATTCAATATTTTTACTGCACAATGTTTGGTTACTAATAACGAATAAAAACATGACCATCGTTTACAGCAACGCCCATTGATAAGCTGATTAGATAAATTATTTAACTTGATGACTCAGTAAACTACCAAAGACCTAGTTTTGTTATCTCAGATTACGTTGTACATAATAAGTTACAGTGTGTGAGAGATCTTAGCTTATTTTCGTTAATTTCATTTTCATTTCTTGATTTATGGCTTGAATTTTAATTTAAAAATTCGCGGTCCGTTAGCACATCGAGACATTTTTTTAATACTTACGTTATCAGTTTTAAGTCCTCCCTTCGGGATGGGTTTGCTATTAGATCTGACATTGTTTCGTGGTCTGTGGATCTGACCATGATCTGACAATACAAAAACAAAATTGACACTGACAAACAATTTCGAATTAGTTATGGCTGTCATGTCAATCAATTGAATCAAAATTTTCAGGTTACAAACAAAAAAAATACGAATACTCCTGAGTCCTGACTCCTCACCTGTAATGTGAAAAAAAAAACTAAATAGTGATTTCTTCTACCCAAACCTAGTCGTACTTTGTTATTGGAACAGATACAAAACAAACCAAAATGTTACAAAGCTGTCTACTTCGCCTACGGAGTAATCTTTCTGTACGATCATGGTTTGCCATTACAAATGTAAACAAGCGAATTCACAGTTGTGGCGTTTGCTCAAAGTATCGTAGCCTTATATCTGATAGGGATGGCAAATCGTCCCCTGGTTTGTCCAGCAAATATCAAGTGATGACTGATAATAACTCTCATGTTATTGGTCATACTGCTGATGAAATAGATTACAATTACTATGAAGCCCCATATCACTCTGTATCTGATGAATTCGACGGCATCAACTTACAACGTGAGTTTAGAATTAAATTAATAATTTACTTGGCAATTATAGGGTAGAAAGTTTTAAAAAGTTAAGTAATAGCTGTTCTAATTAACCTAACCCTTTCTGAAGTTGCTGAAAACCTTACAATTACTACTTTACTAGGCATAAAACAACCATAAATTGAGAAATTTGTCATAAAATAAAATTTTATTAAATACAATCTGCGCCGGTATTATATTTTTATTTAGATCATCTGATTACTATTTTCAGGTGGAAAAACAGGAGTTTTCGATATTGAAGATTTGGTTCAAGTTCTTAGAAGAGAGAACTGTCAAGATATATTTGTAGTTACTGTACCATCACATTTCAGATATTGTGACTACATTTGTGTAGTGACTGCCAAGAGTAAAAGACACATTAAAGCTGTTGCTGAATTTGTTAGAAAGGTTTACAAAAAGAAATGTTTCTTTAGAACTGATCAGATACCTAGAATAGAAGGGAAGGAGTCTGATGAATGGATGGCAATTGATTTGGGTTAGTATTTACTTCAAAAATATTTAATATATAATATCAATCAACCTTATTCAACCCTACCACAAATACTTTGGGCACTACCTCCATGATAATGTATTATGTGTTAACTTTATTCCAGGTAACATTGCACTCCATATTTTCTCAGCACAAAGCAGAGTCACCTATGATTTAGAATCATTATGGTCAGTGGGACATGAGTATGAAGAACCAATGAACAAGACTGAATTCTCCGATATTCTACAGAACTACAACAACTTCCTGAAGGAATTGAAACCTCTTCATGTGACCAAAACTTCAACTACACCTTTAGAAGCAACTCAATTTAATCCAAAATCTCGAAAATCAGCTGTTAAACAGTCACAGAAATGTAGCGAATCCTATACAATCATGCACCAAAGGAATCCATTCTTGTGGCCTGAACCTGAGAGAGAATTGGACAGTAAGCAACGTGATCAACGTGCTGCGTTAAACAAAATGAATACTATAGGCGGTGATAAAAATATTGTCGAAATGTATCCAATGAAGGAAAAATAGAGTACAAAATCCATTGTCTAATATAATATGTTCACAATCACATTTTCATGTGATTTTAGCATTGGCAGTAGCAGTAATATTGTAAGGTTCTTATCCAAAAATATTATGTACAGTTAGCCCATCAAAACGTATGCACTTTGAAATTTTTAAATAAAATAATGTATACAAAACGTATTTTGTTACATAATAAAATGTTAACCGTGTCCATAGGTATACAAGTTTGAATTTAGTAAGGTTCTAAATATGCTTAACATTTTAACCATCACACCATCCGTTACTATTAAGATAAAAATATAATTGAATTTATAAATAAAACTGGTATATAAGTCTCATATAAAATGTTTATTTTGCTTACATGTAGTATAGATACATATTGTATGGATTGTAAAATTTAATATAATCACATTTCAAAATTGATTCACTGCTGTGATTATGATTCAAACATTCACATTATTGTTCAAACATAGTTATTGATTTATATAAATTTTCATTGAAATATCTGTCCATCATACTAATATAATTTGATATACAAAATAATTTGGCATAATTTATAACTAGCACAGAATATTTAAATGCAGCAATGACAATGTAAAATTATGTGTATAAAAGAACATGTTGACTTAATACATTCATACTGCAATCACAAGATTCTTATTTCAGTCAAATACCTAATAGTTCTAATACACTAAACAGCTAGTTTGGAAGCAACCTAATATTAGTGCTGTTAATGAACTTAAACTAAAAAAAATAGTTGGAAGCCAATAAATATACAGACAAATATTGATAAACATTACAATTAGTACCAGTACATACAATAAATAATAAATTGGACCACATAACGTCTCTTATGTTATGAAACAAGAGCAAAGTTGGTTTACTAAAATGGATGCCAATTGTAAATATTTGTGCACATACAAATAATAGTATATTCTAGGATTAAGTATTATCTTAGTGATACAGTGTACTAGGATGAAGATCTTAAAACCTTGATTATCAAGGAGTCCTATTTTGTCCAAGGCAAATAGGTGGCAGTATCATTTTTACAAATATAATTGTAGCAAATTATCAATAAAATAAAATAATCTCTCTCAACCTGGTGCATAGACTCCTACAATACATTAAAATACACAAACATTCCTTTGCGATTTTTGGGTTTCATTTTGGCTCATGACTAATTTAGGATAGTATGGCTACACTCCTTCTAACACCAGCACCAGAATTGACATTGTCTAAACTAGACCACTTTTTAATGCCATTCTTCAATTCTGCCGATATCTTGTCCTCCATTACTCGTGACATTGCCTCAAGTTTCTGTGCCCTCTCTTTGCTGAGGGGCTCACTGGGGAATGCAAGGTCATTGGCCTCGGCCAGGGTACGCAGGTCAAAGTAATACTTTGCATACACACTTGAAGGAACATTTATATTGAATTGTAGCATTTCGAGAAACTGTCTCTCTAACTCATTCATGTCTTCAACTGTGATGTCTTTTAATATTTGACAATAATCAACATTCCACACAGCTTGGTCGTCCCACACTTTGCTGGCTAATAAAATTGCTCCCAGAACTATTCTTTTCCAGTTAGAAGGAGCAATATCAAGTTCTGCACATATCAGTAGACGTTCCAAATAGACCAGGGTGATGATAGCACATTCTGCTGTCAGCTGAGCAGCATTGAACAATGTTCTCACAAACTTGTATATCTGTTTATGTTCTGGATTGTGTTTGTCATAGTCCTCGGACACTCTATCCTTGCTAAGTGGGTGGAGTTTCTCATCAAATATATCTAATCTGCGCTCTGATGTTCTATTTTCAATGTGGTAGTATATAGCTAATGCGACACACTTCACTGTGTTTTTCAAGTTAGGTTGTGACACAGTGCTATCATCTATGTAAATAGTAGAACAGGAACTACTTTTCTTAAGCTTATTATCTGCAATTTGATGTTGACTTCTTTTCCTTGTCATACCATTCTCTATGGAGGCCTTTGATCTTTCCATGAATATTGTTCCAGCTATGGGATCTTGAGAGGGGTCAATGTCGCCGTCGTCGGGTTCCCTCTCGCTGATGTGTTGGATGTTATTGGAGCTTACTTCTCCATCGGGCAGGGCATAATCTTCAAGCTTTACTATGTCTTTCCGTATCGGCGACGGACTGCGATAACAACAACAACTGTTTTGGTTACCCATTATTGTAGAATATAATGTGAAGACACTAAAGATTGCTTGCTATCATTCTATAACCACTGTAAGCGTTTATGTACGTTCGAAACTAGAATGCCGACATACAGAATGACTTATGAGGGCCATAGCACCTGAAACACAAGGCGCTTATATTAATATTCTATGTAGTGTTACTGACATTAAAACCTAAATTAACTGTAAAATTGAACTGTTATGCAAGTATGTACACAATATTTGTACCTTAAATTAATCGGCTTTTGGAATGATTACATTATTTCTTTGACAAAGTGACAAAGTGTAAAGTAAAATAAGTAACGAACGATGGTAGATATATGATTGATTTGATAGGAATGAATGATATAATAATTGATGACTGACTGTGTCTGACTGATGGAATATGGAATCAAATAATCAATGCCACAGATCAATGCTGCCAAGTCAGAAGATCTTCAAGTTTATTGTGAACCATTATTAACCGAGTTCCAAAAAGGAGGAGGTTTCTTAATTCGACTGTGTTTTTTTACAGGATATCTAGACCGTTTTTTGACTTCGGATCTATGAAGCAAATAAATTTATAGGTTAATTGTAAGTGCAAAGTGATTATATTGTTGTAGTGTGTAAATAAATAAATAAATCACTATTTAACTCTCTTTCTAGATAAGATCAACAATGTTATAAATCAATTGACGCGACTGAGTCAATCGGTTTCATTTGTTTTAATCGCATTATTAGTTATTGCAAATAAATATTTCACTATCAATGTTTACATCAATTAACGTCCATGATTAACGTTATTTACCTAAGTAGATAGTTATTGTCTTTCGTACCTAAATGTTCGTTTACTGAATCAGTGACTGAATCTAATGCATTTCCACTGTGAATTTAAAAGTTCACCTGGCAATACAGGGTGGAAGAAAACCCGTGCCCTACCCGTGCTCAGTCATTTGACACTTGTTTCCTGGTCTGTGTTTGACACTTCTTCCTTTTCAGTATATCAGTCAAATCAGTCAGTTTATGGTCAGTTTATAATATCCTTGGTTTATATTTTGACAGTTAATATAGCAATGCAAAATGGCAAACCACAGACCAACAAACTTGGAAACAACAAATGTAAAATATTTTTTTTTCATTTCGCTAGGACCAGTGGCGCTAGTAGGTAAGGAGTGCTATGAGATTTTGAGAATTTGAACCCAAAACTTAGGGCCGAAACTGAGTTAAGCAGGCGCACGCGACGGTTCACTTTTGCATGAAACCGCGCGGGCACCCACTGAACGCAATTTCGGCCTTAAATCCTTTTCAAATCACATAATAAATCCTTTTTTACTTAGAATAATTTTGGTTGCCATGTCAAATTTCAAAATGACAAAAGAATGACAGTTAACAATCAAATTCATCAAATCTGCCAATCAACTGAATCAACCAACCAAATAAAAAAATACAAATGGCGGTTTGTTGGCTTCTGTAATAGAATCTGCGCTGCTGCACGTTGTTGTTATATTTATTTGATCCAAAGAAGTAAATAAGGACCGGTAAATTGATTTTTTAGAAACAACTGTTCATCATTTAATCAATTGTATCGTGTTTGTGACGAATAACTTAAACGTTACAGGTATAAAATGCGTCGTAAAAGTGAACGTACTGCTAGTAAAAAAGCTAAACCATCGCCGGAGAAGAAAGTAGAAAAGGTTAAGCGTACTCGGACTCGTCGTAAGAAACAATCTACTTCGTCGGAAAATGAGTCGGCCGACGAATCAAGCCCGGCACGCGTAGAGATTGAAGTCAAAGTAGAGGAACCCCCAAAACCACCCAAAACTCCTGTCAAAGAAGACAGCCCCGAAGAAGCACAGGACCAAGTGTGGAAAATAAAAGCTGCAGAAGGTTCTGGAGACACCGGTGAGATAAAAAAACTAAAAATTTGCCTTACTCGGCCACCTTCCACTCCCGAAAGGGCCGAAAGGTCCCCGCGAAGTAAAAGGAAGTTTTCGCGGGCCACGAGCTCGAGCGACGCCACAAGTGTTGAAGCATCTGATGAAAAAGATAAAAGAAAGTCTAGGCGTTCTAAAAGATCACACCGGGAATCTAATGATGAATTGGACAAGAGTCATGATAGTCAAAGTGAGGAACCTGAAAATCTTGAGTCTGCCTCCCAAAGCACTACCGACGAAGTGACCCAGAGTGAGGATAAAACTGTTGAAACATCTGAGAATGCTATCACTACTACTGATGAAACTACAACGAGCCAAAAAGATGAAAGTGTTGTTGAAGTATTTGTTGAGGTACTAACTGAAACTGAAACGGAAGATGTGGAAGAGAAGCAGTCAGCTGCTGATACTACTGTTGTTTCACCAAAAGTTGAAACCACAGTTGTGTCAGCACCTGAACCACAACCTTCTGAACAACAAGAACAAACACAAGAACCTCCTAAAGAGGCAACACAGGAACCACCTAAAGAGACAACTGAAGAAAGTCCAAAGACCCAACCTGACAAAGCTGAAGTTATTCCCAGTCCAGAGAGAAGGCGGAGCATGTCGGTAGACAAATCTGAAATCCTAGAACTACACGCAGAGGAAAGCAAGTGTGAGTCCGATGCAGAAACAGATAAGTCCAAAGCTGAGGAGGTTAAGGAGGACACAAAGCCAGCTAAACAGGAACAGGTAAGTAAAATAGAAGAAAAGGCACCCATTGAGGAGCCAAAAACATCTAACAATAAAGATATTAATGTAACTGGTGTTGTAGAGAGTTCTGATAAGGAAAAGGAATCCGCTGTTACTGAGGTAACTGATAGTAAGGAAGAAACTAATGATAAGCAGAGAGAGGAACCAAGGAAAATTGAGCGTTCAGACTCAATACAATCAAATCATGAAGAATCTATTCCTAATGGACAAGCTGCTCCTATTGTAGTCAGCAGAAAACGGAGATGGGGCTCAAGACCTACGAAGATCACAAATCAGAAATCAATTACAATATCCACTGATGTCCTCAAAGAGATCATACCAGACGTGAAACCTGTGGAATTTGATGAAGTCTTAGAAGAGAAGAGGCATAGGCGGGAAGTGGTAGAAAAGATAGAAAGGCCAGTCTTACCGAAAATTGTTATTGATAACACGGAAAATCTGGTCAGAAATACTGACATTAGGAATGAAGTTGAAGAAAAAGAGCGGGAACCAATAAGACCGAAAGAGTCCCTGGCTGCTAACAGGAAGATTTCAATAATAAAAGACAATGACAGTATTATAAAGCCACCGAGCCCCCCGCGTCACAAACAATCCTGTGTATTGTACATAACTAATTTGGTAAGACCATTCACTCTCCCACAACTGAAGAATTTGTTGCAAAGAACAGGAAGAATTGCCGAGAATGGATTCTGGATTGACAAGATCAAGTCTAAATGTTATGTTGTGTATGAAACTGAGGAGTAAGTATCTAACATTATATTTTTAATTGTAATTATTATAGGGAATGAAAACCAGTGCATACTCTGGCCAGCACAAGCTTAGCCTTCTCAATCATTACGCTTTGAATTATTAAAATGTTTATAACATATAGTATTAGCATCATTGTTGTGACCTCAATATTAATCATTATACTCTGTTTTTAGTCAAGCTGTTGAAACCAGACATGCATTACATGGAGTCACATGGCCGGTTTCAAACCCTAAGACATTACAAGTAGATTTCTCGACTGAGGAAGCATTTGAGAAGGCTAAATCAAATGAAGATGCGGATAATGCCCCGGTTTCGACAATACCAGGAACTGTTGAGGATTGGCTAAGGGAACAGGATCAAAAGAAGCAGCGAGGTGAAGTGGTAAGAAGATGTTAATTTTATATAATTATAATTCTTTAATTTTATCTTTAGGGAAAGGCATATTTCTCGACTCTGTCTGTACCTATAACTTACACTTTTTACACAAGTTTTGAACTAACATCCTCTGACATTCATGACGAAAGTTAACAGAAGACATTATTCAAAATGTTATTGAAGACTTTAGTAAGGGAAAGTCCTTGCATGGATATAATTTAAGACATACTTTACTATTATTTTTATCTGTATGAATATGGTGTTCTTTACTGGTACTATCTATTTAAATTTTATTAATATCTTCAATTTCTCATAGAAATGTACTGAAAGCACTTAGAACTGAGGGATATTTCCTAGTCTATTTTACATATTGATTAATTTTATCATATTTCAGGAGAAACCATGGGAGCGTAAAGCTACTAGAGAATGGGATCTCGGCAAAAATGAGAATGATAAGGAGAAAGAGAAACGGCGGCCGGACGAAAGACTTCCAGAGAAGAGGAGGCATCGCTCTATTGAGAGAAGCCCCGAACCAGGTAAGGAAATCTATATTAACAAAAAGTAAAGTAAGTGAGTATGTTTGTGACCATCTGTGGTGCCAGAGTATGTAGGTTGTTGGTGGGAAACCATGTTTAACCTTGTGGGTAATTATGATAGGTACAACTATGATGGCAATGTAACATGACCTTCAAAGCATGGTAGCATATAGTTAGATATAAATTAGGATTATTATATGTATAGTTAAATGGTAGTTTTCTAAGACAGAACAGCTATTAATAAGTTTGAAATTAGCAGTGCTACAGGTCAAAGTATTAACAATGATATGCTTTTGATTGCAGCAAGGAAATTCAAGAAGAAGGAAGAAGAGGCTCCTGCGAAGCTGTTGGATGATTTGTTCAAAAAGACTAAGACTACACCCTGTATATACTGGTTGCCGCTCTCAGCTGAAACGGTAAATGCAGATCCTTTTAACATATGCGGTATTCTGCACGCGTGGGTAGAAGTGTATACAGGCGTGCGATATTTACCTACACGAATAGCGTAATTTCGCTCCGTTGTGAACACTCAGTTACCATATACACACTCAGTTGTCTCTTTAGCGCCAGTGAATACCACGCATGTATAAATAGGCCTCTAGTAATAAATGTTCAAGTCTGTTTGAAATGTGACGGGGCATATAGATAATTGGAGACCCGAGTCTATAGGTTACTTTTTATCTGGTGAGTGAAGTTGTACATCACTAGAAATTATCGTTAAATAATCTTTTTTCTCATGTTTCAGATAGCAATAAAAGAGGAACAGCGGCGACAACACATGGCCGAACACGAGAGACGAATGCAGGAGCAACGGCGCACACACCGCCGCCATTAGCATGGTCCGTCCCATACACCTCACTCATCATCACTCATACACAACACACTCACAACACACACGACAATAACACACACTCGCACACATACACATGCACACTTCACAAACTAACACACAACCTCATATTAATCTCAGCCGCACAGCGGTTTTTTTTTCAGGTAGTAAGAATGAATATTTTATTTTATGAATAAGAATTCATTTCGTTTTATTAAGTTGTTTAGGTAAGAAGGATACAAGACAAAGTCAATGTTTTATTTTATACGAAATGTTATAGAAAGGCTCACACGCTTGGAGGAAATCCTATGATTTAATTCGTCGTCGGAGTTGCGTTGGTCGGTCGATTCGAGCGAGGGCATCGTGGCGATTCTTCGCATAGGACGTCCGATTCGACGGTCGCATAGAACGTGCTAGAACCACAACGTGGGCAATCAATCAATCAAGCGTGCATCTTGATCAAACGGCACTTGATATCGCTTGACGATTTTCCAAGCACCAGCGACTTTATGAATATAAATTGAAACTCAACATTGAAAAGACGGCTACAAAAATGACTAGAAAATGGAGTTTGACTACGCGTATAGCGTTCCAGAGGATGGTTAACAGACAGAACCAGATTATTCCAGATTTTATGAAGAGGTGTTATCTCTACGAAGCGAATATAATGTTCAAATATGTATGACAGTTGAATACAGTATGTTGATGGTGAATCAGAGATGCGGCTGTATAGTCGCGTTATTTAGCTAGATGTAGCGTAAATATGTTGAAAGTAGGTCATCGAGTCGTATTGTCCCTGTTTTCAGTGTATTCCATTCATTTAATGTCAATAAATACTTTCCTATATTATGTTTTTGTTTTATTTGTGAATGAACGCTACCTACCTATATCTAATACACAACCAGATAATTGCACATCAATATTTGATTCTCATATTTAATTAATATACTGCAAAATAATTTAAAGATCTATAGACTAAAATCTTGCGGTATGGCAAATGCTAGTTGCTCACTGAAGTGTAAGTAGGTACGTACAGAGAGAAAGGTAGTTTCAACTTCGTTTAAAATTTTCTATTTGGTGAAATGGAATGGTAGAGCTTTTGTTTAATAATTTATTGTATCGAGTCTACTCATTAATTTATCTACTTGAACACGAGATAAATTATGTGCTATTTCATGCAATATAAAATTCAATTTTGAACGAACAGCTTTGGTTTCTTTAACATACATATATAAATAAGTAAATATATTTTAAAGTTCTTGTGCAAGCCGCCCTCAATCCAAATTTAAATAACAAATTACATCCCTAAGCCTAAGTATTAATAAGCCTAAGTGTTTTGGTGACTGGTGCCATATAATACCAGTAACATATTCTGTTCCACGAATTAAGAATAACAATAGGCATAATAATAATAATACGACCTATTAAATCTATCTCTAAAATATAATTATCGTCATTGATAAGAGTTATCATTGGATAACAGTTGTAATTTGTTGAGATAAGTTATATGCCAGACCGGTTGGTGAGTGCCAACCGAAGGCTATGGTTTATTGAGATTGGATTAAAATGGTAAGTATTTTTCATTGTTATAACCCTTTGATATATTAACTATAAAACTATACATATCCAGCAAGTATTCACATACATTTTGTTGGGCTATCGACCGATGAAGACCGACCCTCTAGCTTCAAGAACTTATTCATAAATGCTTATGAATAGTATTTTAGCTATCAAATAGTTTGTCCTTTTCAGAAAAGGAAGGAAGGAAGGAGCGTGGGTCAGAATCTGACACACGGTATTTTCCTAAGAGCAAAAGAGACAAAGCACTTTATTTAGTTGAATAGCGTTTATAAATAAGCTGGCTAGAGTCTAGCTAGACTGCTAGAAGGTCTAACTCTGAAAGTGGTAGATTACAATGGTTTTACGGTCTAGCCGACTTTGCTGGGTAAAAATATCTACATACCGGGTCAAGTGGGTCATCAATAATCCGTACTAACCAAGTGAAATTCTGTTAACTTTTAACACACAATATATGGATATCCCCTGATCCCCTGGGAGCAGGGCAGAATTATAATAAGTACTTAGAATGCGTCCCACTCGCGATTGAGAACTGATAGTTGATTGAATGAAAGATTAAAGAAATAACGGGATATGTTTGTTTCAAACTAATAATTAATACTTTTTCAAATTTATGAAAAAAAATCGGACATGCATTTCTTCTTTCTTATATCCTTAACCGGTGAAATGGTTCCTAAGAAAAGATCTTTGCATCTCTTGTAGTTAGTTTCAGAATGACTGATTTAAAAAAGCCACCCTGTATTAAATAATTGTTCTAAAGGTTGGTGGTAGCTGGTTCCTCTTGGCCTCGCTGATCGCAGCGGCGGCGGCCCAAAATAATCCGTTTACAATGTCGGAATTCGTCACCGGACAGTTTGGACAGAGAGGGTTCAATGGCACTTGGATCTCAGGTAAGATATCATAAATACACGCCCTCGTAACAATTCATAAGTAAGTAAGTTTAAGTAAGCCAACCCTGGAGCCAAACCAGAAAAGAACCTTAGAATAACAATGAAAATAAAGACAATGAAAAGAGAATCAGGATAAACATAATATGTCTACCTTGAGAGCTTGTTTTATCTCTTTTGCTCTTTGCAAAATAGCTTATGTCGGAAAGGGATAAACCATTTTATAATGCTGTTAATAAGCAGTTAAAGGTTTAAAATTATAACTCGAATTCGGAATTTTAGAGATCATTAACTACAAAAAGTGATTCCAATATACTTATTTATAACACAACTGAAGACTGCACGGCCGTTTGGCCGCTTGCTAACGTTTCATAATTGCCTACAGACCATGAATTCACGTACACAATAAGCGGCGAGTCCGGTATCTACGTATACAATGTATCAGCCAGGACGAGTGACATCCTGGTCTCTGGAGAGTTACTGGTTAGTAGATACCTTCATCATTATCTTGTTCATAACTTATTTAAGGTAACAAAGTGACAAAGTTAGTCTGTAGACCGCAACCGCAGGCAGCACGCAAAAATCGTTCGTGAATCAGCATCGGGTGCAGTTTGCGGTCTGCGGTCGTCTGAAGACCTTGAACAAATGTTCTTACGATTGAAAGAAACCTGGAAACTGGAATTTTAGGTGCCCTGTAAAGCACCGTAGCCTTCAGAATTAAACGCAGGCCAACCAAGTAGTGGTCAAAGAGGAAAAACCTGTATCGCTTTATTAACTACCAGCAGCGCTCTGCTATATGAAAATTAAAAAGGCGGGAAGAAATAGCATACAACCTTAACGTTGAACTATGTAACGCTCTACAAAAATAGCTATTATACCTATTGCTTTAAAGGTTCGTTTGTAACTAACCTTCCGCAGGGAAACTAACCTATTACTATTTTCGTGTTTATACATAGGTACATAGGTACGTATTTACTCGTTACACTTATGTATCATTGTTATTTATTTTCAGGCACAACTGAATACAAACAATCCTATACTTTCGGCGGATCGCTCTTATATTTTAGCGCCGAGCGAAGTACAATCCGTAAGTAAACGAACTTATTCTTTCCTCCTTTTATGAAATCGGTTAGTTGTATTACTAAACTAATGTTACTTCTACACTTGTGCAAGTAAATTGGTTACAAAATCCTGATTGAAGCATCGGATTTCGTAGTTTGTTATATAAATATCAATACATAGGTAAATAGGTGTAATATATCTAGGGTACCTATAGGTTATTCACACAGCCATCATACCTTAGCCAAGATTGTGTAAATGCCTTTGTATTTTTATGACTCAAAAACAGTGTAAATTAATTAATATACATAACATTTCATAACACACAGGATTAGCGGCCATTAAAATAAATTCCGTTCGAATAACGATAACCTAATCTTTGATTACGCGGCTATCATTAAAATTATCAAATTGTTATTAACAGGTATACCGGTACTCGACGACGGCTAGATATGCTCTCTACGAAATCGCTACAGAGTAAGTAAACTTTTTATTGGTGCCGCAACTAAGTACTTTTTTTTTCTTTTTTTTTTTCTTTATATACCTGGACAAATTCACACACGGTTAATTAGACCCAAAGTAAGCTCTAAGCTTGTGTTATGGAATCTAACTCACTAATACTACTACATATATATACACAAATACTTTATAAGAATATATAATGAACACCCAGACGTCGTCGCCAACAACTATGTCTTCACATATTGTTGACTCCGGGCGGGAATCGAACCCGCAACCCCCGACACAGTAAGCGCTCTCACTGCCACTGTAGTACTTGAACCTAGGGCCCCATATTATAGATGACTATCCTCGGTTTTACCCACCCGTTCCCGCGGGAATTTCGGGATTAAATGTATCCCATGTGTTATTCTGATGTATAACCTATGATAATGAAAAGTTTCATCCAAATCCGTTCTGTGGTTTTTGCGTGAAAGAGTAACTAACATACATCCATACCTACCCATACATACATCCACCCTCACAAACTTTAGCATTTATAATATAATTAGGATTATACCCCATAATGATAGCCACTCATTATTATTATTACCCAAAGGAAAATATAAATACTCCAAACGACTTATCCTGCCTTTGTAACCCTACATTTAATTTTCAGAGCCATAACCTACATAGCGAACCACCAACGCCTGCAGCTATGCATCTTCGGAGGCGGCCATTCACTCGCCTACGTGCTTGACAACAACGTGTACTATTTACCCGACTTCAACGGAGAGGCTATTCCTTTGACCACTGACGGAATTCCCGGAGAAATATACAACGGACATAATGATTGGGTGTATGAAGGTATGTATTTTACTTTTATCGTTTTGACTCTGTTTGGATTATAGTCTCTTCCATATCCTGTACTTATACGAGTAGAACTCTAGAGTATAGAGGATTATAGAGTTAGCACTTATACCACGAATAGAGCTGTCCCAGTTTACCTTTTCCTCTATACTTTGTGAGCCCCTTTATGCTGTATTTGTATGTATTCCAAAGGAGTTTTGCCCATTAGAATAGTTTTTCAAGTCCAAACTTCTCCTTGGAGGAGCCTACTTGAGCCTAGCGACAAACTAGATTTACTCTTTCTCTTTCTGATATCTCCAGTAAGATGACAGACCTTTGCGCAGCCATTAGACATCACAGACTTATACTCTATCTCTTACAGAGGACGTCATGTACACCGGCCAAGCGACCTGGTTCTCCAACGACGGTTCCTACCTGTCGTTCGCGACCTTCAACGACACGCTGGTCGAGAGCTACTCCTACTACTACTACGAGGACAAATCTGACCCTGAGGACCCTTACCCGGAGCTGGTAGACCTCAAATACCCTAAGGTCAGTTGGGTTAATTTGTTTGACTGAAAAACGGGTCAGGTATACGAATTCCCGATGGTTGGAAATTTTGAAAATCAAAATGTTTCATGTACGCAAGAACGGACAAGCGGACTCGAAAAAACAATATTCTTGAATACTGGTCTGAACAATACCAGTTCTACTATAACATGAATTTACTATTGTTTGGGGGATTCAAATAAAATAAAATGTCGTGTTGTTATCCATATCCATAGTGTTAATTTTAAGCATTTATGTGTAATTCTGTTTATGTAGCAGCACTTCAGCAAGTAAACGTTTCCACAAAATGTCAGTCTGAACCGCCAGACCGTCCGAATAGCTTTAACAGTTTGTCATTTAAGTTATGAAATAACGTTTTGTGACATCTAACAGCGTCTCACTTCGTGAACTTTTTAAAGAACGTTAGCTACGATAATCAACCGTTTAAAACAACCCTACACAATACGTATTTCTAGGTGGGCCGTACGAACCCGACAGTAGTACTACGAGTAGTCGACCTCAACGATTTAGTACAGAACAACAACTGGAACTTCACCATAATGTCGCCCCCTGAACATTTGACAGAGGAACATATCTTGGGAGGCGTCACTTGGACTTCCAACAACGAAATGGCCGCTCATTGGCTGAACAGAAGACAGAACTCTACTGTGCTTAGGATTTGTAACGTGGTTACAATGGTTTGTGAGGTAAAGTACGATTTTGTACTAAACATAGTAGGTATTGTTTAGATTAGTAAAGAATACGACTCTGCTGCAAGAAAAGTACTTAATCTGATCAAAAAAACCATGTGCGGTTGCAGCTGTCTTCTAGAGATGTCCTGACACCGTTCTCTGAGAGAGAGAAAGAGAGAGAGAGAGAGAGAGAGACCCAAAGTATCTGAACATTACAATAAGTCTCCCTTTCATAAAAACATAACTCTGCGCTTTGTCCTGCCCCCTAGGCCCCATAAGCCATTGGCCACCAGCTCACGATTCCTTTGCACATTCCTATTCCCTGTTAAAATGCCTACATTTTCTCTATTGTATAAACAAACACTATATCATAATCATAACGTCTTACCAAGATCTAATCTTTTAGGAAGAAGCCCGCGAACAGTCAAACGGATGGGTTCCCATAGCTCTTCCCCGATTCAGCTCTGACGGATCATTCTACATCTCAACTCGCTGGTCTGAGCCTCAAGTTGATGGCAACATTTGGCAACATCTCTACCAGAGTGTTAGACAAGGAGGGAGCATATACTCTAGCTCTATCACTCCAGGCCCGTTCACTGTTAACAACTTCGTGGGCATGAATGAGGCGGATGGTTTGTTGTAAGTATTGGATTGTGGGTAATAGTGATATTTTGAAAAGCGTTATACGTATTCTTCAATAGTCCGTTTATCCGATAATTCCGATTGGTCTTGTTCCCAAAAGGCTCAAAATTCACCTAAAATGCCTTTCCCTCTTTACCTATGACGATTTACATTAAAACCTTAAACTTATTTTCCAGCTACTATACTCGAACAGTAGTGAATACTCCGTGGCGTTCGGAACTGCACGTAGTATCAGGCACTACAGACGAGTGCCTCAGCTGCGACATCATCCTGCCTGAAGGCGGCGAGTGCTCGTGGGCTGCCTCGTCGGCGAGTAGGCAGGCTTCCTACTTGACTGTCACTTGTTCCTCGCCTAACGAGCCAGCGGCTGTGTTCATTATTGATCCTAGGGTGAGTTGGGTCTATATTGTTCTGCCTATAGTATTGGTAAAGCAAAAAATATATAATTGATATTGTCCCCAAAGAGGTTCTTGAACAACCATTGTACTATTATTTATTTGAACGGGAACTTACGTACGCGGAGGGTACTGTTGAGTTGTCCCTCAACACGTTTCGGTCACGTACGGTGACCTTCATCAGGAGGTGGGTGAAGCGCTCGCGACAGCGTCTCTCCCCGCACTGCCGGCCGCCGCGGCTCGCGCCTCGCGCGCCGCCGCGCGGAGCGCGCGCGCAGAGAGCTGTTGTTGTGGCTGTTGAGGTGGGGTTTGCGCACGCGTGGGCTCGCGTTGTATCGGCGAGAGAGAGCCTTCACGGGAACTGTCCGTGCTCCCGGAGTCCGTTGTATGCTGAGGCCGAACGCAGAACGAACTCACGGTGTCTACACTAAACCCGTTTGTGACTCTCTCCGAAGGTAGCTGAAGGCACGGTTGTTGCCAATGTTGGTTTATATCTATCTAATATATAAAATTCTCGTGTCACGGGGTGCGTGATTGAACTCCTCTGAAACGGCTCGACCGATTCTCATGAAATTTTGTGTACATATCGGGTAGGCCTGAGAATCGGACAACATCTATTTTTCATCCCGAAATTCCCGCGGGAACGGGTACCGTGGTCGAACTCCTCTGAAACGGCTCGACCGATTCTCATGAAATTTTGTGTACATATCGGGTAGGCCTGAGAATCGGACATCTATTTTTTATCCCGAAATTCCCGCGGGAACGGGTACAACGCGGGTGAAACCGCGGGGCGCAGCTAGTATGTCTATACTATAATGAAAGTAAAGATATTTTTGGTTATACGCACTAAAATAACAGGAAACGAACGTGTGTTTCATTATTTAAAAAAAAACTTTAGTGTATTGTAGTTACATTCATAGAATATAGACGGACTACATTATAATCCCTAAATCAATATATAACGTGGACAAACCCGTTACATATTATAAAAGTCAAAGTTTAAAAAATAATGTTTATCTGTTCCTCATTCAAACAGAGTGAGGACGTTTCATATAATTTATTCTATATTTATATACCAACCAAATATGGCTCGGGTTTGAGATCACCAACCCGCATAAGGCAACCTTGATGAATATACCTAATCCTCCTCACTGTAATGATATCTTCAGTGCGATGAGAGGGGTTGCCCAGCAGTTGGACATTACAGGCTAATACTTTACTTTACTTTGATATACCAACCAACATATTAAACTAACCCTTTGTCCCCTAGACTCGCGAAATAATCGACACATGGGAAGACAATGCGTTAGTCCGCGAGCGTCTGCTCTCGAAGACTCGTCCCCAAAGCATCATCACCACGGTTCCCCTTCAAAACGGGTTCCCGGCCCCCGTGAGGCTCTTCCTGCCCCCTGGCTTGGACGTCAACGATGTCAACACTAAGTACCCTGTAGTGTTCTACGTGTACTCCGGACCTAATACTAATACTGTGTATGATACTTTTACTGTTGGTGAGTATGGAGTATGAGTTTTATAAGCTTAGATTACATTGAAAATATTATGCATTTTTAAGGGAATTTTTAGAATGGGATTATGGTCCTAATAGTGAAATTTACCTCTGTCGCTAGACCATCTCAGGGTTGCCTCTTTAATACTGCAGCTTATATCATAGCAACGATAGCTATTAAAATGAACAAAGAGTGGATAGGGAACAATACAAGTTAATTGAAACGTACGTTGATGTCATTATTATTTGTTCAAACGGGAACTTACGTACAATAACCTCCGCCGTACGTAAGTTCCCGTTTGAACAAATAATAACAATACAAGTGTTGATTAAAAAAGTAGTTCCTTTTATTACCCGTCCAAATTGTTACATTAAAGTCTCATAGACTCTCATATTTTAGTCTTAGTAAATTAAATATCAAGTTTCAAGTCTAGATACTCTTTTTAGTTTTAGTAAAAGATTGTTCTTCTCAAAGGCTGGGCTCTTGATGGAGTTCCTTTCTCTTTATCTTCGCCCATCCCATTAAGCTGGTCTGTAATGGCATTTGCTCTAGTAAAATATTCACCTATAAAGTCCATTTCAGGTTACCACTCCTACTTGACCACCAGTAGGAACATTATCTACATGCTGGCTGACGGCCGCGGCTCTGGTCTCAAGGGACAAGACATCCTCTACTCTTTGAACAACGCGCTGGGAACAGTAGAGATCGAAGACCACTTCGTTATTCTAAGGTATGTGATTGATAAATGAATTTGTTTCATTATAACCAGGAACTCGCCTAGGTTTGCTTCCTATAGGCAAAGTTAGATAGTTTAGTTTAAATTAAACTAGCAGCGCCCCGCGGTTTTACCCGCGTTGTGCCCGTTCCCGTGGGAATTTCGGGAATTTTTTACATAAAAACCTTCCTCTTGAATCACTCTACCTATTACAAAAAACCGCATCAAAATCCGTTGCGTAATTTTAAAGATTTAAGCATACAGACAAACAGACAAACAGACACGAAACAGAGACGACTTTATTTTATACTATGTAGTGATTATTATATTAGTGGGGCATGATAGACCCGTGCCAGACCCAGTGCGACTGCGGGGCGCCCCAGCAGACCATGCGGCCCGTTCAGCCCTGCCCTCGAACCCTGACAGCTGCTCATTGAGTGACCTCATATGCGCCAATGACTAGGGCGTAGGGGCAGCGACGCA
Organism: Cyclophora albipunctata; assembly: GCA_963082685.1. Lineage (NCBI taxonomy): Eukaryota > Metazoa > Arthropoda > Insecta > Lepidoptera > Geometridae > Cyclophora > Cyclophora albipunctata. The sequence goes on along the minus strand of OY720115.1, from coordinate 7,525,411 downwards.
CTGGAGCGGGCTCATTTAAATAGTTCATTTTTGTGCCATCGACACGAAGAAAAAGATATTAAAGCAGTGCTGCAGTGTCAGCCGATCGATCTAAATAGCTCGAGCAAATGTGACGTCACAAGTCTATCACAGTTGTGGGTATGTACATCATGCTCACAATGGCGGACTCGACCTTGAGTTAACCACGCGGACTAATACTCAAAAGTTGTGGTGGTTGTGGCGTTTGTACCAACGAGCCAATGATCAAGGTGCTGCGAGGAATGTCAACCAGTTGTTAACCATTACACTTATTCTTATTCTTATTCTTATAGGTACTGAAGTCCTTTTCCGATTTCAAACGTCTGGAACAACATTTTTTGAAGCCTCCTTACCTATGTTTTGTCTATAGACAAGTACTAGACCGCTACCAGTTCATGGACCGCGAGCGCGTCGGCATCTGGGGCCACAGCTACGGCGGGTACGCGACGCTGCTGACGCTGCTGCACGACGACGAGCATCTGTTCCGCTGCGGCGTGTCGGGCGCGCCCGTCACCTCGTGGATCTACTACAGTGAGTGTTTTGAATTTAAACTTCGTTCACGGATACACTTCGCTTTTATTTTACATTTTTTTATCTGACGTTTCGGCCCTTTTCCTTTAAAATATAAAATACAGGCGAAGCGAATCCGTAAACGTAGTTTCAATTCAAAATGAGTAGTGTTCGCAACTTAACAACTTGACAAGCCCGTTGGCACAGTGGCAGTGAGAGCGCTTACTGTGTCGGGGGTTGCGGGTTCGATTCCCGCCCGGAGTCAACAATATGTGAAGACATAGTTGTTGGCGACGACGTCTGGGTGTCAATTATACATTCTTATAAAGTATTTGTGTATATATGTAGTAGTATCAGTTAGTTAGATTCCATATTACAAGCTTAGAGCTTAGTTTGGGTCTAATTAACCGTGAGTGAATTTGTCCAGGTATATTTATTTATTTATTTTATTATTTATTTATTTAGTTCGTGTAGTTAGTGAGTAGTGAGGATTCGCCGGTACTGCCTCACGGGGCTCCGGCTCCAGTCTTGTCGTCAGTCAAGTCAAACCTAAAAAAAAAAAAAAAAAAAAAAAGTTTGGTATCAAAATGGGGTAATTCGGCCACGCGCGATCGATCTGTGCTATCAGATTTTTGATATCTCTCACGGATCACGAGATAGCTTTAAGGCAGTACCCCTAATTAAACCAAGTCTAATTACCCTATTGTTCCTAATTACGGTCCAAGATCTACTACAACCTCAGTTGTTTACTTAGACTAATTACTATAATTTTTGTTAATTACGGTCACCTATTGTATTGGTGGTATTCGCAAAGTCAATAACAACACTTCTTTATTATTTCATTCTTCTTTATTTATCAATAAATCGGGATTGAAACATATTATAAAGCAATATATCATTGTACAATGTTTCCATATCGAATAATCTTATAAAATCAGACATTGTATTACCATTGTACTTGTAGTATAAGTACAATAAACAGTACTCGCCGCATACCGAAGTCCAATCATTTTGTATCCTATGCCTATTGAAATCCCATTGTCTTGAATTCTTCTTTAAAAATTTTTGATGGTAGCCTTTTGGTGGGCGACCATAGGAATCAAAATATTGCCCAAGACCGTTTATATCAATGTGTATGGCTACCCAGTGACATCCCGGCTTTGTGTCTGGATCTAAATTGCTTATTATGTATGTTGGATTCTGGGTGTATATTGGCAATCGATTTGCAGCATATACATTATATTGTAAGCTCGGATGAATTTTATTTAAATATTTCTGTACCTCTGTTGTATTCATAATGCATACAAAAAACACTTCTCTATACAATTGATCGGATGCAAGTGTTAAATTTAAGGGAAAAATTGATATTTCAAGTCGATGAGGGGGAATCGTGTAATTAATACAAGGTAAGTACATGTTACAAATCATATTTTATTCGAATAACATAGGTTAACACTTTCGCTTAACTACTATAGTCTACACATACATTACGGTTTTTATCAATTTCAATAACATTATCAAACTCTGCATACACAATGCAGTTGATAGTTTTGTGATAATTCATTACAATAGATAAGTGTTGTGTCAGTACACATTCTTTGTGACTTTGACCGTCATTAAGATAAATTGGATAATTAGGTAAGTACATGTTACAAATCATATTTTATTCAGATAACATAGGTTTACACTTTCTATTAACTACTATAGTCTACACACACATTACGGTTTTTATCAATTTCAATAACATTATCAAACTCGGCATACACAATACAGTTGATAGTTTGTGGAAGAGTTGATTCAAAACGAACTTCCAATCTTACGCTACCATGTTTTATAAGATTCCAATGACCCGATGAGTTAGCTGATAAATCAGGTGTTAAGTCGAAAGCTAATAGACAATAACCTTGAGCATATCGTTCCCTAGATATCCCATTACCTTCGTTAAGAAAATGTATACCCGTTCCTGAGAATAGTGTATGATAGGCTGAAGTGAAAATATTATTCTCGAATGATGGTTGTAAAGCTTTGGAGGGAATTTGCTGACCATCAATATACAAACAAAATGTATTAATATCATAATTTTCAAAATTAAATGGATTTTTAGTGAGACTACCATTGAATGCCGCGTTATTTATAAATCCGACTATACATCTTTTGGGTACTTGTCCCAGAAAAATATTATCAAGTGTTTTTCCCTGAACCCCGGATGGTATTGTTAAAACTTTAACTTCAGCTCGCGTTATAGGATATTTAGCTGTAGTAGTGGCTAAAACTTTTTGATGTGCAAGTAAAACTGTTGGATTGATTCGTGCTCTACGAATAATAAGTGTTGCATCAGTAATACATACTTTAAATTTTAAATCATTTGAAGAAGCCATTAAATTAAAAGTTTCTCTAGAACGAACTAATTTCACAGACATTTCAACACCGTTAATCAAAAACTTTTCTTGATTAAATATATCACCGTGTAAATGTCCAATCATTTCTATTTCTTTACTTTCAGATGTTAATTCTTGTCTTTTAGTGAAACCTTCATTTTTTTCATCGGTTGAATTCATTTTACCAGACGTGTCTTCATACCAAAGAGCACATGTTAGATGAGATGTTTTAGATGCAGGAGCATAATTCAACAATGTTTCTACGTAAGCACGGTAAGCGTATGTATTATTTGGTGGAGACACAAGTTTTTGATTCAAATAAACATCAAGTTGACTAAACAATGAATGTAACCAATTATTAACTGGAGCCACTATTGTTGATGTAGTTATTTTTGTTGCATCTTGATTCAGTATCTTAGCTTTAATATGGATTAAAGTGTGAGACAAATCCATGTAGTCATCACCAGTTCCAGGTACTTGAAATTCGATTGGGCCATCGTCAGCCAGGGATGAAATAGGTTTATAATGTATCCACATTCCATTTTCTATACTTGTTTGTGTGGATGGTAATGCAAATAAGTCTAATTCTGACTTAATACATTCACAAGAATGACTGTGTAGAAACGACATGGTTAAATTTTTTTTTGTTATTATTATTTTTTAGGAAAATATATCGTTGATGGTATTATGTTTCAACTTTGATTTCTTGTTAACAGCTTTCACCTTAGCAGCTAGTGGTGGAATGAATGAAGATAGATGTTTCTTCTTAGTTATATATCCTGACCCCGACATATTCAAACGATCTATTTTATCATCAGCTTTTCTTTTCAAGTTTGTACTAGCTTCTTTTAACCTAGCCTTAATTGAATCTTCCATAGGACGAGCACTAACCATATCTGATAAAAGACCTACACCTGTGTTTAAAGCCTCTTTTCCAATGACTCGAGCTCCACTAGATAGTAATGGTAGAACAGATCTAAATAAGCCCCCTAGAAAGCTACCGATTCCGTGTCCTCGTTGATATGGTGCTCCTCTATAGATTACACCAATACCCGATCCCGCTTGATGTGAGTAATAATGTTCATAGGGACAACTTATATTATCACGTTGAGAATACATTATAATTTTCTAAAGTGTAGTTTAATGGCCACGGTTCCAAACTGAAATGGTATTTTTTGTCCAATGCTTGATCTTATATCTATTTCAATTGTATCAAACTCTCTACGCATGATGTTCAAGTAGTGAGGTGGTGAGAAAACATGCATTTTATTAGCTCCATAAATATATTTTGCAGGATCCAAAGGTATTATTCTGAGGAGGGGGGTCATTACATCCCCCACAATCTGTGGTTCGATTATATCACAATAAACAAATAACTGAGATGGTAATCCTAAATGTAAGTTCGCTGGACACTTTCCCATACCTTTTGTAACAAGGTTTCTGCTGGGTTCAAATCCAAGTTGAAGACACAACTTAGGCGATAATGTTAATGATGTTATTGATTCATCCATAACAGAAACAGATACAAACTTGGATAACTCATCATAGCGAAACCTAACTTGTTCCTTAATATTATTTAATGCTGATAAAATATGGTTAATATTATCATAGTTTGTGGCTGGTATGTGTGTTTTGTAGTACACTAACGATTGTTTTCCCTCATGAGGTATCTTCATCCATTTACTAATGTAAACGATATTTTCATGATCTTGTACCGTAAACATTGTGCATGGATATTGGAATTCAACAACACCAACCAACCACGATCCTTCCAGTTTGATGGACTTTGGTAATTTAGTTGAAAAAAGAGTGGTTGTGTTTTCAGGAAAGTATTCCATTGAACTATTACTAAGTAGGGTCAAATAAAAACTTTCTTTCATCATAATTCTTTTAGACTAGAAGCCAAAATCCAACTGTTAAATGTATCTGGATAACCTTTCCACTTCACTAATACTTGCTTTCTGTGACCAGAGTGACGACTGCTAATTATTTTATCTATTTTGAAACTGGAAGTGGGGTTATAATCAATTTTTTGTAATTCTTTTTCATAAAAAGTACCCACTATTGGTTCATTTTGTAAATCTTTCAATGTATATACTATCCAAGGTGATCTATCTATTATTGAAGATACTATAAAAATTTCATCACTCCAATTAGATTCATAACCTTTTTGAAATATATGTTTAAATTTAGTAATTCGCACATGATCACCAATGTGAAATTTTGGTACTTGGTTATCTGAGCTTTGTATTAAACTATGATGATTCTTTTCATACAAATTATTCCAAACAGTCATGATATTGTTTGAATTTACATCACAAGGACACATTTTAATGCTGGAATGGTAACTATGATTATATGCATGTAGCAAGTCTTGTAAAATATCTATATATTTATATGTATTTTTATGAGTAAAATAACGCCACATTTTCATCTTGAGAGTCCTTTGAAATCTTTCTACAATGCTAGCTTTAATGTCAGGGTTATTTGTTGTATAATAGTTTATATTTTTACTCCTAAAGTATTTTTGTACATCCTTTGCAACAAATTCGGTCCCTTTATCCGATTGTATATGGGTTGGAGTAGTATTAGCTTCATTAAATATACTTTCAAAACATTTTTTTACAGTTTCAGAGTTTTTATTTTTCATTGGTCTTACATATGCATATTTAGTAAACACATCAATAACACAAAGTATATAATTATAGCCATTATTATACTTAGAATACGTTCTCATGTCACTTAAATCAGCTTGCCAAAGTTCATTTAGATTAGATAAAATATATTTATTACGAGGAAATTTTCTATGAACTGGTTTGTGGAGTGTATATGTTTCTTGAGCTTGCAACCATTTGTTGACTTCTGATTTGTTCATCTTACCTTTCATGGCTTTTGATAATTTATCAATACTACTATAACCAGCAGGGTGTGATGCATCATAATAAATTTTATTAATTTCTAATAGGGAGTCCATTTTTCCCATTCAATTTTTTTCTTCAGTTTCTTTTGATATTTATCTGTGTTAGTTGGTGTAGTGTAGATTTCCTCATCAGCAGAGTGCTCCCCGTGATCTTTCATGTACAGTTTACTTATATAATCACTTCTACTTGGATTCCCAATGTAAGTTAATGGTATTTTAATATCCTTCAATGCTTTAGCAAAGCTTACCCAACCTATTGGATCACTTTTTTTCAACGGTCTAAGTGAGTCGTTTACCAAATCTATAATATTACTTCCAGGAATTTTTGTGTTATCTATAATAACTGTACCGTTGTTATCCCAATGTATTTTATTTTTACTCAATGACATCAAATTTAGTAATAACTCACCTTTTTTTGCATATGTTTTAGGAATCAAACTTAGAATGTGTTTACTTGAGTATAGAGGACTATTTTTAGTTTCAAAACTTTGTTGGACTTTATCTTCATTCGATGTCTGAGTTACAACTAAATCTTTATTATTCATGTCTTTAATTATATCAGAAACTTTACTTATTTCAGTGCCTCCTGCAGTATCAATGTTGGAAGTAATTATTGGTAATTCAAAAGGTTGACGATCCTCTTCAGTAAAGTGTAGATATCTTTGTAATATTTGTAAGTATAAAATACATTTTTTTCTATCATCCATAGCACTATCTAAAATTTTTTGCATTTCAGCATCTAACCTCGAGGTAGGATTTTCATTTTTGTGTTGATTGTTGTTTTGATTTAATTTCTCTATTAAGCTTGGTTCAACGAGCAACATTCTTTTGGCATGTTCCATTTTTAAACAAGTGAACTAACTAATCCACTCAGAATAGAACTTAATATGATTGGTAGAAATGCACCTCCTTTTTGAACAATTATTTTCTTTTTTATCTTAGTTGCCCCCTTACACAACAACTTACGAAGTATACTTTTAAATTTTTTAAGCTTATTCTTTTCTTTTTCTTTGAGTTGTATTTTACCTTGAAGAACGTTATGAATACACTCGCAAATGCATTGTATTTCTTCTTTATCACAAGTTTTTAGTAGAGCTTGTCGGTATTTTGGTTTAAGTGTATGTAGTGCATTTAGGAAATCTATATGCGTCTTGAGACTTCGATGCATTATTTGTAAATGATAGGAATTTGTTGATTCCTAGCATATTTAAAGCTTTTTGTAGGGATATATACTGTGCAATATCTATCCGAGGGGAATATATTAGTTTTGATTCGACACATGTCACTAGTACCTTGCTTAAGATCTATCATTATATATCCATGTGCCTCACTGGTAGCATCCCTGTATGCATCTTCAATAAATTTTGGATTTTCTGGTGATACTTGACGTGCTAAGTATCGAATCTGTGTTTTATCACGTGGATTTTTGAAATATATAATATAGTTAGAATTCAAAGATATGTCTCTTTGACCTTTACCCTGATGAAACAAATTTTGTGTAATGTAGAATACACTTAAGTTTCTGTGATGACTACCTTTAGTAAAAATATCAACAATTCGACAATCAGATTCTCTCATAAGATCATCTATAACTAGAAGGTTTTCATTTTTCCCATCAAACATGTTAAGATCTGGTATACCTTGACAATAGTTTACATTTGGTAAGTTGTACAAAGGTTGCATTTCATCGAAGCACCAAGTAATTTGGCTAAAATTTCTACTACATATTTCTTTAATGTAACTAATGAAATTTGTTACAAATTTTGATTTTCCACAACCACTTGGACCTGCAACTATAGTAGTAAATGGATGAATAAATTGAAACATTATTTATTTAATACACGTGTGGATCTTTTGAGGGTATTGAAATAACTAAGTCATGTTGTTAAAGTATATAAAGTATATTTGTTCATAATTACACGTTCAAGGAGTTTAATAAAATACAATTATAGGTAGGTATGTAATCTTACAGAATAATCATTTTAATCTAACACAGTAAAACTAAAGTAATACAATATATCTAGTACAGTTATTGAAATTAATTTTATACATTAAAATTCTAATATCTATTGCAAAAATCATTTTAATCTAACACAGTAAAACTAAAGTAATACAATATATCTAGTACAGTTATTGAAATTAATTTTATACATTAAAATTCTAATATCTATTGCAAAAATCATTTTTAATCTAACACAGTAAAACTAAAGTAATACAATATATCTAGTACAGTTATTTGAAATTAATTTTATACATTAAAATTATAATATCTATTGCAAAATGCACACACACACACACACACACACACACACATAAGTAAACATAATAGTTAACAATATTTATTTTACAAATTAAATTATACGATAATTTCACATTTCAAGCATTTTAATTACCTTAAACTATAATGACCCCATGCTAACGTGTCAACAAGATTTGGTAAAATACACCGTTTCGTGTCATTAAAGGATAAACATATTTTATTAATTTTTTGAGTAAATATTGTATGTTTAATTGATCTAAATCTGTACATGATAGAAAACTTATTAGTTTCATTAAAGAGACATGACTTATAATCTTCAATATTCATTCTTTTCGTAACACATTTATTTACACCCTTAGCTTTAGCTGTCAATTTATTTTCTACATCAAATGCATACATTTTAGATCGAAGACCTACGAACTCTTTTAAAATTTTTCCATTATTTTCATCTTTAAAGAAACCTAACTTTTTTTTGTTTATTTTAGGATACCCAAATATATTATCAGCAGGATAGTCTGATGTATCAAATCGTGTGAGAAGATCAGGTTTAATATCTTCATAAAAATTGTCTGTAAAGATCTCATAAATTAAACTGTCAGTATCAGTGTATAATATTTTTGTTTTATCATTGAATTTCTTTAGCATGTAATTGTAATGAAAATCATACATAAGAGTTTTGGATATATCTAATATACAAAATCCTAAATAGATGGGTTTATTATGAAGTAATTTTATTTTTCGTAGCTGTACTGCAACCAAGTTTTCAGAAAAAACTGATAAGCTATGAAATTCTGGTTTGGCAATTAAGTCTTGGACACCTAAAGATTTACCTATATTTTCCCAATGTGTTAATAGTTTTACATTAACTCGTTTCTCAATGTTTTCCATTGTTTTACCAAAGACAGAGTTATTCATTAACTTATAAAAATCTTTTTCAAAATCTGACGTTGCCTTTGTTCTTAATTTCGTATTTAGATCTATGTATTTTTCTAACCAAGGGCTTTGTCGGAACTTTAAAATTCTATGAACTTTAGTTAATTTTATACCCATTGATAAACATTGTTTGAGATTTTTATAATGAATTTTGTATTTGATTTTATTCATAAGATTTGGAATCAGTTTTTTTTCTTTAGAAGTACCTGCACATATGTTTTCCGGGCACAGTGGTAAATCTGAGTGTAAATCATGAAGTTCCACTGGATACTCTAAATCGACTTCTAAAATAAAACCGAATTCAGATGTATCAGACACTTCAAAATTTGTATCTGGACTGACCCATTCAAACCCACTTACCGGAAGATATTGAGACATAGCCCAACCGTACAGATTGTTGGCATCCAAATAAACAAGATATGATTTTGGCTTGTTCTCATCAAAATCTTCCAAGAATTCATTGTTTGCCTTTGCATGTCGTTTGCTACATTGAGATACACCTCCTCTAATACCTGCTCTGATAAATGCCACTTGATCATAATCTGTTAATAACTCTAGTTCAATTTTAGTGTATTTTAACATAGCATCCCAACTAAGTCCTGGTGCTGTATAGTAATGGGCAGGATCTAAATCATAAGTTGCAATACAAATATTTCTAAAGTTTTCAAACACATCGGTCAGCAACAAAACATCTGTTTTTAAGTATAAGTTAGAGTAATCCGACATATTGCAACATTTAAAGTGTTGCCAAACATCCTGAGCACGATTATAATCATCATCAGAAACATTCGAATCGGTCAATGAATTATAAAACTGACATTGACTCGGGAGAGATGTTAGTTTTAAGTAGTCATAAGATATCATGTACTCATAAGGGTAGATACCCTTTTTTCTAAGACGATTAAAATCTTCATCTTTAGGGAAACATCTTTTAAGGGTGTGAAATTGTTCATCTTTGAGATTATTAGTTAATTGGCTAAGACTACATGATACAAATTTAAAAGAATCTACAAATCTTAAATGAACTTTATGATTATTAATAGTTAGTAGCTTTGAAAATGAAATGTATCTTTCTTTGTTTTGGGGAATTACTTCCACTTCGCCTTCAACAAAGTTTAATGCATGAACAATGAAATGTGCATCATAATTACTGAGGTTATGTAGAAATACTGGAATGTATCGGGGGGCTCGGAACTTTTCTTTACAGACTTCGTGTGCGATACCTCTAAAGTTCCCCGTATGCCAATCAAAATCGAGAACGTTATCTCCATTTATATTAGTTTCACAAATGTGGCATTTTGTAGAATTAGCAATTTTATCTCTGTCTGCAGTTGACAATGGTTTGGGACATTTTTGAAAACTATTTATTGCATAAATTTTTTTTAAGTCATTGTATAGACGTTTCATAAATATTTGTGCACAGTTTGGACCACTGTATGTTTCATATTTTGACAAGTTGTCATCATAGGAACATTTTATATAATATCCGAAACTATACACTTCATGTTTATGAACATTGTTTGTATATGACTTAGACGAATCATTAGGACATGATTTTATTGGGTTTAAAAATGCTTCGAAATCAGCGTATACAACAAATGGTATTTTTAACTTTTTTTGGAACCCGTCAAACTTTATTTTATCGTTAGATACTGGTTGTCCAAACCAATTTTTCTTTGTTTTTTCATTACTTGGAAGTTCTGTACAAATGTGAGAACAATCATGTGCTTGATGGTTAGTTAACCTCTCTTGTGATGGAAAGTGTAATAAACATCCATCACAGATATAAACTGCATGCTCTTGGTTTGAAAGCTGTTTGCTAACTAGTCGCGATAAGTTTTTAATGTAGCAATAGTGACTATTTGCTCCGTTTTGTATGTACAATAGATTTATATGACGGCTTTTGCGAGATTTCGTTAAAAACAGTGGACCTACTACGTTATTTCTTTTCATTTCTTTGTTAAATTCCAAGCCAAAAACATTTATACTAATATCATTTAATTTTTCAACTTTAGATATATCATTTAATTTGACTGGGAAAGGTACACCATCGAACTTAAGTTTGTTAGAATGTATACTGTAAGATGATACGCGATCTGAGTTTTTACTTACTGGGTATAACCCTGAGAGTAATGCCCATTTAAAACATAAATTGTCTGCATTCTTAACATTGATTATAGCTTTTTTTAATTTTATATCATGAGGTAAATCAACATATGAAGTTCCTCGCAGTGGGTTAAATTTATTTATATTCATATCAATAGATTTGATTTGTTTGAGACTCCATCCACTATCTTTTCTCTCGAAAGCACTTACTTTGTTTGTTAAAGTGTTACATAAAGATGAAAAGAATATATCTAAGTCATCTCCTCGAAAAATTATGTAATTACAAGTTTGAAAGTCAAATGAATTCGAAATATTTTTAGTTTGCTGTACAAAGTCAGCATGCAATATGAAATTTATCTTAAAAACAGTATGCTGTTGAATAGCGTCTTCAATCAAAACGAATAATTCATCTTTTATCGAATTCAAAAATAATTCAGGCGTTTCAAATACTACTTCAGATGTCGGATCGTTTTTACTGTTAATTTTATATGATATAATTCTTTCTCCAAAAGCAGACTCAACAACGGATACATTTGGTAAAGATCTATGTGATTGCCATACATTATTTTTGTGTAAATTACTTTTTAAATGATTGGTAAAATACCGCTTGTTAACGAAAACCTGACACGTACTACAATTTACCTGATCAGTGAATGGTGGAACTCTCAGTGATGGCGTTGAAGTTGAAGCTTCTGCTGCAGTTGAAGTTGAAGCTTCTGCTACAGTTGAAGTTGAAGCTTCTCCTTCTTCAGTCCTCGATTTTTTTGATGTCACCATATCTGCTGCATCTTGCATAATCCGACTTCTTTTAACAGCTCCTCCAATCTGAACTGGTTGACTATAATGAAATATGAAATTTATGTTATTAAATAATTATCTTTAAGGTAAGTATATTAATATTTTAGAAAATAAAAAAACCATATAACTTACTTCAAAGTTTTTTCAACATCAGTACAGATATTGACAAGCTCATTATCATAAATCGAACTATTCAATTCAGTTTTTTCTATGGTTTCACAGAGTTCGTATAAATTCTGTTCATCGTCTTCATTGAGTTCCATATTGAAGAAGGCGCTGACACATACTTCACCACTTTGATCCATTTTGTTTGATACTACTCTAGACAACTGTTCAGTTGTTTCTATGGTTTCACAGAGTTCGTATAAATTCTGCTCATCATCTTCATTGAGTTCCATATTGAAAAAAGCGCTAACACACACTCCAACACTTTGTTCCATTTTGTTTGATACTACTCTAGACAACTGCAAGGACTTAATGTTTTTGAAATTATCACTTTTCGACTATTTATATTACTGCGATAGAGGGTGTTTATGAAAGTAGGGTAATTAGTATAATAGATAATTATGAAAGTGAGTAATTAAATAGTGACCGTGAACAATGGGTATAATTATACTGAAGGGTGATTATGAAAGTAGGGTAATTAGTATAATAGATAATTATGAAAGTGAGTAATTAAATAGTGACCGTGAACAATGGGTATAATTATACTGATGCATTCTATTTGTTATTAAAAAAAAACTTTTTGCAGTTATCTGTTTTAGATATTTCTTTTGCAATTTTATATATTAAATTTTTACTATCCATGTAGTTGTTATTTTTGGAGTTCGTGTAGTATTTGATTCTTATGTCAGCGTTTTTCCAGTGTTCTGTTTGAGGTATTTTCACCAACTTTTTCAGGTCGTATATTTCAATTTTTACTAAATGAGTCGAACTATCATCAATGCTTGTGGATAAGCAAGTTATTCCACCCTCTCCGTTACTTCTTGAGACCGTTGATGATAGCTTCTTTTTCTTTACTTGTGGTGCTTCAAACAAATCATCTAAACTCTCCAATGAGGTTTGGTTTCGCTTTCTTTTTGTTTGTTTGGCTTTAAAAGGTTCATTAATTGTCAATTCATCGATTGTAGTATCTGACAATGGATAATAATATTGTTTATAAGTATTTTCTTCGGCGATATCAATAGTATTATTGAATGAATTCTGGAAAATATAGATTGAAATATTACAAGAAACAATCAAATTAAGAAACAAACAGTATATCAAATTAAGTTAAGGAACAGTTTCAGAAATAACAATTTTGTAAACTGACTTACCTCCATTGTAGAGTAGTAGATAAGAAGGATGGAATAATTATATTTATTAGTCACTGAACACGACTAGACACTTCACTTATTGTTACTTTATACTGTGGATACTCGTACATTTCGGAGTTTATATATACCACTTGCATTCCACTATCAAAATTTTTGTGTAACCATCATTAATCTAATTATCCAATTTATCTTAATGACGGTCAAAGTCACAAAGAATGTGTACTGACACAACACTTATCTATTGTAATGAATTATCACAAAACTATCAACTGCATTGTGTATGCAGAGTTTGATAATGTTATTGAAATTGATAAAAACCGTAATGTATGTGTAGACTATAGTAGTTAAGCGAAAGTGTTAACCTATGTTATTCGAATAAAATATGATTTGTAACATGTACTTACCTTGTATTAATTACACGATTCCCCCCTCATCGACTTGAAATATCAATTTTTCCCTTAAATTTAACACTTGCATCCGATCAATTGTATAGAGAAGTGTTTTTTGTATGCATTATGAATACAACAGAGGTACAGAAATATTTAAATAAAATTCATCCGAGCTTACAATATAATGTATATGCTGCAAATCGATTGCCAATATACACCCAGAATCCAACATACATAATAAGCAATTTAGATCCAGACACAAAGCCGGGATGTCACTGGGTAGCCATACACATTGATATAAACGGTCTTGGGCAATATTTTGATTCCTATGGTCGCCCACCAAAAGGCTACCATCAAAAATTTTTAAAGAAGAATTCAAGACAATGGGATTTCAATAGGCATAGGATACAAAATGATTGGACTTCGGTATGCGGCGAGTACTGTTTATTGTACTTATACTACAAGTACAATGGTAATACAATGTCTGATTTTATAAGATTATTCGATATGGAAACATTGTACAATGATATATTGCTTTATAATATGTTTCAATCCCGATTTATTGATAAATAAAGAAGAATGAAATAATAAAGAAGTGTTGTTATTGACTTTGCGAATACCACCAATACAATAGGTGACCGTAATTAACAAAAATTATAGTAATCTAAGTAAACAACTGAGGTTGTAGTAGATCTTGGACCGTAATTAGGAACAATAGGGTAATTAGACTTGGTTTAATTAGGGGTACTGCCTTAAAGCTATCTCGTGATCCGTGAGAGATATCAAAAATCTGATAGCACAGATCGATCGCGCGTGGCCGAATTACCCCATTTTGATACCAAACTTTTTTTTTTTTTTTTTTTTTTTTTTTTTTTTTTTTAGGTTTGACTTGACTGACGACAAGACTGGAGCCGGAGCCCCGTGAGGCAGTACCGGCGAATCCTCACTACTTTAGTGTCGAGTTTGTTGACCGCCTCAAGGTCTCCGAAATTGTCTAACGATTGAAACAACCGCGAGCGACAATTTAACGTGCCTTCCGACGGTAGCACTCCGTAGTCCGACGATAGAAATGCCACTATCGGTCACGTAAATGTCTCGTACTGCAACATCTATTTACCTCAGCCCCGCCTCAGTGCAAACACACTCGATTCAATCAACTGTGTCTAAAGAAAGCCATATTTATCGGTTTGCATAACTTCCTATAAATTAATACTCCAGCGTTGAAATCTATTAAAAATGGCGAGTCCAAAAATCGTAAAAATATCGCATATACTTTGTATTACTTAATTTTGTGCCATTTCCCGAACAATAGGAAGTTTATAGAGGATATTATATAAACGACAACAATTTCGTTCCTACTTATGCAATACAAATATGTGAATCATAAGACTATATTACAAATAATACCTACATAATAAATTAAATGATCATTCAAGTAAATATGTAAATTAATATGTGGTAACGGTATCCTTATACATATATTATGATGTAGATTTTGTTATCTGGTTCCATCTAAACCTACACTGGACTGGACCTCATACATATATATAAGTACATATAACTACATATAATTAATTGATAAATAATTAATTCCCACATGATTAGTTACCCCCGTTAGATCAAGATGTGAATCTTTTAGTGGTTATTGACACAATATTTAAATATTTTTAAACGAGCTCGGAAGGATGTTTTTATAGACGCCTGTCTAAAACGTAGAGCGCCGACTGTATTCTGGAGGTATTAGGTAGGATAGGAAAAATGAGATTTCAACGATTCAAGCATAGCTTTGGTTACTTTACTTTACAAAATATATTTCGCCCTATACTGGTAAGGGAATATTGAAAGGCCATAATGATGGACACGTAGACCATATTTGATCTATTATTTAATCTTATTAATTACAAGAGAAATTACTAATCTTTATTACAGAAGATGGACATAACATAAACATAAATTAGATTAAATAAATACTTCAATTATACTCGTATTCCATTCCCCTTATTTACATATTACTTTGTTTAGACACAATGTACACCGAACGGTACATGGGCTTGCCTACCGAAGAGGACAACCTAGCCGGGTACCAAGCCGGTGACGTCACACTTCTCGCCGAAAAACTCCGAGGCCACGATTTCTATATCATGCATGGAAACGCCGATGATAATGTACACTACCAAAATGCAGCCAAGCTTATGACAGCGCTTCAGCAGCTGAATATACCTTTTGAACAGATGGTAAGTATTTTACTATTCATTGAATCGTACGTTAATGTTAAACGAACACTCAACAGTAACCTCCGTCATACGTAAGTCTTAACAAATAATAGATGGTAAGTAAACCCGATCGTTC
The DNA here is from genome assembly GCA_963082685.1 of Cyclophora albipunctata. Classification (NCBI taxonomy): domain Eukaryota; kingdom Metazoa; phylum Arthropoda; class Insecta; order Lepidoptera; family Geometridae; genus Cyclophora; species Cyclophora albipunctata. Next base: position 7,509,434 of record OY720115.1, on the reverse strand, counting down.
GTTTATTTGTAAGTATAGGCCAGCAAATTATTGGGAGCAGTGAATTAAGACCTCGGAGCGTTAATTTATAAAATGTTAGCTTACATTAATTAATGGTGCTGAACTCAAAGTGAATATGGGATTAATATTTTCAATAATTCAAGTGTCACTTTTACTTTGCTGTTAAAATGTCAAATGAAAATGTCAAACTAATAAATAAAAGAACATTTATTGCCACAAATCCCTGCACTGAATTATTGGCTTCGGAATAATTATTTAAGCGATGCTTAATGAATAACATATTTGACAATCTAGTGTTTTGTATGCAGGAAAATGGTTTATGGTATATGTCACATTCGTGAGCTTACGTCGTGAGTATGTCTTGCTTACAAACCATATCACATAGGTGTTCATTGTCTATTTGTAACATCTGAATTGGGTATTTTTAACCAAGGAAGAAAAAATATTGGTGTGTGTTTCCGCACGTTCCCTTAGTGAAGTATTATCAATGATCAATGTTAATTATTCAGTATCGATAAAACAAACTTTACACATTTCTAATGGAAATGAAAGAAGCTTATCAAAACTTTTCTATTTTCTTACGTAAATTCATAATTTTGTAGTCCGAATTACGCCATCCCTTATCATATCAGCTATGTTTAATAAATTAAATTCTCATCGAATCTATTTTCATATGTTTTAGAGATATAATCAAGACTGATCTTATAAGTAAAATTATGCTATTTCCTATAAAAATTCTGTGGTACAGTGCAAAGAGTATAACCTATTCCATTTGTCCACAGTCATACCCTGACGAAGCTCACAGTTTGATCAACGTGAATATGCACAGATACAACGCGATGGATCGCTACTGGACCCGTTGTCTCAACATAACCAGTAATTAACACGGTAATTTATTTATTTTATACCTTGTCAAAGAGGTGCATTTGATAATGAGTCGAGGTATACATTTTTGATGGTTAAATATTTCATTTGTTTTTGAAAAAGTTTACAGTTACTTTACAGTTTACTTAGAGTTATTTGAGTAATATTTTTACAGCTAAAAGTGTATTTCATTAGTGATTATGACATTTGTGTTGGTTTGCTTACCGCAAATGGTTTGTCTAATAGATTAGTAAGTAACACTAATTTATTCCTGTGCTTAGTTGTAAATAAAAGACAATAAAGTATTTTTGTATATAGTTACTTATTTTTTATTGTATTCCTTATTATAACAATTTATATTAGAAGTTGATAGTAAGATTAATTTTATTAGTAGTTAGTTTTGACGCCTCGGTGGTCTAGTGGTATGTGCAATCGCCTGCCAAGACTGAAGTCCCGGATTCAATTCCCGGGTCGTGCGAAAACATGTTTCCTACTTTTCAAACATGGCTCGGATTTGAGTTCAACAAACCGTATTTGGCAGGCGTGGTAATTATGCTTAATCCTCCTTACTCTACTGATATCTTCGGTGAGATGAGAGGCCTTAACCCAGCGGAGAGACATTACAAGGTAATACTTTACTTTACTTTTTAGTTTCAGCTGTTATTTGTAGATAGTATTGCCGATTAACATCACTACATAGTACAAAACAAAGTCGCTTACCGCTGTCTGTCTATCCCTATGTATGCTTAGATCTTTCAAACTACGAGACGGATTTTGACGCGGGTTTTTTTAGTAGATAGAGTGATTCAAGAGGAAGGTTTATATGTACAAAAATTCCCGAAATTCTCACGGGAACGGGCACAATGCGGGTAAAACCGCGGGCGGTGTTAGTTCTTAAATAAAATGTCTAAAGTCACAAAATCAAGTTAGTTTAAAGTTCAGAAACCACTATTTAAATGTCACATAAACATTTATAACTATAAAGGGGGCCCTTGACGCAATTTTCGTGAAAGGTCAAACGTCCTTGAGGCTAAGTTTTAATTGTTATGTGGACAACAATCTACAGGACAGGACACATAGGAAATGTTGTCAAAAGATCAATGACGTTTACTTTTACATTAATGATGTTTACGTTTACTTTAACATTTAAAATAGTGTTAAAATTAAATATCAATACTAATATTGTAAAGCTGCAGAGTTTGTTTGTTTTTTGAATGTGCTAATCTCAGAAACTATTGGTCCAATTTGAAAAATTCTTTTTGTAATGGATAGCCACATTCAACGGGAAGGTTATAGGCTATTTTTCGTCCCGTAATTCTTACGGAATCGGGCGCAACGTGGGTAAAACCGCGGGACACTGCTAGTCCTTAATGAGGGTTTAATTAAAATTGGGCTTTTGAAAAAAAAAAAATTTTGTGATAAATGGAAAGATTATATATTAGTTTTATAACAAAACTATTTTTATTTTATTTTTTTCGCAATCATTCAAAAGTTATTTCAAAATAAAAATTAATTTTTGAATCCAGTACCGAAAACACTCGGACAACTCCCGAACAAACCCGAGCGCGGTGTGACGTCATAATGTATAGCCCCATTCGGTTACACGTGTAATAGCCGTAAACGCTGTACGTACTTATGGTTAAATAGCTATACATTATCACGTCACAACCACGGTGACCAATTATGGCGCGTTTATAGTCACGTGATTTTTATTCAATTTTTAATTGTTTATAATTAATTGAAAAAATATTTTTTTTAAGTTTTTTGCATTAAATATCAATATTATTAATAACTAGCTGTGCCCCGCGGTTTCACCCACAGCGCACCCGTTCCCGTAGGAAATACGGGATAAATTGTATCCTATATCCGTCTCCTGGTTCTAAGCTACCTCCCCACCAATTTTCAGCCAAATCGGTCCCGCCGTTCTCGAGTTATAAATAGTGTAACTAACACAACTTTCTTTTATATATATAGATAAAGTTTTAAAATACATTTAAAAAAATCATTTTTTTTTTCAAAAGCCCAATTGCTGGCCGAAACCGCAACGAGAGACGGTTCGCGAGTATTGGGGCTGCAGTTGATAGAATACAATTCTGAATTTTTCTTTCTTTCAGTTCTAGCGTGGCATTTGAGTAATGCACGTAATGTTAACTATCTCATTGTTAATGTTAAGCAATGTGAAGCTCAGCCACTACAGGTTTGCCGATAATGGCTCTAACTGCTAGCGTGTCAAGGAGCACGTTTAAGTGTCGGTCCGTGTTCCAATCGTTAAACCATGTCGAAGGCCTTTAGGCGTTCCTGTAACGTCACCAGGGTTGGCCACTTATTTATTCGAATTTATTTATTTAGCTAACCAGATGTATACTTTCTCGATAGTTTTACTCTCAACTCGTAAATGCAAATCTAAATTATAATTAGAAACTGCATCTGCATCCTTCCTTATTCAACGTGATAATTACGTACCTACATCACTACATAGTATTAAACAAAGTCGCTTTCCGCTGTCTGTCTGTATGTCCTATGTATGCTTATATCTTTAAAATTACGCAACGGATTTTGACGCAGTTTTTTAAATAGATAGAGTGATTCAAAATGAAGGTTTATATGTTAAAAAATTACCGAAATTCCCACGGGAACGGGCACATCGCGGGTAAAACCGCGAGGCGCTGCTAGTTTTCAATATATAAATACCAGTTACTTTCATGATTACTATATGGTATTACGTGGTATTTCAAACCTGTCGGGACATAGATAGTAAAAGCACTTGTAGGAAAGTTAAGTACTTTGTTCAGACAAAGATATGATACTTTACTTATGTACTAGTGGCGCCTCCCGATCATACCTGCGTTGTACCCATTCCCGCAGGAATTTCGGCATATATCGTATCCCTATTCTGATGTAAAACTGTAAAGTTTTATCCAAATCCGTTCAGTAGGTTTTGCGTTAAAATGTAACAAACATAAAAACAAGTTTTTTTTATTCCAGCTAATTACATAATATACTCAAACGACAGACTTTTACTTTACACTTATCATGATCATACAATTTATACTTATAATAAAGTTACTTCCTGTAGGAAGTGTCACAGTCTATTGAGATCCGTGATTCAGACGCAATGAACGTTGGAAACAAGTCCTCCCTGAATAATAATTAGAAATATGCAGAGACAATAGACTAGAGATGGTGTATATACCTTTTGTTTATTATTCTCTGCAGATTATTTCAGCTAGAAATGGCTGATTACCATTTTTACATTAGAATTGTTAGTATTTTCTTAGATATAATATATTGTTTACCAACCATAGGCATAAGAATGGAAGTATTTATTTATTTATTTATTTATGGATTATCAACAGAGTTACAAGATACAAGCAAGTTAATTATAGTTACAGCATTGGGTTACAGGTAAATCTACTTATAGATAATCACATCATGCACTATGGTTATACTTAAGCACTACTTAGGTACTAAATAAACACATATTATTCAACAAACACACGCCTGAATTTAATTGGATCTGAGAACCGCAAGAATCTTGGACTTAAAGGAGAATAATTTATCATGGAAAATGTCTATTGCCGTATTTTTCCGTGTCAATTCATTGTAAAGCCGAGTTAACCTGGGAATCAGTGAGTGGTAGCCCAAGTTCGTTCTGCAAACACGACACAAATATGTATTGTTTATTGCATCTGTGAGAGGCTGTAGTACGACACTTCGGTAGTCTAGTAGCATTTGCATTCGCTTGCAACAACAAGGGTCACAGGTTCAATTCATGTTTCCAATTTTACTTTTTAATCATGGCTCGGGTTTGAGATCTAGAACCCAGAGTAGGCAAACATGGCGAAGTAATACTTTTTTATAAGATGTCAGAAATACTATCTGCATGCATTGCGTGTTTGAGGTTCGTTATACTAAATTAACGCATATAATGCGTGATTGTATATTATTTCAAATCGTGTGAGTTTGAATCGGATTTGAACTCCTTAAATCCTCTATCTGACTTCTCCCATGTTCATAAGCAGGTACCGGCATAGCCGCTGAACTAAGTAAGTAGATGCGACTGAGTTAGTGGCCAAACTTGGTGTCGGAGTTTTTAGACCACTGCCAACCAACGACTGCAATTGGTGTTGGGGTGTTGATATGTGAAGTATACTTGACTGAACTATTTTATTTAAGTAGAGTATATAAAATAGATGACATTTATACCCAAGGCTGCTCTCAATCAATCTTTGTCAATACCTAACGGCATTGATATCCAAAAGGTTAAATATTAAGAAACGGTATTTAAACTATCTCAATATTACGAAAGAGCTAATTAAGCATAAAGCAGATCTATCAAAAACATCTTTATAAACATTGACTGTGTTAAGTAAGTCATCTGATGTATCTTGTGCAATCGATTATCAGTATAACATCGGGAACGATTCATAAAGTCACGTCGAAAGTGATAGATAAGTTGGTCAGCGGATGAAATTGGAACTAAATAGATACTTACAACAGTTTTTGTCATTCATAGTTCTACAGCCGGTTTTCAGATAAATAACATCTGTTTTAGTCGCTGATTAAATGCAATCTTTTGGTAATTAGCGGTAGAATACAAATCTATCTATGTCTTGAAGCATCAAGCCAAAGTTAGCGTTGCTAAAATTTGTTAGTTCAATTGTGTGCAAGAACTACTGTGCTTATAACCTCTTGTAATCCAGTTAGTATAAGATAATATTCTGTTAGTATTAAAAAGGTTTTATAATGTAGTCCTACTGTGGTAGTAAAGTAAGTATATAATGTAGTTAGTATGCGTTAATTTGGCTCAGTAGCGCCCTCAGTGTGGTGCAAACTTAGTTGCGTGAACTATACGTTCGCCGGCCTTCATGCAAAGGCGACCGACCGATCGCCGGAAAGTGAAAGGAGGAGTTATACAATAGACGCTTTACGGAACCTACTTATATCGAGTTTTAATGTCTACGACACACTTTTCAGATTATGGTAATAATATGGCGAACAAAACCTTAACTTTGATGCTTTTTGTGTCTACCTCAACTTCCTACGCTCTTGAATGGAATTTAAAAATTTACATTTTATAATCTTGTCTGTAAATGGATGTTAATATTTTTGTGAGAGTGAGGCCTTTGCCCTTAGCACCTTTTAGGTCAAACCCTTGTTTTTCAAGCAAAATTCGAGGAAAATAAACTTCCTAATTGAGGCGTTAAGATAACCGTATGTAAAATATTTTAAGTGAAGGCGTTTTGTTATTGGATATGAATATTGAATAGTTGTACTGACTGACAGGTATTTAAATGTCAAGAACAAATAATTACCAAAGACAATAAAATCTATGGAACAGAATAATTGTGAATAATGTAATTGAGTTATTATACTAAAATCCAGGCCAAAGCTCTCACTGTAGAGACGATAAGAGTATCGTTATGCCGTATCTTCGATAATCTTTTTCTTACGATTTTTAAAGTGGGATAGGTATAATAAGTATAGAATTAATTCACACCCGGTTAGTTAGATTCAAACATAGCTTTCAGCTTGTTATTATATTTATTAACTAACTGCGGCACTGTCTATTGAAGAAATAGTTTTTCATTGGATAATCGGCACTCAATGAAACTCTTAAATCATCCGAGTCCATTCATAAATAGATGTTGATGAAATTTACTCTCAATGAGATCGAGCTCTTCAAAATAATAAATCAACAGGATGATCCCGGTTTCCCTAAATCAGAAAATTCCTGGATCCACCACGGTCTAGCTCTGAATCTATAATAACAATGGGTCCAGTGGTGTAACTGAGAAAGTGGTACAGACATAATTGCTTTCGTATATCCATTGTATGGAGTAGGATATGGAACAGAAACAAAAAAAAACCCGCCAAGTGTGGGTCAGATTCGCGCGTAGGTTCCTTACCATTATCTATAAAACAACGGCATGTTTTTTTTATTTTGGAGGGAATTATAAAATAAATTAAAAAAAATATCATTCAGTTTTCAGCGTCTGTTGTTATAGTGGCAACAGAAATACATCATCTGGAAAAAATTCAACTGTTTAGTTCATGAGAAGCAGTCTGGTGACATGACAAACAGAATGACGTACGGACGTCAGCCGAGTCTTAATAATAGGGTGCCGTTTTTACTTTTTGCGTACGGAACCCTAAAAAAACGATTTATCTTCCGTTATATAACAAACTCGTATAATTTTTATTATAACATCATTATACTATTTATCACGCCCATTTTACTTTCGACGTAAAGGTCTAGTAAGTTCAGTTTTCACTAGCAATTTGTTATTTTGATATTTATTGCCCATGTGTATAAATAAGGTATAGGCGGTGTTATAATATTGTTATGTAAATTTCTGGTTAACCGGATACTTTAGATGTTATTGATGGTTATTTATTACTGACGGGGGTTTTTACTAGATATCTGGGTATATCCAGTTTTAACTATCGATTAGAACAAACCATGCTTAAATCAAGTGTAGTTGTGCTAGGCTATTCACTTACGTGCGTTATTTAGATTGCGCTAGTTTACAAGCTGTGAACCACCCAGTTTAAAAAAAAGACGTGTGGCACTCGGGGACTGCCGCGGTAAAGCTATTGCATAGTTATTTTTTGTATCACTAGATGGCGTTAGTGGGGAGCGTGAGGTTTTTTCATTACGGAATTTCTGGATTCGGTCCCCGCGCTCAAAGCCCGCGATAGAAGCTATGCAATAGCTTAAAAAAAACGCCAGCAAGCTAGTCTTCTTCTTCATCGAGTGGGTGATCAAACTAACCAATCCTGGTGTCAGAGTTATTGAGCCGCCAAAGGCCTCTGACATGGCTCATGTAACTACTACTATCCGTAGAAAGCTAGTAAGACCGGCATTGTGCGTGTGAGACTCGCGTCCTATTGTTTTCGCCAGCTCGCAGCTTGGAAACACGCTCAATGTGAACGTCGCATGTCAAATTGGGAGACAATAGGTAAATAGTTTGACTAGGGATGTTATAGGATTACTAATCACTTAGTTGCTTTCCTAACGGTACTCAACTAGGTCGTGTTTTGTTTTAAGTAGGTATTCGTCAATGCAAGCGTTTAACTGCAATCCGTAACGCTAGTTTATTGTCGAACTTAACTGTTTGTTTGATAAGCGTACTAGTTGGAAAGTAAATTAACAGTAAACCTAGAAAATGACGTGTATGGCCTCTTTTTTTTGTTTTGTTGTCCTGCTATGCGACGCTTTTCTTAAATCTTCCGCGTATTAGGATGACTAAAATTAAAACGAAAGAACTTGTCTTCCGTGACCACGGTTCCTGTAAAGGAGCCGAAACGTCAGATAGAAATGAAAAATAAAATTGAAGTGTATGCGTAACGTCATGAGTTGAGTTGATCGTGGTTCGAGATAGAAACCGTGAATTTGGACCTATGTATTAGAAATATTTAGCTTAATCATTGTCATTTGTTTAGAAGATAACAAATGGCAGTTTAAAGTTCTTGTTTATTAATGAAAGGAAACGCTTATCTACATATTTTTCCTATTAATATGTTATTCGATAGATTTATTTATGCGCTAGCAACGCCCTGCAGAACTCGCGTTATGCCATTCTAGTTAGAATTTCGACATCCAGAATAGCCGTTTCTGTTGAATGTGGCTATCCATTATAAAAATAGTTATTCAATTCGGATTAGGTAATTATTTTTGAGATTTACGCGTTCAAAAACAAACTTTTCAGTTTTATAATATTACTCGTAGTATAGGAAAATTGATTTCTTAGAAATAACCCAGATGGGTAATTAATATTATAAAGAGGTAAAATTTGTAAGTTTGTTTGTTTGTTTGTTTGTATGTTCGAGGCAGGAATTATCAGTCCGATTTGAATAATTATTTTTGTAATAGATAGCTACATTCAACGGGAAGGTTATAGGCTATTTTTTATCCCGAAATTCCCACGGGAACGGGTACAACGTGGGTAAAACGGCGGGGCGCTGCTAGTTCCTTATAAAAATACGAGTTTTGATTTAGTCATACAATAAGTTAGGAATCAACAAACCCGTTGATGCCTACTTAGGTTCTTGGCTAACTGTAAAGGAAGATGAGTAACACAAAACACAATCTAAACACAAAGGACCAGTTACGAGCGTGGATTATATAATTGTACTCAGTTTTTAGGGTTCACTAGTCAATAGTAATGGCAACGAACCGTATTTTATTTTGTATGATCCACCTAAGCTGAGCGAGATAACACGGAGCGAAGATAATAGTATAAACCCTTCTAGATATGCCAGAAAGAAAAGGTTTTATACAAATACTAATTGCGCCTAAATCTTTCTAGATATGCCTGAAAGAAAATACTAATAGCGCCCAACGGTTTTACCCGCGTTTTACCCGTTCCCGTGGGAATTTCGGAATGATAGGTTCCCTTCCTTCCCGTTGAATAAGGCTATCTATTACAAATTACAAAGAATAATCCAAATCGGACTGGTAGTGTCTGAGATAAGCGCGTTCAAACAAACAAAAAAACAAACTCTTCAGCTTTATTATTATAGTATATCGTATCCTATTAATATTATAAATGCGAAAGTTTGTGAGGATGGATGAATGTTTGGATGTATGTTTGTTGCTCTTTCACGCAAAAACTACTGAATGGATTTGGATGAAACTTTACAGTAATATAGGTTACACATCAGAATAACACATGGGATACATTTTATCCCGAAATGCCCGCGGGAACGGGTACTACGCGGGTGAAACCGCGGGGCGCAGCTAGTATAGTATAAATATGTTAGTGATTTTTTATTATTTCCATCGACAGGTTGCCTAAGGTTAAGTGTTTGTTTTTTAAATGAAATTGATATAAATCAAAAACTTTCTCTCTCACCGAAAATTAAAATTCACAAAGAGTAGGAATACTACCTATGTTGTGCCATGTCAGAGGCCTTTGGCGGCTCAATAACTCTGACACCAGGATTGGTCAGGTTGGCCATCCACTCGATGATGAAGAAGAAGACCTATGTTAGGCGAAAGACCTTACCAATTGCGAGTTGGTTTGACAGTTTACCATGAAATATGCCCCACTCAATCTCAAAACAGCCTCCGTGGTCTTGTGGTTTGAGCGCCCGACTCACGACCCGGAGGTTCCGTGTTCGATTCCCGGTGGGGATATCTCACAAAAATCTCTTTGTGGGACTTTCCTCAGTTTGGTTAGGGCATTGCAGGCTGAATCACCTGATTGCTCGAAAAGTAAGATGATTCCGTGCTTCGGAGGGCACGTTAAGCCGTCGGTCCCAGTTACTTTCTACGGATAGTAGTCGTTACTTGAGCCATGTCAGAGGCCTTTGGCAGCTCAATAACTCTGACACCAGGATTGGTCAGGTTGGCCATCCACTCGATGAAGAAGAATCTCATGTTAAATACATGAAGTCATACTGTTCAACTTTGACTTTGATTTTATACGGAATCCTTTGTTAACGAATCCGACTCCCGCTTTACCGATATGATCACATTCAAAGGAACCAATCAACCAAACGTTAAGGTCGGCCGAGTTCGATGACTGAGCCATCCGCCTCTTCGTAACATATACACGTATCCTTCATTTAAAGACCAGAACAGATTTTCACCAAACGAAATACTTTTAGTATGGAGTCACGAATACGATTTAAAGCGGCAGTGTTTATGGTAACTTATGGTTATTATATTTTGAGGTTATTTGGTATTTATGGTTTGTATTTTAGGAGTACGAATGTTGAGTAAGATACTGATGGCATTTAAGTATAACGAGCACTATGTTTCATATATTTAAGTTCCTTTTTTAAATATCACAGATACAGATTATTGACAGATTAAATTATAGTATGTAGCCAAGTATTTTACGCGGGCTTTTTATTAAAATTTTATGACTGTTAAATCTGACGTTTCGGCCCCTTTACAGGAACCGTGGTCACAGAACACTGAGCCTTCTGTGACCACGGTTGGTTCAATTATTTTAAAACACTTAACCAAAAGATAATACACATACATACTTCAAATTTTTCTTAATGTTTTGATACGTTTACAATAAGTGGCTTACCTATTGTGTCATTTGGTGATCTAAGACTGTCGAAGATAAAATAAAAATGGTATTTGAATTAAAATATTTTCAATTGAAATACGTTTACGGATACACTTCGCTTTTATTTTACATTTTTATCTGACGTTCTTAATGAGTAGTGTTCGCTTAAACTTAAGAAACCAGTAACATATTTTTTTATGTCCTGGATCGAAATTTATATATTATTTATCGGGAATGCAAAGATTTACTAAAAAAATAAAATGAGTAATTTAAAAACGCGTTAAATTTATATAAGTAATGGATTTTCCTAATTTATTAATAACAGGCACAGACATACTTAGGTACCTATATCCTAATTAATAATTCTTAACATAAAACTTAACATACAGATTTAAAGAAAAGTTATAAAACAGAAATACAAAAACCCTAAGTCTGTGCGAACACGACGAAAGAATAATATTTTACACAAAAAATATTATAATAAAAAAAATTACAGTTATTTTTACGGGCAATATAATTTATCCTGTTTCCTGTAGGATGAAAACATCCTAAATTGTGCCTAAGTGACTTTTTAGAGACCCGTTTGGTAAATTTGATGGAGTGGAGAGCTGTGGACCTGAGGCCATACGTCAGTGTAAGAAACGCGTAGCGATCGACCGCACGTAAGCCACCAACCGAATCGTTAATGTAGCAATTTGAACCACTTTACTAACTGGAATACTGACATCCTGCCAACCTTGGATACCTTTAAAATGGTAAGTGAATTAGTGTTGTTTTTCTGAGTTATTTTTTGTTGAATAAAAAAAAAGTTTTTTTGTTGTTAGAAATTGAAGTGGTTTTTAAATTAAAAAAAAATCAGTGCTCTTTGAAAAAAGTTAATATAAGTTTTTTTGTAGTGGTCATTTTAATTTTTTTCGTTTTTTTAAAGTTTTTTTTTGTGCGTGTGTTTTTTTTTAATCTGAATATTATGATGGCGTTATCGTGACCGTGAAATTATGGGACTTGTGGAACTGTGTTTGTTATGAAATGATTAGTGACACGGATCTTAAATAACTATTTTATGGTGATTTTATTATTTAAAAATGTGGATTCTTATGATGCTCAAGATATGTTATATGTCCGTGTTGATTAAGTTTTAAATTATCTATTTCTACAAAGGCTCATAACTTTTCTAAGTTTGATATTATTTGGAAAATATGATTCTTTCTATAATAAAATATAATTAAAAAAAATGTGAGCCATAACTTATATTTATGTAAAAGCAAAAAAAGATTCTAAAATATTTTTACGGAGCACTGACAGTTTATTACACATTTTATTTCAATAATGTATTTATACAACACATAGTGACATATGTTCCTTAAGTAAACAGTTTTGTATGTAATTAGACTGATATTATAATTTACATATCACCCACACGGAAAAGTAACGTACTTCCATATAAGAGCATCCTGGTCAAATTGTGTTGAAAGTCGTTCGCTAGTTTGTTCATAGAAACTTACAGGGTACAAAATGTATTTAAATGGAGGAAGTCCTTAGTTAATGTTTCTTTGAGAATAAACAACATGTAACGGTTTGATTAATATAATTTTTATAGGCATTTTGAAACATTTGATTTTTGTCACTAGCACTATTAATTGAGGCCATAAATGTATAGGGTACTATTACATTTACGTGGTTTGATTATACTTTAATAATTATTTCATTCGTTGTCTCCTAAAAAATAAAGAAATAGTAATACTTTCCCTCAAGGTGTCGTTGAAAAATTCCGCCCTGACTTAATGTGTTAGCAACAACGTGCAGATTAAAAGAAAATATAGTGAGTGGAACGAAATATTCGAACATTTATTTAAATATTATTTTATGTGTTAATTATATGTTTCTATTTGAATTATAGTGTGGTAAAAATAAGTAAAATTCATTTCACAGAATTTGCATACTTATTTTAGTAATATATAATTTTATTTATTTGTGTTGAATTTATATAAATTATGAAATTAACAATAAGCATTTCGGTCATTGGAATGTCATAAAATCGATGTCCATAGTGGAATTGTTCTTTAAAAATACATTAAATGAATATAAGTATTTATCATTCGTCATACCTACATGACGACTCTGAATAAATTATTCTTCACGGTGAATTATTTGGATTGAAACATGCATGAACTGTATTTACACATGTAAGTGTTGTTTAACTGAGTGACATTATTTTAGTAAAAAAAAGATTTAAACTTATAACCACTAACCAAGGTAATTTTCGAGTTTATGTATATTTTGAATGTCACTCTATTTTTTTTTTGCTGTTAATTGCTCCGGGCTCTGCACTTTTCACCTGCCTAAATAAGCTATCCTAAATCCTAAATAGAAAAAGATTCGGATTAACAATTCCTTAGCATCAACCACTTAGGATGACAGTTTACATATGTTCGATTTTACGAAATACTAGCTGTCGCCCACGGCTTCTCTCACTTTCTGTGTTTTTAGAAGTGTTCAATCAGTGTAGTTTTGGTAGCAAAAAATGATGAAGGGAATTTTGGCATTTTGTACTCAAATCGTTTACAGATCTAATTATTTTACCATAATAAGTGATTTTCTTGTTTAATATTGTTCTAAGTAATTTCTGCTATAACGTTCCGGTTAATGTTACGTCACTCACAATTCATAATGGCATTGGCATCTAATTCATTATATTTCTTGTTGTTTACGTAGTGAATGCGTAGTTATAGACTTTTTAAATTATCTAATACTAGCTGTGCCCGCGGTTTTACCCACAGCGCACCCGTTCCTTTAGGAAATACGGTATAAATAGTATCCTTTATCCGTCTCCTGGTTCTGAACTACCTCCCCACCAGTTTTTAGCCAATTCTCATGAAATTTTGTGTGCATATCGGGTGGGTGTGAGAATCGGACAACATCTATTTTTCATCCCCCTAAATGTTAAGGGTAGTCCACCCCTTAATTTTCATATGGCAAAACAACGTTTCTCAAGCAAGGTCCAAGGTCCTGTGACTTTACATGACAATACGAACTGCACCTATTGACTTTACAAATCATATTTTAGTTATTCATAAAACAATTGTATTGTGTAATGCAGCCTTGCAGATAAGGTTGTTTCCAATACTTTGTTTCTTCTAACGTTTAACATTTAAAAGGTCAAAAATAAATACAAATCAATTGGGCTTTTCAATAACACTTTATACACTACTAGCAGCGCCCCGCGGGTTTATCCGCCTTGTGCCTTCCCGTTCCCGCGGTAATTTCGGGATGAAAAATAGCCTATAACCTTCCCACGTGGCTATCCATTACAAAAATAATTGTTCGAAAGGGTAGTTTCTGAGATTAGCGCGTTCAAACAAACAAATTCTGCAGCTTTTTAATATTAATATAGATTTAGTAAAAAAAATAAAGTTACGATTATCATTAAAAGAACGAAACTAAAATATCGCGATTGATAAAATTAATAACTGTTCAGAAACAGTTATTGTACCGTTTAAAACGAAGACGTACAGAACGAAATAAATAACTTTAATTAATTAAGACATTATTCTCACTGATAGGAATATTTTTGTTATGTTATTACGTTATGAAAGCAGTTAAACTCGTTCTTACTCACTCGATTGTGTGCTGACGAGGAATTTTAATTGTTTCACTATTTGCTTCACAAGCCCGTTGGCACAGTGGCAGTGGGAGCGCTTACTGTGTCGGGGGTTGCGGGTTCGATTCCCTCCCGGAGTCAACGATATGTGAAGACATAGTTGTAGGCGACGACGTCTGGGTGTCAATTATGTATTCCTATAGTATAATATTTTTATTTTATTTTCATAATGTATTTTTGTATGTATGTATATGTAGTATTAGTTAGTTAGATTCCATAATACAAGCTTATAGCTTAGTTTGGGTCTAATTAACCGTGTGTGAATTTGTCCGGGTAGATTATTATAATTATACCTTTTTTGACTTTTTATGTAATGCGTGAGTGAAGGTAATGAATTAATTTGAAAAAGTTTATACATATTTCTTTTAGGTTTTTGAGTTGAACAATCATAATGCTTATTAAATTCTTATTATAATGAGATTGCTTATGATATGTTTAAATACAATTTCAATCAAGTTATAATGAAAACATCAATTGATATTAAGGAAAATTATAATAATGAAGACGCGATACGACAGAGTAATGACCTTAATATTGTTTAGTGCTTGTCGTAATTACATACTTTACAGATGTTTAATTCTGCCGATAACAAACTCATACTTTCACACAAAACTACCATTGCCAGTGCAAGTCAACGATACTAGACGCATATAGCAAAAATAAATAAAAATAATACCCAGAAACCTTTTAACTTTTACTTTTAACCTCCTCGGCTTCACGGGACAAGCCCGGTCTTTTTGAGAGGCATGCGATCAGATCCAATTCGTAGAGGCCCTTTGGAGATGTTACAACTATAACAACTTTTTCAATTGGCTTACAACTATAGTTGTAATATAATTATATAGCGTATATATCATCAATTTCAAACGTTGTAAAAATTATTTGGTCTCAAATAAAAAAGTTTTTTTATCTGTTTTTTTATTGGTCCAGGATTTCCGAATAGCTCTGAGTGTGGTGCTAACGTTGCTACTTCCAAATACGTCAGCGTTGCTCTCCAAAGAACAACGGATCCTGTCGTTGGAAGAAATAGTCCCGATGAGAGGGGAGTTCTTCCCGGAGCGGTTGGAAGTGCAGTGGATTTCAGGTAATAAGATTAGTCTTTTTAAATACTAGCGCCCCGCGGTTTTACCCGCGTTGTGCCCATTCCCGAGGGAATTTTGGGATGATAGAACTTACTAGAACTAGCCTAGAACTTTCCCCGTTGATCGTTACTATCCATTACAAAAAAAAAAACTTGAGAGGTGTCAAGGGACACCTGGATGGAATGAAGTTAATAACAAAAATAATCGTCGCGACACCACACTGCGAAATAGAAAGACGAAACGAAAATATCTGGCTTGCTTTCTATAAGAGAGAGTGAGAGACAGACAGGCAGACAGACTGTCTGTCTCTCTTTAACGCAAAAAGTGTCGTTACAACTTTTCGTCTTAATTTTTTCCGTATAGCCCCCTTTCGTAACGCGCGATAATGAACTTCGTTCCAAAAATATATTCAAATCGTATGGTAGTTCCTGAAATAAACGCGTACAAACAAACAATAAAACAAACTCTTCAGCTTTAATATATTATGCATAGATAAGCGATAGCAAAATAAGCTTCACTTAATTTTAATGTCGGTATATTTATGTAGATTGCTCTTACATAGTTTTAGTACTTTTTAGTGTCAAATCTCAAGTAATTCCTTAAATGTATAACTATTGTCTCACTTTGATTGTAATATAGTGATGATAGGCTAAAGGAATTTAACATTTGATAATTTTGATCGCTCGAATTAGAATATATTTTTGGAAATGTGAACGCGACAGTTACACCTACCTACTCGAAAGAAGCGGACTATGATGAAATATTAAATGGGTATTCATTTCGATTGTCGTTTGATGCAAACGACGCATAGGCGTCTCTCATAATTAGGAATTCCAAATTCAAAATGTGATGTGATCTACTATTGATTCGATACATATTCGATATCTAATTATCCTTTCGTTTAACGATCATTAGTTATTCTGAGGATGATTAAGAGCATGTTGCTTGAGCTTACGATCACGCATCAGTAAACGTTAATACAAAATCAACCTGACTCAACAGACGTAAGAAAATGAATAAATAAAATAAATAAATAAATAAAAATGAGCTTGTTCAATAAAATCACATAACAGTGTATACACTGAGACTTCACAGTAAGTAATCAGATATTGTAATTGTATTGGGAATGTCTCGCAACTTCCCTGGTAACAATTTCACTTGATTTTACACTTTTTAAAATAAAATGAATAATCGTGACTTTCTACTGGCCGCCCGAATAACTATAACAGACTATCATTTAAGTTATGCAACGACTTTGTATTTAACAGGGGGAAAAATAAGTAAGTTACTTACTAAGTTACCAACCGATTGAAATAATCCACCCTAAGTTACATAACAATAAATGAGCATCTAGTTCAGTCCAATGTATTTTTTTTTCCTTTCTCAGACCACGAGTACTTATTCCATGATGCTGGAGTTGTCAAGAAGTACGACGCATCAACTAACGAAGCCGTCGTTATCATAAATCCTGTTGATTCGGTAAGCAGTCATGGCCTTCGCTTATCTAATGCCTCGTTACCCGGCAAGCGGTAAGCGGTACCAGTAAGCGGTCTATGCGTGAGAATGAAATGGATGTAAAGATCTTTGACAAAGTGAAGCATCGTTAGATACGATGACGTCACACGTAACGGTGCTGGTCAGGGGTGGGTTGTTAGATAAGCGCACCTTTTTATTAATGTGTTCTTAGCTTTACTTCTTTAAACCACACTCGAATTGTTGGAAATTGAATTCTAGAAGTTTCTCTTAAAGCCTGTTTTTCTACTTCTTTTTTTCATATGATATTTTCCTACTTTCAGAATAACTTAAAGAACTATTCCCTGTCATCGTTCTCTAACGATGGCCGATATGTGTTGCTGACGAAGAATAGAGAAAGGGTAAGTTCATCGGCTAGTAATTATGCGTTTTCATAATATAGGTAAGCGGAGAAAAGCGAAGATCAATTGACCAATCACAACACATTGAAATTGTCGAAACCTCTGTACCACTCCGATCCGCTTATTTAGAAACGCTTAAAGAATGTTTCCAGATAAACGAAGTGGAGAAGTGCGGTCCTTAATCACAATATATTTCGAACAAATTTTGACAATAATTTTAATGCGCTATGATTGGTACATTGAGCCCCGGACCGCTCCGCTTCTGTGGAAACGCGCCCTTATATTGATAAATTAATTTAGGTCATAGTAAAAAGTTTCGCCAATAACGTAATACTGAGCGATTATTTACGTTTCGTTACTTGTCACGCTTGTCACTAAATGTAAAACATTTATCATGAGATAATTGATTCAAAGCAATTTATAACTCGTGGCTTATTAATACTATATGACATTTACTATCGCATACCGCTACTAAGCAATTCGTTGTATATGTGTTTAACCATACTAGCCGTGCCCCGCGGTGTTACCTGCGATGTACCCGTTCCCATGGGAATTTCGGGATACAATGTATCCCATGTTTTATTGTAATGTTTAACCTAATAACTGTACAGTTTCATCCAAATCCGTCAAGTAGTTTTTTCGTGAAAGAGTAACAAACATAGTAAAAAACATACATATGTATGTACATACATCCATACATACAAACTTTCGCATTTATAATATAAGTAGGATTTAATAGGTAAATAAATAATGTCTGATTACCAGATTGCGCTAACTAAAAGAGGACTTCTATGACGGTTTAGGCCGCTTGTATACAGCGCTACAGAATCGCCGTTAATTAGATTAATTTAGGTTCAATTTATTGCCTCTATTTCTAGATTAGATCTTATGCTTGTACTGTACCTAGATTACGATGTATGACCGCAATCTAGTAAGTTTTAAGCGAAAATAAAAAAATCCTTCATTTGGATACCACCATACTACAACCGATCTCTATTAGCAATCAAAGAACTAATTTTGCTGGTTGAAAAAATAGATTCAAAAATGTTTTTTTTACAAACAATATCAAAGCTTGATCTACTAACTTAGATTGCCGATGAGAGATTGATTATTAAGATAATCGATCGATAAACGAATCCCGATTCATTTCCTTCAAGGTTACCGCAACACACAAATTCAAACAACATAAAAATAATCCCGATATGAAGACATAGTTGTTGACGATGACGTCTGGGTGTCAATTATATGTTCTTATAGAGTTTTTATGTGATGTATATGTATGTAGTAGTATCACTTAGTTAGATTCCATATTTTAAGCTTTAGGGCCTATAAATAAGGCTCTAAGCTAATTAACAGCACTTTAGCTATCAAATGGTTCGTCCCTTTTCGACATACGCTATTTGCCAAAGAGCGAAAGAGACAAAACACTTTAAAACACAGTTTAAGTTAAATATCGTTTATGTATAAAGGCGGTTAGAGCTTAGTTTAGATGTAACTAGCTGCGCCCTGCGGTTTCACCCGCGTTGTACCCGTTCCCGCGGGAATTTTGGGATGAAAAATAGATGTTGGCCGATTCTCAGACCTACTCAATATGCTCACAAAATTTCATGAGAATCGGTCAAGCCGTTTCGGAGGAGTACGCGAACGAACACTGTGACACGAGAATTTTATATATAAGATTAACCGGGAGTAAATTTGTCCAGGTGTATTTATTTATTATTATGTATTATTTTAATCAACTCGTATCCATAGCAACTAGTGTTACGAATGTTGTAGCGTTCTGTGCGTAGGGCCTTATGCGAAATATGATCATTTGCGTGTCAAGGCATTCGTGACTATTGACACACTTGGCAATTTTATGTACTTGTTATATAATAATCTCTTGTTACTAATATCGCTTCAAAGATTTTGATAAAGATTTAAAGCTAGCCGCGTCCTCGGTGTTACCCACGTCGTACCCGTTATCGCGGGAATTTTGCAATGAAATATATCCCATGTGTTATTCTGATGTATTACTGTTACCTGTATTACTGTAAAGTTGAATCCAAATCCGTCCAGTTGTTTTTTCGTGAATCAGTAACAAACATACATACATCCTCACAAATTTTCGCATTTATTAACCGACTTCAAACACCGAAGGCGGAGGTTCACAATTCGGCCGGTATTTTTTTTTGTTTTATAATATTAGTAGGATTATTTAATATACACATGTGTATACGTGGTGATCACGCCTTACCCTCCTTACTTTACTTATATCTTCGGTGAGACGAGAGGCCTTTGCCGAGCATGGGACATCCATTACTTAATACAAAAAAAAATACTTAAAAATTGAAGTATAAACTTATCAACATCTTATGTTTACTCAAAGCCTAATAACATTTGTTTCTGTTATTTCGTAATTGTCTCAATCAGACCAATATGTTGTAGGACTAGTTTTAACTACGAGTATAATGTCCGAAATAGCCTCAAGCAATAATTAAATGTTCACTTCAGGAAAGATTTGTATTTTTGTGTGTATATTTGTAATGACTAAACTCAAAAACTACTTGACCGATTTGAATAATTCTTTTTGTAACGGATAGTCATATTCAACGGGAAGGTTGTAGGCTATTTTTTATCCGAAAATTCCCACGGGAAAGGGTACAGCGCAGGTAAAACCGCGAGGCGCTGCTAGTAAACTATAAAATAGCCTCAAGCAATAATTACGGTATGCGGATATGAAGTGCTTTTTTTGTTTAAACTTTAAACCAAATAAGTAATTACTATACATGAAACATTTCTTTTTTATGTATTTATCAGGGACAAAACCTTTATTCGCGCACCTGGTTTTTTACGTCAGCACTTGCATACTCTACTAGGTATTTGTTTGATATTTACTCATTGCACCCGCGTTTTCTGTTTGTTTTGTCGTAACGACACTGTGACACCGCCTTTCCTGTTTTGTAGTTACATCTTTCTTTAACTTTTGGCAAATAAATCTAGACCATTTTTGATAATGTTGGATAGCAATTACACTTTGAAGTAGGTAGTAGATACTTTATTGTCTAGCTCGAAACTTGTAGCACAAATAAACAAATAAATAATCGCTAAGAGCCTTAATTAACGCTTATTAACAGCTATCAAATGGTTTGTCCCTTTTCCACATACGCTATTCTTTAAAGAGCAAAAGAGACAAAACACTTTCTAACAGTGTTTTAGTTAAATAACGTTTAATAAGGCGATAAATATATAAATGCGGGTAAAACAGTATTGCCACTTGCCGGCTGTCGGGCCCGGATTTTTTTCGGACGACCCAGTGGCAATACATTTTGTATCTATTAACATTTGTCGGAGTTCTAGTTTGTGTTTGCATCCATCGGAAATAACTCTATAGATTCCGAAGCGCCAAAAATCCAAATCCGACAGTCGATAAATGGGAACGGGCCTTTGTTTTATTATGTCTTCATCTTT
Organism: Cyclophora albipunctata; assembly: GCA_963082685.1. NCBI lineage: Eukaryota > Metazoa > Arthropoda > Insecta > Lepidoptera > Geometridae > Cyclophora > Cyclophora albipunctata. Next base: position 7,488,478 of record OY720115.1, on the reverse strand, counting down.
ATAAACTAAGATAGGTATAATATTTTCCAGGTATTATGTTTTACGTAATAAATTACGAGTAGTTAGTAGTATTATGTTTGGCGTAATAAATTGATAACTAATATAATGCTGAATCACCTGATTGCCCGAAAAGTAAGATGATTCCGTGCTTCGGAGGGCACGTTAAGCCGTCGGTCCCGGTTACTTTCTACGGATAATAGTCGTTACATGAGCCATGTCAGAGGCCTTAAGCGGCTCAATAACTCTGACACCAGGATTGGTCAGGTTGACCATCCACTCGATAAGAAGAAGAAGAACTAATATAATAAATAATTATCTTAAGTAATTTATTAAATAAATATGTTATGTATGTCTGACACGCTACCAGTCAGATTCAAATAAAAGGAAAGCCATTTCCATATTCCTACGGGAACAGCCATAAAGCTGGTAAATCCACGGGGCACAGCTACTTTTGTACATATACATAAGTACTAGCTACCCGCCCTAGCTTCACTTCGAGTGAAAGAGTTGAATTTCGTAAAATCCCTTTTTAGCGAACACCTTCGTCTTAAAGGAATCCCCGAGTCAATTTTGCTCTTGAAAATATATGTGCCGAACAAATTTTGCTCGGCAGATATATTTTCTGAGATTTCGTGATGAATGAGTTAATGACTTTTCGCTTTTATATACAAGGTGGCTTCTTATATTGGTCAGTATGGAAAAGTCATTAACTATAAGAGATTTGAAGTTTTTTTTTAAAGATAAGCTAAGATTCGAAGTTTTTTTTTCTTTCTAAGTCATCGATTTTAGTGACAATAAAAACAATATTCATGATTTTTTTAAATACACTTGCTACATCCGGTTATAAAACCGGAGAAAATAGGAAAAATCAAAACCATGTATTTTTTTATTCATAGATAATCTAGTAAAATAACTAGTTCTAGTATTTCAAAGTAGGTACCTAACTAGTTTGTCTGTACGTTTCAGGTGTTCCGCCACTCAGTGATCGCAGAATACGTCGTGTACGACCTTGAGAACAGGTGAGTCTAATTGCTATTTAACGCTAATTACAAGGTTTAACAACCCTAACAGTTATGCGTGTGATAAACAGCTACTACTGCCTTGCGTTGAGGTTTTTAACCGGTCAGAGAGCACTTACTGCGTCGGGGATTGCGGGTTCAATTCCCGCCATCAACAATATGTAAAGAAATAGTTGTTGGCGACGGCGTCTGTGTGTCAATTACATATTCCTATTAAATAAATAAATAAAATTAAAATAAATATATTGTCATAAAATCAAAACTTAAATAAAGGAAATTAAAAACATACAGAATTTGACAAAAGGCTGTAACTCAGCTGTTGCTGTACGGGACAGAACCCGCACAGCGCTGGTTTTCAGTTACCGCCTGAATAGAATATTTGAATAGAGTATTTGTGTTTATGTCATATAAATAAATAAAAAAATGTAAATAAATAAGTAAATCAGTAAGTTCATTCCATATATAATTATTTTCGTATCATAGTCCGGTTTTGCCTGAAACACAGGTTCCTTCCTAGTTCAGGCTCATGCTTACTCCTGGCTAAAAATATTTATTTTTAGACTTATTAATATGTAATAGAAGTAAGTTTGTATGAATAAAGATTTTATTTATTATTTATTTATTTATTTATAATACAAACTTAGGGGTTAGTCTGAGTGTAATTATTTAAATGACGTGTGTGAATTTGTCCGGTTATTTATTTTATTTATTATTTATTTATCGATATTCCCACGGGAACGGGTACATTATGAGTAAGACCGCCAGACGCTACTAGTAATAAATATTTCAAATAAACTATCTATCTTCCAGAGTGATCCGTAACGTAGGGCAGGGACCGCTTCAAGTGGTAGTGTGGGGCGTGAACGGCTCACTGGCTTACGTTCAGGAAAACAACGTGTACTACATAGCGAATGTGAGGTGGAGTCAGCTGATTTCAGTATTGACTAGTGATGGGGTACCGGGCGAAGTGTACTTCGGAGCTACCGATTGGATTTATGAAGGTTAGTTGTAACGGCCAATTTGCTGCCAGCAAAGTTGTTTGCTCATTCTACTAAGCTGATGTTCTTTCGAATATGAATAGGTGGTATTATGGTTCAAAAGAGCCTCTTTTTGGGGCGAAGACTAAGTAAACATATATTTGAGATTGTAATTTACCTTTAAAAACTAGCAGAGTTAGCTCTTCAAAATTTTGACATAATGCTAGTAAAGCACTTGGATTCTAACTTGGAATGTAATAAAGCTGAAGCGTATGTTTTTTACGTTTATTTGAACGCGCTAATCTCAGAAACTACTGATCCGATTTCAATAATTATTTTTGTAATGGATAGCCAAATTCATCGGACAGGTTAAAAGATATTTTTTATCCCGAAATTCCCTCGAGAACGGGCACAACGCGTGTAAAACGACGGGGCGCTGCTAGTTGTTCATAAAAGTCGCTATAAAAGAAAACTATGAAACAAACGAAACATTCACAAACAATCATCATTATTACACGAAATATTGAACAACAAACCTGTTACTCCATTCTATATCACGATAATATCTGTTTACGGTTCATCCAAACGTTATTTGTAACGTTAAAATGAATATTTTGTGTTTCAGAGGAGATATTCAGTGCCGCAGAGGCCCTTTGGTTCTCTCCGAAGGGCACTTACTTGGCTGTTGCGTCATTTAACGATACTAACGTGGAATCGGCGACGTACCCTTACTATGGCAACCCTAAGGACGAATATAATCAGTATCCAGAGATAGTGCAGATCAAATACCCCAAGGTTGGTGTTACAACGGAACCTGATTAATATTTTTTGTTCTATTTGAACTGTCTTTATTAGTTATTAAGAGTTTCTACCATCTCTATATGAAAATTAGCATTTCATAAGATTCACATTTTCACAAGACAGATTTCTTGAAATTAATCTTTAAAATGTGTGACACATTTACTTCGCAATTAATTGTTCTATAATTGTATTTCAAGAACCTTCTGATAATTACGATTTTAAGATGAATACCATCAACTTTGAAGCCATTCCATGTTAAGAAACTCAGCATTTTGTTTGCCAATCGCAAAGCAATGGCAAATGGTAAATACGGTAGTTAAAATGTACGGCATATCTATTATCTTAAACATCCATTTACATTACTAGTATAGATCAATAACTCGACATCCGTTTCCACTGCTCATTTTCTGCCAGGCAGGTCGCCAAAATCCTGTCGTAGGATTACGCGTCTTCAAACTGAACGACCCCGATGCGGAGCCATGGAACATACCAGCTCCAGTAGACGTGGTCGGAATAGACCATGTTCTAGGTAGAGTCAACTGGGCTACCGACCAGAATTTAGTAGTCCTTTGGCTCAACAGACGGCAAAGTGTCAGCATCCTCGTTAATTGCGACCTGGTAATGGACAAATGCAGCATCGTCAACGTACACGCCGAATCAAACGGATGGATAGACATTACAGAACCATTGTTCCACTCCACTGGAACAAAGATGGTGGAAATTCAACCCTTATTTCAGGGAGAGCAAAGATTCATGCACGCATCACGGTTCAACTTCGCTAATCTGACCGTGGAAGACTTGAGTCCTGGTAATTCTACTGTTACGAAGATATTAGGGTGGAACGAAGATACTGATACGGTTTATTACGTGGTGGCTCCAGGCAACGTGCCTTGGCTGCGGCAAATCTGGTCTAATTCTGCTGGTGTAGTTCGCTGTGTAACTTGTAAAGAGCCGACATGCCGTTTCGCTACCGCAGAATTTTCTCCAGGAGCCAAATATGGCATCGTTACTTGCAGCGCATGCAATATTCCTCCGAAAATATTTCTGTATGATACAGCAGTTGAAACGTTTACGTTGTTAAACGATAATTCCAGGCTGAGTAATAAGTTGCAGAACTATCAGTTGCCTTTGACGCTGTTCAATGTTCTGTCTCTTGGTGAAGATATTCAGGCGAATGCTAAATTGTTGCTACCTCCTGGGATAAAGCAGGGAGGGAAGTATCCGATGATAGTCAGGGTGTATGCTGGACCTGGCTCGTCGAGGGTGAAGGATAACTTTGATTTGGGTAACATATCTCATTTCAAATACAGATATATATATTGTTAATTTGAGATTCTGTCTCAAAGGCGTTTAGGCAACGTTAATCGAATTTCAAATACTTAGATATTTTTATTTTTTTTATATTTGTCCAGAAGGCTATTTAGGCAGCGTTTCCCCAAAATTTCGAGTTGTAAATGATTTTGAAGATTTTTTTTAGAATTATTGCATTGGATATGCAATCATTCCAAATTTTTCACACTAAAATTAACCTAATTCGTACGAAAACACATTATGAATTAGTTTGGATGACTTTACTTGAGAGTCCTTTAATTCCTGGATTCAAAGCTTAACAAATACAAAGTTGTCTATTAAACTAATTGAGGAATCACATTTCAGAGTACTACAACACCTATCTCACGGTGAACAGGAGTATCATAGTGGCCTCTATAGACGTTCGCGGGTCGAACGTCATGGGCGTAGAGGCGATGCATGCAGTCAATAACGCGCTGGGGACGGTCGAGGTTCTCGATACCTTGGAGACAATCAGGTGAATGTCTTTAAGTGGTACTTTTAAAAAAATCCAGTTATCTTCTTCTTCTTCATCGAGTGGATAGCCAACCTGACCAATCCTGGTGTCATAGTTATTGAGCCGCCAAAGGCCTCTGACATGGCTCATGTAACGACTACCATCCGTAGAAAGTAACCGGGACCGACGGCTTAACGTGCCCTCCGAAGCACGGAATCATCTTACTTTTCGGGCAGTCAGGTAATTCAGCCTGCAATGCACTAACCAAACTGAGGACAGTCTCACAAAGTTTTGTGACATATTGTTCCCACCGGGAATCGAACCAGGAACCTCCGGATCGTGAGCCGAGCGCTCAAACCACAAGACCACGGAGGCTGTTATAATGGTCATATTAAATGAAACGGAACTATATCGCGTTAGAATATATAACGTATTCATTAAAATACATACTCGACGTTTCGAGGGGATTACACCGCTCGTGGTCTCGGGATGGCTGGAGCGCCCAATGTTCACTGTCTTCACAATATTCTACCCGCACAACCTACCCGCATTTAATTTTTGTAATCACGTTTTATTTAGTATAATGAGTGCAAATCGTGTGAGTTTAAAAATACTGAGGTATTATGCGTCTATACAAGAAAAATCGCAGCTACCGCCAAATACATTTTATTTAATCAACCCATAGGAGTCTAATCCGTCTGTACTCGTTCATCGACGAGACCCGTATCGGCGTATGGGGCTGGAGTTACGGCGGGTTCGCCACCACCATGATGCTGATGCAAGACAACTTCAACACTATCACGTGCGGCGCTGCCGTCGCGCCTGTGACCAACTGGTATTACTACGGTAAGACACTTTGCAAGGTCCGTAGCTGAATGGCGAGAAGTGTGTATGTGTGTTTGAAAAAAAAAGAATGGCTGGGTTAGTAGGTAAGTGAAAGTAGGTTAGTGGTCAAACCTTAAGACTAACTTGTTACGGTAAGACACTTTGTTAGGGTTCCAAAGCTGAATGGCAAGAATCGGACCGTTGTAGACTCCCTGTGTCTGTTTATCCGTCCCTATGCTTTGTTTTTGCCGTTGCTTTGTTTTGCCTTGCATTTAGTCAATTAAGGCTAAAAATAAATAGGATTTAAAATTAAAAGTAATTATTATTAATTTGAACGGGAACTTACGTACGCGGAGGTTACTGTTGAGTTGTCCCTCAACACGTTTCGGTCACGTACGGTGACCTTCATCAGGAGGTGGGTGAAGCGCTCGCGACAGCGTCTCTCCCCGCACTGAGCGACAGCGTCACTCCCCGTACGTGACCGAAACGTGTTGAGGGACAACTCAACAGTAACCTCCGCGTACGTAAGTTCCCGTTCAAATTAATAATAATGTCATTAACGTACGTTTCAATTAATAGTAAAATTAAAAGTAATTAGCCTGTAATGTCCCACTGATGGGCAAAGGCCTCTCGTCTCACCAAAGATATAAGTGGAAAACATGTTTTCGCTCGAGCTGGTAATTAAATCCAGGACCTTAGTCTTGGCGGGCGAGTGCACATACCACTAGACCGCCGAAGCGTTAATAATATGATAATATAATAAAAATAAAATTGTCACAATGTGTCAAAAGCCTTACTAACAAAAAGTTATCCAGAATATAAACGTATCCTTTTCACAAGTTTCTCCATACAAAATACATTTTATTTATACAGAGGATAACTATACTGAGGATAACGGGTTTTAAAGTAAAGTAGGAGGCATATGAATAAAATTATGTATTCATCATCATCATCATCATCATCATCATGTCAGTCGTAGGACGTCCACTGCTGGACATAGGCATCCCTCATTGATCTCCAATTATTTTTGTTGGAAGCGACCTGCATCCACCGCGTACCTGCAGCCTTCACCAGATCATCAGACCACCTAGTTGGGGTTATGTATTACATAAATAATATTTTAATGTCAATTACATAAGTTTCATCATTTGCTAAATACCATTGTTTACAATAAATCAATGCAATACAATGACTTTATATAAATCACGTAGAAACAATCTTTTCATCTGACATCATTAAGAACCAATTGCAAAAACAATAAAATCAAAACATCCACTATCAAGATATTATATAAAATTCTTCGCAACTGAAGTAATAACATTTAATAATACGTTATACTTAACATCACCGTTACGTCACGAATCAGCACCTCACAGAATAACTAATAGTTATTACGTGATTGCTTAGAACATACTGTTAATCTATGTTGATAGGTCTTATAGATTAATAGTCACAGATGGTTTAAGGGTATGAACGCACAGGCAGGAGGCTTGATTCGCGCGTAGAGTCTAGTGGCTTGCATCCTAGTTAAGCATCTAGGCTAGGCGCCAAGCGCGCAGTGGGCCGGTCGCGAACATTCGCCGAACGTTACTTTCACTCAGGAAACTAAAACACTAGGCGCCAAGCACGCACCCTGAATGTGTGTTGTGTTCCTACCCTTACAGTTACTACGCTTAAGTATTAGGTGATTTGCAAAACTTGCAATCGTTTGGATGTCATGAATTATTCAGTTATTGACGTTTGGTTCGCGGCCAAAATTCGGTTTTGTTATCGCTATAAAAGCAAAGGGCAGTACGATACAATGGACGTTAAACAAATTGATTTGATTCCTGAGTTCTGTACAGATATGTTTGAGAATTGCAGTAAATTTTTGTTCGAGAAAATTGATAAGTAAATAACTTGAGTTCTTAGCAAATTATTGTAAAACACAAATATAACAATATCGATGCCTTGTTTCATCGATGTCTTAATCACTCGCGACTTGACGCGCGTTTGACCGAAATCACATTTTACCAAAGTAATAAATATGAATTTATCGAACTAATAAATATTTATGGACAAATTACTAAAATCTTAATTAACTTGACTTTTAGTTCTTTTTACCACAGGGATACCACGTCCACATAAAAAAACTAAAACAAAATTTCATTCAGTGTAATAAAAGTTTTACAACAATCATCTTAAAAGCAACTATCAATGCTATCACAGAACAAATCAATCTTGACTCAACGTTCCATTCAAACCTGTTCTAGACTCGATATACACAGAGCGCTACATGGACACGCCTCAAAAGAACCCGCTCGGCTACGCAAACGCGGATTTGCCCTCACAAGCCGAAAAGCTTCGAAACAAGAAGTATCTTATCGTTCACGGCACAGGAGACGACAACGTACACTTCCAAAACAGCTTGCAGTTGTCCAAACAGCTGCAGAGACTCGATATTGAGTTTGAACAAATGGTGAGTGAAGTTAATTATTAGCAGGATCCGGTTCACGCAGTAAAAAAGTAAAGTAAAGTAAAGTATGGGCCTGTAATGTCCCACTGTTGGGCAAAGGCTTCTCATCTAACTGATGATATCAGTACAGTGAGGAGGATTAGGCGTAATCACCACGCTTGCCTAATGCGGGTTGGTGATCTCAAAGATGTAGTAATTTTTTTTATTTCACTTCTAGCAGCACCTGCGGTTTTACCCGCGTTGTGCCCGTTCCCGCGGGAATTTCGGGATAAAAAGTAGCCTATGTCCTTTCTCAGGCTCTGGACTAACTGTGTACCAAATTTCATTCAAATAGGTTCAGTAGTTTTGGCATTTATAATATTAGTACATTTATAATATTATGTAGTAGGGATGATACAGATTATATTACAGACGTGGTACAGATTATGTTTTCAAAAACTGTTTTTTTCTTTTCTTAATGAATGTTATTTTATATTGCAGAGTTACACGGATCAAGACCACTCTCTGTTATGTGTGAGTCGGCACTTCTATCACACTCTCGATAGATTTTGGACTGAATGTATGAAGTTATAATGAAAATACTGATGTGATGTTAAATTAATTATAAAAAAGAACATTCGTACCGATTTAGTTGATCAATTGGAAGATTGGTTAATGGGAAAAAAGAGATTCTGACGAATTGACAATATACTCTTTTTTTAAGTCGGTTTTCATACTGTGTGAACTATTTCGAAGATATTAGTTGACTAAGTTACGAAATCAGTGCCCTTAAGTTAACTAATGAGCTTAAATTTAATTTATTTTATTAGAAAAGTATATTGAAAGACAGAAAAGTACCCAATGTTTAGTATAGTTTTTAATTTTGTAGATACTAGTAGCGCCTCGCGGCTTACCCGCGTTATACCCGTTCTCGGGGCAATTTCGGGATAATATGCATCCCAAGTCTTATTCTGATGTTTAACTTATATTACTGCAAAGTTTCATCCAAATCTGTTTAGTAGTTTTTGCGTGAAAGAGAAACAAACATACATCCTTGTGAACATTTGCATTAATAATATTAGTAGGATAAAACAGTGAATTAATAATTGTATAGTTATGTTGAGCTGAAATAGCTGAACGCTTTGCTCTTACATAAAATGTCAAAATAATAAACCTAAACAGAAACTGGAGGGAGCCACGGACGGACAAGCGACGGTGACTAGCGATTGTTGAAAAAGTACACAACATTTTAGTGTAAGAGTCAACTGCTTAAAATAATAGTGTAGGAGCTATCGTTGCATGTTCTTCTTTCATAAACCTAGTCGCCGTCGGCGCAGCTTGCATCGTGGCAACCCCGTCAGTATGCCCCATGTGCATGTATCATAGTTATTATATTTCATGTGAAATGTTGTACTAATATAGTTTTTCTTTGTATAGAAATGTCGTCTAAGGTAACGTAAAATGTCGATATAAATGATGGACAAATAATAGCTTATTAAGATAAATTAAACGGGTTTATATCGCGTTAGAATAGAATATAATATAACGTGTGTCATCCCGTGACCACGAGCGATATAATCAGCTCAAAACGTATTATGAAAAATATGTTATATATTCCAACGCGATATAGACCCGTTTTATTTAGTATAATGAGTGCAAATCGTGTGAGTTTGAAAGTAAATAATAGCTTGTGTGATATTTTGGTGTATGATTTGTATACGATAAGTTACCACTAAGTTATATGAAAGTATGTCTAGTACTTTTAAGACATCAAACATTTAGGTAACTAATTTTGTATTGTGTTACCAATCGCCGATGTATGAAGTTGCCATGTAAACAATTTTAACGCTTAATTTGCTATAATATGGTAAAAATTCGATTGAATTAACCTATTTTAATAGATCCTTAACTTTTCTAATACGATTGAAATAGTCGATTTAAATCGATTACAATAGTCGGTTTTAATCGATCCCAAACTATTCTGAAGATCTGTTAAAATAATCGATTTTGGTTGTCAGACACGTGCTAGCTATGTGCGTGCGTGAGCTAGGGCAGTGTATTCTTTGCGGAATCAAAATATGTTTATATTCCGTGATTACGGATTGTACACAAAGCGAGCGTAGTGTAATTTTAATATTGTTAATACAGCAAAGGGCGACTTGACTGGGTAAACTTCTGGAGGAAGATACACAGCTGTATCTGTCACAATATATCGCTTATTGAAATATTTTCCCTTTCACATAATATTTCGAACAAAAACAAATAAACTACACAAAATTGGAATTCGGTTTCATACTGAAATGAGTTTTATAATAGATATGAAGTTCGATCTATTGACCAACTATTGACGCAAACACAGAAAGCCTAACAATAAACTCTACCACCATAAGGCTACGAACACACAGACAGGTGGATTGCGTGGCACCTAAAGTCTAGGGGCTCGCACAGCACGCTAGGCGTGTTAGCGTAAACGCTGTATAACCAAAACACTGTTATAAAGTGTTTTGTCTCTTTTGCTCTTCGGAAAAATTGCGTGTGTCAGAAAGTGACAAACCATTTGATAGCTAAAATGTTTTTAATATGTGTTTATTTAATATGGCCCCAAGAATCTAGTGGCTCGCACTGCTAGCTTGGCGCCTAGCTAGATGATCCACTACGCTCTAGGCACTTAAAAAGCCCCCTGCCTGTGCGTTCATATCCTTAATGACACAAAGTGATTATTATACAAATCCGACACTGACTATCTGCCTTCAGATACCGACGAGTGTGATTTGTCGCCTTCTGCTGTATGTAGGAATGTAATATTATACAAGCCCGATGGCACAGTGGCAGTGAGAGCGCTTACTGTGTCGGGGGTTGCGGGTTCGATTCCCGCGGAGTCAAACAATATGTGCAGACATAGTTGTTGGCGACGACGTCTGGGTGTCAATTATATATTCATGTAAAGTATATGTTGTAGTCAGTGAGTTAGATTCCATAATACAAGCTTAGAGCTTACTTTGGGTCTAATAAACCGTGTGTGAATTGGTCTGGGGTATATCATTAATATTGTAAAAAGTATTAACAAATTAATTGTATGTACCGTAGGCGTAGGTGTAATGTAAAAAGATACATTTTAATTTATTAATTAAATAAATAAGATTAATGAACGAAGAAGATTTTTTTATTATGCTTTTTTACAAATTATTTTTATTAATCCTGTTTCTTTAAAATGAAATCGGTACTCGAATCTAATATTTGGAGTCATTTTTTCATGTTACCTTTTATTCCTTTTATAACTATTTCCTGTGCTACTGCCTCTAATTTCATACTTCAAGACATTAGAATATGTCAAGCTTGCTTATAATGTCCCCCATTTTGCGTTGCAGCTAAAAAGCGCGCTTAAAGTTACACGAAGATACACAAACCTCTAAATCAAACTCCGCCTTAAATAAACCGTAAAAAACTTCTATAAACTAGGTAGTAGGTAACCTAAATACGTTACAGAAAAACAGCAATTAGGAATGGTTGTAAATAAAATAAAGGAGTGAAGCGCCGCGACTCTTGCCAAGCTAAACATTAGCGTTTTATTCCTTTTCCCCCAAGACCCGCCTGATATGTTGCACCGAATAATAGAAACAAATGTTCATTTGGGTACATGATTTAGTGACCGGGTTTTTGCTATAAAGTAAGCGAGGAAAACGAAATTCATTATGCATCTACTGAATTGGTCAGGGGCCAAATTTTGGGGTAGGAGACCACTGCGGTGTCTGAAAGTCAAAAGAAATTAGATGGTACTAGCCGCGCCCCGCGGTTTCACCCGCGTTGTAGCCGATCCCGCGGGAATTTAGCGATAAAAATTGCCTATGTCCTTTCTTACGCTCTGGACTAACTGTGTACCAAATTTTATTCAAATCGGTTCAGTAGTTTTGGCGTGAAAGCGTAACAGACAGAGTTAGTTTCGCATTTATAGTATTATTTAGGAAGTTAGGATTTGGAATCTCTTGACAGCATAGTTAAAAACGGCATAGTTAGTTAAAAAACTGATAAACTGAGAGTTTTTCGTTTAACCTTTGCTGTCCCACTGCATGTCTTCCCCAATTTCCAATCTCTATCTGGTATCTAGCTTTGCTTTCTACCAACAATTGCTATCAAAGGTGATGAGGAAAAAGGTGACAAGACCATCCCGCCAAAACTTACTTGGTCGACCACAAATTCATTCTTCGGGGGCCCAAAAATGTATTTCCGCGCTGTATTTGCCTGGATGTGGTTTGGACACACCTTAAGCGTATTTCTTACAAATATAAAACCTTATCTTCTTCAAAAACAAATTTTCCTATCATTGTCAATAAAACGACTGTCATAGTTTATTTTCTCACTTTAAGCTATTTTCATGCTATTTTATATGTAGTCTATCGAGTCTATCGTAGTCTATGCTTCCTTTATGTCTTTCTTCCAATATTTTCTAAATTAGTTATGTAAAATCATAATTTTTTTACTCAAATTTTATAAATTATTTAAGTATTTATGTATTTTTTACCAAATTTCAAGATAATTAATCTGAGACGAATATGGAGGAAGATACAAATCAGATCTTTTGTCAGGTCAGGATAAATTCTGAAATCAACTGGTTTCCTACGTGTATTGATCCTAGTTCCTACATAATGAATTTACTTAAGCAGTACACCGTTAAAAAATCGCATGTATATCCAACAATAACTGTGGAAGTCTATTTTATACATTGACGATTGCATTACCACAGTCGCACGCCAATATTGATGTCCCACCGTAGGACTCTTCCGTTAATAATAATATCAGTACCTACTTGCCTACTGCGGTCCGTGGGTATCAATAGACGAATTTTTTTATAAATCAAATCTAATTATTTACACTGCTTTTTAGGAAAGCAACAATCCCAGCAACACCAGTGTGCGATGCCAATTTATCAGATCGTGGGACTTGTGTGAAGGATTTCTGTAATATGGACGAATGTTTCACTCAGCCACGGGTGGTCATCATAGGAGCAGGCATGGCGGGGCTCGCAGCCGCTGCAAGGCTTGCAGAGAAGGGAATCACTAACTACGTGGTGCTGGAGGCGTACGAAAGGTTTGAACTAGTTTTTATATGAAGACGGGGTCATTAAATATTCCCCACTATACTACTTTACTTGTCTGAGGGAATCTGATTTTTAAAGTGAAGGGGGTCCCATACCTATAGATCCCATACTATTGTTATCCAGCTAGTTTTCTGGGACCCACACATGGAGGCACTGCACTGGCAAATAGGTCATTTACAAAGGTCAATATGTAATATCGAAATCACTTGTTAGTAAAATGAAATAGGTCATACTAAGTTGTAGCTATTGACGGTATTCAGTAAGTGACGCCAATAATTGAAGCCCCTAAAATTCCTTAAGTAAAGTACTCCATGTTAATTGGATTTGCGTCTTAATAATAAGAACCTCAATGAAATTCAATGAATCAAATATTCTTCATAAAAAGCAACCATATAAGACAGAGATTCTGTTATAAATATTACAGACCTGGTGGCCGCATATTATCGTGTTGGCTGGGAGATGTCGTCGTAGAGCTTGGTTCCCATTGGAAACAAGAAAACAACGCAACGCATCCTGTGTACTTGATGTCAGCCACAGAAGATCCACCTCGACCCGGAGTGCCTGCAAGCGATCACCCAAGAGGCCTATTCAATACATTGGTCCACAGTGAAATGCCCTTCCCTCCTACAGTAACAGCGTACAACAAATTCCGACAAATCGAAGCAGAAGCCGCAAGTATATATTGCCTAGGAGGAAGCAAACAACAAGGTTCGCTCCTTAACTTCATGAGTCTCAGGATTCAACAGGAACTCCATGAATACCCCGAGCACCAACAACATGATGCCGCTAGAATTATGTTTGGGCTCGCCCACATGTTGAATGCGCGATGCCCCGACGATATGGGCATGCTATGCTCCGATCACATCGGGTGCTACATGATGTTGCCCGGAGGAGAAGTCAGAGTGCCTCTGGGATTAATCGCAATATTAGCACCATTACTTGTCAGAATACCAGAGGGAAGAATTCGTTACTGCAAGCCAGTTACTTGCGTTTATTGGGGCACAAGTCAAAAAGCTGGCCATAGGGCAATTGTCTTCACCTCTGACGGTGAAGAATACCCAGCGGACTACGTCATTGTAACGGCTTCTCTTGGATTTCTAGCATACAACGCTTGCAGAATGTTCTGCCCGAGATTACCAGCTACTAAAATCAACGCCATACAATGTCTGGGGTATGGGTACTGTAACAAAGTGTACTTAGAATACTTTCGCCCATTTTGGTATTGGCACAATGCAGAGTTGAATTTCAATTACTGTTGTGGCGAACTTGCGGGCCAACCTGATTGGACGCGAGGTATAACTGCCATTCATGTGGTACCTAACAGTAGACACGTGTTATGTGCGTGGATATCGGGACCACCAGCGAGGGAGCTTGAAACTGTGTGTGACAAAGACGTCGTTGAAGGACTAACGGCTATTTTGAGGATGTCTACTGGTAATCCGTGCCTGCCATATCCGAGAACCATCTTGCGTTCCTCTTGGTCTAACGATCCATTCTTCTGCGGAGCTTATTCGTATGAGAACCAATGTTCAAATGGGGAGTACCAAGCAGCTTTAGGTTGTCCAGTGCCGAGTCCGTGTGAGCCCGTTCCACCTATACTATTGTTCGCCGGAGAAGCGACCGTTGCTAGTCATTACGCCACGGTATCGGGAGCTAGACTAAGCGGGATAAGGGAAGCTGAGCGGGTATTGCAGTTGACGAGATATTTTCAGGGACCACCTATACCACCAGAAATGAGGCCAAAGCCAAAGAAAGTTAAAAAAGAAAGTGATTAGTATTCTCTTCTCTACTTTTCACAATAGAACTGTGATTCCCTATTATTTCTATTTGTCAGTTTCGTACAACCCGTGAGTAACTTGTATGATTTTCTGTTATAGTATTTTGTAACTTTGTCAACCGTAGTTTCCTGTGAGATTAAAGTTTAGCGAAAACTATGTCTGAAACTCTGAATTATTCAAGCCTGGTTGTTGGAGTGAGTGTGTTCGCTAATAAGAATGTTTCATCCCACTAATATATACATACATACTGGTATTAGCAATGCAAAAGTTGATGAGAACAGATGAATTTATGGTTGTTGCTCTCTTGTAACTGAAATGTGTGTGAATTAAGTTATCCCAGTTGAATAAGCTGGGATTAAATTATAGTAGAACCATCTACGGTATGTTTGTATCGGGAAAAGATAAAAAGTGAATTAAAACGCGGGATGCTTTCAGCAAAATAAGACCGATATTTAACAAAACAAGGCGTTCGGAAAACAGATGATTTTTTTTAACAAAATGTTCAAGTTATCACTTCTACTTGAAACGGTGTATATTTCAGCGCCTAATAACTGTTCAGAGCAACAATAATAAGTGGATATTATGAAGGTCCGTGTAGAGTTACATTCTGAATCCATTTAGTAAGCTCGGATGAACGCTACCATCGTTTTGTTCCGGAAAATGTCGGAGTCAATGCGGTTTTATTTATTATTGTAGGTGGTAGGTACTATTTACCCGCGGATTTACTCGCGTAGTCAAAGTTCCAGGCATCCATGTGTGTATTTCATTCGTGTGAAATTCAGAGTTTTTAGGGTTCCGTACCCAAAGGGTAAAAAAGGAACCTGAGATTTCGCTGTCTGTCCGCCCGTCTGTCACCAGGCTGTATCTCAAGAACGGTGAACGATGATGTATTTCTATTGTTGCTATAACAACAAATACTAAAAATAAAATAAAACAAATATACGAAGGGGGCTCCCATACAATAAACGTGATTTTTTTCAGTTTTTTAAAGTACCCTCCGTATGCAAGTCCGACTCGCACAATAATACATTTACCATCGTAGGTTCAATCATTTATGGATGAGAACAGGACCAACAGACAGATACTTTAGTAACTATGAAGGAGGTATGGATTGTATCTTTTTTCCAAGTGGACCATAAAACTAAATGACAAATTAGGGGACATTCGAGCACGCATGACCTAACTCGACCTCACATCCGCGGCCGCGATGCCAACTGGCAAATGCTTTACTTCCTGAATCGCAATTATTTATATGCTGATAAAAATAGCCATTAACAATACTTTATAATCTTCGCTACATATTATTAAACAAAGTCCCCGGCCGCGTCTGTCTGTCTGTCTGTTCGCGATAAACTCAAATATTACTGCACGGATTTTGATTGATTGTGATGAGTGATTCAAGAAGAAGGGATGTTTATTAAAATGCTTCCTTAGTCACAATTAGTTGTACGCTGATAAGAATAGCCATTAACAATACTTTATAATCTTCACTATATATTATTAAATAAAGTCCCCGGTCTGTCTGTCTGTCTGTTCGCGATAAACTCAAATATTACTGCACAGATTTTGACGCGGATTTTTTAAATAGAGTGATTCAAGATGAAGGTAAAAAATACCGAAATTCCCACGGGAACGGGCACAACGCGGGTAAAACCGCGGGGTTTGCTAGTACTCAAATGAATACCTAGTAGATGCTATAAAAATGTTAGGTACGATGGATGATCCATCGAGGCTCTGTGACTGTGTCCAACTTTTAATGCTTTTTGTTTTCTGTTTCATACACGCGTTTGTTAATTAGTACCAAATTGAATAGAAGTGACTAGCTTACTATAGATGTTTATCAGCTCGCTATAATTTTGACTAGCGGCTCGCCCGTGTTTCGCTTCGGGTGTAAGGAGTTTGAATTTCGCTGAATTCCATCTTAGTGTAGGGCCACATCTGCGGAACGTACGGCGCCGAACCTTCCGCTAAATACGCTCGTAGTGTATTTCAAGTTATCTATGACACATCAGTACGCGGCGTAATTTCGACTGATGTGTCATAGAGCGGAAGGTTCGGCGCCGTACGTTCCGCAGATGTGGCGCTACACTTAGCGAGCACCTACGTCATAAATGGCACGACTTGCTTTTTAAGTTTAGAATTTATAATATTAGAAGAATGGAACCACTATGCTGTTCAAATTAAAACAATATTTCGTGTTTAAAGTTATAGTAATCAGGTACATTTTAAATAAAAATATAACTGATTTGGCGTTTTAACCCTTAGGTATAACTCCCTAGTGTAAAAGAATATAAAAAACGTATAAACCAGCAGAAATGGTCTCTACATAATAGTAAGCAACAATTTAAATAAGTTTCCATTAACAGAGCAATAAAAAACGATTTACGATAACTTCACAATTTAAGTTTCGAATGGTCTCAAGAAAATGGTCTACAAATTCATTACAAACAGTTAAAACACTAGTACATATTAAACAAGGAGCATGGAATCAGGTGGAGTCGTAAAATTGGCACGGTATATGTCTCAGGTGAACGCAGGCACGTCTTTCAGACAGATGTACGTAGGTAGGTTTGACCATATAGTAAAATACACATAGAAGGTTAGCTATATACAACATAATTCGTTAGAACAACTATGTTCTTTGCATGCTTGTCTTGCATAGCTCATTTGTCTTGTATTGCTCAGTAACAAAGCGTTTTGCACAGACTATGATCACTGCTACAATTGTAAACACTAATCTACATAGACGGGACTTAATCGCGAATAAATACATTGAATGTATACCTCAACGTTTCGGTCGTGGCGCAACGACCGTGTTCACGAGAGTACTCAGTTTACATTCGAAAGTGTAGCAACTATTGCTCAACAAATGTTTACTGTGAATAAGCTGAATGAATAGGCATTCGATTCAAACATTTTTAAACTATCTTGCGTTGCGCTACCTTCATTGATGCATAAGTATTATCAACGATATTCATTTGTTTTTACCTGCTTGTAGTACTATGAAGTTATTACTTGCTTTAAAAAACCTATGAAGCTTACTATCTGTTAGTATTTATTTCGTCTAGATACCTGTAGCAGCTTTGTCTCTGAATTGAGTCTCATACATTAGTGCCAATGACGTTATCTAGACGTTCAATACCTCGACGTTCATAACCTGGATGTCTCTACGTCAAAGGTACGTTTCGCCGATAGGTCGTTACCTCGAAAGTACGATTTGTACATATCAATAAACTATGTCTCACTTTCGTAACAGGTTTCATTTAAAAATGTCGTTTTGGCTACCTATTCCTTTTTTGAAGTCGGTGCAAAAGGATCGCGAGTCAATTTGATCGTACTTTATGTTTGATGCCTGTGTAGTGAGTCGAAGTGGGAACGTAACGCCAATGCTTTTCAACAATGCGCAGTAAAGGCCGGGCCACCAACTTTGAGGTTTGTACAGTACGGTTCATAGAAATAACTTTTTCTAGGATAAAAACTGACTTTAAACCAGATTTTTATGAGTGTACTACTCATCGTTCAACACGTTCAAAAGAGCCTCTATGGGGCAAAAACTGAATAAAAATATTTGACTTTGACATTACTCATCACCTTTTTTGTGGTTGGTTTCAAATAGGACCACAATATAAGCATTAGGTAAGGGTACATACCGAAAGAATTTTCGAAGAATCATTCATCTTCTTCGTGTTACAGCGTTGCTGTTGTTGAATTTCCGGATAAAAATTGCCTATAACCTTCTCGCTAAATGTGGTTATCTATTACAAAAAGAATTTTTCAAATCGGATTGGGAGTTTCTTAAATAAGTGCATGCGAACAAACAAAATACAAAATTCATAGCTAGATATTCATAGATAGTTTTACTTATAGGTAAGTCTGTAAATAATGAACACTCTAAACTGAACAATTAATTTATTCCCGTAGTGTAACCGGTAAGCAAGGCCGCGAGTTCAATAGCCGATCCCTTGTGGTATTGTAAAGATTGTTTCCAGCGCGTCCTGGTCCCAGTAACGATCGTTCAGAGGCCGCGCAGAATACATTCCACGGATTAGTAACCGGTTGAATAAATTCCGTCCTTTTCCCCCATCATTGCCATTTTCAACCCCCTGAAATCCCAGATCTTTATTGTGATGCCAAAAATATACACTTGCCCTATACGTACCCCTCCGAGCCCTTTGAACTCGAACAAAATCCCTTAGATATTTGTGATTCAATTAGTTTTAAACGTCAGTGAATTCGTTATTTGCATTAAAATATTTCCAATAGAACTGACGCAGAACATGAATACAATACGTTCACGATGAAGACATTATAATAACTACGATGTTGCAAAACGTAGACGTAGTTTGTCAGAGGAACATCGCCAAGAGGGTGGTGTAAAAACATAGATGATTTACTGGGATACTCCCCACATGAAGATAGTCGCGCTAGTGATTGATGCCGACTACTTCCCGGCAATAAGTCCACGATGAGATATCCGCCCAACTACTCATCCTACATTTTAGCAATTTATACCAAAAATGTAATTTACATATGCATAAAAATGAGCTGATATAAAATTATATAACATTAATAACTGTTTCAACACTCGTAAATTTCAATATTTGACGTAATTAAAATATTACAAAATGAAATTAGGTCAAGAAACTTGTAATTATGCGATGTTGAAGGAGCGATGGTGAAGGATACTTTGCGAGTGATATTCGTATTCACGATGTGTCGTGCGAGGTGTCGGCGGCGGGCGGGCGGCTTGGGCGCGGGCACGTCTCTGCAGATGAGTGCGGGAGCACGCAAGGAGTCGTCTCGGGAGATGCGTGACGCAGCGCGCAGGAGCGCCCCCGCCCCGGTGCGTGCCCGGCCGGGCCCTCCGACACGTCTCCGCGAACACATCGATATTCGGCTGGTGCGTGAGCCGCAGCGGCGGGCGGGCGGAGGAGCGCGCGGCCGGTGCAGGCGCCGGGGGAGCCCGGCCGGCAGTCGCGACCCGGCGCGCGCCCCCGACACGCGTCCGCTCGTCCGCAGCGCGCTCGCTCCGACCGACGCACACTCGCGCACTCGCCGGTGCATCGCTCGCACCGCACCGCGCCGCCGACGCCGCCGTCCGCGTGCGCTGCCCATTCATCACAATAGACGCCTCCACACATTGTTGCGCGGGCCCCCTACACCGCCGGTCCTCCCTTATATTTACGCATCTCGCAAATTATTTTCCTTATTTTCTCCAGCCCCGTCTTGTGAAACTGCGATTTTTAAAATTAATGGTAAGGATCTCTATCTGTCTATTTAATATTTTCTCAATAATACGGTAAATTAGTAACGGACATGCGTAAGCTGTGAAGTTGATAATGGCAGCCAAAAGGAGCTTTATCCTTCAAAGAATGTACCTAATGGACCTTGTAATTAAGCGAGTACGCAATGTTGGGACATCGAAATAACCGCAATTTATTTTTCATTCATTTTTAAAATTGAGTTTTTCGGGACGCACGCTTCTTCGTATTTAATATAATAGAAGATGTCTAGATGAAGAAAAGAGCAATAGTACTGGCCTGATGCCAAATACCGTCCCCACACATATCTTACGGAGTTTTAGGAATATCAGATATTTTGATAATATTTTATGTTTGTATAATTAGAAAACATTTAGGGCACGGCGACACATGTTCGCGATGATAAAGCAACAGATTCTCTGGAGCTGTATCGACCTGTTCGCACACATCAAGTGCTAGAGAAACGAATACAAATAACTTTCTGGAATCACCGAGTCCCTAAATGACGCAATGAAAATGGTATCCTTTGAGGATTACTCTGCGCTCTGAAACTATCTACCTGTTTTTCCTCTGACGAGATTTTCGTGGAATGCTGACATTAATCAGTCCAGGTTTATCACTAAGCTGTAGGTACGAGTCGATCTTTACGATCGGAGGGATCTTATAATCAAAAGGTTACGGTGCTTGATAGAAATAATAAGATGATAACCATTATAACTAATTTATTGATTGGATAAGATAAAAATTTCGGCCAACAGTAAATGAAAACATATTAAATAATAAACTTTCTAATGCATTCTTTTAGTTACTCTTTAATAAGAAACTTAAATCCTATAACCTTTGATTCATAATCACTACATAGTATAAAATAAAGTCGTCTCTTTTTCGTGTCTGTCACACTGTTTGTCTGTCTGTATGCTTAAATCTTTAAAATTACGCAACGGATTTTGATGTGGTTTTTTGTAATAGGTAGAGTGATTCAAGAGGAAGGTTTTAAGTAAAAAAAATCCCGAAATTCCCACGGGAACGGGCACAACGCGGGTAAAACCGCGGGGCGCTGCTAGTTATTATATATATTACTAAAATAATTATTCAAATCGAAAAGGTAGTGAGTAGTTATAGGTGAGTAAGAGATGAGCGCAAACACACAAAAAATCTGTCTCTTTAACTTGTTTTATATTTATTTTATTTTTATTATTACCTACTATTCTGCTTATGAAGAAGATACTATGTAATATACTTTCTATAGAAATTGTAGGTATATTTAATATAAGCCTGTGATATCCTACTACAGGTCAAATGTCTCTCAACACACAGTATATACTACAGTGAGAGCAATTTTTCAAAAATACTTTGGAATTTTTAATACATTATTCCCTTGACCCAGGGACTATTGAACCTAGGATTTCGGTCTTGGCAGGCAAGCCACTACTCTAATGAGGCGTTAGATCTTTATACTGATTGATGGTATTTGATGCTTGACAACCGCTGTGAATTACACCGAATCCTCTTTTCTTTAGTACTATTATTCAGTAACTAGCAGCGCCCCTCAGTTTTACCCGCGTTGTTCCTGTTCCCGTGGGTATTTCAGGATGAAAAATAGCCTATAACCTTCCCGTTAAATGTGGCTATCTTAAATGTGGATAATATATTAAAATCGGACTGATAATTCCTGAGATTACCTCGAACAAACAAACAAACAAACTTACAAATTTTACCTCTTTATAATATTAGTATAGATTAATAAAGACAAGCAAAAGAAGATTTAAGATTTAAAGACTGGACCGTTTCATAATTTTGATTACATCAAATATGGAAATAAGACTTAATTACATTCTTCTTCTATCAGCGAGAGTATCAGTAGCCTTATAAAATATATTAGTGAAAAAAAATATCAAATTAAGGTTTAATCATTTAAGACTTGGAGATTTATAAGCCCCCCTTAAGAAGTGACTTGATTTGGCAATTTGGTACCTCTTAGCAAGAGAACGGATAGGTCCCCCGAGTCTCTTATTTGAAGGCAATTTAGTATAGTCTTTATGGACACATTAAGGTATTCTTTAAAAGAATATTTATTTTGTTTTAAAAAAGTTAAAAATATGTTAGATTTTTATTTTGTGTAATAACTAATAAAACATCTGTGTAAAATAAGGTGTAAGGTGCAAAATAACATCTGCGGTGTTATAAGTATGTATAACCTTCATGAGTGTCTGTGTGCTAATCGAGCATGCATGTTAGCAAATAGAATGTACCGATTAATATAGGCTTTTAAAGGTGCTTAGACAGGGAAAGATCTTACGTCTAAGAGTCAACGTTTTTGAGAGAGAATTTCAGGTAGGTTAGTTTTGTGATATGTTATCTCTCTCACTCTCCCGGACGTCATACGGGCTATCTGCTGGTAGTTGTTGCGTTTATCAGTGCATCCTTTATGTACAGGTAAAATATTAATTTTTCAAATCAAGATTAGTTAAGATTTATTAAAATCGAAAATCGATTATATGAAAATAAGTCGTTTTAAAAATTTTGTTTTATTTGTATACTATACACTGTCTTGCAGCTCGGTTTTAACGATATGATGTTATAAACAACCTGAAATTAATTACTTAATTTTGTACAAAGTAACAGACCCGCTCTTATTTTGCTACTAGTAATCAATTTATCCAGTGGGAACATATGGAGTTCTGAGTTTCCATTCCTATAGTCATTCAACATTAAAGTCCATTATCTTTCAGTGTAACTAAGTATACTCAGTATAACACTTCTATAGAACGTTATATCATAATTTAGCTGTAGAGAAAATTCTTCAAGAGTCTTCAACAAATTATTTTTTCCTGACAGAAACTATACTTCAGTTAATTAATAAGCCCGTTGGCACAGTGGCAGTGAGAGCGCTTACTGTGTCGGGGGTTGCGGGTTCGATTCCCGCCCGGAGTCAACAATATGTGCAGACATAGTTGTTGGCGACGAGCGACGTCTGGGTGTCAATTATATATTCTTATAAAGTATTTGTGTATGTATATGTAGTAGTATCAGTGAGTTAGATTCCATAACACAAGCTTAGAGCTTACTTTGGGTCTAATTACCCGTGAGTGAATTTGTCCAGGTATATTTATTGATAAAAAAAAAAAAAGAAAAAAAAAAATAATTTACTGTTTCTTCTAACAACATAAGCAGAGAGCGTCATGTTATTTTCATCGTCCTCTATACTCATTCATTCATTTCGGGTAGTGGTCAACCTTGGTGTTGGAGATTTTAGACCGCCTAAAGGCCTCCGACATGGTCCAACGATTTAAGCAACTGGGAACGACTGCTTTACGTGCCCTCCGAAGCACGGTAGCGCTCAGATAAAAATGCCACTATCTGCCAGTGTAGCGGGATACCTCTAGAGTAGTCTAGGAGTCTATTAGACTACTCTAGCTTAAAGCTTCTAGTCTAGAGGACTTAAGTAGTCGGCTAGCTTCAATTTTGTAGAGCTGATGATCAATCAGCAAGAGGAATAAAAAACATTGCCCTTTGCTCAACGGCAACTTAACTACCTAAACCTAGAACCGCCTAAACATGATCCAATATGTAATACTATGCCCCGCGGTGTTACCCACGTTGTACACATTCCCGTAAGAATTTAGGGATAAAATATATTCCATGTGTTATTCTGATGTATATCCTATATTACTGTAAAGTTTCATCCAAATCCGTCCAGTAGTTTTATCGTGAAAGAGTAACAAACATATACATCCATATCCATCCTCACTAACTTTCGCATTTACGAGTATGATATCAGTAGGACAGGATGCACCTGTATAAATATTTTTATCTAAGTACACTAATGTTGTAACATTCCACTTATGTTTCCAATACTTGACTTATAATTACTACTGTTATAGCGCAGACAACAAAACACTCAATTTAAGCAATTTCACATGATGGTATAATATCCACATCGATATCGTAAAATCTCATTATAACATCGCGCGCTCGCTCCTGATTGGCCCTGCGAGCTGCGCTCTCATTGGTTAGATTTTAATGGCGGCAAGTTCACTGTGACAATACACGTACGCGTGAAAAACTATTGTCAGCTTTTACTCTTGTTGTTTGATTAATTGCATTAGTGAAGATAAAGTAGTGTATGCAACTGCATATAACACGGGTATTAAAACACTTCCTTGTTGCATAAACTACTATAAAATGTTCATAAATAGAACGTAATATGAAACGAGCGTCATTTGTTTTCAAATATAGATATTTACTTGAGTCTAAAACAGTAAAGTATGCGGGTGGATCTTTAGGTAACTATTATTAAACAGATGTTAAAAAGTAACAATGTTGCACTAAAGGGAATAACGTTCGTTAGCTTTAGAAGCTTTCAGTTCTTGTTGAAACATTGCATTTGTTAGCTGTTTCACTACATTGTTAACATGTCTGTTAAGAGCGCAGTTCATTTCATTCATTTCGAATGCACAGTTGGTTGTATTTCAAAATGAGGTCAAAATTAGTTGTAGGAGTCTGTTTTAGTGATCCGGTACTAATAAATGTTAGACTGATAGTTTTTATGTTAAGACAAGTTTAAGGGTGTATTTTGGCCTAATTAACCTAAGGCATACCCAATAAGATAAGAAACTCTATTAAAATAATCAAACTAAGTCTATTAAAACTATCAAGAACTAGCAGCACCCCACGGTTTTACCCGCGTTGTCCCGTTCCTGTGGGAATTTCGGTTAGAAAAAAAACTTATAACCTTCTCATTGAATGTGGCTATTTATTTCAAAAAGAATTATTCTTCATCAGAATGATAGTATCGGAGATTAGCCCTTACAAACAAACAACCAAAGTTAAAACATTTACCTCTTTATAATATTCGTATAGATTTGTTCTAAAAACAGGAATAGTAGTAGTAGTAGTAGTATTAGCCTGTAATGTCCCACTGTTGGGCAAAGGCCTCTCGTCTCACTGAAGATATCAGTACAGTGAGGAGGTTTCAGACGTAATCACCACGCTTGCCTAATGCGGGTTGGTGATCTCAAACCCGAGCCATATTATATTATATTTGAAAAGTAGGAAACATGTTTTCGCTCGACCTGGGAATTGAACCCGGGACCTCAGTCTTGGCAGGCGAGTGCACATACCACTAGACCACCGAGGCGTTAGAAAGAGGAATATGCTGACTTAAATATCTGAAGGAACAATTCATATTGATTTCAGTGACGTGAAAGCTTCACACTACTTATAGGAACTAAATAGTTTTTTTTAATCCGACCATAATCGGCCTAAGACACTTTAATCTAAGCCGATCGAAGCATAGCTTTAATTTCAACGCGGTTTTTAATCAGCTTAACTTAAAGTAGTAGCGCCCTGCGGTCTTACCCATGCTCAACTCCATTCTGTGGGAATTTCCGGATACGACTTTTAACCTTCCTTATGAATGTGGCTATCTATTACAAAAATAATTAATCAAACCGGATTGGTAGTTTCTGAATTTATCGCGTTCAAACAAACAAAAAAACAAGAAATCAAAAAAACTTGAGAGGTGTCAAGGGACACCCGGATGGAACGAAGTTCAATCAACAAAAATAATCGTCGCGACACCACACTGTTCAATGCGAAATAGAAAGACGAAACGAAAATATCTAGCTTGCTTTCTATAAGAGAGAGAGAGAGACAGACAAAGAAACATGTGCACGCCAGAGAGAGACAGCTGTCTCTCTCTGGCGTGTCAAGTTTCTCTGTCTGTCTCTCTCGCGCATGTTTCTCTGTCTGTCTCTCTCTGGCGTGCGCAAGTTTCTCCGTCTGTCCCTCTCTGGCCTAAAAAATGTCGTTCCCATTTTTCCGTATAGCTCCCTTTCGCAACGCGCGATAAGGAACTTCGTTCCAATATCAAACTCTTTAGCTTTACGAGTATTATTAGTACTTGTACTATATTAGTACTTGCAGTGCCCGTGGTTTTGCCCGCGTTGTGTCCATAATAAATTAAATCACCTCAAATCAATAGCCTAAACCTTCCTCTTAGAAAGCCTATATCCTTCCCGTTAGGTATTCATTGTTCAAATCCGATAGGTAGTTCTGAGATGAGTGCGTTCAAATAAACAAAAAAACATACTCTTCTTTATTATCGTATATTAGTATAGATAAATAATGATCGATTTCAAAACTATTTCTTTAATATTAATTACTTCTTATTCCCCGGGAATAATAACCATCAACCAAGAACGCAAGCGTGGTTATGAATATGCCGTACTTTACTGATATCTGCGGTGAGATAAAAAGCCTTTGCCCAGCAGTGGGACATAATAAGCAAGTACTATTATACTACTACTTATGTTAGTCCAGCCTTTGAATTCAGTCATAGATATAACCAAATAACCATCAGTAAATTGTCATTTCAGTTAGAAGTGCTGACGTTTCAGGCCAATTTGTGAGCTATCCTCGAGAGATGCAATTTCCTCCACTTGCTTTAATTGGTTCGGATGTACAATGCTAGTAGAGCAAGTTTCATTTGGGCTGAGCGCGACAGTTTTGTTTGATTAAATAGGCGGTGATTAAATTAATGGCACTGATCGTTGCTTAGTGTGTAATCTATACTACATAATATTATAAAACCGCAGAGTTTGTTTGTTTGAACGCTAATAGTTGCAACTACTGGCCCAACTTTAAAAATTCTTTTTGTAATGGATAGCCATATTCAACGGGAAGGTTATAGGCTATTTTTCATCCCGGTATTCCTACAGGAACGGGCACAACGCGGGTAAAACAGCGGGTTGCTACTAGTGCATCATTAAAGCTATACGGAACCAGCGATATGAATGTTATTTAAAGCATTATGTCTGTATCTGAATTATTACATCGTACTCATCGTATTGTCCAGTCAGCTCATACGAGTATAAGTATTCTTAATTCTCTCTTTGTATATAAAAATTACGTGTCACGTTGTTTGTCCGCGACCGATTTTTAATTTGATTTGCACACCGTGTGCAATTTGATCCGACTTGAAAGATAGGATAGCTAACATCTCAATTTATAGTGATTAGG
Organism: Cyclophora albipunctata; assembly: GCA_963082685.1. Lineage (NCBI taxonomy): Eukaryota > Metazoa > Arthropoda > Insecta > Lepidoptera > Geometridae > Cyclophora > Cyclophora albipunctata. Next base: position 7,461,479 of record OY720115.1, on the reverse strand, counting down.
GTGGTCCACCCCATAATTTTTATATGACAAAACAACGTTTGCCAGGTCAGCTAGTAAACTATATTTTCACACGAAATCATTATTCAGCTGACCTATTCCTTACAAAAACAAATAATAAGGAAATATATATAAATCAGGTTGTAACTTTTCGCTGTCTAATGATTGATGGGGAAGAGAGATGTTATTGTTACGTCATACTATTATAATAAGCAATGGAGAGCGGAGATATTGTGATGGAGTCGAGTATTTGATCAGTCATGTCCGCAGCGCCGCTGGGAATCGATAAACAATTTGTCAATATTAATAAAATTGCATGCGGTAAACAGAGTTTTTAAATAAATATTTTTGAGTCAATATGACTAGTAGTTATTGTGTTTATTTACTACTTTTCAATTTGTCAAAATATTTGTGAAAATCGACGTAGAGTAGATTTAGGTAGGTATATGTATGTGGTGATGATTAATCATGCTCATTCAGTGATAACTTAAGTACGTTAGAGGGGAAGTGTTTCTTTAATGTTAGAATGTTTGATGATAGCTCGCGATCCACGCCCGCTTTCTATGTCTAACAGGGTTTAAGGGTAGTCGTAGAAGAGAGATAACACAGTGAAGGAGTATTATACTACTCGTGACCACTCTACTTGATAGAATATCTACATCATAGTGGAAGCCCGTAAAAACCTACCAAGTTTAAGAGTGCAATTGCACTCGAGAGAGAGAAAGAGAGAGAGAGAGAGCTATGCAATCTTACGTTTAATTAAATCGGTGGTTTGATGACTCACGTACTCTTCCGTGTGATTACTAAGCTACAGTTGTTTCATCTCCTGAGCCAAAACCATACGTGTGGTTGTAATATATTTGACACGTACCGTTGTGTGCGTAACTATCGGTACCGTTGATAAGATCATTGTATATATGCATTTGATATAACTTACTACAAACTTTTACAATTTTCTCTGTTTACTCGTACTTTCTATGCTGACGATACTTCATAACGCGAACCAAAATGCACACCAAAACAATGTGCATGTTTATTTTCACCTATACAAGTATACTCAAAGACGCTCGAAATCAAAACATCTATACCACATGTAGCAAGACATAGGACACCTCTAGTGCAAAGTCCCTCTATGTCTAATTATCTCAGGCACATAACATATCCTTGGTATAACCTCAACAGTAAAACAGACCTCCACAATCTTGGCTCGGTTATTGCTAACGAGTGTGACAACCGAGACCGACAATTTAACGTGCTCTCTGAAGTGTAGCGGCCGGACGAATGCCACCAGCGACCGTCTATTCATGTAGTGTCCGAGCTAAAGGGGCAGACGTTCTACTTGGATAATGTTGGTACGGTCGGCCAAGAAAGTGGTTCTACCACTTTTGACAAAAGTTTCTGCGAGATGTAACGATCGCTAAGGTTGACTTTTCTATGCACAATTATGTTATGACGTTTAAAATTGACCTTGTTGTTTCATGACGTTCAAATGAATCTCAACCGTAGGGTGGTAGACCACATATTTGGCTGACCGTACATTTACTCGTATAAGACATTGGTTAGATTAAGCGAGTTAACTTGCTGGCCGGTTAGTTCTATAGTAGTACATGGACGAGAGGGCGGGGTATTTTAAGGTGTCTCTATGGGTCAGATGATATAACAAAATCACTATGACTATAAGTATAAAACAAAGTCGCTTTCCGCTGTCTGTCTCTATGTGTACTTGGATCTTTAAAACTACCTACGCAACGGATTTTGACGCGGTTTTTTAAAAGATTTCATCCCAAAATTCCCTCGAGATCGGGCACAACACAGTCCAATTTAAGCGATGCCTTCAAAATACTATTTTTTTTCAAAAGTGTTCATATTTTAACATTTCCTATTGTTACAGGTATAACAAAATGTAATCCCAGAACCTACAATGTAAGTGTAATAACTAACTTTGTTTTTATTTAAAGTGCCTAAAACATTCATTATAGAAAGCTGCAAAGACAATAAAAACGGTAAAAGTGACTTGACTTGTGTACTCGTTAAACAATTAGTGCATTGAATCATTAAAATCGACGAAGGAACTTTCGACACGAGCAGCTGATTTTAACCAACATGATATAAAAGGTAAGACTTCTTTTTTGCTAAAGGAACTTGAAGTAATGTCAAGGGTTAGACGTTAACACCATGCTTGTATTAAGCGCTTAATATTTCTTTATTGATTACCTTAATGCTAATCTGTGCTTTCCCTTGTTGGGCATACATAGCCAATATAAATATCAAAAATTGTCTCTGGTAATATTTTTTAGGTTCCGTATTTGTATCCTATACCAAAGCTGGACAAAGATCTCAAAAATCGTTACCTTTCCAAACTCTCTCTCTCTTCGGGCAATATAAAGCAAAAAACATCACAACTGGGTTCTCTGGGCTTTAATCAAGAGAACTTAATTACACGTGCCCATATCCGAAATGTTGGTCATTTTCTAAAGTAATCCAACCATCTGTAAGCGAATCAGATCGAGTATCTCACCTATTATTGCGCTGGCGCCGCGCCAATAAGAGCGACACTCACCGTGGCCATCACTAAGGTTAATTATTTTAATATAATCTAAACAAGCACGGTTTCAACAACGTTATTAACAGCTGTTCTATGAATAATATTTTCTTTACTCCTTGCGTCTGTTTGTTAGTTATTTCATTGATCTGTTTTTTCGGTGTAGGCGCTTAAACAAACTTGCAACCGAGCAACAGTGTTATATCGAACATGAAACATGGTTATGACGTTTAACTAGGAAATGTATATATAACCTGTTTGGTTACCTAAATTAAGTACCTATATAAAAATATCTAAATTATGTCTAACATCTCTTTCAATCGATAAAATTTACAAAAAATAAAGTCAATCGTCATAATACAACAAAAAACTATTAAAAACATAACCCTCCTTCCGTCGCAGTCGGGTAAAAACAAATCGGTTCATTAAATCTCAAACAAACACGTCAACTCCTGCATCCCTATTATGGCGGCATGGGTTGAAAGGAAGCAGCTACTTTCTAATTAAATCACGAGTAAATAAAATACGAATATTGACTACCTATGTCTGGTAGTCGAAATTCGCTGTACCGGAATGATAGGATTTTTAATATTACTTTGGCATACATTTTAGCATTCATTTCTTCATTTGCATCGCTCGGTCAGGATAATTAAACTTTTCCACGTTTTAAATTTAGAACGATTTCGGAAACATTAAGCAAGATATTGTATCTCCTACTAAACTTTTAAAAAATGCTATGAATATACTTTTCCTCAAAATGATAGAGGTACTTTCCTAAATGATTTCTGCTCAGATTAATTATTAAATTTACTGGTAAAAGCTCAATGGAAATTCATTTTCTTATGCCAAAAATAAAACACTGTGGAACTGGTAAGATCCTGGCTTATCCTGACTGTTTGAAACGCTACACAATTAGACTTTATACAGCCATTACCCAAACAAATATGTTCGTTCGGCAGTTCACAAATGGCCGGGCCCTGAGAGGTCAGCCGCGGCCGTATTCTGCCGAACGCCACCTGCGGCAACCACTAATCTTTCCCATTTATTCCCGATCCGACCATTAGAATAAAACCTCAACATTAACATAATGTTTGTAAACAATAACAAAGGTATATAATTCATTTATTATGGTGTAATGTCTTCCTGGGTATATCTTATATATAAAATTCTCGTGTCACAGTGTTCGTTCGCGTACTCCTCCGAAACGGCTCGACCGATTCTCATGAAATTTTGTGAGCATATTGAGTAGGTCTGAGAATCGGCCAACATCTATTTTTCATCCCGAAATTCCCGCGGGAACGGGTACAACGCGAGTGAAACCGCGGGGCGCAGCTAGTTTTTATATAATAATATAACAAATTACACCCGGAAAAATTCACACACGGTTAATTAGACCGAAAGTAAGCTAAGCTTGTGAATCTAACTCACTGATACTAATACATATACATACACAAATACTTTATGTAATACATAATTGACACCCAGACGTCGTCGCCAACAACTACGAGTATGTCTTCACATATTGTTGACTCCGGGCGGAAATCGAACCCGCAACCCCCGACTCAGTAAGCGCTCTCACTGCCAATGTGCCAACGGGCTTGTAAATTTTTTTAAAGTTTTAAATGCGCATTATAGTGTACTTAAATGCTTAGTACAGCAGCTTATACTTAGTAGTGCTTAAGCTAGATTGTTATACTAAGTCATTAGCTATTTAATTAGGTAGATTTTGATTCCTTGCTTAGTGACTAACCTCCTAGAACTACTGACTTTTTACACTATAGTAGTCACAGAAAAGTAGTCAGTTTTGTACTAGATATCTATATAGAAGATACTAGATATTTACGTCAGAATTCGCTGCGCATAATACGGATAACTTCTGTAAGTCGACGTAGGAATAATGGTCCGAATTTAACGGCGAAATGTAAAATTTTCCGTTGGTTTTCAACGACACTTGATATATGGAACGAGTTATGAATACTATTCTAATACGGATTCCGAATATTTTATTTTTAGAAGATTGTTTTGATTATCATGTGTGGCATTTTATTTTCATTGCCTTTGAGTCGAAAAACGTGTTTTTGTAGAATAAAAAATAAATGAATCGATTTTAATCTAGTTATTTGTTTGGAAAGGTTTTAAGAAGAAAATATTTCTATTAGTGCAACTGCAAATAGCAACTATATTTGTATACATGCATGCTCGTACATCTATGAGTACAATCAGCAAATCTACCGGAAAACCACATTATACCTGTTTACAATTTGCAATATGATGACATCAATCTCAGATTCCCATGTGCAACCAACTCCGATACAAAAGCAATCATTTTCTAAAACTCACCTAGAACTATGCGGAATGTACCTCTTGGCACGACCACCGATTGTTGTGACTACAACACACGGAACATTGTTGAACGATGACTATATTATATAGTATATTAGTAGTAAATAAAGTTTTAAATGACGTCTCCTGTTTGGCTGGCGTCCTATGACACTACTAACGTGAATAATACACGTACGTTAAACAGGTTTGTAGTTTGAAATGAAACTACTTACATTGCATTGATTAATAACGCATAGTGTTCGTTTTACAAATACTATTGTTATCATTGATCTGATCAACTTCGCAACTCATTCATTCATCACTATCACTACATAGTATAAAATAAAGTCGTCTCTGTTTCGTGTCTGTTTGTCTGTATGCTTAAATCTTTAAAATTACGCAACGGATTTTGATGCGGTTTTTTGTAATAGGTAGAGTGATTCAAGAGGAAGGTTTTTATGTAAAAAAAAAATCCGAAATTCCCACGGGAACGGGCACAATGCGGGTAATATTGTATAAGGGAGTGTTGAATCTGGGTACGATGTTATTTATTTTTCTTAAGTTTAAGCGAACACTACTCATTTTGAATTAAAACTACGTTTACGGATACACTTCGCTTTTATTTTTATCTGACGTTTCGGCCCCTTTACAGGAACCGCGGTCACAGAAGACTGACGGTTCCTACATACAATATCTAAAAAAACGGTGACTCACGTAAGCACCATCACATGCTTTTAATGGTTGCCATCAAACTATCCTGTCATTATTCCTAATAATATTATGAATGTGCAAGTTTGTGAAGATATACGTTTGTTACTCTTTCACGCAAAAACTACTGAAGGAATTTGGATGAAAATTTACTGTCATATAGGTTATACATCAAAATTATACATGTCATACATATTATCCTGAATAAAAGGTTCCCGACAGGTTCTACGTGGGTAAGACCGCGAGACGCTACGAGTTTTAAATATGTTTTCAAACAAATAATTAAATACTACTAAATACCAGCTTAAAGAGTAATCAATTACATGTAATTGGTATTATTATGCTGCTCGTATTACAGCCTCAATACTGTTCGCATGGCGCGGTACGCTTCAATCACAGACCGGAAATGGAACATAATTTCCATTATGTTACCTGGAAACTTCCATATAAATACCACTGAGTTAGAACCCTTTAAACAACCCTTAATAATGCTCTACATCTTTACTAATATTATAAAGCTGCAGAGTTTGTTTGTTTGTTGGAACGCGCTAATCTCAGGAACTACTGGTCCGATTTGAAAAAATATTTTTGTAATCGATAGCCACATTCAACGGGAAGGTTATTCTTCCTGGAATTTTCATCCTGGAAATCCCACGGGAACGGGTACAACGCGGGTAAAACTGCGGGGCGCTGTTAGTAAGCAATAAAAAAGCGCGATTGACTTATAATAAGAACTAGCAGCGCCCCGCGGTTGTGCCGTTCCCGTAGGAATTTCGAGATGAAAAATAACCTATTTATAACCTTTTCGTGGAATTTATATCCGAATCGGATTGGTAGTTTCTGAGATGAGCGCGTTCAAACAAACAAACTCTTCAGCTTTATTACATAATTATATTAGTATAGTAGTATAGATATGACCACTAGCAGCGCCCCGCGGTTTTACCCGCGTTGTGCCCGTTCCCGTGGGAATTTCGGGATTTTTTTACATAAAAACCTTCCTCTTGAATCACTCTACCTATTACAAAAAACCGCATCAAAATCCGTTGCGTAATTTTAAAGATTTAAGCATACAGACAAACAGACAAACAGACACGAAACAGAGACGACTTTATTTTATACTATGTAGTGATTTACCTTTGCTTTTGAACTTCGGTTTCTTACGCTGTGTTTATGATAGCGCTGACGACGGCTATTCATATTTATCTTACTTTCGATGCGATCTTTGATAAAGGGAAATTCAAATAAATAAACTTAATCGTAATCAAAGATAGATAATAAGATATATAACTTCAGAAGGTTTTCTCTTTCTTTTAATTTATGAAATCCTATTTAAAATATGTTTTGTACTAGACTTAATATAATTTGTATAAATTAGGGACTTCACGTTGGAAGGTAGTTTCCAATGAAACATAAATATTTCACACAGTTAAAAACGTGTACACTTATGTTTCAATCCGGTAACGACACTGGATTTTATACAAACTAGGTTCTTTATAAAAATAATTATATCCGTTTTAGCATCCAGTAAAAACTTTGAAGGCGTGGGATGTACTCGTATCGACGCGGCAGCGATAGAAGCACGAAACAGAAACAAAAGGTTCTTTACAAAAGAGGCTTCGATTACATCGATAGCTTTCAAACAAAGACTCGACTAAAGCTCTTTATTAGTGCAGAAACTCCGGTTTGAGAGCACTTTTTAATACGGGGGCTAACGATTGACGCTGCTACGTTTTGACGCTATATTTTCCGCCTCTCTATCTTTTTCTCTCTCTCTCTCTTTCTCTCTTTGGCTATTTTTTCAATTGGATCTATGAATTATTGTAGTACCAAACTTTATATATGCGTTTTATTATATGGATGAGGAATTTGAGTGTTTCTTTAGTTTTAGGTTGCGTATTTCAGTTTTCAGCATTTTGCGCTGCCATGTGGCATTTTAGTATAGAGCTTGATGTGGCATAAATTCAACTTTCAGATTCAGAGATTCAACTAACACATATCATCATCTTTATTTATAGCGCGATAATCAACAGGTTTTATTTGAAATAAATAAAATAACCTTACTGAACATTAGCTAATTTAATTAGCATGATTAAATATTAATATCTCTTAATGCGTTAATGCATCAGAGCATATAAATAGCTATTTTAGGATCAGTTGGCAGTAGCGTGGTTTATAATATAAATCATAAACTACTTGCTAATAATTCCGCGTAAAGTACGCACGTTTATTACTTCGGTAATACGGTACAGTTTTAATTGTATTACTGAACAGCTCGAGTGTGGCTCCAGTGAGCCGTTGTTGGTTGTTACGTGTCTAGTGTCCCACAAGTGAGCGTCACACATCCGGTTAATACCTCTCTTCGGAGCTGTCGCAATAAAAACCGAACACTGCGCCCCACAAAAGAACATGTCACATTTCAGTTTTATTTTTGGCTTACATTAATATCGGGGTTTCACAAAAAGGGAAAAAATACTTACGTATTGTAACGCTCCGGCGGCGCTGGGACGTTTGTTATTATGAAGAACATCGTAAGTTCAAAATGTTATATCATGCGACATTGTCACAATCGTATTATTGTACGTTTCAGATTAAGTTCAAATAAATCTTTGCAAAAGCTTTCGTCGCAGTGAATACAAAACTTTGGCCACAAAAATACAGCTTTCCTGTTAAAAATGTAGCTTAGTTAGAAAGCTTGAAATAAACTGTCGTCTTTTTGTTTAGGTGTTATTTGTATGCATTTTAGTGGTCCATTGTCCATAGAAATGCGGCTGCTGCAGTCTGCATGCCAAGAGGATTACCGCGCTTGTTAGAGAATTGGCAAGGAAATAAAAACTGTGCATCGAATGCAGGTTTACAAATGTCGGGCCGTTTCACATAATGTCGGCGAGCAACGTTGAGCAAATATCTCGTGAACCTGCAACCCGCAGCCTCCTCCGGACAAAGAGAGCGACTGTTCTCTCTCACTCTTGTATTACAAACACTCGATCCTAACTATACCTACGCCTCACATTATCATCTCCCTCCTTTACGACTCCAACAACTGTGTTAACAAATAATAAACTCTAATCAAATGTAATAAAGTTTATTACCCAATAATGATTACATTGATAAACATCATAAAAGAAAACTGTGCCAACTTTTCATAGTTTTTTTGTTGTTTCTATTGTTTTATGAACTGCTTCCTTTGATATCTGTTATAAGATTGCATTTTTTTCAATAATTATACGACGTTTGTGTCTGAGTTATGTAATTTAAATTGAATGAGTAAATAAAACTGCGCAAATCGTGTTCAGTTTGATAAACTAGAACTATTTCTATATTTTATCTGCCTTCAAACTCTATTTCGTTATTTCCTTTGTCAAAATAAATTGGTATATTGTAAACATTGCGCCGGATGAATGGGAGAAATATTCGGACGGTTTTTTATAGCGCGGCGCTGTTTCCATTTGAATGGACTGATTCAGAGAGGGGCCGAAAACAATTGGTATAATTTCTTGGACGAAAATATGTGGGCGAATGAGACAAGTGTGATAAAATGTTAATGTCGCCGGTATTGTGTGCCGAGCGGCTTAGCGCGGGGCCCGTAATGACGCCGCGTACAATATAACAGAATAGGTACGTAATTATGTAGGTCGCTTCCGAGATACATATAAACCTGTCCTTGGGAATTATAAGCAGTTACTCCGTAATAACATTGTAATAAACATCGTCTTACTTAACTTATTACCATTCTCTACGAGCAAGTAAATCAATTTTCACATTACCGACGGAACGGCTTATCTAAAACTCTTTGTTTTTCGAAAAGTTAAATCAGATTTTCACAAAAACGAGAAAAATCGTTATTACATTCGCATACAAAACAAGGTGAAATCTTCCATTATACTGAAAATATTAAAATGTGTGTTATGATGTTCGCGTGGACATATTTTATTCTGGATGTTCAGCGATCATTTAATATTGAATCTGTTGATTTGTCGAATGATTCGCAAGGTTGATGGGATGGGTGTGACGCACGGCGCGCGGGCGGGTCGTGACGTCACTGACTACGTCACGGGCTACGGTGCTACAGTGCTACGCCGTTGTTCAGCTACGCCACAGGCTACGCGCTACGCCGTAGGGCGGCTACGAATTCAATGTGAATTTTTCACTCTTTTTGAAAAAAAATATGATTGTAGTTTTGCATTAAATCTATGGTACCTTTCTATGTTTTATAAAACAATAATTTACTTTATTTACGTTTGACAATCGAAATTCAATAATAAAGCGGAACTTCCGGACTACCTTTTAAATCACATAATACGCATAAATAATTATTTTTTCAATCCAAGTACTGTCACAATTTCCCGGCCCACTTCATCTTGTGTAAATCCTTAACAAAGTACGCACTCCCTGTCCGCTTCGCCGATGCTAAGGCCGGAATCCAATCTCGTTAAAAGTCTATTTAAGGCCCGCCTTGCAGAATGCAGCCTATAATATCCATTACTCAACTGAATCACTTGGAGTGAATACAAATCATGACAAGGCTGGATTGAGTTTACAATGTTTGCGTTAGCTTACTGTGGGTTTGAGGTGGAGATAGTTTATGGGGCGGAAAATCATATAGGGAAAGCCATAGAAATCACACCTGAACGGGAGATCAAGAGGCTTTATACTCATACTTTATGGAAAGGTATTTTCCACTGTCAAAAACAAGCCGTGTTGGTTATAATCGTGTTAAATGTGCATTTAGCAACAACCTAACCCTACGCTAAATATGTTAAATAGTTTATTACTATCGTGGTCATTGGACCACGTGACCACGTGACCATGGACCAAAGTGTTGACTGAACTTTTATACTACTGTATCTACATAGTTAACGGGCGCTGGACCTTACTTTCTATTAATGTGTCAAACCAGCACACACAAGCGCTGAACTTCACTCATAGACCAACCAGCATTTGTCAGCACTGTAAGCGCTGGTAACCGGCGCAAGCTTATTTTGTATCCCGAATGGATGTTCCATTTTAAAAACTGTGGTATATAAAATTTGCCAACCCTATAATATTATTGAGTCACCAAAAATTACATCTAACCTTCAAGTCTCACTTAGTTCAATAACTATGATACAATCTGTTCAAATGTTTTCCCGAAGAACTTGCTGATCGATTTTTGATTAAACCTCGGTTTCAGAATCTGATTTACGTAATGGTCCTACTTGAGGTGTACTTGGAAAATGCGTAGTAATAATCTTTTATAAATATAGTTTAGGGTAATAGTTTTATAGGAGGTAAACTAAAGAGGTAAAAGTTTTTCAATTCGCCCTTATATCACCGACGCGACGTCTGAAAATATTTGTTACATCAAAAACATCCCACTTTTAAGATAAAGACCCTAATACAATAATTTCGCATTCTATTTGGTTGTCTCACGGTAAAATTTGAAACTAACGAAACGTAATAAAACGGAACTACGATTGGATATGTTTCGTTCTTTGTTAGAATTTCTACTCTTATAATCCACTCGCCTCGGTGGGCTAGTCGAATGTGCACTCACCTGCCAAGACTGAGGTCCCGGATTTAATTCCCGGGTCGAGTGTCATCATGTTTCCTACTTTTCAAACATGGCTCGGGTTCGAGATCACCAACCCACATTTGGCAAGCGTGATGATTATGTAATCCTCCTTACTGTACTGATAACTCGTATAAAAAAAAAAGAAATAAGAATAGAAAATAGAACTTCAGTTAGCTTTGATTATATGTATATTACGTTCATATACTTTTGAAAAAGAAAAATGGAATCACCCAACAACGTTAAAATGCAATTGCCCCACTAAATCTAGTATTGCACCTATAAAAGTAAAGTAATATTTCTGGCCGTCATTGCACACAATAGAAGTTACAACATGGTCTCATTTTTCAACATTCGTGACGCCATTGTGTTGAAAGTAATGTACTTGACTACTAGTCGACGTCTGTTTGTTTTATTACTTGTAAGCTGTGAGTTGACTAAGGATATTACTCCGTCTTTCCACAGTGGGTTTTTTGTCCGTCAAAAACGTCGATCAATGTAATATAATAATAATGTAATATAGTCTGTGTCTGTTTGACTTTAAAGCAGGATTTAAACTTTCACAAGCCTAACTATGTATTGAGATGACTGGTTTAACCCTTTCCGTCGGAACGGAAATAATGATTCACCTATCCTGTAGAGTGAAGTAACTTTTGTTGACATATTATGCAAAAATATGTTTACATGTCATACTGGTAGTATGCATGTTTAAAGAAATGAACATAAAATTTGTTTTTAAATTTGCGTAAGTATACTCGTACTAATAGAATTTAAAGTGCATAAAAAACCTGCTGCACTCAGAGAGGACCACAAATTGACACTTTACTAAATGTCGTCATTTTTCATCAATACTAATATTATAAAGAGGTAATTTTTTTAAGTTTGTTTGTTTGTTTGTATGTTCGAGGTAATCTCAGGAATTATCAGTCCGATTTGAATAATTATTTTTGTAATAGATAGCCACATTCAACGGGAAGGTTGTAGGTTATTTTTCATCCCGAAATTCCCACGGGAACGGATACAACGCGGATGGAACCGCGGGGCGCTGGTAGTACATTATAAATATCAAAATCAATCATTAAATCTCTACTAAATATTTATAGCATTTGACGTCTCTAAGTACAGGCGTGAAAACCATTCATGGGTCACATGCATTAAAAATAAATCGTTAATTTCGCCAAAAGTAGAACAAGCATCACAACGATGTATATCGATGTATGTACACAATAACACATGACATCCGTTCACAATATTACTTTAATAACAAAATAATCGTTACATTTGTTATGTAAATTAAACATTTAAATATTGTGCTTGTGAATTGAATAGCATAATTAGTTCACACGCAAAATGTCCATTTCTGGTATTTACTAATTACTTAATATGGTTGCTTTGCAGAGCAATTCATTGGGGTTGTTTTGATTGTATTTTAATTGAGTAATGTTAACTAACTAAGAATTGCATAAACAAAAATTAAATGACGGAATTTCGAGGAAATTATGGCAAGAATAAGTGTTTAGAATAGACTAGCAGCACCCCGCGGTTTTACCCGCGTTGTGCCCGTTCCCGTGGGAATTTCGGGAATTTTTATACATATAAACCTTTCTCCTGAATCACTCTATCTATTAAAAACCGCGTCAAAATCCGTGCAGTAGTATTTGAGTCTATCGCGAACAGGCAGACAGACAGACGCGGCCGGGGACTTAGTTTTATAATATTACTAGCTGCGCCCCGCGGTTTCACCCGCGTTGTACCCGTTCCCGCGGGGATTTCGGGATGAAAAATAGATGTTGTCCGATTCCCAGACCCACCCGATATGCTCACAAAATTTCATGGGAATCGGTCAAGCCGTTTCGGAGGAGTACGGGAACGAACATTGTGACACGAGAATTTTATATATAAGATGTAGTGACTATAGTGATTAATACTAAAGTGTTACATTTATTTGTGAGGCTTTTTATGATGTTGGTATAAAAAATAAAAAGAGAAATAGGTAATAGTAAACAAAAACAGCAAAAGCCAAATACGATATCTTGGAAATTGAAATCGTACTTGTTGCAACTGTTTTACAATTGTTCCATAAAACTTTGGTGAAGTTTGGAATTTTTATATTATTTTCTAAAGTTTCATATTTGGGATCAAGAATCACCTTTAACCTTTTACCGTAGAAGTTATACGTTCTATTACCAAAACCAATTCGGTGCAGAGATTTGACACTTCAACTGTGGCCATTATAGTAAGACCATAAATAGTGACGGGAAAATTTAAATTATAACGATTCCATGTTAATTTCTAAATACGTAACTTAATATGTCAAGTAAACATAATTAATACTGGTTAAATAAAATGTTAACGTAATAGAAAAATTACGATTAATATTACGGTACTATCAATTTACTAGTACTATTAATAATAATTATTAACCACACTTTAGTTAGCGGTAACCGAGCTTTGACTATCAAAACCACGACCGACACTTTAATGACGCAGCAATTAGTAATACCAATTTAGAGCCTCTACAGACTTTAGTTCAGACAGTATTTAGACTGTCTTCTAGTCTATTCATTCATTCATTTCGAGAAGGTCAGTGGCCAACCTTGGTGTTGGAGTTTTTAGACCACCAAAAGGCTTCTGACACGGTCTAACAATTGAAACAACCGGAACCGACTGCTTTACGTGCCCTCAGAAGCACGGAGATAATTTCTAGTGTATGAGAATCTTAAAGAATTGCGAACTAGAGACAAGACCACAGATTACTTAATAGTTACTACGTACAAGACGTCTAACAATGTTTTTGCTATTGTTAGACAAAAAACAGTCAGTTATACTAACTAACGAATTGTACCGACACTGATAACTTATGATAGATTTGACTTTATTCTATGTTTTCTTACAAGAGTTGAAAGTTAATCCATCATAACTGATTTGTCAACCAAAGACAACTTCTTTCATTGGGAAAAAGTATTCTGTGATGGGGTAGGAATGAAGAGGATTCACTAAACCTTTCCCCTCTTCAGGAGGAATTGTCTTAGCCGGAAAATCGACTATGTTAGTCCACATTTTAAGTCTCGTTAAAACGCCTATTCCTCCTCACTGTACTGATATCTTCGGCGAGACGGACTTCGACCTTTGCCCCAATACTGTTTTGCTTTTTCAGAAAACTAGCGAATAAAATCTTGCGACCATATAATCTACAGACATGATCGACAAGTCTGTAAAAACTGTCTTGTCTCAGTTTGCGCTGGTCTTAATATCTAAAACATCGCCCTGGATATGATGCAAACCTCAAGGCACCTGCGAATGTTACCACCTGAATATTAATGATGCGTCCTCGGTTATTAATTGTTGCGGGTCATGGGTGGTTTTTGTAGTAATCAATCATAAAGAATGCTGATAAAAATAAGCGAAAAGGTCCCGTTATTATGACATTAGGGTTGTATTTGATAGCACGGTTTTTGTACAATACCTTACCAGCCTACCTCATTGACTGGTTCACGTAAGTTTAAAAAGCATTCCACTGAGTTGACAATCTTCTTTTTTTTGAAATTGCTTCATAAGCGAGCTGTCTTTTAAACTCGTTCTATGTTATTGAGACTTAATAAATGAGCTGAACCCGTTGGTTTAATTTACCAATACTTGATCTTTCAAGTGTTTAATGCTGCAAGCTCACTGCTATAACATTCTCAAATAAATTTCAAAGTGCTGCTATAATGTATCCGCTTGTTATTGGAGCAAATATTTTACAAAATCCCTCAAAGCATTGGTATTGCATGTTTGCATATCACAAATAACTCTATATGGTTTATGTGCACCAACTTTATCAGGGTGCATAAAACGTCTGAAATGTGTTCAAGCTTTCACCCTCGCGATGTTTATGGAACTCATGCATATAAACTTTTAGTATTCGGCACGAAGTAGGCAAAGCCGCTCAACATTTTGGAAATTCATGAGTTCAAACAACATCCGAATGATAAGCCAGGTAAACAGATAGAGCTGAGTACTTCAAGAGCGGTACTTTCAATTCATATTTATCACTCTCACTTGCGGCAGCCGCGACCTTTTAACAAAACTTTCGTCTCATAACGTGTCTTCGCGTTCTTATGCGTATTCTCTCGAGTCTCGTGTGGTAATTTTAATTAAGTATATTTAGGGAGACGAGCGTCCCGGCGGGCCGCGCCCGAGGGGTAATAAATGTTGGGTGTAAAGGTAACAAATGGCGCCGCGCTCGCCGCCAGCCTCCAGGTGATCTCCACCTGCGACGCTCCTTCCTTCCTCTCTCACAATGCCGCCCGATTCAAGCACGTCCCTTTCCTTTCTACCCAAATTACAAAAGTGATATCACTGAACGTGACAAATAATGCTATTTTATGATTGCCGTAAAGAATTTTATTGTCCTCTGACGTTATTGTAAGACGACGGTAAAAATAATGGATTGTAATCTATTCCTGAGTCGGCAGAATGCTAATTTCTCAGGTCCCCACTTCTTGAATTCAAAAAATCAAAGTGTCGTGGAGCGATTCGGGTCAATCTGTACGAGTCAGCGAAGATTTAAATCCTTCAAATTCTAAGTTACGAATGCGGATGGAGGATTGGGGAATTTTCTCGCTACGTATTTTGGGTCGAGTTTTGCTCGGCCGTATCGCGGATGCTTCCGAAAGTCTAGGAAAATTGAACGCAAATCGGATTTGTTCGGATCTCGAACCGAAATCTTTATAAAACGTGAGATGGGACCGATGCACCATTCTTAGTATCCGTCTGAATTTATACGGATTTTTTTATATCGTCACTGGAGGACGTGCTCCTGAAAGGGTACTTTCAACTCTTTACACTACCTAAGTGATTGTAAAGTATTACCTTGTTGAATATTAAGCAATTTTACCTTTAGAAGAAAACGATTAAGTTGAAAATCGGGAAAATTTAACAGGAATACCAATAGACGCTAAACATTATAGTGGCAGCAATATCACATGAAATATTTTGGGTATAACAATACAAGACTAAGAGAGCGTCGCACACCAACTATGTGCGGTTCCTGGGTATTCTACTTAACTTGAGCGCAATAAATTCCCAACTTGGTACATCGAGGAGGAACTATGAAATGTTTAGGTGGATAAATCCGTTAGTGCAGTCAGGGCCTCGAGATATTAGACAGGGAGAAGTTATCACGGATGACTCTTGTTTATAGCTCAATTACACACTAACTTTGCAAGCAAAGCTTGTTTGACAACATTTAATTAATAAACTATATTTCTAGTTTATCAAATAAAAGTTATATTAAATATTGACTAAATATCATGGCGTCGGTGTTCATGTATAGTCAAATATCGTTTTTACATCGTAAATGTTCAGTAAAGGGCGGCATAGATTCTGTATGGAAGGGCAACGTCGACGACATTTCTTAGGCTTGATGCTACCGTGATTTAGATTTAGGTTTGGGTGGTCAATTGATTGATTTCTTTGTTTCAACAGTCACGTCGTGTCGAGGGCCTCATAACTACTACTTTAGCGAATGATTACTTTAACGTGAGTTAACAATCTATTCTAGGTTTAGTTTTACATATGCATTAAAGCTGTAGAGTTTTTTGTTGATGTAGTTGACTTGAACGCATTGTCTCTGGATCAACTCTTATTGAATTTCAAAAACATTTTTGTACTTACATAGTCTCATTTAAGAGGTAGGTTTATCCTGAAACTCCTACAGGTACAGGTACAAGAGCGTGGGGCAATGCTAGCTGTACATAAGTACGGATTAAGATACCTACAATGGAAATAAAGACCGAAGGATATAAAACATTTTCATTAATGGAGCTGGCTCGCAGAACACTTTCAAGTTAATGGAAAAGCAGCATTTTTCACCAAAAGAAACTCCTTTTTCTTAGCGCTAGTTTAAAACTTGAACCATTAAGTGTTAACTTGCCAGTTTAAACGGCAAAAATAAAAGCAAAATGGTTAGACCAACTTGCATAGTAAATATACTGTCTAAGAATTTCGAATCTCTAACGGTAAAGAGATAAAACACAACTTTAGTTGGCAATTTTAAATCTCTGATATAATTTTCTTAAATACCATTAGTCACTTTAGAAACGAGAAAATATTAAGTCAAATATGGTCATTATGTACACAAAAAGTCTTTAAAAATTGTATGCAAAATAATAAATACAGAAAGTAAAAAAGTTAAAGAAATTATTAGCCCGTAATGTCCCACTGCTGGGCTAAGGACACTGAAGATATAAGTACAGAAATATTTAAAAAAATGCTATGCAAATTAAATACGGTACTGCACTTAAAAGTTTATCTAATTAACAAAACACTGACTGAACTCTAAATTCTTACTAATTAACGAAAAGTTAATTAGCAAACAAAGGCTCTAATGCAATAAACCTTAACTTTTTACTTTGTTCGACAGTAATTAGTCCAAGGGCGTGCATCAAGGATACAATTTCAAGGATTGATTAAAGTACTTTTTGTATTTACGAGTATTAAATCACGTTGTACGGGTCTCGGGTGCACGCAACTTACAAAGGTACTAATACTAATTACTTTCAATTAGTTTAATAATTTCCGTAAACACTGCGGGGCTGCCGCCGTGACTGCGACTAACAAATAAAAAAATATGTTTAACATTATTTTTTAGAAAGCTCAGGGCGAATCAGAATAAAACAGCTGAGTGCTACTCGTTTCAAATAATCTAGCCGCTATCAGCCGCCTGCTCCCTATCCTGTCGCCTGTTTCGTATTGTTAACGGAAACGATAGAGCTAATTGTAAACAAGTATAAACAGTAAGTTGCGTGCACCTACTAATAGAAAGCTCGATAAAGCTACGAGATTGCATCTAATAGCAACAGCGCGTTTAAATATAAAACACGCCAGGTTTTTACTAACAGATTGTCGGTTATTTAAAAAGTTTATAGTGATACTGTAGTACTTGATATGCATTCTTATTTGCATAAATACATCTGATTGTAGTCTGAGATTAGCGCGTTCAAATAAACAAAAAACTAAACGAAAAAAATCAAACATTTCAGCTGTATTATGTTAGCATCGATTCATAATATCCATATTAACTCTATAAGAATAAGATCGATTCATCAAAACATCCTTCATTTTCAAAGCTCATAACTAGTAAGCTTATATGTTAACAATGTACCAAGTGCCGAATACAGCCCGTACGTTACAAATATCGGTCCTAAGCGTTACCCACTTAATGTAAAAACGGCTTGTAAATTTTCTACTTCATGTGGGCAAATTGTTCCGATAAGCGTAATATAGTGTTACATAAATACTCCAGGGTTGCCACCACTATAATTTCGAGAGGTTATTCATTTTCTATTAATTAATTTTAACCTTGTTCCTATCGCGATCGAATTGAACGTTGCATTAATGTGCACTATGAGGTCGCCATAATTAATTTGTATAAGGCAATTACACGTTATCTTTAACCTTGCGAACGCACAGACGATAAAAGAGTTTGTTTACGGAAATGAGAGGCTATTTTGGTCCACATTTGACACAGAATATTTGCCAACAGAGAGTTGCAAAAAGTTTGAAAAATATGTTTGTACATTGTCAACAGCGACCACGTTTTTGTGGTAATTTATTGTGTTTGTCTTTATATGTCAAATGTATTGTTTTTGTTACGGGTCGTTCCCGTGTGCCTGTGATGCCATATATAGATGTTATTTAACTTTTCTGATGTTTACCAAAATGCAAGTAAACAAATAAGTAAAAATGGTATCTAACTGGGATGCCATGTGACATCAACAGCAACGGCTACCAGCGATTTTTAAAAAAGAGCATTAGCTCTCATCACCGTTAGCTTGACTACATTACCCCCTAATACAGTTTACAGTTTTCCCACGTCTAGTATTATTGTTTTAGATAGCTAATATTGTACTGACCGTAAATAACTCATTAATTAATTAATTGCTTGATTGCACTATACTTAAAATATAAACACCAGACATCAAAAACAACATTCTGAAGAACCTGTCATTACGTAGCTTAATTTACTGTACCTCCTTTTTGTATCGCAACAGTTTATCCAATAAGGCCACTTAGGCATTAATTGTTTAATACCTATAAAGCAGTATTCGGGTAATAAATAGAGCATAATAACCCGGGTCCATCCTTAGATCTCGTTAACATGAGTAAATATTCATTAGCATCGCTGGTAGCAAGATTAATGAATGGACTCACCTGTCTGCGCGGGTATAGAGCCCGGCCCTGCTGGCGCCATGTTTTACCGCACACTGGGTTCCATTTTGAAAATATTAAGAACTATAGGAAAGGAAAAGGTGTTTGTTGTGTGTTTCAATTATTTAATATCATATTAGTATGTAGCTGGTAGACTATTGTTTAGATTAGGGTGGGGTCCTTACTTATGTACTTTTTTAATTTGCTGCTGAAGCTGAATTATTTACACAAGCCATGTTGTGTTTTGACGCATAGGCTTGAATAATTTTAGATAATAGATTAGCGTTGGAAATGGAAATAGGACTCTTTTTATGTTTCATGTAAACCGCGGTTAGCAGTAAAACTTTCTTAGATCATGTTTAGGCAATTAGGCATCGTTTCGATCGTGACTCTACTTAAAACTTTAAAACCACGAAATAGAGATCGCAGTAAGTACTTCGATCTTCTATATTTGAAGCTCACTTTTTTCAAATCGCCGGCTCGCATTTTGCAATCTAGTTCCAACCACACCTTACCAAATACTGATTTGATGTAGCCAAAGCGTATACGAATGACAATAAAAAATAAAAAAACTACACGAAAAGAATAATCAGTACAAATAATGGCACATCTAGAGCACGTCGAGGAATGGGGGCGACACGTCACGCCAGAACCCATCCGCCCCAGAAACCAGTGTCAAAGGTGAATTATCACCACACGGGTACAGTCTTAAACAGATTAATACGACAATTTGGTTCCCTTTTGACTGTTGTGTGGGTTTTTTGATGCGATGTGTAAATGTATGAAAGGATTTTGGAGAATAACCGCTGTACTCAGAGAGGTTAAATGCTTTCTTAGAAGAAATTTGATGAGTGATTTTGAGAAATGAGAATGTATGAAAAATTCATAAATTAGTTTCAAGAAATTATCAATTTAATGGGCGTCCAGCTGCGGCAGTTAGACTCCTAACATTTTGCAAATATTTTTGATGATTTTGAGTTCGTCGAAAAACAACGTAGGTGAGTAAATTTTGTGAAATTTTCATCGTCAATATTTCAACGTCTGCTATGATGCCAAGGCAACCACTAACATCCTGTTTGACAAACAACGCCTCTACGTTCAACATTTTGGCAAACATGACTTTAACCAAAACAGTCTTAAGTAAGAAAAGTCAGACAAGTCAAATATAATAGTAGACCATAACATTATTTGGCAATTCTTTAGTATTTGTCAAAATATTTGATTGTTCACAAGATGCATACTAAAGAGTCAAAGCTTCTGGTAAAATTAAGCAATTTCGGGCACACACATGCAACGTCTTACAAGGTAAAGACATTTTGATTTCACTTACGTAATAATGTATTAGGTATAGGTAGATTTGCTACAGTTTCAAACGCAACTAATTACCGGGAGCACGCGCTCATGAATATATGCTAACTAGTTCGGTATAAAGCGTCGCTTATGGCGCTTACAGCGGCAAGTTGTTTCACTCAACAACTCCACTTATCTAATTAGGTCATTCTTAAACACAATTTTAAGTAAAACCACACAGATAACAAAATCATGGTCAAAATTGGAGTTCTTCCCAGTCATTGAGCCCATCACGTAGTGAAAGATTGATAAACCCGTAAAGTTTGCTCGTGAAACTTCGAAATGATATCTTTCGGGAGAAAATGGTGAAAGACTTTCAAAGTTTCGTTCAGAAGTCGAATAAAGACGTTTGCGCTATGATCGATCCAACTTGGAGCGAAAACGCTCGCATCACGACATTCGTTCATTCACCGTATTTTGACGTTCACTCTTTAATTAGTGATATTTTGTTTTTCTTGTTACACTCAGATAAATGGGAAAGTTTGTTCCCTATTAATTGTTACCAATTACAAACTAATCCCAACTTTGTCAAGCGTGTTTGGGATTTATCGGACTATTGTTCGGAAACAATTTTACTTCGCTTACCAAGTCAAGAGCCGATCATTATAGCAATTAAAATGTAATCAAATTTAATCAGCTTAACTCATATCAGGATATAAATGTAGCTATTTATGTAGATTAAGTGGAACAGGCATGTACAATTTTTCATACATGAAACTACATGTACACAGTATGTATACAGTACATGAAAATCACCGCGTCTGACTGAATCAGCGCTCAAATAGAGAACAGTTCATCCATCCAAGTAAGACACGTGCCGCAGGATTATTTTAATGACTGAAGTCCGTAAAATCTGCAGAGACAAATTTATAATTCTTGTAAAAAATGAAGGTAATGCTACTAAAAATTCAATATCAATGAAACCTTCTTCCACATAGAAAAAGCTATAGCTATACCCATGGGTACTATTACACGAAAATCAGCACGATCATTAATAAAACCGAAACAATTAGTAACACAAAGGCAGTGCTCGGAAATTAATTACGTACATCGATCGCAAACGCCAGATTGCGGCTTGCATCTCATTAGGTTCAACCGAGTCTTGAGTCAACTTGCTTGTCCGACTGAGTAACTGAATTTGAACGTTGAGTAAATATTTCTACTCATATTAAGAACTAGCGAAGCGACCGGGCATAGAAACTAAACATTATGAAGGTGCCATAAGACTTAAATAACGAACATAGGGTCAAGAATGATATTATACTTAGTCAGAGCAAAAACTATCTAAAATCCCATCGAACAAAATATACTTTTTTAAATAAATATATGGATAGGAAAAATATACCACGGTTTTAACTAAACGAATATCTAAAGCCCTTTGATTTTTCTCCCTTATCTAAACTTCCAATAACTTCTCGAAACTTATTAAAAATATAATAGACTTATGATTAGGTCATAATATCCATATTTTCCATAATTATTTTACCACAACAAAGTAGCGATCTGCAGCGAAACATCAGAATTTTTTTTTTTTACATTAACATCAATTCAATTTGAAAGCATTGTACAAGCATAGTTGTTGACGCGCTGACCTCTAAACTGAGATTAACTCGTGTTTTAGATGGTCAGTGGTTCCTCATAGAAAATAGCGTTAATCTATCTAAACAAACTGTAGGGACGCAAGAATAAAACCGACTCATAAAAAAGTTGTTAGAACTTGAATAAACAAATAAAAACACGGTGCATGTCTGGTAATACACAAACGTGATCACGACAGGCGTGAAGAGCTATCGTTAAACGATAAATTGGTCGAAAACTCATGGAAGGTTGATTATGAGTGCAGATGACGTTTACGGTGTACTTAAATCGAAAAGTATTGAGATTAGGCACGCGACACTCAAACGTTATATTACGGTATCTATGCGCCTACCTTATTACAGGGGCGTAACACCCATTGTCACATCCTATCAAATGCAAAATAAGTTTAGTATGTTCGCTACGTGTTGTTGTCAGTAGTCAGCGAAATACGTAATATAAGATAGAATGTATATCTCCACACTTGACGTTCGTTGAGTAAGTGTATCATAAATATTCTGGTAGTTTAGTCCCTGTCTGTTTTGATAGGTGACTCGTAATTTCTCTTAGTAATTCTTTCTTGAGTTTGTCAAGGATCGTGAAGCATTCGGTAGTAGAGTGTTTCAGTAGAACTCACGTTTCTAGCATTCGTACATGCTAGAAGAATAAATGAATACAGAATTAAGGATTTAAAATATGAATGGAACGCGTACTAAGTTCAAATACTTGGCTATAAAATATATACTTAGGGCATTTGCACATACCGCTTTTCGTAGAGGTTTTTAAAATCATCGCACCTGTGTTTACAATCCCGTGGCTACATTTAAACCCACGAGTATTTAATATCCTATCATATCTTTTATTTCTGATACCTAACTTTTATTATCGCATTAACTTCGAACAGCATATTTTAAAATGAATATATAGCTGTAGTACTTAAAACATGTGTTTGAAAGCCATTAAAATGTGCACGAAATAGGTGCAATTATTGTAGGAAAATCATGCATGTTTTCAACACGACATTAACAAAACGTGCTGTCAATTTGTCTCCACTAGACGCTCATTTGCACTGCAAATGTAAATAGCGCTTTATTTTGTGACTACATTTTAATGTCTTATTTTTAAATGTAGCGAACTCGTTTTGAATTCATTTTAGCATAAACTTGATTAGTGAGAATGAGTATAATACTTATGTATTTCTTGCGCTAATTTTTTTTGAACCATATTAATGGAAGCTATTTATGAGAATGAGGAAGGATATAAACAAAATCCATACTGAAATTTCCACAAGAACGGGTACAGATAAAACCGCGGCGCACTACTTCTTATGCAATGCGAATTAATTCAAACTAAGTACAAAAAAGCTTTATAAAAATATTCATTGAACCAGCTTCAACGTATTTTCCACCTGACTCGCTACAAAAAACATGCATTATGCTCACATTCTACTCAACGGAAAATATTTTCATTTCGCGAACTCGCGTGTTTCACTTACAGCGTAACTAACATTCTTGTTCTGAAAGTTCGCCCACTCTCCATTGAGAAACTTTTTTAAATCCATTATAAAAGTTGGCGTATTTAACGTGTTGTTGTAAACAACAAGCGAATGCCTATTGGAACAAACGGCGCCGCCTCACGCAAACTATTCGCCTCGCACGACCTCCCTACGTCACGTTATAAGTTTACGCAATCAATTTCGTCACAGGCTTCTTATTGAACCCCTCCTTTATTAGGTCAAGGATTGTTGACACAGAAGTACCTCAATGCTCGGACACTTAATTTGCATTCCAATGTATCGCTTCAAGCCAAACGTATATTGAATGTGACGATTGAATCTACATATAAGAAACTTTGTATCAAAGGGTCACTCTGCGCAGGAATGTTTACTAAAATAGAATATTCGGCGGCCATTGTTGGGTCCTCGACGTAAACCTATTTAAATTTCAAAAGATGTCTCCTAGGAGATTGTCCCGGTGCTGTGCCGGCGCGGGTCTCCCTTTCTCCCTCTCTGTTTTGGCAGTTCTACGCAGAAGCCTATCTACTTTGAATAGAAATTACGTAATCGACTAAATTTTGACGCAGCCTGTGGCGCCTGCCGTTTTGTGTTTTATCGACGCTTTATCGCTATTGAAGATTCCTTTTCCTTGCAAAATAACAGCGCTCTGATTTAATTTCCACTTTGACCTGAATAGAAAACACATTGTATTGGAAACAATTTAAAACAATTTTGAATGTTTCAGGTAATGGAAGTTGAGAAGGCAGCCAGTGAGTACACGTGGGTGAGTTAGCAGGACTGCAATTTGCTGGGTCTCAGAGGTCTTGCGCCGAATTACTTGCTGCCATACAGCGAAAGTCCATTAGGTTTTATAGGTTACTTCAGGACGAAAAGAGAGTTCAAGCGCTGAAATTAATTAAATCCTCATGTGGAACGCTTTTAAAAGTGAAAAATAAAATACTAAGACTAGCGTCTCGTAAATAAATGATGAGTTAGAAGTGTACATGCACATGACATGGTCTCCAAAACCTAACGTTCATTATATTTTAAATAGAAACGTGTCTACCTAACTCGAAGTCTTCAATTTCATCAAAACAATAAAATAAAAAAGGGGAGCGTTATTTTAAAAATTCCAGCATTACAGCAAAGAGTTAATTAATTTTCTTACAAAACTTATTTAAATAAAACATGAAACGGTTGAAATTGATTAAACTGAAATGTTTCAATGCGACTCGCTCAAGTTGAAGTCACGGGAGAAATTTATGATTCGAGCGTCATAAAGTTCACACTAACGCCGGTTATTGCCCACCGACAAAGTACAAGGAACAACATTGTGCTTTGAAACACGCGTCCATTTTCACAGCTACTAAAATACTATCTCGCAATGAATTATTCATAGGGAAGTAATTGCAGCGTTCAGACAAGCATGTGTCGTTTGAACACCGCCGAATTGCTAAGCATTGTAGCGAAAACGGTATTGTTGGAAACAACACCCGCTGATATGATTGTGTCATTATACTTAGTGTACACTCTACTTGACGGGTGATGAGATTGTTGGTTCCGCCCCAAAGATTGTCCACCAGAAATGAACGTCAAGAGGCAACCCTATTTTGTCATCAAATTGATTGACGAAACGATACGCTACGATACACGTCCTGTCAAAGATAAAAATACAAGATAAACAAGACTTTTATTCCTTACACATGTGTAGAGTAAACAAATAAAAATATGTGCGGTCTATTGAAGAAACATCTGTATTGTCGCAATATGTTGCCGCGCGGGCTGCGGTCAATACACTAATGGCCGATATATAGTATTTCATTTCGTAATGCTGTAATAATTTGTAAATGCAAATTCCATGTTACCACATTGGCTAAACGTGTTCAGATACGATATTTGAAAAAGTTTTCTCGTAAAAATATTGCCATTCGGTGGCTGAATCGTAAACCACTGAGTTTGGAAAGTGGTCGCTTTTCAGCGGGCCGTCTACCGCTAGGAACTTCCAAACTTACGGCCCAAATTTTAATAAGCGAAGCGAGTCCGACCAATCCAGTTTCTTTTACTGTAGTTCAGTAAATTGTTTAAATTAAAACAGAGTTAGTATAAATCGGTGCCAGAAAATAGGTACGGCCGAGAGCCGAGATTGCGGTCCGTGATTCAACTTTTAACTACTTTCCAAAGTTTACACAAATACTATTTCGGGAGTGGGTAATCTTTCGATCACCTTGACAATGGACTTTCATTTACTTTCAGTTTGATTAAAAAACGATATTTATCTCGTAAGTTACTTTAATGATTTTGTGTAATGATGTATTGTCTTGCTAGAGGTATCTCGCGGTTACTGAGGCGTTGTAACCGGTTCATTGCAGATCTAGGGCATGTAATATATGCTTAAAAGCTATATACATTAACAATAGTATGTTAATATATTTAATTTATATGAAAGAGCCGTTTAAAAACGATCTATTCTTTAAATTATTCTGAGCTTAAGACACACATGATGCGGCTGCGAGCCGGGTGCGGGTCGTGTGACGTTGTATTCCTTGTATTTGTATGATAGGCTTCACACTGCCGTAGCGGGTCAGTGCGCTTAAAAACGTCCTAAAAACACTCCCCAAAGAAGTATCTTTCAAACAAAATAAACTGTAATCGGTTAATTCGCTCAGGAGTTACCTACAATAATTCGTATTCGGTTCGTTTACTTTGGAGTTACTATGTCACACGTTAAGCAGGCGGTCTCGGTGGTTTCAATCATTAGACCATCTCGGAAAACCTAAAAAAATCTCCGACACAAGGGTTGGTCACTAACCTACTTGAAATAAATGAATGATGCTACAGAGACATCAAACTGAAACACCGGTTTTGTACACAGGAGGTTAAAATTCAGCCTCGGACAATAATTTACCGCAGCACCGCATATGTACTCGTATTTCTCTCATAGAAACCAAAGCGGCCTCAAGAAAAGAAATGTTTTTTCCTTTCCTGATATAAATTGGCCAACGCAACCACACACCAAATAAGTATAAATCATAACTCCATTTAGAAAAATACCAATAAATTATTACGCCAGGGAAATAATGTTGGTACAAAAACAATGTACGTTACGGAAGCGATATATTAATATTTGAATGCCATAGCAACGTAGTCTTCCTTTTACGAGGAACATTTATAAGTTTAACTGCAGAAGTTTTAATTCAAATATAAAATATGTGTTCTTCATGTCAAGTATTGCGCATAATGAATTAATTCGTCTGTACTGGCAAAGATATATTATACACCTAGCAGCGCCCCACGGTTTTACCCGCGTTGTACCCGTTCCCGTGGGAATTTCGGGATGAAAAAGCCTATAACCTTCCCGTTGAATGTGGCTATCTATTACAAAAAGAATTATTCAAATCGGACTGATAATTC
Source organism: Cyclophora albipunctata (assembly GCA_963082685.1). Taxonomy (NCBI): domain Eukaryota; kingdom Metazoa; phylum Arthropoda; class Insecta; order Lepidoptera; family Geometridae; genus Cyclophora; species Cyclophora albipunctata. The sequence goes on along the minus strand of OY720115.1, from coordinate 7,434,338 downwards.
CTGAGATTACCTCGAACATACAAACAAACAAACAAAAAAACAAACTTACACATTTGACCTCTTTATAATATTAGTATAGATGGACTAGCTGCGCCCCGCGGTTTTACCCGCGTTGTGCCCGTTCCCGTGGGAATTTAAGAACCACACGACTGATTTTGTGCAAACTTAACATAAACCGTCTACATAATATAGTCCGAACAAAACCTAAACATTTGGTTTGGATAGGTGAGCCCGTTCTTGAGTTATACAATTACAACGAAAAGTGGCATTGATTTTTATATTTATACATAGTTTGATATGTGTGTTTATTAGTATTTCTCTTCAATGTTAAGTTGTATTTCGAATACCATATTAGCTACTATATGTAGACAGGCAGTCTTCACTTCTGCTTGTTTGTAAGAAAAATTGGTTGTATGGATTTGTATGGCATTTGAAAAAAATCTGTCATGTATTTGTAAAAAGAGATTTTTTAAATAATGGGTATTATTCCTTTCTGTTTCCTTATTGACCATGATGGTTATAGGTAGGTACAGTTTAATCTTAAAATTTCTAAATTTTCCAGTATAAAAGTACCTTCTCTTCTTTATGTATTCTAATATACGTAATTGTAAAGGGTAACTAATATCTACAACCTATTTAAAACAAAACTAATAAACATAACTCTACAGTTCGTTAAAACTTATAGTAAAAGAGGACTATGCTTTGACGTTAAAACATTTCCAAGGAAGTTTAGGATTATTACAGTGAAATATTTAAATTAGGAGGGCAAGGAAATTGCAACCAAGCCCGAGTTCCGGTCAAAAGACGATTTTATAAATAGACTTTGGTTTAACTTGGAATTTAAATATAGAACTAAAGAACAGTCTACGTATTTTGTATTCATTGTGCATTGTATTGTAATGCAAGTTCGATACAAGATGTAGGTGACTCGTGTGTTTTCGTCTATCTTATTTTGAACCATCAATACAAAAAATGGAGTTAAAAGTCTGGGAGGCTTTCACGCTCGTACTCAGAGACGTCAAATGCTTCCTTAGTAGAGATATAGTGAGTGATTTTGACATGTAATGCATGAAAAATTACGTCAATAGTCAATAGTTAAGGGCTCCCACACAAAACTGCGATGCTGCTCCATTAATTAGCGATTCTCATTTAATATATTCATCTCTTTTTTTTGTACTGTAGTAATGGCGATAGATATACCTATTTCAGTTCGTATCGCAGAAATTCGCATCGCAAGTTCCTGCGAAGCGAATTCGCATCGCATCGCATCGCAGTTTTGTGTGGGAGCCCTTAGTGTCGATTTAATAGATGTTTCTTAGTGCAGTTAATGCGGACATCTTTTTGTTGAAAATCTAAGTTTTTTCATAACTATGATTCAAGAAAATGTTTCCAACCGAAGTGTTCCACAGTATATTCAATATTTAACCTTAACGAAAACCTATGTAGGTCGGAGTCTCTAGAACGCCTCCTCTCTAGCTTCTAGACCACCTAAAGACTTCCGACGTAATCAGACGATTAAAACAACGGAACTAGCAATGTAACAAAATTTCCGAACCAGAAACTAAAAATTAAACGGTGCTGAACTCTTCGTAATATTCATTTCAATAAATTTTACGTTTCGATTACATTTTATCAATTGAATTGTGTGTTTACGAAATGAATTGTATTATATTAATTAAAGTTAATTTTTTGTGGCAAATTCATTGCGTATATCACAGCCATGGCTCAGGAATTTATTTAAAGTAAATAATTATTTGGTTCATTAAACAGTCGAAAAAGTTTTATTTCTTATTTTTAAAACTCTCCGTGTTTGTATGTTCACGGTAAAATTCAAATGGTACTTAACAGATTATCATGTGGTTTTATTGACAGATAGAATGATTCAAAATGAAGGTTATAGGCTTCTTTTTGCAGAATTCTAAAATAAATCTAACGCAATATTGAAAAACTGAAGTTTCGCGAAGGCGGGTCATAATTCGTTTTAGTACATTAAAAATGCTATACAGACTACACGGTTACTCCCACGGAAGAGAAAAGTACTTACTACCCTCAGTCAAAACCTATTCCGGCACCATAGATATCTATCTAATTATAAAGTAAAGTATTGCCTGTAATGTCCCACCGCTGGTCAAAGACCATCACCCCAACGAAGATATCAGTATGGTTGATATATATTTGAGTTAATGTTTGTGCCATCGACACGAAGAAGAAGAAGTATGGTTGCGAGGAAATTTTCATGGGGTACCTATATATTGTGAGAGGTGATTATGCCTAATCCTCCTCACTGTACTGATATCTTCAGTGAGATGAGAGGCCTTTGCCGAGCAGTGGAACATTACAGGCTAATACTTATACATTTATATTGTAGCAAATGAAACAAAATACACGAATCCATGCACTTATTCAACCAACCTCACAAATATTCGCTCCAGAACGTAAGCCAGCCAAATATTGAAACCTCTAAACCCGCAAAAAGCTCATTATTGTTGATCCCGCGAGAATCGAAGCCGCAGTCTAACCAACAAGCCAATAGCGTGTAGTTATCATGTTAACATTTATTAATGACTAGCAGCGCCCCGCGGTTTTACCTGCGTTGTGCCCTTATGATGAAAAATTGTCTATACCCTTCTACCCGCGTTGTGCCCTTACCCGTAGGAATTTCAGGATGAAAAATAGCCTGTAACCTTCCCGTTCAATGTGGCTATCCATTACAAAAATAATTATTCAGATCGGATTGGTAGTTACTAAGATAAGCGCATTCAAACAAACAAACTCTTCAACTTTATTATATTACTATAGAAAAATATTTAACATACAAGTACTAAACTTCGCCCGAAAATAACGTTATGAACCAAAATCCGACTCCATTCATTCTAGGTTAACAAGACAACTACCACCGTTTTTGAAATCGGTCTATAACGGGACCATTCTTTAGGTTCCTTTTCTTATACCGAAACAATATTGGGAACTCGAGAAATACAGTATAGTTACGCCTTGAACATCATATACGTAAATTAAAGCACAAGACAGTACGGGTTCAAGCCAGGGTGCGGGTCGCCTAACGTTGTATTATTTGTATTTGTTTAAAAGTTGTCACACTGGCATGTTGTGGGCTACGTGACATTGTATTCCTTATATTTTTTATAGTAAAGTGTCATGCGGCCCGGACCCGGCCCGTACTCAGCCCACACCCGTGATGCACTCGGCCCGAACTCGGCCCGCACCAGCCCGAACCCGGCCCGCACCTTACCCGCAATCGCACTATGTGTGTTTTGCGCTTTAAGTTCAAACAAAAATCAGACTTTATTATAACTATAACGCGTGGTTTGTACGCAGCTAAACAATGTAAGATTTCATATTGGATTGAGTCAACAAGTGAAATTGGCTGTGTTCGGTAACATTCCAAACTGCTGTTTGCTTTAAATATTGCCGTAATATTTGTTTTACTTTTATTAAGTTTCTATTTATCAACTTGCATACGTGTTTGTTTATGCAACATGCGATAGTTAAATGGTTTCAATCGTACTATTTATCTAATATATAAAATTCTCGTGTCACAGTTTTCGTTGCCATACTCCTCCGAAACGGCTCGACCGATTCTCATGAAATTTTGTGTACATATCGGGTAGGTCTGAGGATCGGACAACATCTATTTTTCATCCCGAAATTCCCGCGGGAACGGGTACCGTGGTTGAACTCCTCTGAAACGGCTCGACCGATTCTCATGAAATTTTGTGTGCATATCGGGTAGGTCTGAGAATCGGACAACATCTATTTTTCATCCCGAAATTCCCGCGGGAATGGGTACAACGCAGGTGAAACATCGGGGCGCAGCTAGTTTTAATATATTAAAGTTAAAAAACATACACGGTACTAGGTAGCTATAAATCTGATGATATTGTTTTTCAGGGCAATAAACTGGAACTATTTCTACAAATCGTCAAAATCTATAATATTATAAAGAACTAGCTGAACCGGCAAACGTTGTTAAGCCATACAAATTATTTACAACTAGCAGCGCCTCGCGGTTTTACCTGCGTTGTGTCCATTTCTGTGGGAATTTCGGGATGAAAAATAGCCTATGTTACTCGTGGATAATGTAGCTTTCGAATGGTGAAAGAATTTTTAAAAACGGTCCAGTAGTTTTTGAGCCTATTCATTACAACCAAACAAAAAAAGTTTTCCTCTTTATAATATTATATAGTGTAGATACCCACGAGAACGGGTGCGTTCTGGGACTTGCGGGTGAAACCGCGGGTCACAGCTAGTTTATTTGTATATGACAGTCACATCAAAATAAAGATGCTAATTATATCCCGGAACTCCCACAGGAGCGGGCACAACGCCGCTAAAACCGCGTTGCGTTGCTAGTTATAAATATAAAAGTTGTTCTGTCTTTCTGTCTGTAATATTTTTCACGTGTCAATCTAATTTCAGCGAGTTGGTCGCCGGGGGATTCTTTCGTTCAAACTTCTATAACTCAAATGACTTACACGTACTACGTAATAAGTTATCGACTTGAAAAAAGAATAACTTAGTTTTGTGAAACTGGCTGTTCTTTCTGGTTTTGACTACGCTTAGATAAAAAAACACAGATTTTATATATCATCGCGAATGGTAAGCAACGTACAGCTCGGCTTCAACTAGGATGGGTGGCCGATAGTGCATTTCTATCAGCGCTACCGTGCTTCGGAGCGCACTGTAAGCAGTCGGTCCCGGCTGCTTTAACTGTTAGTCCATGTCAGGCCTTTAGACGGTCAAAAAACTCCAACACCTAGGCTGGCCACTAAACTATACGAAATGAATGAATGATTAATCTAACAGACAAAAACGTCTGTGACCTATAAAAAATCTGTTAGACGTTTTCTATTTATAGATTTCATAGACTAGAGAATAGTCCGGTCTGCGTGTCTGCGCAGTCATTCAATCTTCACGTTCCTAATAATGACGCTCTACACTAGAAGTGGAATGAACTCGTCCAGTTTATTCATTGCTGTTGGAATTGGAGACGATAGCTCCATCATCAGAACAATAGACATATTTCTATCTATAACATATTCACACAAATAATCTTTGCATCAAGATTAATAGGTACAGACAGGATCTTATGTATGTTTGATAGCATAATGATATATTTGGTATCCAGTATCCTAATATTATAAATGCGAAAGTTTGTGAGGATGGATGTTTGTTGTTCTTTCACGAAAAAACTACGGAACGGATTGGGATAAAACTTTACAGTAATATAGGTTATACATCAGAATAACACAGAGATTACATTTTATCCCGAAATTCCCGCGGGAACGGGTACAGCGCGGGTAACACCGCGGGGCGCGGCTAGTAGGTATATATTTAGCAAAACGATGTTATATTTGGACCTGTATCTACATATAAGAAGTAGCTAAACGACTCGACAAAGTTATCACATTATAATCACGACATCGTCCCACATGTCTACATATTCACTTTTTTACCACTCAAAAAATTATGTATTCGTGTTGACAAAGTTTTTTTATAGGACTTGTTTTGTCATAAATAGTATGCGGAGAGAAGTTTCCGCACATAAAGTTTGTGCGGTACAGTTTATTGCTGAGTATTTTTGGTATGTCATTTGATAATATAAAAGTGATACCACTTTCGATTATCATGGTATGGTTAGAATACATTTTGTGGTTTCACTCGGAACGGCTTGTGGCTTTTCTAACATGGTTCGTGTTTGAGATCACCAACAAGCATTTGGCTAGCGTGGTGATTATGCCTAATCCCCCTAACTGTACTGATATCTTCAGTGAGATGAGAGGCCTTTGCTAAGAAGTGAGATATTACAGGCTTATACTTACTCACTCGGAACGGGCGCATAGAAGGATATTGTGACGTCATTTTTTGAAAAAAGAATACTTAAGTAAAATGTAAGAGCCATGGAGTAAAAAATAGTAAAAAAATCTCTAGTCGTCATTAAGGCTAAGGCTTAATGTATGTTTTGGTAGCGACCGTACCAGCAGACAGTAACTCCCAACCGCAAGCAGCAGTGTCACCACGCTTGAAACATAGAGTTTCATAAAAATCTATAGTGATGCTTGCGGTCGGCAGTTGCTGCTTGCTACTGCGGTCTCTACCGAAAACAGACCTTTATTGTTTAACGAAGTATAGCTTGACAGATACCTATACGTTTGAAAACTAATTTATGACATGTTTTAGTCGACGCACATGCGACATATCTACCGCCAAACACTTACTTCATTCACGGTTTTCGTAAAATTTCGAAGTAAACACTAATTTCGTTTATGCTCACGATTAAATTTGGTAGTTTTTTTACTAAAGAACTTTATTGAGCGATAAATAAAGAAGCGTTCATAATTAAAAACATCACGCACACCGTAAAAGGTAAGCTTGAGGCTATTAAAATAAATAAATTTAATGGGTTAATTTTGTGATTTGTTTGCCAAAACAACAATGCGGCAACGCGGTAACACGCGACGATTTTTTGAATTATAACCGACATTGTAGGAGTTGTAAAAATGTGTTCCACCTACTTGAAATATTTGCCGTTAATTCCATTTCCGTTCGTAATTTTTAACTTCAACTTTTACAGTGATTTTTACTTTAACTAATTGAAGTACGTACTTAACTACGTTATATTAAAAACTTATGGGAGTATTAAGTTTAAAAACAATATTGAATTAATATTGGAATCTTATCTCCTACACTATTATTTAGTGACTTTTTCAAAAAGATCTCTAATCACCGTCATCACTGCATCGTGAAACCCACAAGGCACTTAGACTTAAAAGTGCCATTTAATTCCCTCTACACATACTCGTAAATATAATTAAATTCTAATTACCATTAACATATAGAAACATTTAAAACTAATAGAATAATGTCATGGCGTCCAAAAGCAAGTTTACCTATCGCGAGAATCTGACGCCATCCATCATGACCTGTCGCCGATGATTGATGCCCTGAAGTGACCTGCCAGCGATCCTCTGTTGCAATACCAAAGATTTAATTGCAAATGAAGACTTATTGTTGTGGAATCGGTGACAACGGAATGTTGTGACGTCATACGTGTCTGGTTTGATGGATAGCGAGTAGAAAATAAAGATGGTGCAATAATGGCGAACGGTGATTTGCAAGTTTTTGAAGAAAGAACATTGAAAAGCTCTTGCACTATACATTTTTGTTCTTTTTTCAAAAAATTCAGCCATCACTTTCACTGACACTGCAACTTAGCGCCCCCTGAATGGCATGTCAAAAGTATATTTTCGCGCTTTACAGATAAAATATTGTTTTAAAGTAAGGATATTGTAAAGATATCAAACAATAGTTATTGTTATTATATTTATCATAAGATGATTTAATGAAAGTGGTAGATTTATCATCACCCATTTAAAATTGATTACAGCAAAGAGCCTCCCTGACAATTTCTCAACTTTCAATTTTCAACCTGATAAAATATTCCATAAACTTTTATTCCAATAAAAAAGAGAATATTCTACAAAAACCAGACTAAATCACCATAAAACCGAACGAAATTAATTTTCCAATGCATAAGCGAGCGTGAAACAGCTTTCGCTGAGAAAGAAGTTCTCATCATTTCCCAAAATCGTATAACTTCCGACGAGGGCACCTATCACGGAGGATTGGAGGGCGGGTTAGTTTGTATCTAAAAATAGCAGCAATTTGATGCAATATAGAGTAAACCTCCTCGTAGGGAACTAAACGAATGATACTTGTAAGGGTTGCTACGAATACTTGTAAAGGTTTTTTTTATGAGAAAAAGACACAATTTATAGTGTAAGAGCTAGAAAAACAATTATAGTGTATGTTATGCACCCATTATAAATAAATGAATCTAATAAACTACAACGTACTGATTTCTTATGTTGAATCAAACATGTATCTTCTGTAATCACGGTTCCTGAAAAGAGGCCGAAACGTCAGATTAAATGTAAAATAAAAGCCAAGTGTATCCGTAAACGTAGTTTAATTTCAAAATCTACAACTTATTTGCGAAAATAGGTACCCGACGTTTCGAGCGGATTACACTACTCGTGGTCACGGGCCAAACGGACTCAAAGACTTTTGTAAATCTGATACAGTTTTAAAATGATATAGTCCCGATTCGTTTAATTATAATGAAAGCTCATTTAGATGTTTAGCAAGTCTAATACACTCGAAACATCCGATGCTAGACACAAAGTAAAAAAACCGAACACAACACGCGATCTTTGAGGATAATTAAATCGGTAGTACTAATGTCCATCTGATAAGTCAAAGGTTGCGCCTCGTTACTATTTTTAATGAAGGTTTTTGTTACTAACTAATGTTTTCTGATTATTTTAATTTACTGCCGTTAAGTTTACATTCGCACGAGCGCTTTTGATACGCGTTATCTAAGCGTTGAAATAGAAAAGGAACTACCAAAGAGTGCACATGTCAACGTTTTAGAACGCTCGTGTGAATGAGGCCTAAGGCAAGAAAAACAAATACTATGCATTTTTTTTAATAAGTACTTATTTGATGGCTAATCTACATAATTGAGTCAAACAATCATGTGTAAATAATTCACGGCGTATTATACTTTATTTATAAAAACGAGAGTTAAATACCATAGTGGAACATTGACTTTTAATTAATTTAATTATATGAAATACAAAGAGGTTGGGTGGCAATAAATAATGAAACAGTAAACTGAAATGCAGCACGCATACCTGACGTTTACCAGTTGCCACTCCCTCACTTTCAATGATTGACGCAAAACTAAACTCACATTTTCGCCAAATGAAACTTACAATTTTGTAAAATTAAACTTCCAATTTTGCTAAATTGTATGTTAAACCCAAAGTTTGGCGTTTAACTCGGCAACATCGGGAACGGATAAACTGTAATTTAAACAATAAAAACTTTGAATTATTACTTTTGGGCATGTCCTGTGAAATATAAGGTTCAGCGAAGGTTCCTCTCTGACCCCGGGTTTACGAATGCCATTTCCTGGGGTGCAAATCAGTTGGAGCACGCAACCCTGCGGCTCACTGTAGGGTGCTAATTTAGTTGCTACGAAAAATCGCTTATTGCGATCAACGATAAATTAGAACAATGTACACCACTGGCGTGCTGAATAAAACACCTTTTATCTTGATTGTCATATTTTTGCTACTGTTTTAAAAATGTGAAGACAAAAAGTACATTCTAACTAGTTATAAAACTGTAGGTATGTATACTTAGCTACACTGTATATATTTACATATTTCTGTATGTATTTATTATGTATATTTTCATTACGATTGCACTAGTGATGGGAATTAAAAATATTTGGATAAGCTCTTACACTATAATTTTGTCTTTTTTTATTTAAAGCACCGCCATCACTATCAATAAAATATGAAAAAAAACATATCTTCTCAGAAAACAGATGGATTTAAAATTAATAATTTATTATATTCTATTTTAATTCATCACAACTTTGCTATATCAATAAAATACAAAGAAGATTCTTGTCATAACATTTTTTCTGTTTCACAGCGCGCATAAAAATATTTACGAGATGTACTTGTATGTTATTTACATATATACCTTGCGGTAACATTATTTTATTCACTCACATGTGCACATAACGTGCGTCACATAATGCTTTTACAATTTCATATCTTGAAAGGACAAACATTTTATTACCTCTCATACAGTTTTCACATTACACTCCTGAACAAGAAAGGAGAGAAAACAATAAAATGTTTTATGCAAAAAAAGGTTGTTGAACATTTAATCACTACATATTATAAAACAAAGTCCACAGCCGCGTCTGTTTGTCTATCTGTCTGTCTGTTCACGATAAACTCAAATAGTACTACTGCACGGATTTTGCCGCGGTTTTTTAAATAGATAGAGTGATTCAAGTGGAGGCGCGGCTAGTAAAACTATAATACAGAGAAGTAGCTTAATTCACAAGCAAATAAATAATTAATAGCCCCGTGAAATTTAAAATATAACATTTGCGTGTCTTCACTTGCATTTTGACGCCATCTATTGGTTGTGTTTGCAATTTCTAAGAATTGCAAATGTGTAATAAACTCGACAGGGAAAATGTAAAGCTCTGTAATTGTGAAATCACACGCGAGCTTCGTGTTATCATTCCGCGGATTTCTGTCATGTACGAATGTTCGTATTCAGCAATGCATCAATCAAATGTAAAGCCGCGTTTTCTCATAGCGTTCTGATCGAGCTCCATTCATTGATGAGATATGTAAAACTGTGAACATATTCGACAGTGATGATCGGTTGGTAACAATTTGGTCATATAAACATAATCAAACACATTTTTTAAATATTTAGCGAAAATATCCAAATAAGCAAGCAATTATTTATATCGTTTTCCTTTCAACAATTTGTACTTTATCTTATTGAAAACACGTTTTTTAGCAAACGTTCGGTATGACAGCGAACATTTGCTCAAACCAAAATGTTTGTTCAGAGAACTTGGCGGCTTAATATCGTGTGCTCAACTCTTTATTTCTCGCACGGCATGCACTGTATGGATTCGTTTCAATGTATTTCGACGCGTTTGACGTACCATTTGTCAGAGGTAATTGTGTTTGCGGTTACACATATTGTCGACATTACATACTCAGAATTATGGTCATACATGAAATGGGGATCAAGGGAATCACTGTCGCACTCACAGACATCCTAATTGATGTAATTTTTTATGCATAACATGTCAAAATCATTGAATGTTGACAAGCATTTGACATTTCTGTAAAACTCACTTAAGTGAATATTACTTTGTTAGTAAGGACCCTGGGTTATGACCGGTTAAAAGCAGTGACATTTTTGTTTTTTTCTTTGAATGGCCTAATCTCTAAAACTAGCAGTCCGAATTGAACACTTATTTTTGCCTAGGATATTCACAATCAAGTGGAAGGTTATAGGCAGAAGATATTCTATATCCTGAAATTGCCACAGGAATGGACACAACGCGGGTACAACCGTGAAGCGCTACTAGTCCATTCATAAAATTGTAATAAATATGTGGACCACGCAATCATAAACCACTATTATAAGCCGATCAAAAAAGTAATACGAGTAAATCTCCCAAAATATACACAAAGCGAAGTGTTTGATGAATATACTTGAGCCATGTCAGAGGCCTTTGGCGGCTCAATAACTCTGACACCAGGATTGGTCAGGTTCGCCATCCACTCGATGAAGAAGAAGATAGAAATCAATGTCCGCTAAAACAATTTATAGACAAGAAAACTAAACAAAATGTAATTTAGATAACCGACAACTTTATCTGGATAACATCTAAACAAAAACTGGGAAGAGAGAAGTTGTGTTTCATGATATTTTTATCGACTGAACTGAACTTGACGAACAAAACGAAAGAAAAACAATAGGGAATGGTATGACAGGCATCTGGGGGGAAGCTGGGGGACTCTGGAATGTTCTTGGGAGGAACAAACAGGGACGTGGCTACGAGACGAGTAATTAGAAAACTCGCGCTCTGACACTCATTTTTATACTTACAAAATAATTGCTCACATTTATTTATGATACTGATATTAGTTGTGTCGTACGTTTTCGCCCGTGTTACCTGATGATGAAGGATTTTCCGGATAGTAATTAAGAAACAAAGTAAACAACTAGTAATCTTAACAAATGGTCGTAGTTCTAGGAATTTATAACGCGTTTAAGTGTAACTTGATGCTTGTTTCGTTGAAATTGAGCGAAAAAAGGAACACCTCATAATATCACTCGCGTAGTAATGTGCTTATGACTGCATTTTAGGATACAAATAACCTTTAAATTAAAACGATAAATGTTGAAATAGCTGAACGGATTTGTATAAGAAATCCGTTCAGCTATTTCAACATTATATTGTAAAATACCTGTCTCGAATTCATCCTCACAATCTTTCGACTTTATAATATATGTAAGATAATTGCTCAAATTTATGTAACATTAACTACGTAATATATTCTCCGTCTCGCCTTCTCTAGTAATAAATTAAACTGTCTTTGTTTTCCCCGTCGTAATTTGGAGCTCTGAGAATTCACTTACATCCGTACTTATTTTAACCTGGAGGAAGCTTTAAAATTATTAAGGCCGATGTAATTGTTGAGTCAATTAAATTTTCGGTTAATAATTGGCAACAAATTACTTGAGTTCATTAATGATTAAAAAAACACTAACTATGTTATTTATCTAAATCATTTTAACATATTTAATTAAATAAAATAAAGAATCAATCAAACGAATCTGTCTAAGAGAACGGTTTCGTTTACCCGCGACCTCGAGAGGTGAAATCCCCTCGAAACGTCGGGAAATAAAAAGTAAGTTATTACTTGCTTTATTAACTTTCTAACGCGAAAAAACCCATGTGAGTACGTTTACTATGTGTTCAAATCGTGTAAGTTTAAAAAAGACTAGAACGGTTTGGATCGTATAATTTCCATCACATGTTACTTATATCATACACTATCAGCGCCCCGCGGTTTTACCCGCGTTGTACCCGTTACCGTGGTAATTTCAGGATGAAAAGTAGCCTATAACCTTCCCGTTGAATGTGACTATCCATTACAAAAATATTTTTTCAAATCGGATCTTGACATTAGCGCGTTCAAACAAACAAACAAACAAACTCTGCAGCTTTATAATATAAGTATAGATAATCTTCCTAAATAAGATATCCAATTTCAAAACACCAATAAAATCACTACTTAATCCATAGCATAACTTCGTTGTCAGAATATTGATTCCAACAATAAGGTTGGTAAGAAAATAACTGGAGGCGTTCTTTGGTCCCAAAAAACGTCATTTCGCACACATTTTGCTGTGTCCTACGCGGTACAAAGCAGATATTGTCACTGGCATTATCAGCATATTGCTCTACAGTCTACCCTAACAGTGTCAATATTCTATTCAATATACCCTCCCTCCACGCAATATTCTTTTTGTTCCTAAAGAAACCGAGGTGAAGTGATTCACGCTTCAAGAAATTTTGAAATACTACAAAGACTCCGGTGTAATTTGGATTTGGAAGTCTTGTGTAAGTTTTAAATGAATGTCTTATGTGGATAGTTTACATGTATAGATAATTGTGAAGATAGAGAAACGTAAAGGTAAAGTCTTCTTCTAAAGCTCGGTAGCTTCTGGATGGAGATAGAGTGATAGTTTTGGTTATGTAGAGCATCAACCCGCGAAGTTTGTCGCTGGTGATTGTGCCTATCTATACTAATATAAAAGAGGTAAAATTTGTAAGTTTGTTTGTTTGTATGTTCGAGGTAATCTCAGGAATTATCAGTCCGATTTTAATAATTATTTTTGTAATAGATAGCCACATTGAACGGGAAGGTTAAAGGCTATTTTTCATCCCGAAATTCCCACGGGAACGGGTACAACGTGGGTAAAACCGCGGGGCGCTGCTAGTCTTTAATATGATTCGTTAGTTGCCAACGCTCTGCAACATGGCACCCCTTGCGATAACGACATAACATAGGTGTGATGAATTCGTTGCTTTGACTAACGAAAGCCGACGGCAATCGAAACCCGACGCGATAACTTGCAATAGAACCGCATAAAGCATCCAAATACGATCGATACATACACTATATGAAACCTTCTCATCATCCGGGTTCAGTCCAAACTCCAAATAGTTAAATCTGGTTTGAATGCACCAACATAGTCTAACACTGAACCAAACTCAATTTGCTTGATGAGGATGCAATGTTTCGTGGTTAAATTATGTAGGTACATTGTACAACGTTCATTGCAAGTTTGGACGAGTGGTTGCGGCCAACTTGTTGCCAATTAAAGTTTGCTCCTCCCCCTAATGTTCAAAATGGTCAAAGATCAACTTGATAGATCGAGGGTCCAACTTTATCTACCTTCTATTGAACCCTTTACTGAACAAAGGAAGTTTGCATTACTCTTGTACCACTTATAATGAGATACCAGATTGTTCTTAACCTTCGTTTATATAGAGTGAGTTTATTCGCAGCGAGAGAAGATTAAAAAACTGCGAACATCGGTCTATGGAAACGGCTTCAAAGAACGTGTCACAAACAGAAGTAATAAGCATAACATATATCTACTCGTCACTACATAGTATAAAATAAAGTCGTCTCTTTTTCGTGTCTGTCAAACTGTTTGTCTGTCTGTATGCTTAAATCTTTAAAATTACGCAACGGATTTTGATGCGGTTTTTTGTAATAGGTAGAGTGATTCAAGAGGAAGGTTTTTATGTAAAAAAAATCCCGAAATTCCCACGGGAACGGGCACAACGCGGGTAAAACCGCGGGGCGCTGCTAGTACACTATAAGAATAAAAATGTCTAGTCATTAATTTCAGAAGTAAAACCTATTAATTCACAGTGAATCCGACTCCAAATCTACCAATTATTTTTCAGACGTTGCATGACTGCCATTTTGTCATAAATCCTAATAAAAAAATTGGTTACTAAAATAGCGTAGTCATTCGCATATCGGCTACCTCATCTCGAAACGAATTTTAAAAAAGCAACGTTTCTGTTTCAGCTGAATGTTTCCATTCAAAGAGTGTCTATGTAAGGATTTTTATTTCATTTTACTCCTAGCAAAACGAATGCATGGTCCTGTGAACACTAATGAACCTGGCATCAAAGCATTCAGCCAGGCCAGGCGCGTAAACTGAGTTACATTTGCGTGTAATAAGTTCCAACTCCATTCGATTTTATGCTTTACTCGGTTGGGAAACAATCCAATTGTTCCCATATTTCGGGACCACTCGAACCGTTCCGTTACCACACGTTAAAATGGAGATTAAGAGAGAAAAGCGGTCGTTTCCTTTACACTGGCTAAACGAATGTGCAAATTTCCTTTTGTAACGTTAAAAAAATTAACGTTAAAATTAAAATTCTTGAAACAAAACGTTGCCTTCAAATAGTGTTTTATTTACTTTCTTTTCATCCGCCCGTTCGTTACAAACTTTCTCTCTTCGTTATTTATTATCGTTCCGAGTTTTAACCATGACAATAGCTTTTCTTACAAAAAACTTTTAATAATGGGTTGAAAAATGAAGCAAAAACATCGAACAAGAAATATCAAGTTGGATTAAAGTTCGTAAATCATTTTGTGTTTTAAATATGGTTCGACCATATCTAGCTTTAGTTCCATAAAGTTTTTATCTAAACAACAAAATATCTTAAAACATATCAAAGAAAGCATTAATTTCTTGAACAATGTATTGAACAGCAATATAACTGTTGTAGCGCATTAAAAGTTCATTTATTTAGCATTAAAGGTGTTTTATTATAAGCCTCATGCTTCAAAACATCGTTCAAATCATAACTCCATTTTACGAGCTACAGTAAACTAATCGAGTAATTTCCTCAGCGACCGAGTCCATCAATTGATCAACATTGTATAATCGGCTGTAATCGTTAAAACATTGTTTAACGATCAACGTGAGCCGTGAAGCTGTATCGAGTAGATATTTTATGAGTTCTTGCTAAATAAAGTAATTAATTGCTTCTTAAACTAACCACGAAGGTTTACAGCGCTCATAAAATCGTTTCAAGATTATTAGGGAATGAAATGCGTTTGCGCATTTGATATAATTATTGTTTATCGTAACTTTGATTAATAATATCATGTTTGTTTACGAATTAAATTATGTTAAGCATCTGGTACTCATTAAATATTTTAGTATAGTATCTATTTGTAATATGAAGTTCCTTTTGAAACCAAAAGCTTTTTCAACAGAACTATACTCTTTGACAGAACGATAGAGCCAGGTGATCGTTAAATATGGAGTTGCATCAATCGAGTGCCATTAGAATTCACAATGCCTTTCCTCATGCAGGCCAATAAATAAATAAAATACATTCATAAATACTTTTATCTACACTAATGTTGTAACATTCTACTTATGATTCCAATACTTGACTTATAATTACTACTGTTATAGCACAGACAACTAAAACACTCAATTTAAGCAATTGCACATGATGTTATAATATCATTATAATTTAACATTATAACATCATTATAACGCGACCAATTAACCTGGCGAGCCTTATGTCAAAATCCTCATACTAGTTGTATAAAATTTTGATATTAGGCTGGCTTTTGAAAATAGTTGGGTTATACGTGAAAACTTCGTCGAAACTACATACACAAAACTCTTTGGTAAGATCTCGCTCGCTCCTGATTGGCCCTACGCGCAGCTGCGCTCTCATTGGTTAGATTTTAATGGCGCCAAGTTCACTGTGACAATACACGTACCTACGCGTGAATTTAATGTTTCGCAATGTGTTTTGTTTTTAAAATTTTGTTTGATTAATTGCATTAAATAGTGAAGATAAAGTAGTGTATGCAACTGCATATAACACGGGTATTAAAACACTCGTTACTATTATGAAACTCGCTGCGCTCGTTTCATAAACTCACACTCGTGTTTTAATACCCTTCTTTATATGACATTGCATAAACTACTATTTCACGCTTGGCATGTCTATGTATATCCTACTAATATTATAAATGCGAAAGTTTGTGAGGATGGATGGATATATGTTTGTTACTCATTCTCCCAAAAACTACTAAAAAGATTTGGATGAAATTTTACAGTAATATAGATTATAATAGTAGTTTATGCAACGTCATATAAAGAAGGGTATTAAAACACGAGTGTGAGTTTATGAAACGAGCGCAGCGAGTTTCATAATATGTAGTAACGAGTGAATACACTACTTTATCTTCACTATTTAATGCAATTAATCAAACAAAATTTTAAAAACAAAACACATTGCGAAACATTAAATTCACGCGTAGGTACGTGTATTGTCACAGTGAACTTGCCGCCATTAAAATCTAACCAATGAGAGCGCAGCTGCGCGTAGGGCCAATCAGGAGCGAGCGAGATCTTACCAAAGAGTTTTGTGTATGTAGTTTCGACGAAGTTTTCACGTATAACCCAACTATTTTCAAAAGCCAGCCTAATATCAAAATTTTATGCAACTAGTATGAGGATTTTGACATAAGGCTCGCCAGGTTAATTGGTCGCGTTATAATGATGTTATAATGTTTTAATATAATGATATTATAACATCATGTGCAATTGCTTAAATTGAGTGTTTTAGTTGTCTGTGCTATAACAGTAGTAATTATAAGTCAAGTATTGGAATCATAAGTAGAATGTTACAACATTAGTGTAGATAAATATTTTTAATAAATCATGAAGTAATCTCTAGTTCTATAAGTTAATTACCAACCTAAAAGGTTGTCTTATCACGAAACAAGAAGTAGAAACTTCACACAGGTATAATAAACATAAAGTATATAAAACAGAGAAAAACATGGAGATGATAAATTATATTAATACACCTGTTATCAAGCCTTCACCAGAGGCATTAGCCACTGGCTGCGGACGCTAATTGCACTGGCCAAAAGTAATGAGCGCATTCATATTTCAAGTCGGGAACGGCGCAAATGCGAGAAACGTTATAATCGCAAATGACGGCCGCTCTACTCAACTAAAAATGCTGAATATTTGTCCAAAAATAAGACCTGAGCGTGGAAATTAAATGTAATTTACTTTAGCATAGACTAGACCTTCATTTTTTATTTTAAGCCGATTCCAGAACTTGCTCATTAATATAAGTAGGTGGCGAAAATTCAATTACATTTTCACTTAATATTTTGCTTAACGTTCGCTACATTTTTTCGCTGGCGTATTTCATTTTTTATCGGATTTCAGCGGGTATTTGAAAGTCATTCAACAGTACATTATAATAAATTGAAAACTCGTATTAATATATTTAAGCCGTTGAGCGGATCAGGTCATGCCGTTATATGAAAGCTGTGCGTTCAATGTTAATTTATATCGGAAACTGTCATATAAATTGTTATACAGAAATATATTTGTATATCCGAAAACCACATTAGCATTATAAAAACAAAATATAAAACCCCAATTCTTTAAAAAATACATTGAATTACTACTTATTTTCGTTTTATCCAACATGTTGTTTTTCATTTGCTATGCATTTTCCCGGTGTCAAAAAAAACTATAGTCTATAAGCTCAAATTGAAAACACATTTAAACAATACACATATATAACCCGCATAGAACATAATTCTATTTAACAACACCGAATGAACACGCGAACACAGATTCCTATTCAAAAGTTATACAGGAGCTTACATAACTATTCTCAGGTAGTCTCCTTAGTAGGAAAACATGAGTGTTGTACACTCATAGGCACATAGTGGTGCTATGCATTTACGTAATGAAAAACTAACAAGCAACAGGTATCAAGGGTTTAATGTTCGGATAACTTTGAAACTTCAACTTTTTAACGTGAAGTTTGAGTTGTTTTTACTACAAAGGATTTCAACTATGAATTTCACTTTTTGTTTGTCTCCAAGATCGCTGTAATGAAGTCGTGATATCATGTTACTATGTAGTTTACTAGTTGTTCTCTTTGGCTTAACCCGCTACGTGTTCCTGTAGAAACTTCGGGATAAAAAGTAGTCTCTTCTCAGTCTTCAAGGTCAAACATACATCAACATCTTAATTGATGTAGGCGTCAAATCGTAACAGACAGTTTTACTTTGTCGTTCATAATATAAGTAGATAAGTATATAAGTAAACTAACTTAAAAGAAACAATTTCTTGGAAGAGATAACTTATGATGGTAACATTTCTGTTGCTGAGATATATTGAAATCATTATTCGTAAAACGTAATCCATTAAGTGATCGACGTGTGGTAAACGGCGCGAGAAATGGTTGAAATCTTATATCGCGGATCTGTATGTGCCGAGGTCACAATTCAGAAGCCAGCAAAATCAATTCCATCGGCGACGCATGTACTTGGCAATATTTCAAATTCTCTTTGATGCAATATTTATTTTCTTCTTCGCCCCCATTATGTAATAAAGAAGCGAGCTTCCCGGTCCGCCACATGACGTATTAATTCCCTATTTCCGAAGTATCAATTTGTTCGCTAACAATTTTTGTAGTAAAAGTATTTTCATTTGGCGTTGGATTCGGAATCGTTCTTTTAAAAAGGTTTAAATTCGATGAGTCAACATAGAAACGGGGCTGTATAGGAATGAAAGGGTACCCTTTAGGCGAGGTGAGTCAATGTCCCCATGAAACGGTTTTTGTTGTTGCCCTGCTAAGTAGCTTATCGCCAGTGCTTCGCTCGATTGTTCTACTTTTTATCGCTCTGATTTATGACGCTTATCTCACTTCGCTTCTTACTTACAGATAGTGAACCCTGACAAAGTGCTACGGTTTAATCAATCACTTAGTTGGTGTTCTTTTCAATTTGTCCTTTCGGAGTTTTAAAGAATTCCTTTTACGGAAAGCAATAAGAGATGTAATTTACTTTTTAGGGAGTGCTTCGCTTTCAGCTCGGTAATATAAGTTTATATTTGTAATGTTCGGTACGGCGGGGTCGTAACCATTATCTTCTTACGGTCGTAGGCGAGCGATGAGCATGCAACAACAAGGGAACATCAAGTAAATGAAATTTGTCGAACAAGGCGGCATTCGGCGCACGTTCTCCACGCCAGCCGTTCAAATTGCCGCCTAATTAAATAACGGGCCGATGCAGCGCGTGCGTTCCAGAGAATTCATTTTTACCCTCAAACCTCGTTTTAGGTGAATTCAAAAATTGCCAGCAACAGCGCAACTTACAATTCAGAATTTGCTTTTACAAACGATATTTCAGATCCGGCTCCAAAAAACCAAAACAAAAGTGGTTGTATCGTGTAAAGTTTTGGTGCTCTTAATTAATGCAGTGACGTAAAAACACTGCATTTGGTAAGTAGGTACACAAAATCTGTGGCAAGTATTGTTTAGAGATAAATGAGGTGGAAGCTGGAGTGACACGAGGTTGCGGGCGTGGTACAATGGTCGGCGTCACAAAATCAGAACCTTCCCTGCACACCGAGATACTCCCCGCTACCCCGCCCAACCCCCTCTCGTCTCACTACCTCCAACAAAGCCGCATCGTTTATTGCACCTCCAACATAAATTTTCATTATGAAAGAACATTCTTTGAAGAGCTTTGGAAATGAATCGAACGGAAAATTCATTGCTTGTTTTTTTATTTCAGTGTTTAACCAGATTTCCAAATTATAATTTATATTTTCTCTTTTTAAAATATAGTAATGAATATTATATTTTAATCATATAAAGTGAATTTGGCACAAATTACCACTTACAAAACTTTTACTCATCATCTTCATAAATTTTAGTAGAAGTGAAATATTTTCTTTATCGTATAAAATATGAACGTATTGTGATAGTGACTTGTCGGCAAATATAGTTTGTATAAATCGCAGTGGTAGCAGATAACTTGCCCTCGGGGGAGGCCGTCGCCACCAGCCCCAACCGTCCCCTGATCCTACAAAATATGCACTGCGAATTGCCAATATATCCAACACTGTCGAACGGAATTACATTCTAAATAGTTTTCTTCTGCGGAGACTGCATACTTTTATATTTAAAGAATGCTTTCACAAATTGAAGTCTCTTGAGCATTGAACATTCTTCAATGGATTTGAAAATAGAATAACCATCTTTATGTGTTGAACTTGCTGGATCTCAATTAATTCGGGCCTCGGTATGTATACGTGTTCGGAAACATCTATTACAACAATTACAAACCCTTTAAAACTTTCTTACTTTACTGTTAGTAAAGGGAATCAATCCGAATCTTATTACTGTTCAATCTTTGTTTCCGAAATCCGAACGAGGGCTATTGGCGGAAAACAATTAATTTTCGATTCAGACATCCGATCAGAATTTACGCGGCGCCGCGCCGCCCGAGCCGAGTACAAGTACAATAGTATACACTCGATTTTAACAAATCGTCTGATTGGAATGTCGGACAGAAGACTTATTGCCTAATTCGCCTGTAGACTCACGGTCCCCCTTTGTTTCCCATTATGATTGGAACTCTAGTAATGCCTTGATTAATATCAGACAATGAACACTTGGAAAATGAAGTCAGTGAATTATGTCATATGTGTTTTGGTTCGTTTAATAACAATTTAGTGGTTATAAAACCATTTGTTTGTCTAGATTATTATCAAACTAGTAATGCGATTGTACTCGCTCCCCTAAGAGTATTGGATAAATATTGTATTCGGTATAACCTTTCATTTGAATGTGGCTATCACATACAACAATATTGGTACGAAGATGCTAGTTCCAGAATTTATCGCATTCAAACAAACAAAAAGAAACTCATTCATTCATTCATTCATTCATTTGGAGTAGGTCAGTGGCCAACCCTGGTGCCGGAGTTTTTAGACCGCCTAAAGGCCACCGAATTGCTCTGACGATTGAAACAACCGGGACCGACTGCTTAACATGCCCGAAGCACGGTAGCGCTCAGATAGAAATACCACTATCGGCCACCCATCCAAGTAGGGATCGAGCTGCACGTTGCTTAACAATCGCAATGAACTAACATCGCTTAGTCAAACTAAGCCACGAGCCGCTAAGAAACTCATTTAGCTTTATTATATGATTATCACATAACCAAATACGTAGGTATACTCGTACATAGAAGTCGTTAAAACTATGTTGATAAAACTTTAGAAGAACTTTAGAAATCCAGATTCAACTGTAGAGCACATCGCGTCCAATATGTTTTCTGAAATACTTAACAACTCCATCCGAAAGTTTCGTCGTATGCTACGAGTGTACGCGAGTTCCTGATGCATGCATATTTAAATAATTATTACTTCAACAACGGAAAATTTCTAGGGAAGTACGGGAAGTAACCTAGCTCTCATCAGGCGAGTTTCACCGCTAATTATTATTAAAATTAGTTGAATATACAATGTTCACTGAAGCGAATTTAATTACTAAAGATCTACCTCTTTGCCGGGCAAGTTTGGAGTAGATTTAGATGGATTAATCTTCTTTTCGACATGGACGTTTGGAATGTGCGATATCAATTAAGTAATAAAACGTCTGAAGAGAGGTATTATCTTACTTCTGAAGGAATTCGTGGATAGTATTTTATTTAGTTCTTGTTAGTAGGTTTTATTATCAATGGATACATATTGGAGTTAGAGAAATGTAACTATCATTGAGATGAAAAAAAATGCCGTTGAATGATAAATTTCCATAAGCAAAATCAGATATTGTTTCATTTGAAACAGAAACAAACATTACTTTTTAACGAAATGGATAACCGTTATCTAATTAAAGTATCGACGAAATCAAATTCAAAATAATATATTTATAGCCGCATATTGTGCAATTCATTCTAGATTTATATCACTACATAGTATCAAACAAAGTCGCTTTCCGCTGTCTGTCTGTCCCTACGTATGCTTAGATCTTTAAAACTACGCGACGGATTTTGATGCAATCTTTTTTAATAGATAGAATGATTCAAGGGGAAGGTTTATATGTATAAAAAATCCTACAATAAATCGAAATTCCCACGGGAACGGGCACAACGCGGGTAAAACCGCGGGGCGCTGCTAGTTAATAATAAATGGCCCAATGCGTATCTCATTTTGAACTGAATAAATTTAAACGGTGTAGTTTTACTTTTGTCGGTTATTTGAACATCGGAAAGGCGATAAATTGGAGTCACGCAATTACACTCTTTGAGTTGAAAATGGTAACAATCCATTCAGAATTCACGATTCAACTTTGACCAAATTTTATACATTTCCGCTTACATACGTTTATGAATTGTTAAAATAAGAATAATTTATAGTAGGCGGTAACGTTTAAACTAAAGGAATCCTAAAGTCAACATACCTCTTAATCTGAAATGCCTACATCATTTGATTGTGGTGGTAACTTTTTAGCCAAATTTGTTTTAAAGTTTTTCAGTCGATGTTTGTAGGATCCAATCTTTTTAACGAAATACTAAAAAAGATAAAAAACCCCATGCTAAAAAAAATCCCCCTCTAGTGACATTAGCGAAACATTTTCTTTTATCCTACCTTTTTATCACCTTCAAGCAAAAAAATTCAGAACCATCAACTTATCAGCGTATCTAAAAAAGCTGATACACCAAAGTCCCATTACTTCAATCACGCACCATTACTACCCATTAATTTAGTACACAGTTATTGGACACAATTTAAACAGACATGCCTATACAAGCAGTTAACAGCTAATGATCGCTCAAACAAAGTGGATCGCATTTGTTTTACTGATGGTTATTTTTCGCATGGCATTTGCTGAGTCACGGTGCCATGCTAAGTGGATTCCTAGCCGCACCCTGGACTATTTTGAAATCATTATAGCGCACTTACTTACGTGCCACCCCTAGTGACAGTGAAACCGTTGAGAAAAAGTACCAATAGGTATATCTTTTTTATGTACTTATTCGGCAATAACCTCATAAATAGCATCGCTGTATTGGCTGTACGCTGTAATGCAGCCTGTCTACTATATACTGTACTAGCAGCGCCCCGCGGTTTCACCCGCGTTGTACCCGTTCCCGCAGAAATTTCGCGATAAAAGCAGCCTATGTCCTTTCTCAGGCTCTGGACTAACTGTGTACTACATTTTATTCGAATTTGTTCAGTAGTTTTGGCGTGAAAGCGTAACAGACAGACAGACAGACAGGCAGACAGAGTTACTTTCGCATTTATAATATTAGTTAGGATTATCTATGATCAAGTCGTTTACTTTGTGCTCTAAAAGAAAGGTATTAGATATCAGATCCATGTGTATTCGTACGCAGATGTGTCAAACATTGGAAGGAGGAGGGGATTTTGTCATTGCTAAAGCTAGTATTTCTTTTTTTAAAGCATAAATTATTTTTTACATAAATAAGTGTGTCTTCGTCTTCTTCTATTCGTTAAATAATGTTTTTTTTTTGTTTCAGGTTCGATATTTAAAGAATGATCCAAAACAAAACTGGCCTGTAATGTAAGTTTATATATCAAGTTCTTTTTTTAAGTTAAAAAATTAGAATTAAATGATTAAAAGACCTACGTTAAATGTCAAGTAACGAAAACGTCAATTTCAGAAATCGGAAAAAATAAGTAAATTGACCGTTAATTATAAGCAACTTCCTTAAAGCCATCTCTTCAATGTCCGGGTAATCTTTTTCAGCTACTTAGGTCACTTACGTTTATTAATATTCACTCTTAGTACAGTAGATATCCAAGAAAGATTTAAGTCAGAAAAACATCCATTACTTACTGCAGAAAACTATTATAAATAAACTATGGACAAAGGTAAAAACACCAGCGAACCGTTTCATTTAAACACAGAAGCTTTATTTCACGGGCTAGTGGACCCTAAAAAGTACGAAATAACAAAGAAAAATGCATCAACGTTCGAGCTACAAATCTATTTTGAGTAACTACTATCTCCCGTTCTTTACCTGTGCATTCATTTTTAGTTGAAACAATATTACATTGGAGCTAATTACATTTTACTTGAATCGTACACCAGAACAGAACATTTATAATATAACTTGGGTTTAAAAATTTGGGTAAAGTATTGAGTAGGACTTATCTTGTTCAGGGATATTAAAAAGATACATGACGTCACCTAAATTTACAGAGAAGCTACAAAAGATGGCGGCTTGTCCTGCTCCTCAGAAGATGGAGATAGTCGGCTAGTTTTGTATAATTATTATTCTGTAGCAGTACGGTGTTACCCATCGTAAAAAAACATTTCAAATAAACGAAAAAGAAAACTTTATAATGCCGATGAATGGACTCAGTGTCCGCTGTGCCGCTAGTGCGACACAACATTTGTGACTAAGCAGTGATTGAATCACAAGAGTGTGATAAAGATAACACTCTACAAAACTAGTCAACTTTCTCGCTCTAAACATCGAGGAGCACGACTTAAGGGAAAAAGTTGTGCCCAGAAGTATTCTGCTTCATCGCAAACAAACCAGTTTTGAGAGGAAACACTCGCGTTAGTTTTTCATAACTGTTTGTTCAGCACAAACTTTATTGTCTGCGTTGCAATAGCATTGTAAAAATAGTGAAAAAGGGAGATAGTAGTTCCCCGCGGTTCCCGTGTCTACTGGAATTGCGGAATAATAGCGTATGCTTCATTCACTTCTATACTATGCAGTTTTTATTTGAAATATATACAAATATGTACCCATCGCATCCTCACAAACTGTCGCATCTATTCTAATATAATAAAGCTGCAGTTTGTTTGTTTGTTTGAACGCGTTAATCTCAGAAACTACCAATCCGATTCAAATAATTCTTTTTGTAATGGATAGCCGCCACGTTCAACGCGAAGGTTAAAGGCTTTTTCATCCCGAAATTCTTACGGAAACGGGCACAACGCGGGTAAAACCGCGGAGCGCTACTAGTTTATAATATGTACGATTCATACAAAAAACATTCCGTAAACTATACCTTTTGAAAGCTGCAACCATTGTGTATTTAGACTAGAAACTTTAGCATTGAAATACAAGTTTGTTTCTATTAGGATCTGTACATGTTTCCTTTGTGTCTTCGTATACGCTATAAACTATGCTACATCTGACGTGTTCCTACTTAGTGTTCAGTAATATAGTCGTTTAAATTATGGCAGTATGTGTAATGAACGTGCAAGCTAAATATGTAGTATGCAAATGGGGGCAATAGTCTTGTTCATATGTCTCTTACAGGTTGTAGGGTGTAGCTGTAGGTAATATGGTGAAGTTAGAATATTTACGATTCCTTGATGATTTATTTATCTAAGCGATGAATTATTATAAATCTAAATAAGCTAGTTCGCGTGTGTTAGCGGCTACCCTTGTGGTGTCAAAATCGTAACTGAAAGGCCAACCCGAGACAATAAAAGGCTTCTTTTGTTATAATACTTATCTTCAAATATAAACTTCAATATACTTTTGCAGCTTCACTTCGTTTTGCTTAAAGTGTAGGTACCTAATATGTAGCCAATTCGCAATATTTTCTAGAAAGTCAAGAGACAAAATCTAAACTATTTATTTATTTACCCGAAGTCTATAAAATGGAACTTATATTCGTAGTCAATGTACGCAAAGAAAAGCGCCATATTTTCCAAGAGAAAACTTATGTCTGTAAAATATTAAAATTGGTTTTGTCTCAGATAAGAGGAGATAGTATATTTTTTATGTGAACTTGTTGGTAATAAAACCAAAATATGCACATGTTGTGCCAAAAGAAATAATTCTGTCTCCGAATAAATTGCATTGAGGACGGTTGGTGGCGAGTAAATTTTTTATGTCCTGTTGCGAGATTTCGGCCTATAAATCGGGATCGGGTCCAAGGGAATGTTTGTGCGAGACCCGTTCCCCCGGCCCCCGGGAATAGATCCCAGGACATTACGCACACCCGCTACGATGGGTTACAATCTTGTTTTTTGAAAAGCATTTGGCAAACATTACCTTGGTTAGTAATGGGCGAAGGTACTGCAAAATCATTACCTACCTTGAGTTGAGGTACATTGGTTGAATTTTCGGACCTAAATTCTGCCATATTACTTTAACAACCTACACACTAGCAGATCAGGATTAAACATTACTTCCATGAAAATAATGTCAAAAAACTGGTTTCAGCCGACAACATTTACATTTATTTACATAGTAATAATATCATTGTTTCATCTACTATCTAATACAGCAGACCAACCGTAACTTAGCTAACTAAAACTTGAACATATCTATTTCACTATTCTACTACATGTCGATAAGATCTCTGTATTCCAAGTAGCATACAGATATAACTTCATACAAGCATATAGAATAGAAGGTGAATGCAACAAGTTGCACCAAGTTCTACTGGATATAACATCACGGGAATCAGATTAGTGGAGCCAAGAATAGTAAATTTATATAGCTTATATGCAGATATTGTATGAACATTTTGGCCAATTATAAAACTGTTTAATTCACCTGCCATGTGTGCTTAATTGTTTATTTGAACTCGTTTATATCTAAAACTACCTAAAGCTTGATTTAAAATAATATACTAGTTAACATTCAAAATTAAAGCTACTTTTTAACCCGACATTGCCAAGAGACCTGGTATAACGCTGCAACTGTGGGGCACTGCGTGTTGTGATATTTTAATATTGCTGCAGTACTGCAGTTGTTGCAGTTATTAAATATTTTATATTTAAGCAAGCTCTAGCTAGAAGATCATTTCGAATGTCTTCAGAACCAGGACATATTGGTGAATGATAAAGGTTGGAAACCGTGTGAGATTTTCGACTCGGATCTTATAAACTCGCCTGATATCATTGACGCTTTACTTAAGCTACTCAGAAAATACATGTATCTCTTTCGCAAATGCAACAAAAGCTATTATTGGCACTGAAAAACAATATTTGAAAGGCGTGTGAGACTCTCGGCTTGGAGCTTTAAAAGTCGCCAAATGTCCGCAACGCTTTTCTCTAGCTACTAATTAACTAAATAAGATTTATTTCATAAGCTGGTTTTAAACAATCAACATCGGTCCTGGTTACTTTCTACGGATAGTAGTCGTTACGTGAGCCATGTCAGAGGCCTTTGGTGGCTCAATAACTCTGACACCAGGATTGGTCAGGTTGGCCATCCACTCGATAAGAAGAAGAACAATTAACACCCAGAAGCCAACACACGCTCCTTCCAGTTGTTAGAACAGTTTGTATTGTTACTGTTGGAATTTTAACAGTAAAAAGTAGTAACAAAACAAGTGGAAACTGCATAAAAGTCCGTTCAGTATTTTTTGAGAATATCAATTAAATACAGACAGGCAGCTTTTGGGTACTTTGTTTTATAATATGTATAGATTTAATTAATAGATATCTTTACATTTTTATTAGAGAAAGAGCGAAGAGTACCGCAAGACATCTTCAAATCTCAATGTCGACTATAGTTTCTACTAGACTCCGCGAGTGTAACCTCTCCAATTGAAAATATTGGCACTCAAACAGCGTTCGTTCAACTTTGAAATTGAACTATGGAGTTTAACTTTGAATTTCAATGTTATTCCTACAGTTAAATTGGGTTGAACTCCGATTCCAATATTATTATCAGTTTGAAGTTAAGGGCAATCAAGTTAATTAAGCACTTAATAAAAATATGGGAAAAAAATATGCAGCATGTTTACTTTACTATTTGCAGTAAGTATTTATTATTGCGCAAAAGTAGCCATGAAACAAACGAATAAAAGTATTCTTGCACGTTATACAAATCCAAGAATTATTCAAATATCATTTGATCAAATAACTACACGTTCTTAAATTTCCTAAGCTCAATAGAAATGGGCTCTGAATTACAGTTCATACTGTTTCAGATTTCTGCAAAATTATGTGCTTACAATATTATATGAACAACAGGGTTCGATGCAGCCGTTAATGTAATTTGCACACAAGGCTATTACCTGCACGTACTCAGCAGGTCTGCCAGAGTGGCTAATGATTGCAACTAGATTGAGTTAGCCTACAACAACACTTCAACTAACCATACCTACTCTGTATAGCACAACAGGACCATCACAATACGGGCTCCTTTGTTAACCAAATGAATTAAGCTGATAAAATGCAAATGCCAAATGCCAATTCAAATATGCATAATGGAATAAATTGTAGTGGAGGCACCTTTCCACGGAGCGGTAGTCGCTACATCATACATCTCCGTCCGAGGCGAGTAAACAGTTATAATTAAATTCGACGGCGTCTTAACAATATTGGTTAGATACCGCTACTAAGAAACGCAGCTCACGATCGCCGCTTCATCGGCGGGTCTACTTCGGATAATTATAGAGAATAGAGTGAAGCAACTGCACCTTTGGGATGATAATGTTTTATCTTTTGATTCGGAATGCGGTGCTATTACAATGGTAGTAGGGGATACGTTGGGGATGAAAACGAGCAGTGGCATTGAGACGGGCTAACGAGCTTGTTACTAGGAGAGCGGCGAGGCACCGCGCGCCCTGCCGGGTAATGAACCGAGATTGGCTCGCTCCGAACTGCGTCTAGCCCCACTTCAGACATTCGGATAAACGTACTCGCACACTTCCCAGTACTCGTTCCCGCGGATATCTCGAGCACACTTTCCAGTAAGTCGCGTTCGAAATTAATGTTCCTCGATAAATACCAACCGTTCAAAATAACTTACACAACCGTCCGTTAACTATAACATTAACAACGCCTCGATTTAGATGCAGCTTCATGAAACTTGGTGAACATTATAAATATTCAAACCGGCTCTTTGGTGTAGGGAGGAGAAATTTCAATTTTCTTGGAAAGCAACGACTTTGTGTAACAAGCCAGTGGATTATCCTCTACTCGGGTTGCGTAAATTGGATAATTTCACCAGGAAACAACCGAGCCCCTGCCTCCACACGTTTTATTGTCTGTTAAATTAATAAATACGGCGTATTTCATTGGTTAATCAATAGGAAAATATTGTTATTCGTCGTCTCGATACTCGGATGGCTTTCCGAGAACAGCTTATAAAAGGAGAGTACTTACAAAAAGGTAGATAGATATAATCGTTGATATATTAAAGGGCAATCATAAAGGTTACTTAAGGGAGCTATGGCCGTATATAACGCGGGGGCGTTCGTTAGTTTTTATAAAACGTGGCTTTGGAGTAAATGGATATTCTTTCGCGGTAGACGCGTGTTCTAATACAGCGGATCCCTTATAAAGCGTAGTGCTCGCCTCGCTCGAGGCTCGTAATTTTCTGTCATGATCTTTTAACTTGAGAGCTTCGATACGTGTTAGCAGAGCTCGGGCGATGACGTCAGCATGTTATACACTTACGCCTACCTATGTACTTAGTACTAGTTATTATTCTGTGCTATTACATAGTATATACCACAGACTTTAGAACTGAAAGACGGTTTTTTATTAGAAAACCGCTTTGTAAACTCTACAGGTCATATAAACAGGACTTAATCACGAAATAAACATGTAATATGCATATCGCAACGTTTAGATCATGTGGCAACGGCCCTGATCACTGTTAATTATAAGTGTTCCCTTGTTTGGTTCCTCAAACGACGGATGTAAGAAATATTGAAAAAAATATATAAACAATTTGGGAACCACTTCCTTGTTTTTTAAGTTAGTTGACTAACAAAATAACAATCATCTTTATTCAGACTAGTCCAATGAATAAATCAATGGTCCACACATACACTACATTAGTTTGGAAACCAAATCAATAACTATAAATATGCCAGTCACGATGATCTTGTGTCAAGCGCATAGTCGTGACATTCCCGACACGTGACGTCACGGCGTGTCACGTGACGTCACAGGGTGTCACTTGACGTCACGCCGGGAATGCGGATCCAACGCTATCTGCATACAACTCACAGTGACATTTGCTATTTACCAGTCAGTTAGCCCGTGAAACCTTTATGCATCTCGCTGTAATGAATTACAGAGCTTTGTTCGAGGCCAGTTTAATCCAGCCATTGAGAACGATGGAAAGCGGGGCTTTTTTGAGAATATTTCATTCGGTAATTTTGTTCCGCCGTTAATTAAAAGAATTTGTGAAACTTTGTTAGTAATTCATAAAATGAGTGAATAATATTCATTTACTTAATAGTCCAACTCTTAAAATATTTTGTTGTTTTGTGCGAGTACTATTGAACTAATGTGAACTTCGTATAATAATGAAGCGGGTGAAAAAAAAAGGAAATTGCTGAAAGAAAGTATGAAATAATAATAGTTTATTGAAGGTGGGGTTCGAATTCCCCGAGTTACCGTGAATTATTGTAACAATTGCAATTTGGGAGTAATTTTATCGCCGCTTTTGTTGAATAATTTCAGTGTGTTTACATTACTGCACTAACAATATGAATGTAAACAGAACATAATTTAATATATTACGCTGAAAGACGTTTGTTTACGTGTTTGTGTTTACGTCGGTTATATTCTGACTAGCTGTTCCACGCGGTGGTTCCTCCACCCGCGATCTAATAGATGGCGAGTATGAACATTTTCAATATCGCGCTTAAGTTGTTTTTCCAGATTTAGTGGGGTCACGCCCATACATCGTTGACTAGGAAAAAATCTTCTTTTGATAATTTTTTTATGAATATTGTCCCAACTAGCAAACTGACATAGGTATAAGAAGTAATGTACTAACTAAACAAACGCTGTTATACCGGAAAATGAAACACATTTCTCTTCGCAACCTTCTCTTGAATCAATACAGTTTAATGCCTGAAACTGCGTTAACGACCCGCGCGGGCGTCCGTCACACGGAGGCGGGCCACATTGCGCGGACGAACGCCCGCGCCCGAGTCCCCGCGACGTACCACTTTTGTATGAAACCGCGCGGGTGCCCGCTCGTGACGGTTGCCCGTCCGGCCGCCCGCTTACCGCAGTTTCTGGCCTAAGAAGTTTATTTTGATGGATAGAAGAGTCCAACGGATTGAAATCACTTTTTTAATCCAATCAGTTTTTATACTAGCAATAAAAAACTCAACGGTTAAAACTTCCAAACTTCATTAGGCGCATTGAATATACATAATAACTTATTTACAATATTTATCGAAATTGTCGACTCGACGACCCATTGACAAGCCACTTGAGTGTGCATTGAAACGTAGCAAAGTAAGGAAATTGTCTTCGTTCGACATCACAATCCGAGCCTCCCAAGTTTCAAACATTTCAATCGAGTCAAGCTCAAGTTTACGTTACCTCCTTCGTTAAAACTGTTTCATGCAGCTTATGATTGTAAATTTTATTCAGGATAAAAGGTTTAAAGGTAACTCGAGTTTAATTTTAACTTTTTAACGGAAAGGATGTAAATTTCGTCCTGGCAACACAATAAGGAAGTAGGCCAACGAATTACTCTGTTAATTTTCAAATCTCTGATGAGGGTGTGGTATTTTTGTCTTTTTTGAAATACCTCAGGCTTACTGTACTTATTATAAAGGATTTTCATGGTTTGTTTATCTTTAATTAGCTTACAGGCTTGCCTTGTACTAGGAAAATACATAAATTTGAGAAGTTAGATCTCATCTTAATTATATGATAAATGCAAAAATTTCTGAGGATGTATGTATGTATGGATGTTTGTTACTTTTTCACGCAAAATCTTCAAAACGGATTTGGATGAAACTATACAGTATTATAGGTTATACATCAAAATAACACATGGGATACACTTTATCCCCAAATTCTCGAGGGAACGGGTACAACGTGGGTGATACTTTGGGAAGCGGCCATTTCACATATATGTAGATTCTGCTTAGTAAATTCAAATCATTTTTGAAAACTATCTTCAAAAGGAAGGTTAAAGCTACATATGTTTAGCCCAGAAAAACAGCTATAAATCGGAAAATCACAAAGAACTGATTAACCTTATGTAATTCACCAAAGACGAATAAACTTCTTAATTCACTCTAGGAACGTGTTATTAACAATGTTTCTGTTCTCCGCTGCACTGTCAACTGTACTCAACTCCTACACAAGCTTTATGTTCTCCGATCACATTCAATAATAATCCTACGTCCAGGTTCATTTAGTTGGAAGAGAAAACCTTATATTACTTTTAAATAAATGTAGTTCTATAGAAATCGCGATGTTTTTATAGATATTTATAAATTTAAAACGTTTTGGGCAGAAATTTAAGTTGTTTTGGATTTTTGAGCTTTCCGTTATTATTTTATAGTAGAATTGAACATGATTTTTCATATTTTGGAGGCAAAATATATAGTGTTTGTTTACATTTTAATAAAGTTGCGTATTTCACAAATAAGTATTACCGATTCAGCTGCAGTAAGCGCGTAACTTTATTAGCATGTACTTAGATTCCTTAAGGATTTAAAATAACCCCAAAAACGGTGTACTTTTCAATAAAATAAATCCCTGATCTAAGCCGTACAACCATTAACACACTACCTGACTGCAATAAAAACACAAAGTAACCGAGAATAGGACCCGTACATTTTCCCGTTCACTAAAAATACATTAAGAGGAAATCTTCCTCACATCTTTAAACATACATTATTATTTTATACAAAGCCCATTATCGAAAGTCGATACTACATTCCCCGTAGAGTATGAAATAATAAGAGGTTGCAGTCAGGTAGAAAATCCGGAAAGCTCGCAGTCTCCTTAGGTATCGAGATACTGCGGTAAATGGATTTCGCGAACGAGCGACATATATTGATATTTATTTTAAGATTTAGAACACATCTGTATTATAATTATGTTTAAGGTATGTTCACTGTTTTGAACCACGCAAAACCGATGTGATGAAGGTGTGTGTAAGTTTTATATATGAACTAGCCGCGCCACGTGGTTTCACCCGCGTTGTACCCGTTCCCGCAGGAATTTCGGGATAAAATGTATCCCATGTATTATTCTGATGTATAACCTATATTACTGTAAAGTTTCATCCAAATCCGTTCTGTAGTTTTTGCGTGACAGAGCAACAAACATACCTCCATAAGTTGAAGTAGTTCCGTTAAGTTTCGTTCTGTAGTTTTTTCGTGAAAGAGTAAACAACATACATGCATACATATATCCAACTTCTCAAACTTTCGCACTTATAATATTATTAGGACGTATCTTTGTTCAGTGTTTAAACAAGATATTGTAGTTATTATAACACTTACATTGGCAAACGAAGCGTGTAAACGTCCTGTTCTTCCTATTCAAGCTTTGGAGAGCACTCTTAGTTGTCGGTCACGGTTGTTTAATCGCCAGACCATGTCAGGAGGTTAAGCGATCTAGACTCACGATGCCAGCGGCCCTAGCATACAACTGAAGATGTATCTTTACTCTTTCCGAGAGTAAATGAAACGAGAAAACGAATCTATAGAGTAAACAATACATTGTACAAATAGCAAGTCATCGTACCTTCCATACACATAAACACATTATTTAACAAGTACAAAATCTCCATACAAACACAAACAAACGAAATATCTGATACTGGTATTAGCTACTTTCTATATATCAGAATAACTGTAGTGAAAGAGGAGTTTAAACTTATAACTTTTACCATAATCCTATGAGTATTCCTATAATAGTATAAAGGTGAATGTAATTCTATGTGTCTGAGTTATGCAATCACGTTTAAATTAATGAACCGTTTTAAATTAAATTTGGGAGAGAAAGTCTAGAGTCTGAAAAAGGAGATAGGCTATTTTTATCCCGAAATTCCCACGGGAATAGGAACGCTGTGGGTGAAACCGCAGGAAACAGCTACTAATATACGAGTACCAAAGTAGATATAAATAGGTTCTCCAGTTTGATTCAGTACAAAAGTTCA
Organism: Cyclophora albipunctata; assembly: GCA_963082685.1. NCBI lineage: Eukaryota > Metazoa > Arthropoda > Insecta > Lepidoptera > Geometridae > Cyclophora > Cyclophora albipunctata. Next base: position 7,400,133 of record OY720115.1, on the reverse strand, counting down.
GTAAACGCCTTACTCGCCCTAGAAACTATTAGTATAAAGATATCACTTGCGTAATCAGTGTAATCACTTAAATTGATAGATAGCAGACACGCCAAGCCCAATCAATCTCTACTCCACAGCCAGTATTGTTTACAAATACCTCCTGCATTTGATTGATACATAAAGCTGATTCGGTAACATTGAGTTATAATGTACTAACGTACAGCTCAATGTTCGGTACTATAAATTGGGCGTAATTTGAAGCCATTTGTAACAAGCTTTGTAGTATAAGTATTCGGTTAATTTCCTGTCCAATGAGAATGTTTAGTGTGTGTATCACATTAGCTACGCCCCACGGTTTGTCTTGTATTGTACATGTTCCCGGGTGTTCCCGCGAGGATGAAACGTTACCTGTAACCTTCCTCTGGAATGATAATTAATGTACCTATCATACAAAATACTTCTTTATTTAATCCAACCTGCAGTTCTAGAGATATGTGCGTCGAAATAAACTAATTCTTCAGTTTTATTGTATTAGTAAACAGATATGCATACATACAAACACATACCTTAGCAATCATTATGATCTCGTTAAGTTAAATTAAGTAATTTCAAGTAGGTAAGACTCTGAGCGGGAACGGGTTTCTATTGTAATAGAAAAATATAGCTTTCTATTTATGAACGTAGCAACGAAGAAGCAATAAAGCTACTTCCCAACAAACCTAATTTCAAGAAACATTTCCTACAGCCAGTTTAATATCTTTAGCAGTGAAGTGCTAAGTAGTAGGTCCTAGCTTTCGAGGTGGATTGAATCGGCAAGTAAAAGTCGGAGCACCTCTAACCAAGACTGTAGTTAGGCAGTTTTCTAGTCTATGAAAGATATGAAGACGCATACTAGGGAAAAGACGTTTAACAAGACGTTTTGTGCGTCACGGACTTTTTTGTATATCTTAGATTTCTTGTGTGCCACGGATGCTTAGACTTTTTTGTCTGAAACTAAAGAACTTGTACTGACAATTGTTGTTAGGCTGCCTAACGACAGACGGTACCGCCTCAAACACGTGTATCCAGACTGTTCTGATTACAAGCTGCGAGGGTCCTTATAGTCGAACAATCCGATACAAACTGTGAATTGTTCGCAGAGCCAACAGGATATTAAACGTCATAATTCATCAGAGGTAGCGGTGCCGGCCTAGTGTTTGTAACGTAACGATTTCATTTCAAAGATTTATTATTACCTACTTCGGGTTAGTAACAAGCTGTGTTGGTAATTAGCAGTAGATGGAGTTTATTAATAAAGTTCTATTAATAATTTTAAATCGGATATTATGCTTCTGTTTTTGATAATTCTATACAAATAGTTATAATCTTATACATAGTACGATGTATTTTTATGGCTTAAAAAAATATTCCGACCAATTGAGAACTGCCTTCCTGTTAAAATCTTGACTTAAAACGATTTTAAGCACTTATATGAAGACCAAAAAGCTTAAAAACACTTATTTGAAAGTCAATTAGGATTGACAGCAGCACAAATAGAAGACACTGAAGCCATTCGTGCATTGTACTCCTCCCTCGGGAAGAAGATTAAAATCTTTCCACTTTTCTTACAATTTCCATTTAAAAGAGTGTTAAAAGTATGGTTTTCCGCTTCCTTTCACTTCTCTGAAATACGTAACGAAGGTAACGAACGACATTCCTCTCTCACAAATTGAACTAGATCGATGGTCGCGCAAGTAAGATGTATAGGATGTCAATTGGAATTCATGGATAGTTTGAATAAAGTTGTGATCAATTGCAGTGCAATCCAATAGGCTTGAAATTAAAAATAACTGTACGTGTTTTCCTGTTTTATGATCCTTGTGCAGTGACAGCCTCATTGGGATTGTTAAACAACTCGCAGCTCGGCCCCTACTGGGATGGATGGCCTATACTGGCATTTGTATCTGATCGCTACCGCGCTTCGGAGGGCATGTTAAATTGTCGGTCCCAGTTGTTTCAATCGTTAGACCATATTGGAGGCCTTTAGGCGGTCTAAAAACTCCGACACCTGTTATTTGCCTCGAGTTATACACAAAGAAAATCATGACCGAAATATTATCTGCATCTACCTATATCAAAGCAAATCTAAATAAAACAAGTCAATAAAAAATAAAATACATAAAAATGTTTCAGTTTTAATGGAGAAGGCGCTAAAATGAAATGCATTAACGTTATCCGTTTTAATCGTTTACTGCTCTATAAAAATATTCGGCGATTAAAGTTCGAATAACAGCCCTAGGCTGGACCGATTGAATTTGACCCTGGCGGGCAGCCAGGATTCACCAGCTATCTCTTAGTATATATTTTTATTGTATTGTGAAACTATTTTTCTATTACGAACTCTGGTTAATAGTATTTTATTGGTATGTAGTATTTTATTTAATGATCAATATTTCTACTGGTATTTACTGTCGTGTATCCAGTTTCCTCAATAAAACTTTGAGTAGCGAGAGATCCTTATCGATCAGGATGTAATAAATTGGCTAGTGTAAGTATTGCTGGTTTGTTCGTAAATGTGGTTTCACTGGGCGAATTTATTAGCAGGCAGTGCTCACTAGTGCCAAGTAAACTCGCCCTTAATTAACCCAATCTGTTCTCTACATTAGCGCGTTCAAAGGTACCAACTCTTGATTAGAAATCATTAAGTTTGAATAGATACTTAGATATTCAAACCTGTTCAAAACAATAGTCATTAATCTTCATACGGTGAGGTTTAACTAGTGATTCGATAAGGACAAAGTTGTCGAATCAGAAGCACCGAGCTGGTAATAAATCCTACACGGTTAATTAGAGCTATAAATCGTAGCAGTCTAGTGACTGTACCTACTTATTCGGTAAGGTGCGGCGCAGTTTTAGTGCAGTAAGTTGTTTCTCGTAGTAATACTATGACGATACACGACACGCGCGACCACTCCATAAGAAATACACACAATGATTTGCATATCCATAATAACACATCGCCAGTCGTCGCCCACATCTGCAATGCAGGCACCTTCAAATCATAAAGCGTCACGTACTATCTCCTTCGTCGGGAATATAAAACACAGCAAAACGAGACCGGAGATAATTATAAGAAACGTGGTTAATGCCCAAATTGGCACCGGTTCCCACTTTTCCCCGGCTTTCAACAAGCAAGCCATTAATCTAAGCTCTCAACAACTTTTGGACGCGTGAACTTCAATGTTGTTTAAACATGCTCGACGTTTCAAATGGCGTCATTATTGAAAGGCTCTCTCGTCGAATGCGTCCAGTTTTATTAGAAGCTGGAAAAATTGAATGAAAAATTTATGAATTCCCCCCGTAACTGCACGGCACGGCGTCGTGAACATTTGAATTATTTTACCTGAGCTAATATCTACTCAGTGGGGACTGAAATCTTGCATTTTATTTACAGCCCTTTTAGTAGAACTTAAAGCTTAAAAGAAATTCTTTAGAAATTCTTATACTGTAAGTTAGTTTAAATTATGGGAATTTACAGAACAATAATTTAGTTTCCAGCCAAATTTACTATCGCGAGCGCCGAGCGCATACTGGACTAAGTAATAAGCAGCATCATCTGAATATTCTTGTAATAAAACGGCACCAATCTAAAAAATCGCATTGAAAGAGTAGTCGGAATAACTTTACGGAGTCGTAAAGTTGGCGTCGGGGAGATGTAATGTATAGACCAGCGCCGACCGCGCTTGGAACTCCTCCAAAGCTTCTCGGAGCATCGACATAAACCGTCGGATATAACAATTAACAAATTAAATATATCATTTCAGCGAGTGCAATCTTCAGCATTTTACTCTGCAAATATTTGTTGGAGCGGGTAAATCTTTGGTTTTTGCTGCAGGCAATTTTGTGGGGATTTTGCAGTAAAGCGTCGCGATGCGCTTCTGTGGTTGAATCAGTATTGTAGCGCTGTAGCGGTTAACTGCGCGGCGCGTCCGCCACATGCGGTTACTGTTGTTTCTTTTTAACACTCATAATTGAAAAACCTTTTTTCCAGAATTGTTTTTACTTTTATGAACTGAATACGAGTACAAAGAGCTCTGATTATATTTTTATGTGCATTTTATAATGTGTATATCTAGCATGTTTTGAAGTTACCAAAAGACCAAAAGCCTTACTTCCTAATATTTCCCTTAGAATCCAATCCATAACTCACAGCTTAATTTATTCAACAGTGATGGAGTGGGGAGTGCGCTTTAGGCGCAAAGTGGCGGTGTGTGGGGGGGCGTGTGTGCGGTGCGCGGGCGCAGGGGTCGAGGCGTTGGCGTAGCGCGGCGCGGTGGCGGGTGCGCGTGCGGCGGCCGCCCCGGCGCATGCACGCCACCGGCCACACGGACCGCGCGGGGGGCGGCGGCGGCGGCTCCTGGCGCCTCCCGCCCGACGAGACCCTACAAGTCGCCGACCCCAAGTCCGCCAAGGAAGAGGTAACTAAAACTTAGAGCCTCGGACGCAATACTATAAAGACACATCGTTTAAAGATGTGTAATTTACGTTTAATATAACCTACAAAATATCTCGATCGAACAACACCGCTTCGCCTATTTTTAATTAATTCCATAGTTAGGTATCCAAGTGGTGATCCAGTATCATACAATATCCATAATGTCTTCTTTTGTTACAGGACTTATATCAAGGGGATGGCCACAACTGGAGAAGCATCATATTCTCTTTGATGGTCATTGGTTTTGTGATCGCAGGGATCGTCATAGCAATTTATTTATTAGGGTAAGCTACAAAGTTTCCTTCTCCCAAATCTAAAATAAACTAAATAAAGGTTTCATTTCGAGTTCGGCTGCAGACCGCAACCGCACGCTGATTGCGAACATTCGGCAAACATTACGAATCTGCGGTCCGCACGCGTATAATGTTTGTGAACATCGTACAGTTGCAACTCTTTAACTGAGCTTTATGTATTCTTGTCTGACATGCCTTTGTCTTACCAAACGAATACCTCTTGTCTCTCAGATATGTAGACGAGCTACTCTACTGGTCGGGTCGTCGTATGCGCCTGGACGAGTTCCTCCGAGGGGACCTCACAGGCGACCGCCTGCCGACTACTTGGGTCAGCTCCCACCAGCTGGTGTACCAAGCAGACGACGGTGGTCTACTTGCGTTGGACACCTTCAACAATACCCTGTCCGTGCTTGTCACCAATCATACGCTAGTAAGTTGATTCCTGTATTAGATGACTTTGCAATCCAATACCAAAAATGAGAAATTGTTATTTGGATATCTAATTGTATGAGAGTGAGCCTTCCAAACCTGAGGCAATAGCGATTTTTAGAAATTTCAATTCGCTAGTAGCTAAGTACCTAGCTTACTTTATTACTTACGTACGTATACTCATAAATTTACTCATTTATAATTATAACTCATAGATGTAAAATTAATTAGTTTATCATCTATTTAATATTCGGTCATCTACTTGAATTTAACCTAATAAATTGGAGGAGACCTTTGCCTAGGGGGGTTAGGTGAAAAAAACTACTTAAAAAATTCACCAAACTCTATTTAACAAAATGGGATGAATGAGGCTTTTATAATAATATTATAATATTATTATATATTATATAACGAAAAAGATCACTAAATCATACGTCTATTGACTAGACTATCCGCTCAACCCCATTTTCAAAAGTAAATATAAATACGGGACAGAGTGTTGAATTACGAGTATCGTATTTATTCAAGTAATTTTAACGTACTCTAAAGCACAAATGCACTTTAATATAGCGGTCACTAACTTGCACGATATCTTTAAACCCATTGAGTAACCTCTTGGCACGAATAGTACTCACTTCAGTAGGTAGTGTAACGATTTGATGTCGCATTCTAAATAATAAGATTGAAAGCCTTCATGGCTTTATATCTATACTAATATTATAAAGCTGAAGAGTTTGTTTTGTTTGTTTGTTTGTTTGTTTAAACGCGCTAATCTCAGAAACTACTGAACCGATTTGAATAATTCTTTCACTGTTAGATAGTCTATTTATCGAGGAAGGCTATAGGCTACATTTTATCCCGAAATTCCCACGGGAACGGGCACAACGCGGGTAAAACCGCGGGGCGCTGCTAGTCTACTACATAAAATGTTCATTATAAACAAGCACGTCTAGAGCATTCTTCAAAGGTTGAATAAAATATTGGCTAGAATGGAGACCAACTATATAAATATCTGAGCAAGTGTGAAGTAAATGCATGAGATTTCGGAGGCTGGATCTGGTTTGAATTGAACACTTTGGAAGATTATGCATGGTGGATTAAAGATTGTACTACTGTATACCATGGAATTGGTAATGGTAATGAATAACAGATCTCTCTTTATAAGTTCCCGAAAACACAAACAGATTGCAACGTTCATCGGAGTAAACTTTTTGCACGTTCCGCGTATCTTTAAATTGGAATGTCGAAAGTTAAAGTTCGTTCGTAAAACATGAAAGCTGTATTGAGAGAATGATTGTTTTGTATCGCAGAGGCAGCTCAATGTGCGCGGGTACCAGTGCTCGCCGAACTTACGTTACGTGCTCTTTCAACACAATATCAAAGAGGTACGTATCCACTCCGTAAAACTTTTAATTGGTTTTTCTTAAATATCTGTAGACAAGGCTATAGCTGAACTTTCCTACGATGTTATTTAACTTTTGTATCATTATTCAGGTCTATCAGCGGACGTTCACAGCGCACTACACCGTTTATGACGTCACAAATGAGTGAGTTGCTTTTGATATTTGACGCTTGAACATCGTAAAGGTCAGAGTAAAAGGCGCGTGGTTTCCGTAATTACATTTCCTACTGTAAATTGAATTTCTCGGGTCCAAATTGGTTTTCACTCACCGCACTTTCACCCAAAAATGTCGTTTCTTGTGGAACACAGTATTTTCTTGTGTTGTAATTTTATTAAGGCCTCCCGTTTTTATCTTCATCGTGAACCCTAAGTATGGAAACTAAATTGTAGTCGATCTGTCGAACGGTATAATAAATGTCGATAACGTACGGACGGGATATGACTACGGTTCTCTCGGAAAATGTAGCATACCTTCACGATCTCAATTCGATTTCCTTACACATTTATTATATCCCTATAGGATTCTGATAATCTTTGTACTCGGATGAATAAGAATCTATTAGAATCCTAATATAAAAATATTCCCATGTTAAACAGAAATTCTAAACTTCCTTCATTATTATTCAAATTGGCTGCTTATTGCTTCATGCTTACGTCTCAAATTACCTTCGTATTTTGTTTTTGCTTAAATTTTCCTTAGCATGAATTTTATACGTTTCATAAAACAATTTCTCATAAAGAGTTGAAGCGAATTTTTCTGCAGGAAAAAGCTTTAAAAGACAATTTTAAAGATTCACCTGCAGCCAGGTTTGGTTTCTCTTCCGAATCATACCTATCTTTTCCAGTTTCCTTTCACCACTGTTCTTCCGAAGAAATCGATTTGATGACGATAGGTACGTGAATACGATTTGCAATTTATTTCAAAAATCTCTGACTCGAATTTTAATGCGAGTCGTTTTAGAGCTGAAGGCAATATTTTACATAGTTCGGCAGTAGAACATTCAACGAAACATACAGTACTATGGAGACGATAAACTTCTGATACTGGAGTAGTTTGTTCTATAAAGTAAAATAAGTTTTAGACTCAGTAGTTTGCTGTGGCTTTTACAGAATGTTCGATCTTTAAAACTTTAGACACGATGTTTGTGAAAGATTAACTTGTTTGAAGATGGAACATTTTTCGAGGTGTACTTATGAGATACGTGTTATATGTTTTCGTCTAGCCACCACATACCCCTGTTCGGTGAAGGTCAAAGAAACTGGGAGTGGCAACATGCGGCGTGGCTGGGGAACGAGGGGGCACTGTTGTTGGCTGCGGACAACGAGGTGTTGGCTCGCCCCGGCCCGCCGGCCAAAAGAGCTCCGTTACTCAAGCTTACCAACGACGGAGTGTCCGGGAGAGTTTATAATGGAGTTTCGGACTGGTTATATCAAGGTACGCCACCGTATAAAATATTCGTATTGTGATGGTATTGTGCATCAAATATTTCATATCTTAGGTTTATGAAAACACAAATAAATAAAATATTTATTGTTACACTATACACCTAATTATTCTCGTATTAAAGCTGGAAAATTGATTGGAATTTGAATATATAGGTTGAATACAGTATTTTTGTATATAATACCCACTATCAAGGCGAAGGCTATAGGTTTCTTTTTTACTGTAATTCTCACAAAAGTCGCGTAGCACTGCTAGTTAATATTAAGCTAGTTACTAGCGAAGCAGCATTAAAACTCCATTTTCTCATAACAGAGGAGGTGACAAAAGTATCATCAGCGACGTGGGGCTCGTTCGACGGCAGTCTCGTGATGTACGCGCAGTACGACGACACTGCCATCTCCGAGCTGAAGTTCCCCAGGATCTCCGAGGGCATCGGAGGAGCCGGCGCCAGCAGGGCCGGCTTCCTGCTGCCCGCCATTAACAACACTATACACACTGTCTTCCCTGACCATATTACTATTAGATATCCTACGGTAAATAGTTTTTGTAACTAAAATGTTTAGTATATATTTGAAATTAAAAAATGTATTGAGAATAATAGCAATAAGTTCTGATCAAGTTTATGTTTGATAACAAAAAAGGAGAACAATACCAATATTTAAAGATAATTAATGAGGTTTAGTAAGTATTGGGTAACTTAAACATAAACTCAATTTTTCCGAGGTGCGCCGGAAAATATCGATCAAATTCTTACCCGCTGCAATCCATTAACCAATGCGCTCAGGGTATAGGAAGTAGATAAGATCATCCTTTCAGACGCTTGTACTCTACCGGTTCCTTTAGCCGAATTGACTATAAATCCTCACGATAACTAATAGCACCTAATAGTGCGCAATAAACTCTGAATGTAATGAAATTGCAGTAATCTTCGAAGGTATATCATTGTTAATGAACGTTTTGCTTTCAGCCCGGCAGTTCCATTCCCAAAGTAAGTTTGTGGATTGTTACTGTTGAAAATACGACTTCACCGCCGAAATGGGAAGTGAAGCCGCCCAGTACGTTAGATGGAATGTAAGTCGTATAATTAGAATCCTAGGACATCTGAGTGCTAGAAATTCTTAAGAACTTAATAACGTTTTGTATGTCTGAAATATATCGAATATATGATGTGTTTTTGTTTTTCTCAGGGAATATTATCTCATATCAGCCCAATGGGTGGGCAAAGACAATTCTCATATAGGTGTAGTTTGGATGAATAGAGCGCAGAATCTGACTGTGTATAGTAGCTGCTATACACCTAATTGGACATGTACTGAGGTAATTATAATAATTCAAGTCAAACTAAAACACGGTGTAGAGATTCTTCATATCTTGTTTTTGTTTTTAGACACATTCCGAGAAAGCAACTGACGAGCCATGGCTAGAGGTCCATCAAAAGCCAGTATACTCAGAAGATGGCAGTGCCTTCTTACTCTTAGCAGGGGTGCAAGAGGGTGGTGGGCAATATTACACCCACATTAAACACGTGGATGTGTTACGCCAAAGAATGGCAGTCTTGTCTCATGGAAAGGTAGAAGTGACAGAAATTCTGGCATGGGACCAGGAGAATCATTTAGTTTATTATTTAGGTAAGCTCGGTTTCAATAAAAGTAGTATAGACCTTTACTAACAGGTACTAAATGGACACTATTATTCTGATTAAAGGATTAGACAAAGAAAGGTTTTATATACCTAAACTCCACCCAGATATGGTGAAGGAAGCAAATCAAATTAAGTATTTAGATTGATTGCAGTTGAGTGGTTTTAATGTTATTGGACCCACTAACCCTACTTCCTCGTCATGCTAAACGTTTGCTTTCAACTTCATATCGTTCATTTGGGAAACAGCACGATTTGAAGATTGGGAATTTGTGTGCCGTTTTTGTGATTGTGGACATCGTGTGGGTTATTTGTTATAAGCAAGTTTGCCAAATGAGCTAACAGTGTATTTTGATGTTTGTGTAGGTAGCGCAGAGAGACCTGGTCAGAAGCACGTGTATGTGGTGCGAGACCCCAATTATGGAGGGGGAAGTAACTCTGTTCGAGCAAGGGCTGACAGAGAGGAGCCACGTTGCCTTACCTGCGAACTGGCAGTATGGCCAGCTCGCCTCCATTATGCCAATTGCTCTTATTGGAGAGCGAAATTTTCGCCAGCGAAACCCAAAGTTGGAATTTCGCACTACGTATTAGAATGTGGTGGGCCAGGACCTCCGTTGGCTGGTCTGCATGATGCAAGAACGCATAAATTGGAGAGAATATTGTACGACACGAGGCCTTATAGGTACCTAATTATTTTTTATATTAAATTCATGCACCTACTTCCTTAATGGTCGGAGTTGGATTCAATTAATGTTGATATCTTTATTTCAGATCAGCACGATTACGAGAGCTAGCGTTACCAACGCGGCGCTCATTTGACGTTCAATTAGGTAGTGGTTCAAAAGCCAGAGTTCAATTGCTTCTGCCACCCTCTTGGCGAGAGGAGCTAAGAGATGCGGCGTTTCCCGTGCTTGTTCATGTGTGAGTCTATTAGCATAACAATTTCAATGTAAGCGATTAAGAAATTTGGAATTGGTCCATATTCATTTGCAAATCTATTATTGTTGGTACAACGGAACTATTGCCTCGATTTTTGGCAATATTGTAACATTTGGCATTCAATCGGCAGATTTTACGATTCATCGCTTTATGGCTTCATCTTCTAGTGGTGATCTGTGATTGGTATGGAAATAAGTTGGTTTATAGATGAGAACTCAATGATTGGAATATTTGATTTTAGAGCTATAATTTTGGATTACAGGGATGGCAGGCCAGGGAGTCAGCAAGTGACGGAGGAGTTTCTGGTGGATTGGGGCTCGTACATGTCGTCTCGAAACGACGTGGTCTATGTCAAGCTGGACGTGGCTGGAGCGAGGGGTCTGCCCAGAGCACTCTTGAAAGGCCGCCTTGGAGGAGTTGAGGTTGCGGATCAATTGGCTGTTATTAGGTACCTAATATTTTGAAATTAAGAAATGTGGATATGAGAAATGATGGTTGTTTGATGTATTGTGGAAGGTGGAAAGGTAAAAACGCAATTTCTTACAATGCAACTACAACAGCTGAGATAATGCAATGGTATGCAGGAAAGAAAGCAGAAGACACCGACTTCACAAATCTAGACGCCACGACCATCTGGATTCGTGTGTATTTATTTGCCAATAAATGTTTTCTCTTTTCAATTACAGATATTTATTAGAAACGTTCAAGTTCTTGGATGTAACTCGCGTGGCGGTATGGGGCTGGGGGTACGGCGGGTATGTGACCGCCATGCTGCTGGGCTCCCAACAATCTACGCTCAAGTGTGGCATCGCAGTATCGCCTATCACTGATTGGTTATATTACAGTGAGTTTGACGACTTCGGTGTTGCTATTAGCAAATTAGAAAAAGTTTTATATTTTACCATTTAGGTACGTCACAAATATTTTTTCCGTTTGTTTGTAAAAGTATTTTTCATGAGGTTAGATATCGACTGCTGATTTACCAAATATTGAAATTTGACAAACTATTACTTTCCTCTCATTCAACTTCTACTTCTTTCATTGCCATTATTTATTTCTTAACAAACTAAGTTCGACTAAAGTGGCCAAGCATGCAAAACCTTTCTTCACACGTATTCATCCTTGCATCAATATCCTAAAATTTCAGATGCGGCATTCACGGAGCGCATCCTGGGCCAGCCGTCAGTGAACTACAAGGGGTACGTGGAGGCGGACGCGTCTCAACGTGCCCACCACGTGCCCGCACACGCGTTGTACCTCTTGCACGGAATGGCAGACATGAGCGCGCCGTACCCTCACGCGCTGCAGCTAGCACGAGCACTGACCGATGCTGGCGTGCTGTTTAGATATCAGGTGAGTTTATGTATTTTGTACCTAGTCCATATCACGTTTTATGGATAAGATTCTATGAGTAGCACGACGAAACCCTCAAATGAGTTTTTGTGTAACCAAAGCTGCGTTTTCTGTTCATGACCGCTAGGTGAAGTTACGTGTATGCTAAAACCAAAAATTACTTTGCAAGATATCATTTTAATTAAACTTATCAGCATATGCTTCCATCGACCCCCTTATTAAATTAATTCTTATATCCTTTTCCAGGCGTACGCAGACGAAGGGCACGATTTAAAAGGTGTCATAGAACACGTGTACCGATCAATGGAAGACTACCTTCGAGAATGTCTCTCACTAGACCCTGAGGACACGAAGCTTCCTCCACCGGACAGATAAACAAACATTATTAGTGAATTGTTGCTTATTAAGTGAATGTGACGAAGTTGGTTTTAGAAAGTGACGTAAGTTCATTAGTAATAATTTCCCGTTTTAAATATTTTAAGAACAATGTGGTAACTCCACTGAACGAACACCAATCGATATAATTTATCTCTTTGTAAATATGTATATGAGGATAGTGCTTTAAAGAAATGTGTTCCCCGAGATCGTCGCTTGCGCAGATTTAATACAAACAAAAGAGGTTTTATAGAAACAAATTTCAAAAATGTTTACAATTATGTCTCTGCTAATTCTATATCACGATATATGATAAAGCACTGAAACATGTTCGGGCATATTTTGTTTGTCATTACAAACTCTGAAAAAACATGTACCGATATATCTCTATAAAATTGGGCCTGGTACGTATCGGATACTTACCTGTCAAATTTGTAGATATATGTCATTTTATCATACCTGAAACTCTCAGAATCGTTATGAAATAATGTAACAAATCCTTTGTTTGTATTAAGTTGTTGGCAGGCTAGCGGAGATCCCCGCGTGTGTCCCTATGTTTATTATTATTGTAACAAAGCTAGATCATATAAGTGTTGGATGCAGCTGTCGGTATGGCGTCTACAAATAGGATAACATTTTGTATTGAATAAAAAACAAAAGGCTAAAAAGATAATTCGAATTAATTACGTCATAATCCATACATCTTTGCTTCAGAAACTTAACTATCTTCCTAAGTCTATTAGATAGAAATCAATTCAATAAGTTTACCTAGAAAAATAAACTTTTTGTAGTAATTCGAAAAACTCTTGATAAAATAAATAATCTCTCGAAATGTGATCGTAATACTCATAGGAGTTTGAGCTTGTTCATTATACTTTAATCTAGCTTTACAATTTTCTACTGTGCTTTAACTCTCAAGCTTTCTGTCCTGACTCTAATCGTTAAGTGAGGCATTGGATGATATCAGATAATGGAAGTAAACATTAAACATTAAAATATTAAAATGCTTTCATCATGTCTGAATCCTTATCGTACAACAATATTAAATGATACATTAAACAAAGTTAGCAGTCGATCATAGTAATTACTAAGTAGGCGACTACCTAGATGCAGACCGTAGATGGAAATTGATTTGGGAATATCGGGGTTAGTAATACTCGTAGTAAGTCATGTGGCATCAAGTCACCAACGATTGGCACTGTCAGTACTTACGACTTGGCAGCCATTGTCTTTGCGGGTGTATCTACAAGAATTCTAGATTATTCCATAAACGCGCTATAACGAGTTTAGACCGATATCGAATATATTAATTTGAAAGTAGCCGTATTAATGATAAAAATATTTATTTTAAAATAATGATTGAAAATAAGTTAAGCATTACAAATAAATGTGAATCATAATGGCAATAAAAATTACTAAAAAAGAAATAAAAAATGCTGATAAAAATAAAATAATTGATGAATAAATAGGATTGGTAGTATCACACTAACACTTCATTTAACATTTACCGAGATAATAATTAATTTTGATTAAAACACAATGATATTAACGTATGAGTTAAAAGGTAGGTTAGCGATTCATGTCACATAGTCTCCACCTTGATTTAGGACTATTTATCTTCTTTCATTTCCAATAAACATAAAATAACGAGGAGCTTATCATTTAGGGAAACTTAAATTTTAAAATACCATCATTAATTGTTTTTATAATTAATGTATCAGCCTGTAAGATTCGAAACAGGACAAAGCCTCTTTTCACTGAAAATCAGTACAGTGAGAGAACTAAATATGAGAAACGAAAACATAATTAATATACCTCATTTATAATGTATATTTATTGTAAAATTTTATAGAAAAAGTTGTAAATGTAACGTTGAAGTGACCTTGTTTGTACAATGTTCATTCATACCCGTCTTAGTTTTTTCATTATCAGTCATATAATATTAAAAAAGTTATAAATTCAACGAGGTAATTAGACACTTCTCGGTCGACATAGACACAAAGATACAACTACAAACAAAGATAATACTCTCCTTATAAAAATTATCCACGTCGTCGTTAAATAATCATCAATTCTTCAAGAACTGTTCTTTAGAGTGAACAGTTCGTAATTTCGTAACCTGAAACCTGTTTACATTCTCAAGACTTCTTAAGTAAATAACAGAAAAGAATAAAGAAAGAAACAAATAAAGAATTAAATAATTTTCTTATCGGTAACGACAGAATTCTCAAGTCTCAAAAATCCTCAAGTCGTTACAAACTTCTGGACTTGGCTCTAAAATACCAAAATGTGCGGTATATTAGAGCGGTCGAGAACTATGACAAGACCTAATGTTAGAAAGTATCAGGAAAATCGGCGGTCCACCACTTTTAGGTAAATTTTTGACTTAAATATTCATATTTAACATAGCAATATAACGTATTAAGGGATTTTTTGTTGTAAAGCAGTTTCTAAAGCCCTTTGTCTTATTTCCCGATTGTAGAACTCGTGGTCTTGGCCAAACTCAAAAATTAAGTAATTTTTGACCTGCCGCGGCAAAATCATTATGCGTTAATATTATGAGACTTCAAATCACAAAAGAAAAAAAAAATATGTTACTTAACGTCCAGAGCGTGATTTGGTCATATCAACAGTACATGTAACGGAGGATTTTCTGTGCAAAATATTCTTCTTAAAAATGTGTTAACCGCCAACTTCCCTGACTGTACAACGATAACACCATATGAATAAGCGTGTACAAAGTATATTTAAATTGAGCTAACGATTTGCCTTCCCGATAGATTTCATCAGTATATAGCTATGTAACTACACTACTTCGTATGTAAAAATATCATTAATTATACATAAATAATATGTATTAAATAGAAATCGTACGACAAAATATCATCGTGCTGTATGTAAGCGAGGACTTCGCGAGTTATATTATACTAATATATACCATTGTTGTTGATTTCGAGTAAATAATACATAAATCTAGGTAAATTCATTGTTGTTGTATAGATAATAAACGTTCGCCGATATATGTTAAGTGTTAACGGATACCTGCATAGACGCATATCGTACATTCCATGTTTGTGAAGACTGCCAATTTGGTCTAAATTTTACAATCATTGTAATAAATTAAAATACCTACGATACGTCGATGATATTGATTTCGATTGCCGTTATGGTCTTATAAGGATGCTGTGATTCTTCTATTGCATAATTTTAACGTTACTAAATTAATATTAATTATAATATGTAAATGTAATGTCTCCATCTGATTTACGTAGGGCCTAGTGAAATCGAATTCGTTATAATTATTAACTGTAAGGTTATCGTTAATTTAGATATTTTGAAATTCTTCCATTGTAATTGTAACAATAAAGCTTTGTTCTCCGAAGATGATATACTGACAGACAATATAGGACGGGCTGCGTGTACCCCACACAACTGAGATTTTATACTTATAATTAAAATACGAGAGAGTTCGGAAACCGGGTGCTTTAAATTTTATGTACACCATGTGTGTGTACGTTATGGTTTCATTAGCTATTGTTCTCTAGTTATACATGATATTGTGACTTAAAGTGGAAGAAATGGCGTCCGCCGGCCGAGGGTCGCGACCCCTAATGTAAGAGTAGTCGCCACCATTAGGAAACAGCGATAGCTACGATTGTTGCATCTCACGAAACGTGTACTAAATTATATTCTTCAAATAGACAAACAATAATAAAGAACAATTATTAAATTTTAGAATTAAAATGAAACGGGTAGGTGTACTTTCGTTGGATGCATCTATTGTAATATAAAATCTGCGGATAACACCAATTTAATATTATGATAGAAATTTTTAATTATAATTATACCGGGTTGTTATTAAATATTTAGCACGATGGTGTTCTACAAATTGTTTGCACTTTGCTTCTCTCAACCTTCTCGTTTACGTACTCCTAGTCCTTAGTCTTCCACTGCTGCTTCCATACTCTTGACTTTACCTTGGAGCATGAATGTAGAAACTATGTGATGACTATGTCAATTATTTCATGATTCCAAATCAGCTGTTTCAGTTCACCTACTTTTATTCAAATATCCTTCGATAAAATGTCTAAAATAATTAAGTTTAGATTGTGGTCCTAGTTTGTTCAGATTCTATGGATGTGGTATAATAAATGTGAATCAGTAATGCTGTGTTCTTAGGATCCCTGTAGACACGCTGCCCTTGATGGTGAACGTCCTAAATTAGGTGTATCTGAAAGTTGTGGACTGCATGGTGGTTAAACATTAGATTAGAATGTCTATGTAATTGGTCAAGGGCAGCGTGGATGCAGTGTAGTGTCCGCCTTCGTAACTTTAGAGTGTTGCGGTTTGCTCCCTTAGCGGTTAGAGTGACTTGAATGCGTTTATCAATAACAAAGCATGTCAATACCAATATTAAGAAATAAGAAGGGCTTCTGGAAAAGGTCTAAGATAAATCAATTGATGAAATGCAGTGAATGTTCCGCTATGTTATTGGCCAACGCATCGATTGATGGCCCTAGAGAAATTCAACTAAATTCTACGTTATTGTTATTCAGTGTTAAATCTTGTCGTCTCGTTTAAGAATTACAGTGTTGTATAGATTGATACGTTTCATTTGTAAATTCTTATACTATTCTGTTAATATTGTAAAGTTTCTTTGAATAAAATAAAATTTTGAAATTTACATAATCGTTCATCGAGTCGTTTTATTTGTCTGGTATGTGCAGTTTTAGGGTTGCACCATTATTGTATTTCCGCGTCCACATTTCAGCACTTCTGAAGAATCTCTCTAGTTGTTCGTTTTTGATTGAGGAGTCTGAGGAGGGGTGGTGGCGGGTGCTGCTCGTGGCGCAGCTGATGGCGGCGTCGGAGGTGCAGTTGGAGTTGGAGAGGTTGCGCGCGAGCTCGTAGTGGGAGAAGTTCATGGAGAGGAGCGACGAGTTGGCGAGATTGGGGTTGAAGTTGACGCTGGGGCACACGTCCATGAACATTTCAAGAGGCTCGCGGCCGCCGTTCACCGCCGTACTGGTCGACGACTCGCACTCGCCACTCACCTTGCTCTTCTTGAGTCGACTCAACGCGTAGTCCACGGACCGCACCGCGTCATTCACGATAAACGATTTCCTCTTCCCCGGCTCGTTCCTTATTTTCATCGGTGACGGAAAACCGTTAGATTTGGCCCTGTTCAACTGCTTATCATATTCATCGAAATTTTCCATGCCTAAACGATTTCTCACTAGTTTGCCGAATAATTTAATATAAAATAATGAGGTGCAATCATTTAGGACTCATTTTGGTGAGACTTGTGAATGTGTAACGGATGTCAAGAAATATGTAATCAAGTATTGTACTCTTTGGATAGAATCCACTGACCTCTATATAGAATCAAAGAGAATGTGACCCAAAATAAATAAATTAAGTAGGGAAATACGGTCAGGAACTGGCCACTTTCAGTAACTTGTCACTTGGTACAGTGCCACCAACTTAACTGTTCAGGTGGGCAAAATGGGAACTACAGCCGCGTCATATTGAATCTCTCTCTTAGTTAGGCTTTATATGATTGATATTGTAGTTTCTTAAATTTTAATGATATCTATAGACTGACTTGCAAGACATGTTTTAATTAAACCTTTGTTTCTTGGTGAATTTCTTATATTATGGCAAAACCAAATTCTCCACTAGCGACGCTGTCAACTGAACAGATAAGATGGTCGGACTGTACTTTATAGATTTGTAATAAAAGATGTATTTTATTTTCGCTATCTATTAGCGTCTAAAATAATTGCCTTGTCTTTTAGCATTCATTATTTTTAATCTCTAGCTTTTTAATTTTCTCATTCATCATTTTTCTTATATTCCTAAGTATTTAATACTTAAGATTTAACTGAGACTTACAAAGTGATTGCTTTTTATTTTATTACAATTTTATATTAAATAATATTTTATTTCTCATTAAAAACCGTGAATGGCATGAAGAATGTACACGGTATTATACATAATTGCAATAAACTAAATGAACTATGTAACTTATTTTTACAAAATTTCAGTGACAAAATTATAAAAATGCTTACATGGCATTTTACCCTATTTTCTTTAAGAATAAATTAACACAGACTAAATAATTTCAGTAAAAATAAAATAAAACCCATTTTATTTTGTTAATACTACTAACGCCATCTATCCTTAGGTGCTTACATTACTTTCCCATAACGAGTCCTGTCTGCACCCCATGAACTGTTCAAAAGAAGCAATGGAGGGTAAACCACAGACATATTCCCATTTATATGTCTGTGCCGTGGGGTAAACTTCCTTTGTGAAATGAATCATCCATAATACACTAGATGGCGTTACTTGGTGTACATTATGAAACACTAGATTACATTTTTATTTCACTGCTGTATTCTACATTTCTAACTGTAATTTTTAATTTTCTTTGTGTTTGATTTTATCACGACTTACTTTGACTTATTGACTTACTATTAAATGTTTTCCTATGATTTTTTTCTGTGTTAACTTGGTATAAATGCTGTACACATGTGTTATTGGTGTTCATATCAGTACTTTGTAACTCTAGATTTAAATATGCAACACTGTTGATGTGTCATTAAATAAATAAAATGAACCAAATCGACTCTCATTCTTGTTTAATTATCTTACGAACTATTGCTACGGACTTCTTCTAAAACTACCCCAAGTAATCTGCTTCGATAATTTTCGCCGGTAGATAAGCATCGCACAAAGCCGCGGTCGTTGGGGCCAATGCTTCGATTTCGGCCTTAATCCCGCTTGATAACATGCGATTTAATTCTTCCTTAGTACGTTTACCTATAGAACGACGACTGACGATAAATTAAGTGCTTTTGAACACCCTGACGAGTCATTTTAAGAGGATCTAACAAATAACTACAGTTTCGTAAATCAATGTAGGTGAATAGGGTCCATATTGGCTCAACTAAAGTTCTTTACCCGAAATTGTTCTTCCTAACGATTTGTAATCCGAATGATCACTCTTCCTAAAATTTTTCATCCTAAAGTTTTCATTCATACTATTTGTAGTGCTACCGGCGATGTTCATAACACTCATGTTTCCGAAAATTGTAATTAATAATATCATTAATGTAAATATATTTAAACTCCTACTGTTTTTTATCATAACGCTTTAAAGGAAAAGGTTTGTTTTTAAACTATTTCTTGTGATTACAAAACGGTTCCCTATCCATTTGCATAAAAACTTTAGACATAATATAACATGGCATAATTTTGTTGTAGCGCTCGCCGGCCGCTGCCGCGGCACCGCTCGCTTCGCTCGCTCGGCTCGCGCGTAGTTGGTCACAGTTCTAACCTAACCTAACCTATAAAAAGAAATCTAAACAAAAAAGATATGACTTTGAATAATAGTTTATAAGAAACATGAGTGTTATGAACATCGCCGGTAGCACTACAAATAGTATGAATGAAAACTTTAGGATGAAAAATTTTAGGAAGAGTGATCATTCGGATTATGAACATTAGAGACAAAGTAGTTAGGAATTGTGATTGTTAGGATGAAAAATGTTAGGAAGAACATTTTCGGATTTCCAATTATCGGAGTTGAAAATTTAGGTGAACTTTGGCGCACCCAGGTGAATAAGCCTAATACCGATAAAGTGCAGACATAAAAGTTAACATCGTTAAGGTTTCCACAAAGAATAAGTGTTTTAGTAAAATACAAGTTTAATTCAATTGCAAGCTTTTATTTATTTTGTTCTGTATTGAATACTAGCAGCGTCCCGCGGTTTTACCCGCGTTTTGCCTGTTTTGGGAAATTTTATTTAAAAAAACCGCGTTAAAATCCATTGCGTAGTTTTAAAGATCTAAGCATACTTAAGGATACACAGCGAAAAGTGACTTTGTTTTATACTAATGTAGTGTTGACAATATACAAAAAAATGCAAAACTTCGGCACAATCAACCATGCGCAACGTAATTTTACTTTCTAACTTAGAAAGATAGACAGCGAACAAAATAAAAGCTTGCAAAAACTAAAGCTAAGTACTTACCAACGGCAGTCTCCAAATACGGCCTTCCAATCAAAGAGTTGAGCTTCCTCTTGTCCAATGGAGTGAGAGGAAGTCTAGCCTCGTTAGGAGCTAACGTCATGACGTCATTGTGACGAGCTCCCAGCAGTAAGAGAGAAGGACAGGCGAGAGAGGAAGAGAGGTGGGATTGAGCCTGGAAGAGGTATGAGTAGATGAAGGGGGTGGTATGAGTAAGTGAAAGTGTATAAGCCAATGAAGAAGATATGATGTGGGTGAAGAAATCCATGTAAATGTTGACTTTTGACTTTGTAAAGGTATGTTTTGAATTGCGATTGCAGCAGCAGATTGCAGCTTCACTAATAGTTTCTATGAAAAAGACAATATCGCATGGGTTTGTTACATTTATTTAGTTCACGAAATAGAGAACTCAGTAATTAGGTCTTCCATGATACAGCTACCAGCTTGTAGTATGATTTGTTTGTTGAGTATTGTGTATGATTATCAATAAGTTAGATAGGTAATATGTAATACTTACCAAAGAGCCATACTTGTAGGTGAGAAATATTTCAAAGCCATGAGGATCTGCGTCTACCAAGGCCAAGGCTTGGAGCTTCAACTCTGAGCAGAGGCGACAGAGGAGCTGGCGCGTACACACGTCAGGGTAACCCTTGCCCTAAGAAAGTTCGAGAAGGTTAGTGGCCAACCCTGGTGTCGGAGTTTTTAGACCGCCTAAAGGCCTCCGACATGGTCTATTGATTGAAACAACCGGGACCGACAATTTAACGTGCCCTCCGAAGCACGGTAGCGCTCAGATAGAAATGCCACTATCGGCCACCCATCCAAGTAGGGGTCGAGCTGCACGTTGCTTAACAATCGCAATGAACTAACATCGCTTAGTCAAACTGCACCACTAGCGTTTCAAATTAATGAGAATGAATGAGAAAAGAACGATTTACTCGGCAGTCTTATGATAAAAACGAATATTGTGAAGACCATACCGGACATTGTACTCGTAGTATATATGTCAAGAACCCCAGTACGTGTATTCTTATATTATTTTCGTGACTTTCAATAAAATAATTTAATTAGGTAAGTATTAAAGAAATCAATTTTTTTTGCAAAAAGTTTAATCGCTTTTGACATTTGGAAGCTACGATGCTCGACAAAAACACTGGAGATACTTTAGAAATCTTTGATGCTAGATGATGCTGCGGATTCATAAACTTATAACACCCAGTATTTTTGTAGTAGAGACAAAACATTACCTAAAAAAATGGTACTTAACTACAAATAACTCTTCCATGATATACTTACCGTAATAACAATAACTGGAGCCAATCTAAGCAATACTCCTTCGTCCAACAACTTCTGGAATATTGCGTCTTTCTCCACAACTAATATGTACTTAGCTGATGATTTAAAGTGTTTTATCCCACTGATGTCTTGGGGTATTAGTACTCCTGTAGAAAGAGATGAAAATAAGATTTCTATCGTCACTTAGTATTTTAATTGATGATAACAGTTAAAAGATTTAGGTTCAAATTCACTGTTTCTATCTCGAAACACTGTTAACTGAACTAGGTTTTAATGATTCAATTTTGAAGGTTTGATCTCAGTTTAACCAATGATTATGTTGAACTGATCGATGATGATACCATATACATTTTTTACAGAAAATATTGACCGCCATCAAGCGATTTAAGGCCAGCTTGTCCGCATATAAATCTTCAAATATTTCATTTATACCTTATCCGTTTCTGAGTAGTTAAAAAACATTTTAAAGACGGTAAGTGACTATTAGCATTTATGTTTGCACTTACCTCCTGCAGTCATACAATCGGTTACTTTCCCATCACTATGGTTCATAGTCAAGGGACCAGCGATTAAACCTTTCGCAGTCGCTACGATTCCCAAGTTCCACGGAGGAGACTCAATGAGACAGCATACGTCTCTCACGGCTATGTCCAAGTTGCTTTGCTTGCGAAATCTTGTGACGTTTTGGTAGAACAGTTCCCTGATAATTAGGTATACTAAAATTAGTAGGACACATTGTCATGATACTAATGATCATAAAATATACTTGACTAAAAGTAAAGTATCAGTCTGTACTGTTGGGTAAAAGCCTTACTGAATATCATTACAGTGAGGAGGATTAGGCATTTCCACACACAGTTTAATCACCACGCTTACCTAGTACTTTACTGCACTTATTACCTAACCTATTAAAGTCGCCAAAGCAAAATCAGCCGACAAGCACAATAAAGGGGCAAAAACATAATCAGGATCAAACCACAAAAACAACAGAAAATAATGAGCTTACCTCCTGGTCACAGTGAGATTCTTAGAAAGCAATTCATGTATCTTAGTTAAAACAAACACAATCGTGTTGAATCTTGTTTTATCTTCGCTACTGGAGTAGATCAAAGTGGACTTTTTTGCATCGTTAAAAGATTTCAGAGTTACCCTGCACGGAAAAGATTAGGACTCAGAAATCAGCGTATTTACCCTGAACTCAAAAGATTATGTTAATTTTAAGCCTCTGTTAAAACTTAATCTCGTAATATTTGTTGAATTTACCGGTCCATATCGTAAATACAGTTACTCCAAATTCTTTGATTCCTTAAAACTAGTTTTGGAATGTCACCATTTTCGGCGCACATGTTTATATTGTTTAGAATGTCTTCGATTTTATTAATTAGAGCTTTTCTGGAATCGTTTGCTTCTTTTATTAATAAATCGGGTGTCTTTTCTAAAATGAAAGAAAAATATAAAAAGTATTGAAGGGTAATGAACAAGTTTTTTAATCGTTACATTAATATGAATGCCACAATAAGAATGTAAAGGGTTGATAGGTATTATGAGGAATTTAGGAATTAAGGGCCAAATAAAAATGTTACCACTTAACCTGCACTTCTTGTTGGCATTTTCAATAAATTCTGCACTTCATTAAATTCCAATTTCCGTTCAGGCAACAGAACACCTCTTTCCCCAGGTTTAATCTCTACCATATTTTGTCTACAAAGTTTATTGATCGCAGTCACTAGCTTAGGATCCTGTTTGAATGGAGACACCGCATTCAAAGCCAAGCCTTTTATCTTCGACAAATCCTTATTCATTAACTCCATCCTACAAAAAACAGGTCTCAAGGAGCATACAAAACGGTAATAATTGACAAACAAACCACGTGGATCTTTATTAAAATAAACCACTGGCAAAAGTGATGATGATCCCTACCTACCTAGTGGCAAGATGTTTATCAACCGCAAACAATAACAGCCTCACAAAACGGAGCTCGTAAAGGGCCACGAGACAATAGGACAACTCTCTAGTGTTTTTATGGCAAAGGCGAGCGAACAAGCGAACGGGATCGAAGCATCGTCGGTGGCGCATCCGACTCGCGCGCGCTGAAAAAATGACACAATAGATATAATCGGAAGATAGTCGAGGCAGGCGTCTCAAGGAGCAGATGACACGCCGTGACGACCTCACAAAAGGCGTGAAATGACGTCATAATAGCCTCGAATTATCGCCCCCTCTTGTCTCAGGGCAAATATTTAACATCAACCCTGTTTTTTCCTTGAGACCATAAATAACTGCGTTAAGGCAGACAAATGATCCGGACCGTTACCGCAGCGTTTTGTTATTTGTGACATATTGCAATGAGGTTATGTTTATGTCTTATTATGGAAAACAATTTGAGTTATGGTTTTGCTTTCGGAATTCCTGGTAAAACTGGCCGCCACTTAACTTTGCTGGTTACGATCAAAGACTAACCAAGGTTTAACTTCACAAGCATTTAAAGAAATCGAATTTAGCCGTTGCCTTAGTTTTTTAAGAATTGTTGTGGACTCAAAAGCAATAATCTAGAAGTTTAATAAGTTATTATTCAGATGATCACTTAAGGTGTGAGAAAATAAGTGTAATGTTTAGTTCCCATTGGTCGGCGGCACCCCGAGGCGCGGCGATAGCATCAGCGGGTGACAGCCCGCACAAATACCGTACAAATTGTTCGATGGCTCCTTCACATTGATTGTTGCAATTATTCGGCGAACCCTTTCGCGAGCGCGACCGCGGGGAGGTGAGAAACCACTTATCTCTTCCCTCGATCAGTCCAACCCAACTCTTTGACAACGGTGTGAAGAAACAATCTTGTGCAACCGACGACCCAACTTTGTTTGGGAGGTCCCGCAGAGCTACCACCGGTTCCACTTTCGCTATTATTTTTTGTAGCGATCTTAAAGATTTAAGCGAAATTGATAAGGTTATAATTTACGATTCACAGAAGGTGTTTAACGACTTTTAGTTTGATGGAGTTATCAAGGGTTATGCTACCAGGAATAAACTTTTTTGTAAAATGATGCTATTAGAAATGACATTTTGTAAATTTGTGGCAGAACAAATAACAACGTATACCTACGTACTTCAGTAATCTTAATCTTAATTTGTAGTACTACTATTAAACATTTCAAATGACTTTAAAATATTTTACTTCATGGCTTATATCTAGAAAAAATCCCACAAAAAGCACTTCAAAATGTTATTTGACGAGTTTCATACATGATGTGCTTCCCACAAAATCTGCACTAGAGCGGTCAGTGAGGCGTAACTAAACACGCAGTTATGAAAATAGGAAACAGTATCGACACAGTGTTATTTCATTGTGCAAGCTCGCTGGATCGGCGGGGAGTCGGCCCACAATGGACCACCATAGCGTTATCTCGATGGACTCCGTTCCCGCCTAATTGACTGCTCAAACTATATTTTAATATAACTTTATTGAATACCGATTCTTATATTGGGAACTCAATGCACAGAAGCTTTGATGCTATCGATATGGTTTCGAAAAAAAAGTTTAGAACAATTTAACCCATATCGCGTTAGTTTTATAGTTCTTAAGCTTAAGGCAGACAATCTTTGTGCCTTTGTTCTTTAGGTACACGTATCACGTCTATTACCTTATCTATTAAGTTCGATGTTATTAAAAAATAATTGTCACTTATTCAAACAATATCACTATTACTAGGCTATCAACTTGCTACGTCTACAATCATTTGCCTAGATCTTTAGAAAGAAGTTTACTCTCTTTAATTAAAACAATACAATAAGATCGTCCAATTCGCCCATATAACATTACCCACATTCCCACAAGGAAAGCTCTCAAAACACAAAGTTTCTCACATACAAGTGGCTACTTAGCTTTGTACTACTAACAAAAGAACCGATGGCTAAGTTATCGGAATACGTCTAAGTAATTGTAACTAAAAATATTATAATAGCCTCCCTTTTATAATGATTGTTTAATTATTCCCTTTGTAATCGACATTTATATTCACCAGATTTAAAAATCGTGGTAATTGTATTGATGATGTATTTCTACTGTATTGCTATTATTCAAGTTTGGTGCCTATTTGTGGTTGAAAACGATATAGGTTGGGGGTATGGAAATGCTGGTTTGTTATCTCAACTTTGAATCTGGTAGGATATTTTGAAAATTAGAATTAAAATGTACCTAGGTACCCGTAAGTACTACCACGGAAGGGCGAAGTACTTAATGCATTCTCCATTTTGTGAGTACTACCTTATAACAGGACTACGGCTTAACGTTTAGGAAGAACTGAGGGAACAATATTCAATAACTCAGTTGATGGGTACTCATGATCTCGCTGTAGTGAAACTACGAATTCATATAGCCTTTATGACCGACAACGTCCCGATACAAATTTGAGTGAAAAAAGTAAATTAGGTACTGAAATTACTGAATCAACACATTTCGTTTCTGACTTATTTCGACAAAGATAGTCCTTTACTTACGTAGGTATTTTTAAGTGAACTGTCATTACCTGATTTTCAACTAACTTTAATTCCTTTCCGTCTGAAAGTACCAAAAATATTTCCTAATAGCACTTATTCTATGACCCAACATTTAGCACAGACAATAGGGTAGAGCACCCAGAATTGCACCCCGCAGAGTATCAATATTGTGCCCGTCCAGTTCTCACCCCACTTCACCCTTTACCAACCCTCATTTGCATATTGAAATAAAACTGTCACATATTAAACATTGTAATTATACAATTCAATAGATTTATTGCAGAAAAACAATGCGTTTCGAGTGCCTCGCCCCATTGTTTAGTAAACTGACGAAGTGCGTTGCTCATTTAGGGGTAATTAAAAAAAAGTTCTCATAATCTTTTGTAATTAAAACGGATTGAATCAAGAAAAAAACTACAATGATATTATGACCTTTTCGATGCTGTTTTTTCCATCACACGGTTTTATAAATATTTCAAAATATGCATCTCTATTTTAATTAATCTCATGACGCAATTATAATCCGTAGTGCAAAAGGCAACATGCGGTGACCGTAATAGGCCGCAATCAGCGATCCATAATATCACCTTACTACAGACACTAAACTGACTGTAGTGAAAGACGGCGATTGTAGAAGATGGAAACAAATTGGACATCCGCATTATGAGAACGCAGTAGTACAATTAATGCATAATCACATAAAATTACACATTTTTTTACGTAAAATGAATATAAAAAATGGAGCCTAGATTATCCTCGTCCAGAATTATATTATAGACAAAGGTATCTAATAATGTTCTTGACTATGACTCAACAGGACTAGTATTTCCATATTATGTAAACTAGTTTCAATAGATACAGACCACCTGGGCTCAATATCTTCGTTAATAAAACAAATAAGTGTAATGCGTTAATAGTAATTACCAGTTAATGCATTTTAGTATAAATACTGGGAAGGATCCGCAGTTATAGGTATCTACCCGCGTTGTTCCAGTGGAAATTTCGAGAAGAATTATAACCTCTTTTTGAATGTGACTGTCATTGTGATTGTTAGAGTTAACTTTTAAAGTAACGTGTTCGCACCAATAAAGTGACGTGTTCGCACAAAGTGATGTGTTTATTTGTTTAGATTATTTTTCATCACTTACAGAATGCAGATGTTAAAATTGTATAACTAGTATTTGTGTAAAGCTAGAAAAAACCTAAACGTATATGAATCGGAAATTGAATGGCGAGTGGTAAATCGATTTATGTTAAACAAATTAGCAGATACAATAAGCCAAGAGGACGGTTGACCACTTTATATTCAGTCTCACGAGCGCCCTTGACCAAAACTTGTGTAAGGAATTGTACATACATTTTCTTAATTTTACATTGCCTCATAGTCCGAGTCAAAATCTTGACGAAATTGTTTATGAAGCAGCGACAGCATAGTAGGTAAACAGAGAAAAGTAATTCGATAGTTACCTATTCGCTGTGAGGTATGTCAAATGAATATAAACATCGCCGACGGTACCGATAGTTACGCACACAACGACGCGTGTCTATACGCATTACAACTACAAGTATGGTCCTGAGACACTCGTGAAATAAAAACAACTATCTACAACATCAAACCAATAAAGGTATCTATACACTAGCAGCGCCCCGCGGTTTTACCCGCGTTGTGCCCGTTCCCGTAGGAAATCCGGGATAAAATGTAGCCTATAGCCTTCCTCGATAAATAGACTATCTAACAGTGAAAGAATTATTCAAATCGGTTCAGTAGTTTCTGAGATTAGCGCGTTTAAACAAACAAACAAACAAACAAACAAACAAACAAAACAAACTCTTCAGCTTTATAATATTAGTATAGATTTCAACTGATATTCTAATGCCAATACTGGTTTATGGAATAGTTACTTAGTTGTATAAGTTTCCAGCTTAGATTGTGCATGATTTTTCCTAGGCAGGTGACCACACAGCTGCATTCACACGCATCGAATTAAATCTAGACGATTCTAATTTACTCCAAGTAATGCCAAGTGTTATTACTTAACATAAATAAACTAGTCTATGTTTTTGCCAATAAGTCTGAGGACACTTACCATGTGTTTTTTTCTATATGTTGACGCAAATTGATTTGGATAATTAAATTCTAATTTGCGCGAACTCCGACAATTAGTCAATAATTTATTAAAACTTTCTTAACGAATACTTAACTTAAAGAATAAATGATTTTGAGAAAACAAATGTTATAAAAATAAATGATAGCTACCTTACCGCGCAAATCGTTTTTTTTTTTAAATTATTAAAACAAGGTTCATCATACTATTCAGCCAAGTTCCATAGACTAGGATGAACGACAATAATTCTTTGCTAGATTTGACTACATAAATCTAGTAACATGGAGGTAATATAACTCTGGGTTTGTGGTTAATAAACTTTCAATAAATTAGGACAATAGCTATTTTTTTACCTATTGTGCGATGCAATGTTTACCTACAGCCGAGCGGCCTATGGGTCCACTTCCTAGTTCCCGCACGTCGCACGTGTGTGTCATAGCATAGACTGAAGTATACGATGGTTATCTGTGGACAGCTGGTTGTGCCACGCGCCACAGGTATGGATGACCATAAATTATTTGAAACCATCACTAAAATGACAATTGACAAACAACCCTTTGGGTCATTAAATTAATATTGGAGAATGCTTTTAAATTGTTAGATTTTAAAAATCTAAAGTAAACATTAAATTCTATTTGAGAAAATGCGAAATTGATTACAGAAATTCTGTTCCATATTTAAAATTTGATTTTTTAGTTCTTAAGAATTTCATGTGATACACTCTGTAACTACGAGTATCTGGTTATTTGTATATAAAAATAGAACATGTATGTATTTAAAAATAGAACATTTGATTTAGTGTTTTCATTTGTTATTATTTTAATTCTAGCACAGAGTATGCAGAACATAATGTTATCAAATCAGCAAAAAACTTTAGTTTTAAAACAGAAGATTCTTTACCGAGTTCCCCTCTCGATAGGGTAATAACATCAATTGCGAGCTATCGTCGCTTCGGCATCAAGAGTGTGTAGGGAAAGCCGGGTGCTATCTATTTGTTTATCATTCATGAGGATTCACCCTACTGTTACTGCGTTTGAAGTGTTTATTTGTAGAACTGCTTTACACACAATCAGTTTATACTTACATGATATTTACACACTCATTTGATTCTTATAAATATAGTTAGAAAGTTATAAGTATCTTTATCTACACTAATGTTGTAACATTCTACTTATGTTTCCAATACTTGACTTATAATTACTACTGTTATAGCGCAGACAACTAAAACACTCAATTTAAGCAATTGCACATGATGTTATAATATCATTATAATTTAACATTATAACATCATTATAACGCGACCAATTAACCTGGCGAGCCTTATGTCAAAATCCTCATACTAGTTGTATAAAATTTTGATATTAGGCTGGCTTTTTAAAACAGTTGGGTTATACGTGAAAACTTCGTCGAAACTACATACACAAAACTCTTTGGTAAGATCTCGCTCGCTCCTGATTGGCCCTACGCGCAGCTGCGCTCTCATTGGTTAGATTTTAATGGCGGCAAGTTCACTGTGACAATACACGTACCTACGCGTGAATTTAATGTTTCGCAATGTGTTTTGTTTTTAAAATTTTGTTTGATTAATTGCATTAAATAGTGAAGATAAAGTAGTGTATGCAACTGCATATAACACGGGTATTAAAACACTCGTTACTATTATGAAACTCGCTGCGCTCGTTTCATAAACTCACACTCGTGTTTTAATACCCTTCTTTATATGACGTTGCATAAACTACTATTATCTACACTAATGTTGTAACATTCTACTTATGTGTCCAATACTTGACTTATAATTACTACTGTTATAGCGCAGACAACTAAAATACTCAATTTAAGCAATTGCACATGATGTTATAATATCCACATCGATATCGTAAAATCTCATTATAACATCATTATAACGCGACCAATTAACGTGGCGAGCCTTATGTCAAAATCCTCATACTAGTTGTATAAAATTTTGATATTAGGCTGGCTTTTGAAAACAGTTGGGTTATACGTGAAAACTTCGTCGAAACTACTAAACTTACATACACAAAACTCTTTGGTAAGATCTCGCTCGCTCCTGATTGGCCCTACGCGCAGCTGCGCTCTCATTGGTTAGATTTTAATGGCGACAAGTTCACTGTGACAATACACGTACGCGTTAAAAACTATTGTCAGCTTTTACTCTTGTTGTTTGATTAATTGCATTAGTGAAGATAAAGTAGTGTATGCAACTGCATATAACACGGGTATTAAAACACTCGTTACTATTATGAAACTCGCTGCGCTCGTTTCATAAACTCACACTCGTGTTTTAATACCCTTCCTTATATGACAGTTGCATAAACTACTATTAATACCTACTGAATTAATTATATGACTTATTAATCATACCTAATTTTGTTACTGAGTATTGATTTACATTAGGTACCTAAACCATTTTCAGGAAATCATAAATTAGGTTTGAACAAAACTTTTTGGCATTGGCAGAATAATTTTAGCCGTTTTGATACTGAAGAAAAAATGCACAAAGCCTATAGCTGAATAATAAAATGGCCGATCGACAAACCATAGACATGAGTCCAAAATTTATTTTTACAAAAAAGGAAAGTGATCAAAATAATAAAATGACCTAACCTAACCATAAACAAGCGTCCATATTGGCCGTACTTCGTAAAGCGTCGTGTACACTACAATCATTTTATTCCGCCATCAATTGTTAGGGAGTGTCGCATTCCCTCACACCTCTGTGTCTGTCAGCTGTGATCCTCTCCCTCCGTACTTACCTATTAACTTCAATTGAGCTCGACAAATTTACATTTAACTTGACGCCATGACAACAGCGTTTTGGCGTTGAGGGTTGGTTCCCAAGGTTATTCTATATTTTATTCATTTTTGAAAATGTAACGTTTTACATGTACCTTTTATATGTAAATTATTGGCAAATTGGCTTAAGGTATATCAATATTTAAATATTTTGTAAACATAATTTGCTAGAAGATACGCAGATTAAGTTGATTAAGTAACAATAAGGTAATTAAAACGTATCTTCGTATGTTCCACTGTTCTACAAACCCCGTGTTTAGTGGCCACACGTCCGCTCCCGTGCGCCGCGCCATATGGCCACGACCTACGCGACTCAAATCGCTATTATATTGCTTTTAATTGATAACAATTTAAATATATTTGGTGATTCACACTTAGGCCGCTCATTATTATTCATCGAGTAATTATCTCGGCGGTACATTTACACTAAGATCTTATCTTAAACACGAATATGTTTTGGCTCCATTATTTTATCGTCACGCCACTAATTTAGTTGGTAGTGTCATCTCTTGTGTTTCACCATTTTTACGGGGTGCCACGGTGCAGCGTCGGCTATAGCAACTAGCAAATAGTTATTTTAAAAAGTGCATTGATTAATTCACTCTTAACTATAAACCTAAGATAATGATTGTTTGTTCTTTTTACAATAACTCACAAAAAAACTAAACACAAAATAATAATAATAATTTTGAAAGATACTCTTAAGTTCTTAAACATTCGGCATTTTCAAGTTAGTATTACCAGTTTTCACTATATAGAAAGTGGCTATTCTCTTCCCATTAACCACATAAAAACAAAAAAACATCACTTTTTGACCATAAACATCAGCCGTTAACAAATTATGACCTATAAAGCTGTTTCATTTTCCGTAGAAATTTTATTATTCAATAAAAAGTTGTTGCAACAAAGGCACATTGGCTTCGTGCGGTTTTGGGAGCAGTAAATCAGGAGCAAGGACCCTTGAGACTTCTTGAGGTCCAAGGTTCGGTTGTGGTCGCGGGCTCAGCGCCGGGGCAAATAAAGACGTTGTTAGTAGACAAATAGGTTTAACTTTAACAGAACTTAGTTACTTAGATGTATGTAGAGACCACGGATGACAGTTGTTAATAAACCGTCGTTGACATCCGGAGAGTTCACAGCCTCCGACTCGGAGAAAGAATTGCATATGATATGATTCTATATAACATACAGGCTTAGAGTTTAGTTTGGGTCTTACCACAAAATAGAGAAGTGTAACCAGTAAGTGCTTCGCTCTTCCGTGGGTCTTACTAAGTGTATGTGATGTTTTCGGAAAAAAAATTGGATGTTAATATAGTGAGAAGGATCAGGCGTAATCACCACGTTTGTCTATGGCGGATCAGTACATAAGTAGTAAAAATTAAAGAAGAAAATTGGAACAAAAATAATTTTCATTTTTCAAACTTAGCTTGGGTTTGAGATGTACTTAATTTAAACTTAGATACTTTTAAATGGAGATTCATAAGTAAATTAATACAGATTAGAGATGATACCTACAGATAACGTAACACTTTAGGCCACAAACTAAACATAGCTCGATATATCTCCAAAGTAAGTAAAAAGTACTTTGGGATGCTATACTTTGGAGATATGTTGAGCTAAAGTAAAGCATCCCAAACAAAACAATAAAAACACAATTCTATATTATCATTAAATTAAACAGTTTAAAAATAACAATAGCATACAATTAAATGGTGGTCGCGTGTCGATGTCACGATAAGGCACCAATTCACAGACCATATTGCATTCAGCCATTTACATAATTGTCACGATGAGTGCTCTATGAATATTGTATGGAAACTATAATTTATTCCGCATTTTAGACCGCAAAATGCTGCATCAATTGACTATGAATTTGAGTGTTTGAAGCATCGGAATTTAACCATACACTAGATTTTGTGGATAAATGAAGTATTAATAATGCAATTATGAAAGTACCTAAATACATCATCTTAATTAGATTTCTTTTTTGAACAACAACCATAAGACTTTCACGCGGTATTGTTAAACTTTTCAAAATTTTGCTTTAGTAATAGTAGTATTATGCCTGTGATATCTCACTGAATATATCAGTACAGTAAGGAGGATTAGGAGTAATCACGCTTGCATGTTTCGGGTCGGTGATCTCCTCCCGAGCCTTGTTTGAAAAGTAAATCGGAAACATTCTTCGTTCAACTCGGTACTAAACTTGGGACCCCAGCGAGGTTTTTCATAAATAATTATGATTTACAGTGCTTTTAATGATTTCCTTTTATTGCAAAAATACTATTACAAATGTCTACAAAATGTATTAGGTAATATAAGTAATAGTAAATTATAATTGGTATAAAAGAGCAGTCTTCCTCTTCACCCAAAGACGTAAACACATCTACCAACATTTACCATGTCAGTCAACTGAACACGCCTTCAGTCGATGCAAAGTTTTTCAGTAACAGCGAATGGCCCCGTTAACTATTGATTTCTACTCGCCGACCAATAGGAGACGAGTACGCATGGTATCGTGTACTTATATACCACACATACATACACTTACATACATATTCAATTAGGACTTTACTATGTGTGAGTTATGTGATAATTTAACCAACGTTATGCTTACATTGAAATACCGAAACAGAGAACAGTAAAACAGAAAGAAAGGCGACGTCACACCATTTGGTGATTTACATTATTTAGTAGAATTATTAGCCTGAAAAGCAAAGGTCACCTCACATTCCTCCGAAGATAACTGTATCAGTACAGTTGTATTAATCCAAAGGAAAAATTGCATAGTACCTTCCGGCTGATACTCGTATAACTCGAGCATTTCTATGTAAGCTTCTGAATAGTACAATACAGGTAAACGCTCAAATTCTAAGAGCATTTCCATGTAGTGTAACGTTCCTGTTCGGAATGTTCCTGCTGGATGGTCTCTTCTGAATGCTCACAGCCAATGCATTTACCTGTAACATTTCGCTGTACCTTACGTTCAATGTTTGTTGAAATATCGGACTTAGAGTTTGCCTGTACTCGTGATTTTGCTCAGTAAAGTGTTACACCAATACAATCGTTAGTTTTTACATCAGGTTGAAACAAATTATCGAGCGTCGTGTTCGAAAATCGTTTCGATATTTACTAACTCGATAAAACGGGGAACGCTCTATATTCAGTTACAAATAAATACTCAAGACTATCAGCACTTTTGCGCACGCCGCGGTTCCATACAAAAGTGAACCGTCGCGGGAGCCCGCGGCGTGTGTCTTCAATAATGCGATGGAATTATAATCTGTGTAACTAATAGGCGATATCACCAGGGTTGTGTAAGTAACGGTGTTCAACTATGTTCTAATTTTGAACCAAATCCATTCAGCCATTTTAACCTTAGAAAAAAACACACACGCATAAACTTTTATCCTCAAGCGCTTTCATTTAATATATCTGTTAATTATATAGATATTGTAATAAAGTTGTGAATCCTTGTGCTAGATATCCGACGCTAATTGCATCGCACGTATGAGATAAACTCATTAAACAAGGATAGACGCGAGATTCCGCCGCTACTGCTCAGCTTATCTGCTAAGGGTGTGTCATCAACTCAGCGTTTTTGTTGGGCGAGTTGCGACCCGGCGAGTTTAATATAACGTGACAATGTGAAACACAACACATCTTGGGTAGACGAAGTGAGGTTTAATATCCTAACAACATTAACGGAAAAAGGAAGGTAGAACAGGAAGAAGATCAAAGAGCGAAGGGTAACTCTGATCGTTGTTTCATCATCCCAATAACATTCATATTAAATCAAGCAATACAATAATCTTCAAAACTCTTTCAAATCGCTTCTTTTCTCACTAAAAGCGCATCCTAATCACCGTACAAAGGCCTTTGACGCGTTCGCGGGGCAGGGCGGGGTAGGGCGGCGCTGGGCGGGCGGCCCGCATGATCGCGCGATCACCGACGACCCATTTGCGCCTCGTTACACGCCGATAGCACCAAACAAAACACACCCCGAGTAATTAGGGAAAGCCTTTTCCAGATACGGTAAGTACTGGCGACTTTTCATACGTTCATCTAGATAGGAAGGTATTGTTGATAGTCCCTAGTTGAGATAGGTTCGAGTTTTGTGTTGGTTTTCCTGATTTTGTTAGTTAAGTGATAGCTATTATATTAAGGTGTATTTACGGATATGGTAACCAAGAAGATTTTGGGATTGTAATAAACACGAATTTTGGTTTTGAATAGGGGAATTACAGTATCGATATGCACTTAATAACAAACAAACAAACCTAAGAGAATGTAGCTATTTCATAAAATGCTTGGTTCGATTTTCAAATTATCTAAAACGACCGTTAAAACGAACTGAATTTGCCAGCAACCTAGCTGATAGTTTCATACAACACTATCTATGATACATATCTGATAATGTGGATATACTGACGTACATCAGAATGTATTCCTGCAGTAGTATTCGAATATATCTTTAAAAGGTGTCTACGAGTTGGATCTGTACCCTCTCGCAAACATCCAAGATAGTCCCGTGACTCTCAAAACAAAACTCTATAATAAATAAGTAATTTACAAAATACATGTTAAAACTAACACTTCAAATACAATTTAAACTAATACGTTCTCCAATAATATAACAACTTATCCCATTAGATGTTCGTTCCGCGTGCGCCATGGAAACCGAAGCATTACCTCAAATTACCAGTTGTAACATAAATTACTTTTACTTACACTTTAAACTCCGTAATAAACTAACAATTGCATTTACTTGAGTTGTAAAAGTAGATATCGAAGTTACCGCAAATGGAGAACTAAGTCTAAGGGCACTGTCACATGACTGATTTTTTCAATTTTTTTGGCAAATAATGCAATAAATTAGGTAGTCTAACATTTGGGAGACAGTACAGACTATAGACACAATACACAGATACATATGTGAATAGAGGTATACTGTATAGTCTTTAGTATAGTGTGTATTCTCTTAATTTTGCACTTGTGTGTAATATTTTAAAAGCGGTTTAATTCTTATCGAATACGCCTCAGTGTACTGAGAATCTCTAGAGGACGAGAGACTTTTTGTTGACACTTGACAACAAGAAGTTTGACTATTAATTTAAAGGCCCCTTTACACGTACAAAAATGTGTTATCGTTGAACCTCTCCTATTCAACACAGTACATTAGCAGAAACCACAAAACGTACCTTTAAACCGTCCTAAATTACTTAAGCTATTTCATTTCAAAGTATACTTAAGTACCGACCACGAAATAGAATTTAAATGAATCGGACCGCATGAAAATAAAAACAAAGCCGAGATTTTATCATAGAATTGGATCTTGTCTATGGTTTAAAAAAAAAAAATGCAACTGTTGTCTGTGGTTCCAGCGTAATTTAATTAATTAAAAAAATAAAGAATGATACGTACTCACAATTTTGTTACAATGTAAGATTGTGTGTTTATTGCAGAATATTGTATATAATTTTACTGTAATTATGCTTATAATTCATATTTTGATAAACATAGTACGAACCATAGTAAAAAATCTATAATCTTCCTACAATAAAAAAAACATCGACCATAACGTTATTTTCCCTGTATTTTACAACCAATATCGATATTGGTTAGATCAAAGATCACGATCGATGTCCGTAGATCAGCGTCCCTGCGCAGGCGCCGGGTGGGCAATCACACCGACCACCTGGGTGTCACGCAAACACCTTGGACCCATCCAATACATAATGTATGACTTCATAAAATACCTATTATCAGTTAATTGCTTAGAACTTACGCATTTCTAATATCCTTTTAACTTCCTTTATTAGCTTTTAATTTTTATTATAACAAGTTGCAAGTACGTTCGAGCAGGTTAGTGGCCAACCCTTGTATCGGAGTTTTTAGACCGCCTAAAGGCCTCCGATATGCTTTAACGATTGAAACAACCGGGACCGACAATTTAACGTGCCTTCTGAAGCACGGGGTGGTGGGTGGCCGATAGTGACATTTTTATCTGAGCGCTATCAGATAAAAATGTCACTATCGGCCACCCATCAAAGTAGGGATCGAGCTGCAC
The DNA here is from genome assembly GCA_963082685.1 of Cyclophora albipunctata. Classification (NCBI taxonomy): domain Eukaryota; kingdom Metazoa; phylum Arthropoda; class Insecta; order Lepidoptera; family Geometridae; genus Cyclophora; species Cyclophora albipunctata. The sequence continues at coordinate 7,362,986 of OY720115.1, read as the reverse complement.
GTTGCTTAACAATCGCAATGAACTAACATCGCTTAGTATAACTACGCCACGAGCGCTACATTATTATGTAGCTATTTTTATTATGATAGAACTTAAGTAAAAAATGTTCATACTTAAATAAAATAAAATAGACTAGGTGTTTATTTTAAATCTTCCGAGGTAAATATTTAGAGATATAATTTACTATGTTTTTTATTTGTTGGACTGAAGCAAGCAAAACGATTAATAACCTCCTTAGATCATAGAAAGCTATCTTATGAAAATGTGTTTTTTTAATCTAAGCTATGGCAGAAATAATACGATCGAACAAAAATAATAAAATACTTTTTTAATCAAACGGTAGGGTAAAAGAAAGTGGAACGGAACGGTAGTTGCGAAGTTTAACGTCAATCAGTGAATGCGGGTTCACAATTAAATACACGTGTCGAGGGAAAAACCAAATAAATTCTCATATAAACATCATTGGATTAATACTGCAGAATACAATATGTTTGATCAGAATTTATAGCATTGAATCTTGGTTTCAACATTTTTGATCAATTATTAACGTTTTTAATTAGCTCCAAAACTAATACAAACTCACACTCAATCAAACATTTAAATATAGAGTTTCTGATTTACAAAAAGAATTAAGAACATATCCGACCTCCATTTAAAAAAATACATGTCTATCTGTGATTAGTATATATAAATAAAAACGATCGAAAATTAAAGTTTAAAAATAATTAACATAATATGTACTTACTTATGTTACTGTTAGGTTGTTCCGGTAAGTCTTTTGATATAGAAAGAATGACTAGCCGCACCCCGCGGTCTTACCCGCATTGTACCCGTTCCCCCGGGAATTTCGGGATAAAATGTATCCCATGTGTCATATTTACTACCTACCTATATTACTGTAAAGTTACATGAAAATCCGTCCAGTAATTTTTTTGTGAAAGAGTAACAAACATACGTACATCATTCTCACAAACTTTCGCATTTATAATATTAGCAGAATGTAACAGATGACGTTTCAATAATTAGTTAGAAGACATTCTTATACGACTTCATTAAAGAAAAAACATTACAACAATTATTAAGCGAATAATAGGCCTCTAACATTTTTCATCACGACTTACGAGACCACCTAGATTTACTAACAAATGTTCTACAGAACAAATACCTTAATAATACAAATTGCGTCATTATAAAATATTTCTTCGTATGTGTTCTAGTAAGCGGTTTTTCTATTAGTTTCATCTGCGGTAGAGCTATTATGACACTTATAAATGCTCAGGAAAGAACTTTTTGTATCTTTAAACTTAAAATTATGTTTAAGCTGAACATAGAATGAAATAGAACGGGGATAGAAACTTTGATAGTCTGGATATCAGTTTGAATGCAAAATTACCCGACGCATAGGGATTTTCGAAGCGATTTAAGATTATGTTAGATATCCACTGTAGTGATTTTCAGTATTAAGGAACTTAAAAAAAATGCTTTAAGAAAGCTGGAAAGAGATACCTGGAAGGAATTGTGGGAGTCTTTTGCCCAAACGTGGGACGGCGAGATTACGTAAAAAAAGAAGCTTTAGCCCCGTGCTCGAAAACAAATAATTTTTAAATAAAAAATCACAGTTCTACCATCCAGTTACAAAAGCGCTTTTTCCTATTCTACGATGTCCACGAAAACTATGTATCAAGTTTTACAAACGAACAAATAAAACAAACAACTTTTTTACCCTCAAGTTATTTACATAAAGTACTCGATGTTTTCCTGTCCAAGTAGCATAGGCAACATCTAGGTAGTTATTATAAAAATCTAAGTTCAAAGCACTGGCCATCTGGTGAGGGTGAGTCCAGGTTAGACCAGGTTAGGCCAAGACTAGTTGTCATTGCGTAATGCTGAGTAGGCAGATGTTAGAGCTGATTACGTTTACGATTATATTTAGTGAACAGGTGCTGTATTTGTGCGCCACGTGGGTTCCTAGGGTTGGTACTTGATAGTTACATACTGCCCACTATAGTAGCAACTGTCTTTGACTGACTTATTTGACGCGAACAACTGTCAGTTTAATGACAGTTGTCAGCATAAATTCTTTAGTCTAGCAGAAAAGTCTGTTAAGCGTCTTGTAGTTAGTGCTCACATGTTTGCAATTTGCATACGTCAGACAAGTGTCTGTGACACTGTTTTACTACATGTATTGTCATGTATAAATAGTCTTGTCTGCAACGACTCAGGATAATACGATAAGATTCAAAACTGGAATAAAATAAGAGAGAACCTCAAGGGCCTATTAAGAAGCGTATTAACAAGTTTAGCTATCAAATATGGTTTTTCACTTTCTGACATACGCAATTTACCTGAGAGCAAAAGAGACAAAACACAGTGTAAGAGTGTTTTAGTTACACCGCGTGTTTTAAGGCGGCAAAAGTTTACAATCCTTTTTTGGGGTATTTTTTTCAACGGCACCGCGGCGTTCTAATTTCAAACTTAATTTTCAGTTATTTACATGTACTTGTCTAGTCAATGTAATGTATACGAGTATTACATTAATGAAGCATTAATAAGTCTGACTTTAACGATACACTTATTTGTCTCTAATAAAACTTCTCATTTATATTACAAGCTGCATCAGCCCTACCAACAAGAACAACTCTGAAAACAAGTAATACCAGTTGACGCGATTTCATAGCCATTACATAACGACTCCTGATGTGATAATGGTTGTTTACAACACCCCGATTACTTACTGCAAATCTACTTATTTTAATAACACGATATGAGACGCACAATGTTGTTGGGAACTTTGTTTTGTTTTTTAAATGTTCGCGCAATAGAAGTGATGATTTTAACCGACTTCAAACAGGAAGTAGTTCATAATTTGATTATTTTTCTTAGGAGTTTGTGGTGATGAATGATTACTCAGATTCAATTTTTGGGACTATTTTTGTGTGATGAGTTATACTTGGTGCTTTGCATCTGTAATTTTTTTTAAGTTTTGTTGAGAGTTTTACTTTAAGGTATTCTTCTTCTTTGCGTGTCACTGACACTAAATTGAACCAGCCTAGAACTTGACCAGAGTGACTGCATCATCATAAAGGTATTCAGTACTTATCTATCAAAATATATTTTGTATGGAATGTGAAATAATCATGTTTTTGTGTTATTTGTTATTTTGTCGGACATGATTTTGCATGGATTTTCTTTTCAAGATATTTTTACCTATTCCTATTACAATATATATATTAAAAACAGAATAAAAATTTACCATTAAACGTGATATCGTCTCTATTACAAAACTATAAAGTAAACTCATAAGTGTAAATGAACCCGATAAAGCAATTAAATCTCATTACAAAAAACATGCAAAACAAATCGATGCAGCACAAATCGATTAGAACCAAACTTAGCGGCCGCAGGTGGCTTTCCTTATGAAAAGTTTTTGCACTGATACGAGGCAGCTGCCCTGGAAATTGCAAGCCCGTATACTCCTCATAATCTTAGTATTAATAGACGATTGCTAATGACAAAATGGTAATACTGACGTTTGGTCTGTCCGCAATTACAGAGGCGTTAGATTTACCAGAAGGATACGGGCTTTAACACGTGCCCGATATAAATAATGAAAGTCGCATATAATAGTAACGGCCATTTGCATCTGCAAGATTGATATTAAAAGGTAAAAAGGTTAAAATTAAATAAAAAATATAATTTAATGTATATACTATCGTCCAGAGGCTAACCAAGACCTAATTCCTTCATCGAACAAGTCAAAAAGACCATAACACATCCTAACAATTTATTAAATACTATCAGCGTCCCGCGGTTTTACCCGCGTTGTGTCCATTCCTGTGGGAATTCCGGGATGAAAAATAGCCTATGTTACTCGTGGATAATGTAGCTTTCGAATGGTGAAAGAATTTTTAAAAACGGTCCAGTAGTTTTTGAGCCTATTCATTACAACCAAACAAACAAAGTTTTCCTCTTTATAATATTAGAATATTAGTGTTTGTTTATTCAATTTGTTTATAATGTTAGACAAACCTTTGTTAAAGCAGCAGCTATCAATAAATAGAACAAATCAATGCAAAACATTGCAAAGCTTTTGTATTCGCACATGCGCTCTCAATGCGGTCGGAATGCCTCACAAAACGCTTTTCATTTCGTTTGAACGCGCTCGAGTTTAGTGCGCACACGCAACGTGACTCATGGGTATAGATTATGGTGTTTATAGATGGACCACTTGATATAAGTGTAAGAGTATTTGCCTATCCCAAATATTCCATTAAAAAAAATTCCATAAAAAAATTGTGTGATGAAGAAATGGTGAGATCTTCAATAAGGCGAAGATACCCGCTCTCTGTAAGATATAACTCAATAAGAATAATCAATATTGTAAATACAATAATGAAGGAATTAACAGTTAAAGTTGATTGCTAACCACTTCTCTCTTTTCAGGGTGCCACGGCGCAGCGACAAAAATGACGCGGCCGAAGTGACAAGCTAAAATTTTGAAAAAAATAACTTTAAACATTAGTTCTAACATTGTGTTAATCGGTTTTCCGTGCTACCCTCTTAATCGTCTTCGACCTCGTTACATGTTACCTTTTCTCTATTTTGTACAAGAACAAATTAACGGAACTCTTACCAAATAACATTGGCCTCATCTGCGTTCATCCTTAATCTATGGTATCATTTAATTAGTAGCGGGGTGGTGGGTTGTCTGCGAAGAATTCTATTGAAGGAAGACAATCGGAGGAGCCTGCGCTGATCAATGGGATATCGAGTGACGGCCACCTGCGCGCTTTGTTCTGCTGCAGACGTTGCATCATATTGGGACTTCGATGCAAAATGAATGTCGTTGACACTGAGCTAGTTTATAAGCTGCGAGTTTGATAGACAACTGCCTGACTAATAAAAGTGTTATCCTTGGTGAAGTTATACTCAGTATAAATCGTATGAGATATGCCATACTTTATACTTTATACTCTAACTGCCGCACTCAAAGACGTGAACTTCACTAATTGACATATTTTTTCATAGGTACATTAATGTCAAAATGTCTCATTAAATCTCTACTAAGGAATCATTTGACGTCTCTGAGTACGAGGGTGAATAATATTTTATTACTAAAGTTCGGATAGATTAAACTGTTAACAACGGGATGCCTAAATAAAATAATAGACCTGCAATGAGAATGAGTGCACAGGTGCACAATTTAAAAAAATAACTTCTTACACATAAGAACAATGAAATTTAATGTCCAAACGTATTAGAAGCCACCATTAACCGCAAATAGACTCAAACCAGCTGCTTTTGACACAAGAAACAGCACGAGTTTCGCTTAAAATAAATCGTCAAAATTTCCCACAAACCGCACGATACTATCAGAAACTACGCCAATTTATATCGATATTTCTGATAAATCGATTTTTATAATCGATAGTGGAATTCTCAGGGTGTTTAGGGGTAAGTCGTATCTCCGTGCGAGATCTGGTGATTTAACGAGTCAATAAGTTAAATTGGCTGTTGGTTGTTGCAATTTGTTTGAATGGAATCGAATGAACTGCAATGTTATTGGCATTGTTACCTTTTGTTGTCCTTCTTGAAGGTTTCTTTGATTATTATGTGGTGCTTATTACTTCTAATATGAAGGAAATTGAATGAAATTAATGTAGCTATAAGTATTTATTTAGTTATACTTAGTGAAGGTAATAATATGATAAGTTTTTCCAAACTATGTTAATTATTGTTGAATCGGTTTATTTTTAAATTTTGATGTGAACATACACAACAGAATATACATTAATTATATATATCTTGACAAAATATTATTTTTTTACTGAAAGCATAAATTCTTTTAATACCTAAAGCGCATACACCCTTACACATACCTCAAGTCTCAACTAAAACCTAACCTACCCTGCTCATCACAAACCCTCAACACTCCAAGAGCCCTCTAATTTTGATTGTGGGAACGCAAAGACAATGCGATCATATCTCGGTTAATAGCTGAATAGCGTCATCAAGGGGTGGTCTAACCAGAGGGTTGGTCCTGGTATCAATAGGGATTAACTTGATAAACTAACGGATATTAACCGGTAGGATTATCATGGTTGGACAAGAGGTAAGCGGTAATTAAACCTTCATGGTTTATCTTTGTTTATGCCACTGCTTTTCGGATTTGGAATATGTCTTCTTCTTGATCAATCCATAGACTTTTACTGTTTAGAATCTTTGGCGCTTAACTTTTACAATATCTTCGATTATTTAACACAAAAGTAGTAAATGCAGACTTATTTTAGTAATTTGTATTAATAGAAGTATATTATTGTTTTTTCTCTCAAATAGTTGCGAACAGCGTTAATTAATTAGTATTCTATCAAAACTTTTTAAAGTGACATCTTCATACGAGAAATTGAAAGTGCATTACCTTCTTGCTTATAAAAGAGTAAACACGTCTATTTAAAAGTTGAACAAAAATGACCGACAAACATAAATGAAAAGATTATAGGTTAAGGTTAGTAGTTTACTGGTACAATCGTACCCTTAATATGCGTACAATAAGACCTTTTTAACCGTATTAAAATTTGTTATAAAACGCATTCAATTTTTCACTCTAGTTGCTTTGTAATATGGATCATTTTTGGGGATATAATTTCATTTAAAGCGTACAGGGGGCAGTCTATTGTGTTAATATCACAATATGGTGCTGTCAGTTAATTGGAATAGATTATGGGAATAGGGGGTGTTCCTATGTGGAGTGGTCCTTAGGGATGCGAGTTTTTTATCAAGTCATCGAGTGACAATAGATAATTCTGGGATTATCACAATATTTGGCTGCGGTCGTGTGGCTTGTAACATGACACGGAACAACGTTGCAGATTTAGAAGAATTAAATACATCGTTTAGTGGTATATTAATGATCATCTAACAACTATTATGGTATTTATTTAAATAAACATATTAAGTAAGTAAATGAATGAGGAACTTTGCAGTTCAGAAGTTGCAGAACTCTTTAAAGGGCAGGCAGTGACTGAGGCTTTCAGTCTACGTCGCAATCAAGATTACGATATGTTTCACCGTACTTGTATCTTCGCCCAGTCACGTTTTGGCTGCAGGATTGTACAGGTTACTTTACTTTCAAAAAACTTATGTACCCAATTAAATTCCTATAACAAAGACTATCAGAGTATGAATTAGTTGCACCACTTACGTCTTTCATCTAATACAATAAATTGAAATAAAACTCAGTTTACAAAATAAACAATATAAACCCGTTAAATTACCAACATACTTGAACACCACAAAGCTACGTTAATAAAGATGGACGTCGCATAATTTAATGAAAGATATGACCAATCGGCCGCCGGCCGGTCACGGTTATTAAGACGTTACCGACCTTCCCCAACCCACTCTATTGGGCCCAATTATGGCCCAATTCCCTCCGCAAATGGTCTCGAGACTAGTAGTGACCTACTGAGAGGCCCGCATGTCTGGACTTCGAGAATACAGCTTCAGTACTGACGGAGAACAAATTGGTTTGATTAGTCTAGGAAGAAATAGTTATCAAGTATTTTAAGAAATAGTTATTTTTTTATTCGGGTAAAGCTCTAAAAAGTCAAGTTATTGAATTTAGAACGATCTTAACGGAGCTGCCAAAATGCAGGAACGGGATGGTGATGAAATCTAGCGACGGAGAACTATAAACAATAGTTCTTACAGTAGCATTTTGTTTTAAAAAAGCAACACAGCCAGTAATTAGCAGATCGGTAAATGTATAATTATTTGTTTGCTGATGACTGAATTTTAAAAGTGCATAAAGCATTTAACGTCCTACGCCTTCTCAACTTATTTACTGATATGTGTAGATTTTACACTAAACCAACAATAGATACATTATATAGCATAGCATTATGTACCCGACAGTACATATAAAGCACAGACGCGATCGCAGACAGCGCGGTGACTCAAAGCTGACCACCAACATAAGGAAGTCTCGACTGTCTCGAGTGATGCTCAGTCATGGCTGCGGAAGCTGTCAATATTGTACGGATATTGAGGTCTGAGATAATATCTTATCTATATATCTTGGGAGAAAGGATCTTCTATTGGTTCTGCCCCGCGATTTTACCCACGCTGTACCCGCTGCTATGGAAAAATAGGCGCAAAATCTTCCCTTTAAATGTAGCTATACATTTAGACTAGCGGTTATAGATTAAAACAATTCCTAGCAAAAAAATTGAGATATCAGAAAAATAAGGCAACTGGATCTTCTCTTGAAAAACACAATGTTCGTGAATTAAATAGAACACTTATTTAAATCTTTGTGAATAAAAAGGTATGTCATGTACTGATAACTTATTTCTATTGTTAGGTAAGTACCTACGATTCGCTTGATCAGAAGTAAGCTTGGGTCGGGCGTCGGCATTAGCTTTTGACTTTATTTAAACATCATATTATTATCTGATCAAATCTTCGGTTACTTATTTATCAATTGTACTAACAAAAACGAAATCTGATAATCAATACAAAACCAATTTTATAACAAAATAACATCAAAAACTAACAAATATTAATAAAGAAGGAATTATAGCGTGAAAACATAGTTCTTTTCGGACATTTTTATTTGTAAAAAAACAAATAATGGTAACAATAGTTTGAAGATGCGCAATAAAAATGTAATAATGCGTGCGCAAGAGTGGAACGGTTGGATGTGCGTGACGGGCGTGCGTGACAATGGAGGAAGCGACGCGTGCGCACCGCGGCACACCTTGCTACGTGCCGACTACGTGGTGTTACACGTAGCAAACGTTTGGTATCAAGAGTATAGTTTGATATTGTATACAGCTAACACAGCCCCAATAGTATGTAGTAAATGTTGAATTTATTATTTACTTTATTTGCTACCTGCTAATTTAACTACGTATATTCTGGTAATTGCATATTTTGTGTAGTTTTTGCAATAGCAATACTTAATATATTATCCATACCCATCCTTCTTCCAAAGCTGATTTTGAAAATTGTATAACATATTTTTCTAAATATTAAGGCAGCAAGACTTATTTTACATTCAAAACTTGGTTTTGACTTATTCACAATCGAGATTGTTTTATTAATCTCCCAAAAAGTCGTTTCAAAATACGCGGCACCGTTTATTAAAAAACTAAGCCCCAAATATTAGCAAGTCCGAAAAAACCAACAATGAATAAACTACCCCAACGCATTGAATGATCTTGAACGGTCCATTGTGCCTTTTTTCTTACCCATTTGATTTGTTGCTACAAATAATACATATGAAAAGCGTTTATGGTACTTAATGTCCGGTAATTGGCGATCAATGAGGATCAGTGGGCACATTGTTATAGTACGGTTTACGGCCATTGTCCGAATCTGGGGCACAAAAAAACAACATAAAAAATTAATCCAATGTCCAAAGCTGAATGTCAGAATTCAATTGTCAGCTGTCAATATTTGATGGATGTGATTTCATTAAAAAATTGTGTTAAATACAGTAAGTTAACTGCCCTTTTAGCAGATTAATGATTGAAAATTTTAGCGAAGCTTTCAACAAAATCCATTTGATCGACCAGTTATCTACTAATACTTTCCAGCAAATTTCAAAGGTTTAACCGTTAGATACCGGCTTGTTTTTCTACCACCTTTAAAGTAAACCAAATTAAAAACAAAAGCACGTAAACGAGCCCGTTCAATAGAATACTAAAAACAAGGTGCAAGCAACTCTATCAAAATGAAACGTTACAAACCGCGCTGCGGTGCGATCCCACGCATTCTGAATAAGAAATATGACCCGAACGGATACTGCTATTATCAAAACATTATTACAACACTCCAAACTCTCCCTCGATGTAAAAATTAAACAACAATTGCCTTTAATATTCGCTCGCCCGCGCGACCCTCGGCAGACCTCGGCTGGTTTAAAAAAATCTGTCAATCTGTTGTAGATCAATCATCCTCTATGAAGAGGGGCGAACTCTACCACAATCATAGATAATAGAAGCCACAGACTTGGCAGATAATAAAAGCCACTCAGTATTTACGTAAACGCATCAGTTTGACGTCAATATGCGCAGGCGCACCCGACATTGATTTCGCGTTGTTCATCTCTTTGTTGGGTTGAGTGACGTTTTGTAGAGACAAATGTTGAGTGGGCGGGTTTTGGTTTCGGAAAGAAAACTGGACTTTTGGAATAGTAAACAAACTTAGTATAAATATTATAATCTACTCCAATAAAATAATCTGAAGAGAGAAAGAGAGCTGCAGCAACGCTAGCAATTTGCTCTATTAATTCGTGTTTCTGTTCCTTGTTTATGTTTATTACGATAAAGTATTTTTTGATAAACATCATTAATAATATACAAAAATATGTTCACCCGTTTAGACACTACAATAAGACACAACTCATACTTATAGCACCCCTTTTGGCATCGAGCGTTTAAAATACTACAATACAAATAAAGTACATATCTACGTGGTCAAGCATTACCAATACAAGACAATCCACTCCGAAGAACTATTCGGGAGATGCGCGTTGTCGCACGTGCGTGCACGCACCGGCGGGCACACGTGCCGCGCACGGCCCAGGTAACTAATTGACGCGTGCTCGATAGTGCAGGAAACACAGGTTAACACTTCGCTTTACAGTGGTTATTGTTTTAACTGCTGTGTGTGAGTATGTCTAATTGAATGTGTTTTTTGTTACTAAAAAAGTAAGTTTGAGTCGTTGGACAACCTTGGTGTTAGGATTTTTAGAGCCTAAAGGTGTTTACGATTAGAATGCTTTTCGATTAAAACAATCAGGATCGGTAGTAAAAAGTGTAAAATGGCATTTGTGCTCTGCAATCAGATAGAAATATAAATTATTATGAGGTTAGGTTAAGAAGGCATATGTAAATAAGCAAGTATGTATTTCAATAGAAAAAAAAATTCTATTAATAGTCTTTAAAAAATACCTATTAATAATTTTATGTGTATAAAGGATCTATCTTTATATTTCTAAATAGATTTTAATGAGTGTTTACGACTAACACCAGTAATCATAGTGTCAGCCGTGCACTTTATTACCGCGGCGAATCGCCCCACCCGCCATGTTGGATTATTTTATTGATGATCTGTCAATGAGCCGAATGCAACGCGTCACTTGATTGAAGCCATCGAATGATCGTAAGTTGTGTTAGTTATTGAAGGGTGTAGTTTACTTAGAGTTACAACTTACGGTTTTCTCGAATTTAGCGTTTTTAGTCAACCTGCTGCGTGCGTTATGTATGAAAAACAAAAGAACATCCTTGCGTGCTGACGACTGCACACTACTTTGGTGCATAGCCGGATAACTAAAATGATTAAATTGGAAGAGGCTTTAGAGTTTGAGTTTAAAAATTTGATGACAAATCATGAAAATTAAAGAAAATAAATGAGATATACTCATATCTCAAATACATAAGGTACAAACAGACTGGATGCTAACTGAGCTAAACAAATCAAAACTTTAAATAGCAAGAAAGCTTAACTAGAGTTCAACCGTGATTTATTGATACCGAATTTTATTAAAATACATTTTAAATACAACACAAACGTCAATTTACGTACCACCGTGCTAATAAACCATCGATCGTTTGTAACAATAAACTTGGCACGAGGCGTTTAGGCATAAACCATTGATAATGAGCAAAACGGACAGTAGTCTCCATTGAATTCACGATTCCGTATTAACACCAACATTAACTGACCACAGGGGCTCTCGATTGATCATTGACTACGAATAATAGTATTCGTTTTTAACAAATAACGCCAAATTTTTGAATTATAAACGGAAATATCGATTTAAATGTTTTTAGGGTCAGTTTTGAAAACATTTTACTTCCTATTAAAAAAAAAATCTTATGAGGTTGACTGTATGAATGTACGGATGTTTGGATGTGTGTTCCTTTTTCACGCCAACACTCGGATCAGATCTTTATGAAAATTGGCACAGAGATATATTGAAGTCTGGAATAACACAATAGCTATTTTTATGTCGAAATTCCCACAAAATCGGGTATTATAGGGGGGAAACGTGAGCGTTGCTAGTATTAGAATAACATAATTATGTTCTGGAATCAATATGAGAAAGTTTTTTAAAGTGTGCATTCCTTTGACTGTAGTGCTTTCCGAAGTTATTCGACGAATAAAATAATCTGAATAAAATAAACGTATAAAGCACTCCACGGCTTATAGTTCCTTTTTACAAAAGTATCGATTGAAAATTAGCAGATACGTTGTCGCGGTAGTCGTAAACTCGATATGTCAGTAATAAAAATAACCGTAGATCTCTGAAATGTACAAATATTGTTCTAATAACAATAAATATAGAGCGATAACCCTTTCCCACCGTTCTAATTTAACTAATGCGTTCGGTTAACAGAGGGGGCAAGGGTCGCGGATCGGATGAACGTTTTACATTGTTTAACTAAGGTTTAACAAATTAGTTGCGTATTAGTTTACGAATTACTTTCAACTTTTAATTCAATGGGAATTTAAAAAAGGATATATTTGATAGAAAATTGTGTCCAAATCCATATATTTTGTCAGGTGAATTACCGTATCAAATATAAGGTAATACTTTTTATAAGTAAATGTGATTTACGTAGCTTCTTAATATTATTTTTGTACAAGCAGCGCTGCGCGTTTTACCCACGTTGTGTCTGTTCCCGTAGGAATTCCGGGGTTAAATTTAGCCTATAACCTTCCCATTAAATGTGGCTATCCATTACAAAAATAATTATTCAAATAAGACTTGAAGTTTCTGAGATTAGCGCGTTCAAACAATCAAAAATCAAAAAGATATGTAGTTAATTCAAACATGAATAACTAAAGAAAACTTAGCATCATTTTCTGTTGACAATAAAAAGGCACGCGTCCAAAACACAAACTATACATACAATTGAAATGAAATCCGTTCACAGGACGTCTGTCACAATCGTAGCTAATTGCGCATAATGAGTGAAGCAACAACGCACTGCGTTTTTTTCCAACCATTATTTATGTTATACCGCCCTACCGGTTAAAACACCCTTCAAATTTGCGAACTTGAAATAAAATTTAATGGTCCATCGGTCTATTTTGTCTCCTAATATCGGATTTCCGGACTTTTGTTGGGTTTAAATCGTTTTATTGAAGTTTTGTGGTTAGGTTTTGATCCTTGCAGTGTAAAAGTGTCCAAAAAAGTTTTGATGAATTAACTATGCAGCGTTTGGGGGAGACCTTTGCCCAGTAGTGGGACGATATAGGTTAAGAAAAAAAGGAAATTTGAATTTAATGAATAGTTAATTTTACTTAATACACTTAGACTAACACTAAACTTAGATGTATCACTTAGATGAAGTTAGCGAGATGTACCTATAAGGCTATGTCCTACCGGTAACCACAACTACCTTCTTTAACTGTATCCACACTGATTTGCTGCAAGCGAAACCGCCGGCAAGTGACGCCGGGCTACAAACTATAATGACTAATATCCTATACTGGTTTATTAGGCTTAAGCGAACGGAACTTCCTGACTCTTCTATTAAGTTTCGACTCCTTTACATAAACCGCGCTCACAGAAGACCGAGGTGTTATTTATTCGTCTAACCCGAGTAAAATATCGCAGCTACCACCGTAAAGTGTATTTGGCGGCAGTCGCATTACACCTCAGTCTTCTGTGACCACTGTTCCTAGGAACCGAAACGTCTAAACTAAAAAACTAATTTTCTTTTACAAATATATCAATGAAATCTATCAAAACTCTTTCCCACGCCCAGCAAATGAAATAAAAGCATCAATTAATTAAACAAGTAATCAAGGCTGTTCCCACGCGCGTCGTACCGCAGTATGATATCTGAAAATCACGCAACATCTTTATCATTTATTAGATTATAATCCACCCCATTGGAGCCCTATTGTTTTGGGGGAAGCGTGAAATGGGCAGACCACGGCGATCCTTAATTAGTTTTGTAATTCAACTTTTTGGTAAGGGTGTGAAATGAACAGCTAATTTCGGTGGTCAGTCAAAAATTACGTAAGTTTTGTAAAGCAAAATGTATTTTAAACATAGAGATGATATATGTGAATTAAATGTGTATAAATATATAATATAATTAATATAATCACAATTCTTTCAATTCTTAAATTTTTTCAATTGTTATTTTATGAGTTTATCATTAATTACATTTACATGTATCGCTGTTGGTGTACCTTAATAAACAAAAAAAAAAAACATTCAAGGCAATAACAAACTATCTAAAACATTAATTAAAACAAGTATCATGTGTCAAATATTTTTAAATACTTAGGATTGTTTTGAAAAACTTTGATAAACCGGAAAAATAAGCAATAAAATAACTGAAATATTCATAATTATAATAAATATCAATTTAACGCTCTAACCATACATTAGCATCCTTTATACTCGCAAACAATTAGTATAATAAAATCATAAATCAGTCTATCCTATTCAGATTCTACTATAATCATATGCGGAAGAGTGCCAAAGCCCATGTTTATGCAAAATATACATTTTTATATGAACAAATTGCAATGGGGTGTGAGATAGATGCAAAATAGACAAAATTATATCCTTGCATACTTGGTGATATGGCTGTTTGATTATAGTCGATTGAAAAAAAACTAGTTTCTAACAGAGTGTACATTATGGACTATGAATTATGGACGCAGTCACAGCGACAGAGACTAGAATCTATATATTTAAAGAAAAATTACATTTCACACGTCAATTAAATATTCATTTTTTATTGAAGTATTGCCATCGCCACCGTGGCACCTATCTCAGGTAAAAAAGTAATGTTAATTTTAAGGTACATTAAACAAGACCAAGTTCTTCGAATATACCCAAATTGTACATACAACTGAAACATATCAAATTCTTCAGCAACAAAGTAACAAAAAGCTATATAAAACCCGACGAGGCAGCTTGTGTCGCGTGCTGGGGCGCGGCGCGCGTTTCCATGGCTCCCTGCGCACGCGCACGCGCACGCCCGCATACAAGATAACGGATACACATAAATTCAACAAACATCGCCTTTCACAACTATATTTATATACCGGAGTTTTCACCTTGCCATTTTATCACTATTCAAGGCATTAGTGAAATATCATAAAATATGTACTTGCTATGCGCAAGCGCGTTGATGTCTTTTGAAGGAAAATTGGCATATTTTTAGTAAATATCGTGTTTTTTTAGACTGTAAAATAGTGAAGACAGTTTTAAGACAAGCGATTGCTTTAAGAAAACGATGATTATGAGAAGACTCTGAGATGTGTTACCTCTAATGTGCATAGTCAGTATAAAGACTCTCGTCTATAGTCTGCGAGCGCAGAGCCTGGGCCGTTTATAGTCATTAGATTAAATTTTACGACGTGAACAAAACTGAGTTTTTCCTGATATTCAAAATAACCTATTCCAACAATTTTTAACTATTGCTATATTAATGCACAAAAAGGAATAAGCCAATACTAAACGTTAATCAAATCCCCAGTCTATAAAGTAAAAACCCTATCTTACTGACAATAAACATTCCCAATACCGAAAGGTGTCAACTCCATTAAAATCATTGTTTAATCCACAATGCACGCAACCATATTGAATAGATTGCGCATTTCACCAATCCAATTATCCACGGTCCGTACTCCGAGCAACTGCTACATTCAATCGTACATTCCGTTAAATCCGAGAGTCAATCATAAATGAATTTGTTCGTGACAGTTGCTCGATCGGGGGCGTACTATTTGTTCCAACTTTGAAAATAGTTGTTTGATGATCTCTCTTTCATGTCGTTTGTGAACGGGCTCGATTGTGCGCGGATTTGTTTAATTTGATCCTTTGTTTGAACACTCTTGTGTGGAAAGGCTTATGGTAGGGGTTCGGTAGCCGTGAGATCTGATATCAGTTGGACGGGTTATCTCAGTGTCACGGACAGATGACCTGTACTTGATTTGGTTATCTTTGACTCTAGTAGATTGGGTTATGTCGTTGTTGTGTGCAAAATAACTTGATTGTAGAGCGATAAATAATTATACTAACGAGCTTTGCATTTGAGATTTAAGCTTGAATTGAAAAATTACATTACTCATTTCTTTTCGAGATTAAACTGTTTATGACTATTGTGCATGTTTGCCTGACAAATTAAACAAACAAATATTTCGTTATCTCAATTTCCTATTCCCACTTAACGCCCACTTAACCCAAATAGTACTAAACGAATCCATTCTCACCCAACCTCTAGGTATACTCGTAGTAATTCGCGAATGACTCACATCCGCTGGGGCCACTGATCATTGATTGGACGACACCGTAATTGAAACAGAGGCGAGAACGGAACACGAGCCTCTTGAACTATTAACCAATAGCACTACTTCAATTGGGAACGGTTTGTCGGTGTTTGCGAACCTAGATTGGCGAAAAAACAGTTGAACGTTCGCGATGATCAATTGTTTTTGTTATAAAGGAACGAATATAACTTTCAACCTAACTCCTGGGGAATAAATGTACCACTGAAGATATTAATGATAAATCATATCAAAACACAACACTTAACTGGCAATAAACACGTGTGTATATTGTAACCAGCTTTTGTTTTAAATGAAAAGAAATATCTGTCTTCATGGGTTTCATTTCATGAAAACCTCATTTTATCATTTCGTGTTTACATACTCTACCTTGAGGATGTATGCATGTGTTATAAAGTCTGAAAACTCAGTCCCTAAGCTCTCGGCACCTTTTCCAGATAAAAATGATCCCGTACCCAAAACAGATTAAATACATACTTACTTACAAAGTTTATCTTTTATTTGTATTGAAATTTTTAATCTTTAGTAATTCTATTAGAACAGCTAACAGCGAAAATATTTAACGAAATCAGAAGCTCTTTTGGTTAAAGGATTAAATTATTTTGTTTCTAATCTTATTGCGGCGGGCGGAGCTGCAAAATGGACCGCTTGGACGCGATTTTTAACTTAAGTTAAAGATAAGTAGCTTAACTTAAAAAGATTACTAAAGATTTGTTACTTCAGCGGCAGATAGATACATTAAGTAAAGAGTAAGGTATTTGTTTGTGAAATCCTTCCTCAGGGTTAATACTTCTAAACATAAACGGTTTTATGATTAGTGAAATTAACCTATAAGAGCCATGTCAGAGGCCTTTGGCGGCTCAATAACCCTGACACCAGGATTGGTCAGGTTGACCATCCACTCGATGAAGAAGAAGAGCCTATAAGTAACCACTAACCTAGGCGTAAGTAATTATGCTAAATGCGAGTAGTGATCTCAAACCCCGAGCCATGTGTGAAATGTTAGTAATTTACAAAGATAGTAGGAATGAATTCACACATAATGTAGTAGATATTTTAGGTATATAAATGGTAATTAATACGTATCAGTCGCTACAGCCTTCGGTTAAATTTACATGGTTATCACTACGCTTAATTACCCGGTAATTTACCTAGAAACTAACTTTTAAAAGTTGTAAAAAATACAGTAGGTTTCATGGAAAATCCAGTGTTTTATGCGCTTGTTATTTGTATATTTTTTTCTTGAATTTTTAGCGCAGTTCCTACATAGGCGTTCTTTAGGCATTGAACGTTAATTTAAATACTAATGTTGTTTTGTTCGTATTGATAGAATTAATCAGGTAATTACCGACCTGGGAAATAATAAATTGTAACTAATGACGCGTTCGGTATGTCCTGACAAACACAATTGTAATAAAACTTAAAACTTAAGATTGGGCAACGCTGGGCAAGTCTCACTGAACAATTTGAATTCAAACTACGTTTACGGATACACTTCGCTTTTATTTTACACTAGCAGCGCCCCGCGGTTTTACCCGAATTCTGCCCGTTCCCGTGGGAATTTCGGGAATTTTTTTACATAAAAACCTTCCTCGTTAATCACTCTACCTGTTACAAAAAACCGCATCAAAATCCGTTGCGTAATTTTAAAGATTTAAGCATACAGACAAACAGACAAACAGACACGAAACAGAGACGACTTTATTTTGTACTATGTAGTGATTTTAAGGGTCCCGTACCCAAAGGGTAAAAACAGGACCCTATTACTGAGACTTCGCTGTCCGTCCGTCCGTCTGACACCAGGCTATATCTCAAGAACAGTGATAGCCAGACAGTTGAAATTTTCACAGATGATGCATTTTAATTATTATAATTAATACTAAAAATAAAATAAAACAAATATTCAAGGGGCTCCCATACAACAAACGTGATTTTTTTGCCGTTTTTTAAAGTAGGGAACACTGCGTGCGCGAGGCCGGTTTTATCTGACGTTTCGGCCCGTTTACAGGAACCGTGTTCACAGAAGACTTCTGTTTCAATTTAAAAATCATGTCAATTGTTTACAAGTATGTACTTCGTAACAGTAGCAAAGCAAACAACAACCCAATGTTAATCGGATGAAACTCTTTCGTCGAATTTTTAATCCACCCATTGTTATTGCATATAATCTTATTGAGGTAATCCAAAGAGATTAAACTATTTAAGCTATATACAGATTAAATTAATAAGATTTAAACCAGCTTCGGTTAAGTTCTATGGTATTTTAATGGATTTAAATAAAATATTTGTGTTTTAGCACAGTCGGCTATAATTTTATTAAACGATTAGTACCTAGTTAAACCTTATTGCCGAAGTTTTAAACCTTACAGATGTAAAAGTTTTAAGGCTTAAGCTTAATAAAGATGTTTTGTCACTGGTTTTTGAAAAATTGGACGGTTTGAGTCTACTTACAAGAATTTAAAGGCACCTAACTGGGAATTAAATTTTGTTTAAGGATTCCGCCGTGCTTTCAAGGTTAGTTAGCACCTACGTCAAATTGTCTCTACACTACTACTTACTTAATTATTTTGTTACGTATAAGAATAACGATGTAAATATTATAATTCGTTGTTTAAGTTATATAAATAAGTAGGAACAAAATGTATTTGACACATAGTTGAATAGAGATTACCTGACTTGCCTTTTTTACCCTTTCCCAGTATCAAAATCTTGAAAACCGTTACTGAAACCGTTTCCATACTATATCATAATTCTAAATCGATACGCCTAACACGTTCACACCATCGACTATAAAATCCCAGAAAAACGGTTCCCAGTACATAATTTAAAGTTATTCTGTTGTAACGTCATTGTATGATCGGCGCAAGCGCAATCGCCCGCATCTCGCACCCCCTCGACGTTATAATTGTAAACTCATAACCATCTTAAAACGAACTGGTCGTTACAATTAATTTTATTTAAATTGCAGGTAAATGTGTTTTAACCGATATTTGTAACCGTCGCGGTAGCTTTTCTTTGTTTATTTATTCTTGCGAACAAAGTACCTGGGCTAGACTATACCTGGGCTAGCTATAGTTTCTGGGCTATACTTATAGGTACTAAATTGTACCTACATAAATCAATTGTATAGGTATGTAATAAAATATCTATCGAACTCTTAACTACAGCTCTTACTGAATCTTTTTTAAACAATCAACAATTATATGTATATGTTTTGCTTTTATTTTCGTATGTAAGAATTTATATCTACCTAGTGTGAAACATTTTAAAATATCACTGATGTTTTATTCGACACATCTCTTACAGTTTGGAAGAAAAGCTTGAATTGCACTAACTAGATCAAGATATGTTGTACCTACATCTACTATCTTTTATTTCAGAGCACAAATTTTTATTTAGCTGAATCAAACAAAAAGCAACAAACAACGGTTACATAAAAAATTACGCACACTCGAATTTCCTCAACGATTTTTCCTGAAAATAGAAGGTTTCATATCAAGCGATGCTATTGGCGGCCCTACCGCACTCTGATTGGTCGGAAGGCGTAATTGTTTGCGCGCTGCCCCGTGATTGGCCGAGCCAGTTCCCCCTACTGAGTGTTGGTGGGGACCAAACATCCCCATGTTTATTTTTGTTGATCAACTTAGTTGGCTAAGAGCCTTTGTAAGAAGTACATGTGTGAACAACAAAGCGAGATATTCCGTAAATAATATTAATAAATCGAACGCATGAGTGAATGGACTGTGGATTATAGCAAGAATACTGCACTTGCATTGTGATTGTGATATAGTTATACTTCGGAAATGGTGATCCTGTAAGTACTAATCAATTATTTTTTTCTATAAATAAATTACATAAATTTTAAGTATCTTGCATTTACCTACATATCTAAATGTATGTACCTAGTGCTAATTAAATTTAAAAACAACAAGAACGTTTGTTTTATATTATGTTCTATTGCAATTTAAAAGATAGAATTCGTTATTTCCAAAATATTTATACTTTAGGCAATGAAAAAAATATAAGATAAATAGGTCCCTATCTATAAGTTTTGAACCTTTAAATGTGTGTTGTTAATTAGACTTAAGTAATAGGTATTTAATGTTTGATGGAAAATTAATACAATATTATGTAATTAGTTGAAATAGTCCGTTATATATGTACGTATTTACCCGACATAGTAAGCTTAGAAGGCCGTAAGTTTAGAAGTATCTATAGAATGGGCACATATTATTTCATACATAAGTAATTGTACCAATGATAGAGCATATTTATTATCCTTACATTGTTTCATAGATTTAAATAAATAAAACCTAGATACCGCTAAGGTATTTTTACCAAGTTAATTTTATTTCTGTAAATGACTGTAATTGTCGATTTTCAAATCCGGATTTTATTCGAATGTCGGATTTTTATCATATCGATTGGCGATACAGAATAGGAATTGTGACAAATGTGAGTCGCTTCATATGAAATATTATTGGATTACGATTAAAATGCAGGCCCGATATCCGATACATGGGAAATTTGTGTATATAGTTAGACATATTCATGTAGATTTTTTAAAATATTTCAACTAAAATTAACAAATTAAAAGTTCGACTTATCGATTTGATTTCAATTATTAGGAAAGATCGTTTATTACCAACTTCAATGTTTAATTTATAACTTATTGTTTAGGTGTTTTATTAGTTAGGTATCTCACCATTCAATTATTTTTATACCTAATCTTCTTTTTTATTGTAATTAAATTCGAGTCCCATACCTCATTTAGCTGCAGAGTTCAGCTGTTTTTAGAAGAATTAAAACTGCAACTGCCAAAACTTAATGAATTAAGAACCTTTAATTTCGTAAAAGTTAAAAAACCGTAAGTTAACCGTAGTTAAAACAATTAATTGTATATTTTAATGAAAAAAGCTCTTTTCGTCCAAATGAGTCTATTTATAGCAACATTTCCATTAATTCAATATGAAAAATTAAACTTACTTAACTACCTGTTAAACTTAAAACTAAACGAAACAAATGAACATCTCACAACAACAAAAAACAAGTTTTGAAACAAAATTCTTTGACATTTTAATCCCCTTACAATAAGTTGGAAACAATAAAATAGTTTAAAGCAACGGAGGGTTCGAAAAGAAGGGGGAAGCAATTGAGTTAATTGAAACTCATTGAAACGGTGACGTAGACCGTGGAGCTAAGATCATGACGTGGGTTTGAGTCCAACCTCCATGGTGTTATTAAAGGAATACTAGTTATTTTGACCGTTTACTATACGCGGAATCCCTTAATTAAAAATCTTTTTTTGTGATGTGTATGATAGCTGTAAGTTTTATAAATAAGATACATAAAAAACAAAATAAAAGGTTATGGTATAGTTAAACGTGAACATACTTTCCTAACTTAAAAGGTACGTTGTTTTAAATATATGATTAGAATGAAGTATGATTATTTCTTGTATTGTAACTAGGTATATATTATAAACATGTAGGAATCGCAGCAGTGGGACACGAATAAAAAAAACTCAGATCCTCCTTTTTAAAGAACAGAATAAATTAAAGCAAAAACATTTATTTGGATAAACGGTAGCTTAGTTCCAATAATAATTAGTCGGTAGTAGAAAGGTGCAATAAAATTGCGACACTTATTAAAAACCTAAATATCTAACCTACTCAGGTAGATACAAAATAAAAAGATAAATAATGATGTTAGTATGTAATATAGGTATATCAACTTGTCTTAAGCTCAATTAGGTATTTAACTATATAAATAATAATAATAAATTCCCGGATGCGTTGTACTGATGTGTTCGGGAGTGTGTCCCTGCAGTTGTAATCCATTACATTAAACATCTCCAAAGGGCCTCTACGAGTTGGATCTGTATCCCCTCGCATGCCTCTCAAAAAGACCGGGCTTGGCCCGTGACTCCGAGGAGAAACAATATAATAAATTAAATAATAAATAATAATAAATTTTATTCATCAAAAATATAATTCTTTAATCTGAGTATTCTATTCGAAATGTTAACTCATTAATTTCCCCTATAGCTGAAGTCTGATAAAACAAAACGTATAACTCAAAGAATACCATCCAGAACGGTTTATTTACTTAATCAAGACCCTCTTAGTTACGCACACAAAGTTATTTATCCAATTAAGGCAGGACTGCCTCTCAGACGGTTGGTACAATCGTTTTATACAATTGTATATTAAAGGGGAATCTTCCTCGTGCCTACAGTTGGAAATGTCTTAGAATGACATATCGATTTTTTTTTAATTCTCCTCCCTGTGTTGATATTTTCAGTGAAATGAGAGGCCTTTGCCCAGTAGTGGGATATTACAAGTTAATACTTTACTCTTAAATTTTTATTTTTAAAGAAAAGGGTGGGTAAATAGGTCGCGTACCTAATAAACTACTAAATCTGATAAAGAATGTTATTAATAAATTACGAAATGTACCTTGAATACCTAAAATCTACCTAATTAGCATCACACATTTGCTTACACAAAATAAAATAAGCAACAGTTTAAAGTTTCAATATCTTACCGGGACTTTAACTTGGATTACTTAACTTTCATAGATTTTTTCATGACTTCTAAATAGCGCTTTACTTAGTGTCTTTATTGAAGGCTCCACTTGCACTAAATAAGTTGACCTAGGCAAATAGAGAGGTAAAAAAACCAACACATCACATAATCGAATAGAACATTTCTACAAAGAGATAGAAGATTTCTTCGTCTTCTTTTCAATCACATTTAAATAGAACACACTTCATCATTTACATAATCAAATCAGAATACGTAATCAAATATTCAAAAAACTCACCCAAGCTCTTCTCCTCCAGCGGTAGCCGTGCTGACATGTCAGAAGGACCAGCTACTCCAGACTGGGACATCAACGACGCCGTGGTCCCTCGCGTAGTCGCCTTCGATCCCTTTGGCGAGTGGTGCGACGGCCACGTCCGAAGAGTCTACCCCCCGGGCTGCGAGGAGGCCCGCCGCCACGCCTCCGGCTGGGCCATGAGGAACACAAACAACCACAACGTACACATTCTTAAGAAAAGCTGCCTTGGAGTACTCGTGTGCTCAGCAAGGTGTAGACTGCCTGATGGATCGAGAGTGCACTTACGTCCAGCTATATGTGATAAAGCGAGGAAGAAACAGCAAGGTAATTTGTTTGTTTTTTATTGTTGTTAGGTGTCAAAGTGCCATTTCAAGTTCTGAATACTTTGACATGCCCTCTTTTTGGAATTAAACTAATCCAATTCAATGCCTTTAAATGCATACCCACAATTTCAATGCTGATAAACTAGTTTTTCAAATAGATTTTTTGACTAACAATCTATTCGTTGTCTCCAGGTAAACCTTGCCCAAACAGACTGTGCAATGGAGGTCGCTTAGAGGTTCAACCCTGCAGAGGACACTGCGGGTATCCGGTCACACATTTCTGGAGACACACGGAACACGCAATATTCTTTCAAGCAAAAGGCGCTCATGATCATCCTAGACCGGAAGCGAAGGGAGCCAGCGAAGTCCGACGGTCTCTAGGAGCCGGGAGAAGGGTCCGAGGGTTAGCCCTGATCCTGTCCAGGGAGACGGGAATAGCTGACAAACTGATGTCAGTGAAACAGGACAAAATGCAGCAAATAGGACAGAAGCATTGCGCGCCACACCCGCAACCGCCGCCGTTGATTCCTGATAACCAAAGAGGTAAGTTTTACAAATATATGTTTTTATCTCATCAGTTTGTTCAGTTTTGCTTTCAATAAAGCATCATTTTTTCTATTGATAAGCTCGATGAACAACCGGCAGCAAATAACCTTTAGAAGTAGAATCCTAATGGTATTGTTTATTTCCAGTAACCCAACTGACATGCGCATGCGGTCCATTCGAGTGTTCGTGCCGCTGGCGCGCCGACACGGCCGAGTCGTACGGCGTCACCGCGTGGTCTCCCGAGGAGCCTCAGCCCTACACCACGTACGCGCCCCCCGCCCCGCCCGCCCCCGCGCTGCCCCAGCCATACGACACCAACCTCCCCGCAGACGACATCTTCCACCCCGAAGAGATATTCCAACTAGACCAACCCATCAGACTAGACTTCCCAATGGAAGACAATACCATAGAATCTCCACCAACGTTTGCAGATTTGAACAACGACAATTCCAGACAGGAAGGCTACTGGCTCGACTGGCAAAGAGCAGCGGGAGGCTCCGAATCCAGTGAAACACCCTCTCCAGAACTGTTCGGTGGCTATCAGCAGACTGAAGCTTACTGCGACCAGCAAGCTTATATCCCGCAAGTCTACTACCCTGAAGAAGCACAGTACTACCCCACGGACAGCACCAGAACTTCCCCAGTTATGGACATGCAGGAACAGAGGTTTTATAGATATCCGGATTGTTCGCAGACCAATTTGGATACTATGCAGTGGAACTATTCGGATTGCGCCTTCCCCACCACGGATATGAGCGAGTGCAAGCAATACTTCGACGTTCAACATCAGCAGGCAGTGAATGCCTTCAACAACCTCTTATAATATCACTTATGTACATAGTCACTAATGTAAATAATATATTATTAAATAAACTATAGTTTGTTGATTAGTAATACGTAAATTAGACAATATTGCTCACATTGTAAATATAGAAAATATAGATTTATTGTTCCTATGTTTGATTAATAATTGGTTTGTGAAAAAATAAAAAACGAAATTTGTATAAAAACTTCTATTTATTGTATATAAAAATTACATTAAAATTGTCAATTTTACATTTTTAGTTTCTAACAATAAAATTGGTCACTACAAAATAGTCCATTAAGCGATCGCACGATAGAATTATTATGCTTTATGCAGTTGTAAAAACATTCCTGAAAAGTGTTCACACGCGGTGAACTCGCAACCGAAACCGACTCGCCACACCGATATCACATCACAAACCAGCACAGGCCCTCTCCTCTCCCCTCCCGCCGCTTACACGTAATGGACGTAAACCTAACATCGCTCAAACACTCCGTTACTCATACAATTTGTTGTTTCCAAAACTTAAATTAATCGATACAATTACAATATAACTCCTCAAAATATTTACAAACGACTGCGTTAACTGTTGCATACCTACGGAGTAAACTAAAATTTGAGTAGATAAATTATTTCAACTATGAGAGACACGCTGGATCTCAAGAATATTATTGCATGCATTATTGTTTGATAAGACCGCTGGGGTATCAATATTAGTTTACTATCACCAGAACACTCAAACACCACTTAATTTAAGAAGTATTTCATTCCATACATTTGGGTAAGGTGAGGTTTATCAATCAAACTTCGTTATCAACATCAATACCCTACAAACATCAATATTGCGCAGTTAACCAGCGATTTATCATTTACAATTGACAAATCAGACTTAGGAGCTGCGCAAACGACACTTTTACATTAGACAGTATTTTATTAGACAGTATGTGTGGGCCCTATGTATCAACTGATCACACATGTAAACAGAGCAGTTTCATATAAATGAAATCAAAATCAAATATTCACTGGTGTCGTGTATACAAAGTAAGAAACGTTTGCGCAGCGCATCGACACAGTCAGTCTCAAAAAACACATGATTCAAATAATCAAACACATGAAAACAGAATCTAAGAAAATAAAGTCCGTTGAAAACCATTGCCGTAACAGTTATTGCTTATAAACGAACAATTTTAAAAACAAATCAAAATTAGTTATTAATTTTACACACCTTAAATATAGGCCCTAACTTATGAATAATTACAAATTTCAAATGGGTTTGTTTTTAAAATTGTCGTTTTGGGATCGAGGTTGCACAGCACGCACTATCACAGCAGCCGGCGAACGCCGATGCGTCTCTACATTAATTTAAACGATTAAATAACTGTAGAGACGCCAGTAGCCCCACGTTGGGCGCCACTTATATTAAGGCCACAAACAAATATTTAACCGTGAAGCAATTCAATTATACAACACCGATGCTACGTCTTATCTTACATTTATCAAACAAGCTTTAACGCTTTAATTGTGATTTCTTCGATAAACTAGTTATCTTCCAGAGGATGTAGCATTATGAACTGAATTGGAGCACTAGACACGACTTAATTGTCTAAGCTATAACTAATTTCATCTATTTAGGAGTGAAATATAAGTTTAGCGAGATCGATATTAGAAGCGTTATCGACGTATTTTTGAGAGAAATTACTAAGGACTGACGTCCTACTAAATCACTATGACTTAGTTATCGAAGAGTAGACTTACTTTACAGACCTAGCTCGGACCAAAATGCTCGACCATTCGACAAATTAGTCTTTTCCGACTATTTCGATGCTTAGTTCCATTTATAGAATTAGTAGGTATGAACCTATTAATAGTATCACTGAGTTCGGTCAAGAATTATGAACCGAGTTAACCTTTAACTAGATATATTCAGACAACCTATTCCCAGTGGGCAGCCTGGACAGGCTAAAATAAAAATGATCCAAAAGTATCTTGCTTGTTACCGTCGATAATGTTAGACGGAATATATTTAGTTAAGAGGCAAGGTCTGTATGAAAATATTAATTAACAATCAACGGGACTCTAAAGATACTAAGTAATCTAAACACTAACAGAAGCCCTGACGTCAGAAAGACAAAAAGCACACGACAAAAAAATCATTAAGATATAGAAAGTTGCCATACGTTAGAAATTTTGTGCTAAAAATACATCATATCACCAATCGATTTAGTTATACAACTAGGTATTACATAGCTACGTTTAATGAAATGTTCATATCATTAATGATGACAGTAGGTGTGGCAATAATTAATGACGACAAATCAGACATTTACGTCAGTGGTTGTCATCAGTTACTGACTCCAATTTCGAATGTCAGTTAGTGAACCGTATGTGCTGACGTAACTGAGCGCCTTCAACAGAGCGTACTAATATTAATACAATCCGAGAATCTGACTGCGATAAAGTATAGACGCTATTCCAAATAACATAGATTGCTAGATGCATTTGACGTAATTAATTGCCACACCAAGATTAAATATAAATACAAACACAACACAAGGTAAATAAAAAATAATAATAAAAAAATATCAATTTTAAAAGAACTTAATAAAGCTTTTACGTGACTAAATACATTTGTACTGTTCATAATCACTGTATGATCAAATTAATTCGATTTGAGATATAAATAGGTGTTTCAAAAATATTATAATAGAAACTAACATAATATTATAAGTATTGTAACATTTGCAACTGCGTACAAGTTTGGGTTAAGTAACCAATTTTTGTATTATAAGAAAAGTCACGTTATTTTAATCCCATTTCTGTTATGTAAATCGAATGGGCTCTTGAAGTCTAAAGATCTTTCAAATAAGAACACAAAATATACGAAAAGTGCTAAACCGCAAACAAAACATTAACTGACAATCTATTTGACGTTAGATAGTGTCAATATGACATTTAAAAGAATACACTTTTAGATATATTAGTATTATAGCATGATCGAAATTTGCGTTAAATAAGAACACAATTTCGTATTTGAAATCGTATTCATAAAGCGATATTTATACTGAACGCTAAAGTTCATAAATACACGTTATTTTGTATAATAATAATTTTGAGAATGTTTTTAAAGTCGTGGAAGACATCTGCTAGACCCAAAAACAAACTGATATGAAAATAGACGAACCAATGTTTTGTGTAACAATTTTGACAACGATCAAGACAAATTCCAATCCAATTTTTATATTATGACTTATGAGTTGTCAAAATAAAGGCAAAAAATGTCAATTAGTGATGTCAACATGAGACATTAACGCTTTGTCAAACATCTAATTTGACATTTCCTTCTTTCTACATCTTATTTTGACAAATCATAGTATACATTTATCGAAATTGAATCGCCACCCAGTTGCATAAGCGAATGTTAAGTTTTAATGACATTTTTAAAATTCGTTTATGTAGCTGGTATGGTAGACAATAATGCCTTTTAAATTTAGTTTTATTATATCATTTTAAAACTACAGTTCTTTATATTCTACTTTAAATCGAATACATTCATAGCGATTTTGGCAAGCAAGAAGTATTTATGAATAAGTATCGATATAATAGGTTACAAGAATCTAACTCCATTCAAATGAATACACTTTATGAAAACATGTTGAAAGGTTGAAATGTCAAAAAAGCGTTGTTCAACAATTTTATGAAACGTCACTTTTCATAAAATCTTCACGCTTGCCTCTCTGAAGATACAATTATAACTCAAATATAGATCTTCATCTTTCAAACTGATGTAATAAGAAAGAGACAGCTATTCATCCGTATATCGGAGACAACTATTGGGGATGAGATTAATTGTACACATTAGAGTTAAGAGCATAAATCAATAGGTAATTATTATATCAATTAAATCTATCGTCGTGTTAAATATCGACGCATCACATAACCTCGAATACTTCGGATATATTCGTTGTTTCATATACAACAATGTTTCAATTAATATGACATCATACTTATATTACAAATGCGAAAGTGTAATGAAAAACATTTTGTCTTTCACTCATACTAGACAATTTGAATGAAACTTGGCTACAGGCAAAATTAACGTCATGATAACATAGGGTACTTTATATCGTAAAATTCTCAAGGGAACGCATATATTTTGAAACTGCGGTACGTCAACATAAAATATGCGTGCGCATACGCACTTAACAAACACTAGTACGTGCACACTTTAATTCCAAAAATCTCTCGTTATATCATAAGATTTTTTTACTACATACAATATTGACCCTTATTGAGTAGACGGTCTTACGACAAAACACTTTTTAATAGTCCAATAACCTTCACATCATAACCACATCAATCAATACACATTTATATTGTGAGTAATCGTAGTAAGTTATAGATAGCACTGCGCACGATTATTACCAAAACTAACCGAATGTAAATTACGGTCGGTCTCGATCATGCACAGAACTATCTATTGCCTCAATAACACTATTTATTGCCTCAATAAACCGAGCATCATCCGCAAAAACAGAACTTTTGAACACGTAGTGAATGCTCATTAAATTCACACGAACTTGCAAAGGGATTTTGCTTACTAAAGATATATCTATCAGTGTACTTGATGGCTATATGAAGATAAAAGTCACTTAAATTAAGCAGCCTTCAAGTCATAATACATTTAACACGTGTACAGGCTTTATATGAACATATTCTAAGTATATTGACATATGTACATATAGCCATTCAATGAAACTGTATTATGATACAGTTAACATATGTATGTGAAATGTGTACCGTATATTTAACTCCTAATGGCGGCTTGCTCAGGGATACTTAATTTTATTTAGCGCCTAAATATATTTAAACCACAAATGCCGTTCGTTTCACATTGTGTTCTATGTGGTGCAAATTAAAATACAATTTTGAAAGTACGTTTTTTTTTCTTTAACATATTTAGGTACAAAATATATTTGAGAGTTGTTCTGCAATCCTTAATAAGATACTGAATGTGATGTATACACTAAAACCTATGTACCGTAGGTTAATGCGGTGGTAACCGGTGCGTGATGCCGGCGGCGGTGATGGTGAAGGCGGGCGGCGGTCAGGGCGCGGCCTCCTGCGCCGTCTCCTCGGGCGGCGCTCCCGCCGACACGGCGCTCACCGGCAGCTCTAGCGGCTCCAGAGGCATGCGGCCTACGCTGCATTCCATGTCGGTTCTGGAAGGGGATTTCAATTTCATTTGATTGACGACGGTTTAGGTTAGGTTAGGTTCAAGATTGAGAGATCGTAATTAAAGTACGACCAGTCAGTTTAGAGACTTTATAAAAAGAAAAGTAAAAGTGAAAATAATCGGAGTAATAACTATAGATAAAAGCTCTCAGATACATTTACCTAACGCTTCGCATTTGATAACGTGACTGAATGACATCCTTAACCCAGGGTCCCTAACAACGCCTCAAAAAATGTGCATACTACACTGAACTAATTCATAACATGGGGATTTGTGACAAAAAATAACCTATCAAAACCTGACCCCTTAACAAAAAATCTACTTACACAGCACTAGTAGACATTAGCATCTTGTTCTGCCACTGCTCGCTGGCCTCTATAGAGTCCAGCTGGTCTTCGCTCCTCTCCTGCACGGTCGCCGGTACTTCTGTACTCACTGGAGACTCCAAGTTGATGAGAGCGGCGGTCGCTACCTCTCCCACTCTGTTAGCTTCGTCAGTCGCCGAACTGGTTGACTGACTTGTGTCTATTGACTTCTGCATGTCTGTTAACAAGAGTATTGGAGTTTGGAAAATTGGTTCGGAAAGTGATACTATTTCTTTTTCTAGCAAGTCAATGGCACAAAATTGTTATCAAGTAATCAGTAAATTGTCGACCTCAAGAAGGAGATAATCGGCTAGGTTCAGTTCTGTAGACTGTTATTAATGTCACAAGCTGACGATGTGATTGTCACACTGTTACAACGGCTGACATTAGTTTGTCAAACGTTGTGTCCAACCAGCCTAGTTCGTTTCGAGTTAATAAAAAAGGTTAGGCTATAAAAGATTGCGGGACGATTATGATAACTAATGCTTTAATTACAAGTGGAATTATTATGAAATCTATCTAGATTATTGTGCTGTAATCTATTGTTACAGTTCGATAGTTCAGACTGTGTTGTGTATGCATGTGCCAAGTACCAATTGACTTAAAGAAATATATTAATAATGTAGCAACATAACACTTCAACACGAGTTAAAATCAGGAGGGAAATAAAGACATTAATTAATAAGCCTGGTAATGGGAGACCGTTTGTCTAGCATAGGGATTCAAGATTTGGGTTCAAGGCACAAAACGCAGAGATGAAGCGACAATCTAAAACTTTATAATAATTTAGAAAACTACAATGTATGTAAAGCATTTTTAATCTTTTACTTTTGTCTGGCGGTATTGAGTTTTGAGTTAGTGCATTATACATTTTAGATTAAGAGCCTTAAGAGTCTCCGCTTGACCTCTTTAAGAGTCTACACTGCTAGCTCTCTAACATGTCGTCAACATCTACACCTTTCAGTAAAGCCTTTGTCAAATAAAGTTGACATGTCAGCAGACTCTACGTGTAGTGGGCTCATTTGTTCAATGTATATGACATTATTAAATTATACATAAATTGTATCTAGTAGGAACTCTTTTAATGTAATTTAGGGTTTATATTAATACGTGTAGAGTAAAAAGCAACGACCTGGCGCATGCATGTAGGTCAACCATTTCTTGAGCGGCCGGTCACCCAGCAAGGGCAGCACAGCTCCTTTAAATATATCTGCAATGCGTACGCGCATCGTCACACAAACGCAACAAATATACAACAAAAATAAAGCTTAAATGACTAACATGAGGCTTGCATGAGAGTGCCTTTCAATCAGAACTATGCCATGATGTATGTGTGGTATTCACCAATCATATCAATGTATCGTAGTAATTTGACATGGCGGTTATAGTCAAACAATCATATTAAAAGCGTAGCAATGTAACAGAAATGTTGGTAGCCACTGACCATATCAAAATGGCAACACACACACACACACATAGCATAGGTCTGGTGGAAAAGCACTCTTACTGTTAATGATGTATATACACGTAAGTGAAGCCCGTATTAATGCAAACCTAATTGTGTATGTACACTATATATATGTGTTTGGTATGCAACTCAGTTTTATATGAGTTTAATGCATATCTAAATTATGCTCAATCTAAGAAGTGAAGCAATTCATATTAAAGGTATTAATGCTAGTTAAATAATGGGCCTTCAAATATGTATTGGTGTATATGAATCTCTTTATTCAAATGAAACATGACCTGTACTTCGTAGTCCCAGTAACTTAATGTATTACGAGAGGTTATTGACACTCACAAATACCCACAAACAAACAAACAAAATCAAATTATACCGGACGATATTTTAATTTATTTAACAGGAATAGCAAATTAATAAATTATTTAATCAATGGAATAATTAAAACTAAATACACAAAACAATAAAGGACAACATGAATATTTTCATGGCCAATAAATGAGAATTAACGAAATAAACAATGAGATAATATTCAAAATGGCCGCCTGTATCAAACCGATCGACATAATAGTATGATGTAAAAGTACAAACATACATAACATAGTGTTTGTTACCCTCAGACTAAAGAACAATTCAAGACAGAGTGTCATTTGCAACGTTCTGTCTTGATTATCAGGTCTGAGTTACCTTGTCTGTGTTTAGTTTCACAACATGGCGGGTGTAGAGGACGCGCCGGTTTCACTCGGACGCGGTAGAAACGAGACCCGCGGGGCATGTTGAATCTGTTGCCGCTCTGAAAATAATAACGTGAAGTGAGAGGCTACATAGTGAGAGTAATAAGCAGATTGCAGTTCTATTAACAGTCTTCGAACTTAAGGTATTTTACTCTATCGGGGCATACATTGTGCCCGTTTCCGCGGGAATTTCAGGACAAGAAGTAACCTATTTCAGAAAACTTTTAACCTTCTCCTTACCCTAAGATAACTACTACAAAATGAATTATTGGAATCCGACAGCTAGTGCCACACTAAAAATAATCAAACAACCAAAATCTACATTTTTATTATATTAGTATAGTATAGACTAAAAATTAACGAGTATGTTTAATTCCATATCTTCTTACAAAAATATTTATAACCATACATACCTTCTTAGCATAACAATACTCCTTAGACTCGACTATCGCGATTGCGTATAGCTTTCTCTCCCTTTCGTTCTTGACGTGTATACTCAAGTCGAGGCCTGGCAGGCAATCACTGTGCACGAAGTACATTATCGATGCCTCCTGAAAATTTAAATTCGGATTTAAATTAGGGAGGAATATAAAATTGAAGACTATGCAGACGTAGTTTGATTCATTTAATATTTAACTTGACAAAAAGTTTTACATGTTTGGATAACTTCATTGGCAAACAGGTACTCACAAACATGGTAAGCACGCGTATTAATATGAACGTATACATGTGTTTATGAATTTGTGCGTTTATATGTAAACGTGTACGTATGTATGTGAACGTGTTAAAACAAAGTAAAAGTGTGTGTATGTGTACATGGTGTGTTACGTGGAAGTGCATGTATGTATGTGTATGTTTGGTAGTGGTGTACGTGATGTGTGCCCCGTACCTGCATGATGGTGTAGTTGTGGTGCGCGGGGTCCCACAGCACCAGCACGGCGTGTCCGGGCAGGCACGCGGACAGCGACAGCGTGCCGCCCGCCAGCCCCACCGGCGTGTGCGCGCGCCGCGCCCGCGCCGCCGGCGAGCTCCTGCCAACACGCGCAGGGCTTACCGAGCTTCATACAACAACAACATTCACACAAACTGCCCTACTATATTATGTCGTCAGAGGACATCATACAAGTGTTTTTCAAGACAGGCTGAAACTTTACAGTACATGCATATCCTGTCCGCAAATCTACACACATCCAAACCACACATACACACAAGTTACCACTCAAGACTGGAAACTCACGCGCTAACACATCCATACACACATACACAAGCCATCACTCAAACCTTAACACACACGGTCCCACATCAACTTACACAATCACAGAACGCACAATACCATACACGCGCACCAATATGTACTCAAAAATACGCAACGCACATATGAGTACATTCCGATCATCTCACCTGCCATCACTATCATCTTCCCTGCTCTTTTCACTCTCTTCAGATTTCTTTTCCATTTCCTTCTTCAGATCAGTGACTTGCTGTTGTAGTAGCGCCTTTTCATTCTCCAATGTTGCAAACTGCATGAAAATTAATATTTGTTTTATTCTCTTAGTACGAATGCTCACCAATTAATTAATTCACTCAATTATTTTTTACAATAAAGTATATTTATTAAATGTTAGTAAGCAGTGAGCAAATAACGGATAGAAAAATAGCATCTAACGATTTAAAAATTAAATAAAATTACTATTAAGGGGCCGTTCACAAAATACGTTCGCGTTCGAGGGGGGGGAGGGGGTTTGCTGAGTGTGACAAGATGTGACAAGGAGGGACGGGGGGGTCTACGGCAACGTGATGTTCGCCGTTCATTTCACACAGATTTTCACAGATTTTAAATTATCTTTTCAATAAATACTTTTTTCTCAATTTTGATCATGATACAAATTCAGGGGGGGGGGATCTTAGTTTTTGTGACGAAATATTTACATGGGGGTCACAGAAAGTGTGACACAGCGTGACAATAGGGGGGGAGGGGGTGAAAAAAAGTTGATTATAGCGTGACGTATTTTGTGAACGGCCCCTAAAAGTTTACATAGTTAAAATTGTATACATTATGGCATGGTCTAAATTAACACAATTTATCAAACCTGTGTCTTGAGCAGTGAGTCGTAGTCATTTGTCTCAGGATCAGTGAGCTGTTGTATCGTGTCCCGATATTTCCCACACTCCCTCACTAGCGCTTGTTCGCGTTCTCTTAACAAGTCTAACTGACGATCCTTTTCAGATAGGAGTCTGCGAGTTACGTCTTTTATTGTAACCTGCGGATAAAAGGCGTTATGTTAATTTTCTTTCACTTATTTTCACTTGTTTGTTTGTCACTGGGAATAAGACTAATGTTTTTTTCAGTCACTTCCCACTCGGAATCAAAATCAATCAGAGTATTTTGATCCACTTATGTGAGATCAGATCGTTGCAGATTCATGTTACTATCCACTTAATGATCTAGTCTTCCATCATTGATATAAAAGTTAGTGACATTATTAGAATAAATTACATTTTACAGAATTGTACTTGTCATTTTGTGACATTATCATATACCAACATAACATATGAACATAAAGCTAGCAAAGACATTAAATTAGGCAGACTTTATACCTGTTTTTCAGCATCAAACTTCGCTTTCAAAGAAGCGACTTCTGCCTCTAACTTGCTGCTCCATTCAGCTTCACACTTCTCTACCGCTTTCTTAATCGCATCCTCTTTGTCAGACTCGGCCGTTTCTTTAGTATGCATCACTATAGCGTTGTGGCTTGTTATTTCAATCATATCCGTTCGTTCAATCTTTTCCAGACTCGATTCTGAAGGTGATCTGTCCATGTTTGTTACTGCTACTAGACGGAACCTGCGAAACACAATTATAAAAATATTAGTAGATTGTAATATCCCATCGTTGAAAAAGGCCTTTTACCTTATTCATCAGTACAGTGAGGATGATTACATGTAGTCATGTCATAAATGTACGTAAATGTCAATAATAGTGAAAAAATAATTGTTAAAAATTGTATCTGGTATTATTTTGCTTAAGATACATACCTTGACCGAAGCGATTCGATCTCAGCCTTGTATTCCATATGCAACTTGTCCTGTAAATCTTTTATCTCTTTCTGTTTCACCGCATCCGCATCTTCCGTCTTCTTGTCAAAAGAGAGTATCTCCTCTCTCAACTTTTCCACTAGCTCCTTCGTACTTTGATGCTCCTGTTCTAATCTTTCTATCTCTTTCTGATGTTCTAGCTTTTGTATTTCCTTCTCGCTCTTTAAGTTGGCAATGGAGTTGTCTTTCTCGTTCAAGGCTGCTTTCATATCGCTTAGTTCTAGCTCGTGGTCTACGGTTAGTCTTTGAGTTTGTTCGCGGAATTTAATGGCGTTTTCTTCGTTACTCTTCTGCCATTCGTTTAATATCTCCAAAGATTTCTCGTTAACGAATTCCCTTTGTTCGTTAACTTGTTTCTTCAACGTGACTAGTTCTTCGAGTAAGTACGATATACTTATTTTTGTTATTTCGTATAATTTTAATATGTATAATTGTAATTTCTCTATACTTATTTTATGTGTGTCCATGTTGTCCTAAAGAGAAAAAGGTTTCATAAGATATTGTGTTACTTAAAATAGAGATACTTTACAGAAGATAGAAGTATGATTATATTATAAGCTAAACTCTAATGACCAATTCGACTGCCTACAATGTATTGTCTAAGAATGAATATGATATTACAATGACGCAAATTAAAATAAGGGGCCGGTGAACACAGGAGCAAATAAATCTATAGGACGCTCTAATAACGCTTTCTAGAATCATGTTTGTAAAGAAGATAACTTCAGTTTTTCAGAATACTACATATGAAAGAAAAGATTAAGTAATGAAACATTGAAGATATGAGTCATCAATATAAAATGAAACGAATCCAAATCAGATCAACCGTTTCAGAGCAAAGATAGAACTGAGACATATCATAACACGTAACTCGAAGTCTCATAACTTAAAACGAAATCACTACATAGTGTAAAACAAATTCGCTTTAAAACTACACAACGGATTTTGATGCGGTTGTTTTTAATAGATAGAGTGATTCAAGAGGAAGGTTTGTATGTATAAAAAAGCCCGTAATTCCCACCGGAACGGGCACAGCGCGGGTAAAACCGCGGGGCGCTGCTAGTAATTAATAAAAATAAATCCATTACAAATGACTAACATACAGAATGTTCTTTTACAATGTTGAATGTTTTTGAATGTGTTTGAAACATAACGTTTTTCCTAGTAATTATGTTTTTTATATATTTCAGGATGAGTAGAATGATATCAAAGAAAATTAATTTGTTAAAGAAAGTATTACTAGAGCGTCAGGGCATCAAGTATCGTATTCGTATTTGACCTGTGATTCGCTCCGGCCCCAATCCAAGCTCGACGGTAAGGACTCCTCTATGAACAAATCAGAGTTCTCCCCATCATCCACACTGTAAGTGTGAAAGGTTTTCTCAGATATTTCTGGGGTCTCATTTGACCCCGGGGTCTTAAGTGTCCCTTGAATTTCAGTCACCATTTCGGCTTTAAGTGTCATTGGAGTTTCAGATATCCCCCGAGTATCATTTATCACTTGAATGTCGTTCGTCTTAGCTGTCACTGGTGTTTTAGTCGACCCTGGGGTCAAAAATGTCCCTTGAATTCCAATTGGCCCAGTGAGCTTTTCGGTTTCAATTGTATGATTTTCAATGTTTCCCGGGGTTTTTAATATACCCGGGGTCTGTAACATCCCTGGGGTATTTAATGTCCCCGCAGATATGTTTTCAGTATTCCGCACCTCTGTAAGCGTGTGGACAGCAGTCGTTTCAGGCACGCAGCTCATCGAAGTGTCGACTGTTTGCGGCTGCGATTCCTGATGACTTAGACGCTCGAACTCGCTCGTACCAGTCACTATACTCGATTCTCTGTGAATATAAAGTGTTATTGTACTAGCAGTTGAAGATTATATTTTCCTATTTTATTTCTTCCTACAGTTGGACTTCCCCAACCACATGTAAATTTCTTTGTAGTTCGCGGTAATTTTTTTTTTTTTATATTGGTGGGAAATCACAAGAGAATATTGAAAAGCATATCCTATATGAAAGATTCATCACTTACTTATCAGCATCAACTTGTATGCACGCATCTTTTTCTTCGTGTTGTAAAGAGTTGATCCTGAAAACACATAAGCGTATTAAAGCTTAACTCATGACAAAGAATATAGAAAAAGTTCATTGATATTTGACCAAAGTGTTGACCACCAAAAATGTGTCACCGCCTTTCGAGTATCTTTACAGTGGTAACCAATAGGAACTTATCAGCTAACCAGACATATTGGTTAAGAAGACATTAAGTAAAGTATTATGCTGTGTAATGTTTCACTGCAGGGCAAAGGCCTCTCATCTCAAATTCAAATTTATTTCAAATTCAAATTCAAATTCCAATTTATTTCTTTTTTTTTACTTTTTTATTTCTTTTTTATTTCTTCTCACCGAAGATATACAAAAAATAAACAAACCTCTGCATAAAAAATCGCACAGTCGCTTCCATATCATGGTTCGGTATTTCTTCAGC
This sequence comes from Cyclophora albipunctata, assembly GCA_963082685.1. Lineage (NCBI taxonomy): Eukaryota > Metazoa > Arthropoda > Insecta > Lepidoptera > Geometridae > Cyclophora > Cyclophora albipunctata. Next base: position 7,324,769 of record OY720115.1, on the reverse strand, counting down.
CAAATCGGGGAACTCCGTTGTGATGTAATCCACATCAGTATCCGCTAGTTCCGGTAATCGCGCGTCGACAGCCGGTGGCGCCACTGTCGCAAACGGCGCGGGCATTTCCGTCATACCGGGGAACAAACTCTTTAGGAAATGGCCCTCGAATAAAGAGTTGAATTCTTGTCGTCTGCTCATTTCTTCTTCGTGTAACTTGAGTAATTTTCCGGCTAGATCCGTCGCCCACTGGAAGGTTTGGTACAAGTTAGATACTACAACTTAATTGAAGGTAAAGGTATGCCTAATTTATCACCATATGCATCTTATATGTGTTATTGACAACCCTGGTATGATGATTGAAACCACCTAAACGGCCATTTAACGTGCTCTATGAAGCATAGTAGCGCTGAGACAGAATTACTATCTGCCTACCATTTACGTGATGGGCGTGCTGCTAGTTGCATACAGTTCACAATTGCTAAGCATCGCTTAACCAAACTACTCCATTACATAGAATACATACCCCCAAATGCGCAGTAGAAAACGTTCGTCTCCTCGCCACTTCGGCCACGGCTCGTACAAACAGTCTCGGCGCGTCGTGCAGTTGACACACGATCGTGAAGTACCGCGCGAGGCGAGAGAAACATTGGAACGAGAGCATCGCGTGCGCGTCTTGTACTGACATCGAGTTCTCTATACGGAGGACGGCTCTGGAATATGGGATGGACGAGCTAAGTAATAGTAATAACTTTCCGACTATAACTAATCATATACGACATTAATGCGACAGTTAGTGAGGATGGATGTATGTATGTATGTTTGTTACTCTTTCACGAAAAAACTACTGGACGGATTTGGATGAAACTTTACATTAATACTAGCAGCGCCCTGCGGTTTTACCCGCGATGCGCCCGTTCCCGTAGGAATTTAATTTATAAACTGTTTTGCCGAGAAAGAATTAACAATAAATTTCCTCGTCCTCATACTAATACAAACCAACTCACTCTAATCTAGCCTTGAGTATGTGCGATAATTCGTCCTTCGACTTGGCAATACGTCTTCTAATATCGAAAAGCGACTGGTGTCCTTTCAGCAACTTCTGCAGTTGACACCAGTGGGACTGCACTAGTGTTGGTAGAACGGAAGGGTCGCACGCCGAGTTTATACGGTCTCGGTGCTGGAAAAGGACAAAAAGCATTTCGATATTAGCTTAATTAGTTTTTAAGGATTAATCGAACGCTAAATATTTTAAAATTGAGAAGACGTATACGTCATTTTTAATTTTTATTGATATTTCAGCCTCTTAACTAGATAACGTATCGTAGTCACAGAAAGTTTTTTTTCTCTTTATGTTAGATGTAAGATTTGCCGCCTTATTCATAAACGATATTTAACCTAAACAGTGTTTTAAAGTGTTTTGTCTCTTTCGCTCTTTAGCAAATAGCGTATATCGAAAAGGGAGAAACCATTTGATAGCTCAAGTGCTGTTAATAAACTTTAACATTTGCATTTAATTTTGTGTTTAAGCTTAATAACCAAATTTTAAACAAATTTGTGTCTTAGTCATCAGCCGCCATCTTACTTTCCAATATGGCGGCACTACTCGTCCCATATAAATTCTTCTATTACCTTTTCTAACTAAAACAAAGGAAGAATAAGTCCCCCACCTGTAACAACGAAGCAGCCTGATCCCTCTGATCTCGCTCCAACTTCTTGACGTCATTCAACAGCTGATCGAGTCCGTACAATCGATCCTCGATGCCCTTGATCTGCTTCAAGCCGTGGTTGTTGGCGTACTCCAATATGTTGTAGAGTTCAGCTTCGCGCTCTTTTAAAGGTTCTTCGTCGATCTGAGAGATAATGATTATATAAATTAATTAATTTGATTATTTTGCACTGCAATACAGTGCTATCACTAGCCGCACCCCGCGGTATACCTGTTCCCGCGGGAATTTTGGGATAAAATGTATCCCATGTGTTATTCTGATGTATGGCCTATATTACTGTAAAGTTTCATAAAAATCCGTTGAGTAGTTTTTGCGTGAGTGTAACAAACATACATACATACATCCATACATTACATGCATCCTCTTCAGTCTTCCTCAACCTATTTTGTTTATTTATTGGACATGATAACAATATCAATAAGAATTTATTTACCATTATAAGACTAAAAGAATAAGCTTGAAAATGCTACTTCGAAGTAGTAGGAAGTTTTATCATATTTGTATCGCATAGAAAATGCATGTAAATCGATATAAAATATTAACAATGCGTAACCGCTTAAAATGTAAGTTACGATACAAAAGAGTAACCTAAAAACACACATCGATAAAGGATTTATGTATTTCTGATAACGTTTATTACATATTTAAGTTCATGTTTGAGTATTTGATACAAAATCTCGTCTGGATTTTATCGAATACTAGCAGCGCCCCGCGGTTTTACCCGCGTTGTGCCCGTTCCCGTGGGAATTTCGGGATTTTTTTACATAAAAACCTTCCTCTTGAATCACTCTACCTATTACAAAAAACCGCATCAAAATCCGTTTCGTAATTTTAAAGATTTAAGCATACAGACAAACAGACACGAAACAGAGACGACTTTATTTTATACTATGTAGTGATCTAAACGCGTTCAAGCCTTTGCCAATTTAAGGTTGAAATAACTTCATTAGTTTATTAAATATACTAGCCGCACCCCACGGTTTTACCCACGTTGTGCCCGTTCCCGTGGGAATTTCGTCTCTCTATCTATTTAAAAAAACCGCGTCAAATTCCGTAGGGGCAGACAGGCAGCGGAAAGCGACTTTGTTTTACAGTGATACTAGCAGCGACCCGCGATGTTACCCGCGTTATACCCGTTCCTACGGAAATTTCGGGATAAAATGTATTTCATGTGTTATTCTGATGTATAACCTATATCGTGCAATCCACCCTAGGTATGCGGATTCTTCGACCGTCTAACGGCCTGTACACAAGAGCACTCCGCAGTAAGGTAGCGGAGCGATTAGTAATATTATTAGTTACTAGCAGCGCCCCGCGGTTTACCCGCGTTTCCGTGGGAATTTCGGAATGAAAAATAGCCTATAACCTTCCCGTTGAATCTGGCTATCTATTACAAAAAGAATTATGCAAATCGGACTGATAATTCCTCGAACATACAAACAAACAAACAAACTTACAAATTTTACCTCTTTATAATATTAGTATAGATACCAATCATACTAATCGATGTACACTGTGATTATCACTCAACGCATTATCAAAATCATTTCGCAATGCATTGTGTTTAGTAAGTCGAGTTCCGCACAGCCCACTGTGCTTCGATGGGAACGCGCACTTACGATTAAAGTTCAAAACCAGTAAAAATAAACAATATAGCGGAATAAACTCACTAAGGCCAGTCCTTTCCGGCAGTAATCCAGTATATCCTGCAGTGACGCCTTGTTACCCTGCGCCAATATCCAGTGCAGCAGTGTAGGGTCTTCCTTAGTGTCATACGAGGTAGCTTTAAACGTGACACCTTCATCAGAATCCTCGATCCGCTGGACGGCGTCTGAATGGGCCGTCTCTTTACTGGACACGGCCTCTTTTTGTTCGAACACTGGAAGGGAAATAGATAGATTAATATTTATTAGAAACTATAAAACAATTTAGTTCTGACCGAATTTAATAGTTAAACTTATAACTGAGATTAAAATACTATATTATAATCAATGCAAAATTGATTATTTTTTACTCAATCAAAATATTTGACAAGCCTTGGTGTAGAAGTTGTGAGAGCGCTTACTGAGTCGAGGGTTGCGAGTATAGTGTATAAAGTAATTGTACGTATGTGTACTAATATCAGTGATTTGGATTCCATAATACCATACCATTTTAGGTCTAATAAATGTACCTTGTGTGACCTTGTTCCTGTAAATATTCATTATTTAATTACAAGTTTTACTACTAAACCTTCAATAAAAGCTATAAATGTCTACGGAACCTCAGCAGGTAAATAATTTTCTTTACTTTTAGTGCCTAACAAAAAAATACCCAAAGAACAATTACGACTCTTACTTTATTACTTGTTTTTATTCTTATTCTTACTCACCATCTTCTTCAGACAGTTTGAACTCATCAACCCCAAAGTCCTGGTTGTGTTTCTCAGAGCTGCTGTCCAACGGATGCTCCACCCTATAAGTCTGTCCTTCGAATTCGTTCTCTTCAAATACGTCGAACGCAGAAAACCTATGCGCCTCTGCGTTCCGTTGTAAGGCCGGTAGTATGGGGATCTTGCCTAGAGATTCTAGTACTGCTGTTAATCTGTGGGTAGATAAATGTAGAGTTCAGTAGGGGTTTATAGTAATATAGGTTATGCATCAGAAAAACACATGGGATATATTTTATCTCGAAATTCCCGCGGGAACGGGTACAACGCGGGTGAAACCGCGGGGTGCGGCTAGAACAAGATATAAATGTATTATGCTTAGACAGACAGAAAGACGGGTCTGTAGAACCATGTGATAACATTGTTACCTACGTACGTGTATTCTAACATGTTTCAGTGCTAAGTCTAAAATTTTCAAAGCTGCGAAACGTCTGTAGTGATTTTTACCAAACATAGCTTAGAACCACTGCAAAGCAATTGGCTTCGTTCGTTCGTACCACCCGTTTAAGAGCTACGTACACCGCACACATCGACGTCAATCTTATAACACCCTTTTTTCTTTTAATTGAAACGTACGTCAATGTAATCATTATTTGTTAATACGGGAACTTACATACAACAGAGTTTACTGTTGAGCGTTTCTCAACACGTCCGGTGACCTTCATCAGGAGGTGAGTGAAGCGCTCGCGACAGCGTCTCTCCCCGCACAACGCAACGTGTTGAGGAACGCTCAACAGTAACCTCCTTCGTACGTAAGTTCCCGTGTTAACAATCAATTATAACACCCTCTTTAGCGTCGGGGATTAATTAAAACGCTTAGTCCGTTTAGAATGAACATACTCAGTTTTGAATATACCTAACGAATTTGTTTGTATTAATTTCCTGTGTGAGATCAAATCAATACAAAAATACTCATTACCCGAAATATTAACGCAAATAACGGAATAAATACATTCATTATTATTTACATAATTATCAATTGACATAATATTAACACAAACTTAGTCACGTATTTAAGATATAACAACAAATAATATTTCCATGTAACCTAAATGTTAATATGGATAAGACTTAATTAACCTGATTAGCGTCTTAATCTATAATAAAAAAATGAATCGCTGAATCTGTAGCTAAGCGCATAACTTCAGAACGACTGCACCAAATTGGATGATTATTTTTTTAATGTGTTCCTTATTGTCAGGACAAGGTTTTTATATAAGACAAATAAGGAATAAAAATCTCAAAATTCCCACGGGAACGGGGGCGCTGCGAGTGAAACCGCGGGGCACAGCTAGTAAATAAATAAATATACCCGGACAAATTCACACACGATTAGTTAAGACTCAAACTAAGCTCTAAAGCTTGTATTATGGAATTCAACGGAAATTGCGGTGACTCAGGTCAGCAAGACATGTCTAGTTTAATCTTTCGTTATCTATCACAAAGATGCATACTTATGAATGATTTAGAAATCAACTTACAATCTAAACAGTATAGTTTACAAAGGTAATTGGTACGTTATCGTCAAACAGAAACTGTTTTTCAAAAATAATTAATGATGATTGTAGTGAAGAAACATTATTTACTGGCTCCTCTGAGATTAAAAAGAAGATTTAAAGGGATTTTGAACTACCTGCCTTTTCACTAACATTTAATTAAATAAAATCTAACACGAACTATTGTTAAGTCCATTTTTATCCAAATTGTTTACACAAACCAACACGTAAACATAATAACTACTAACACACAAGAACTACTAACCCAATATCGTTTATAATACGAATTACGCACTATTTTGAGTCTATGAGTCTTGTTTCTTATCGTTATCAGTGTCTGTAGAGACGGATTCGCATTAACTATAGGTAAACCAAATAGAGCGGGTCAGGGTTGAAAACGCAGCATGCTGCCGACTAATGATCAGAAGTTCATATTCCGTAAGTCGATATTCAATACACGCGGGATTGAACGGAGAGGTTACAGGCTATTTTTCATCCCGAAATTCCCACGGGAACAGGCAAAACATGAGTTAAAGCCGCGGGACGCTACTAGCGACAGAATAAACCAAACACGTAGTCGTAAAGTCTAGGGCCTTATTCATAAAAGCTTATTAAAAGCGTTTTAGCTATCAAATGATTTTTCCCTTTCCGACATTCGTTATTTTCCAAAGAGCAAAAGAGACGAAACACTGTGTTTTAGTTATAGATAGAGCGTTTGTGAATAAGTCGATATTTCTTTTTAACGTCACTAAATTTGCAACAAAACACACTTATCATTCGGAAATAACACATTCCGATAAATGTCAACTGTCTACGGCGCAGTAACTATACAATATGTCTTGGTTAATGAAAGCACAAGACACACATATCTTTACTAATTTAATAAAGGGGAAGATTTTTTCTGCTCAACAAAATGTATGGAAGCGACCCCACTAAATCTGGGAAAATAACGTGAGAACATTCTGCAAAAAATTCACACTTATCTGTTGGATTGGGTCGAACCACTGCACCGCGCGGAACAGCTGTTTATTTATATTTTAGTCATATTTTAAATAAATGTGGTGTATTGAAACTAAGTTTACGGATACACTTCGCTTTTTAACCAACTTCAAAAAAAGGAGGAGGTTGTCAATTCGGATGTTTTTTTAAACATTTTTATCTGTCATTTAAAGGGGCATAAAGGGGCCGCCTTTACAGGAACCGTGGTCGCAGAAGACACCGTAAACGTAGTTTCAATACAAAGTGAGTAGTGTTCGCTTATCTATACTAATATTATAAAGCTGAAGAGTTTGTTTTGTTTGTTTGTTTGTTTAAACGCGCTAATCTCAGAAACTACTGAACCGATTTGAATAATTCTTTCACTGTTAGATAGTCTATTTATCGAGGAAGGCTATAGGCTACATTTTATCCCGAAATTCCCACGGGAACGGGCACAACGCGGGTAAAACCGCGGGGCACTGCTAGTTTTAAATAAATGTGGTGTATTGAAACTAAGTTTACGGATACACTTCGCTTTTTAACCAACTTCAAAAAAGGAGGAGGTTGTCAATTCGGATGTTTTTTTAAACATTTTTATCTGTCATTTAAAGGGGCATAAAGGGGCCGCCTTTACAGGAACCGTGGTCGCAGAAGACACCGTAAACGTAGTTTCAATACAAAATTAGTAGTGTTCGCTTAAACTTAAGAAACCAGAATAAATTAAATATAGTGTATGCAAGTGTTCACGTACAGATGCAGGTGTTTTGGAAGTTGAGAGAGCGCCGCGTCCGCGCTTCGAATGTAAACAAGCACAATAGCTTCGGTTTCCTAGGATAGCGGTGCCTTAGTTACATCGACGGTAATATAAGACGATTATAAGACGTCTTTACTTTACGGTGATAAGATGTGAAACGTTTATCAACCACATTTATCAACAAACTACTAGCGCCCCGCTTTGTGCCCGATCCTTTGGGAATTTCGGGATGAAAAATATCCTTCCTCTATAGCCTTCCTCGATAAGTGGACTATCCAACACTGAAAGAATTTTTCAAATCGGACCAGTAGTTCCTGAGATTAGCGCGTTCAAACAAACAAACTCTGAGCTTTATAATATTAGAATAGATAGCAGCGCCCCGCGGTTTTACCCGCGTTGTGCCCGTTCCCGTAAGAAATCCGGGATAAAATGTAGCCTATAGCCTTCCTCAGTGAAAGAATTATTCAAATCGGTTCAGTAGTTTCTGAGATTAGCGCGTTTAAACAAACAAACAAACAAACAAACAAACAAAACAAACTCTTCAGCTTTATAATAATATTAGAATAGATTAAAATGCAGAAGAATGCGGTTTACAATTCGTGAGTTTTTTGTTTATTTGTTACCTCATATTATCTCCATCCTCTATGAACTGATTTCGCACACTTGACTAGCGATACGCCGTTATTTAACGCGTTTACATGAGAATCTTAGGATTAGGAGCACAATAGTTAATACAATTAATTTAAAGAAGGAATATGAGCTTAATTGCTCCAACTTAAAACATATATTTCAAATATACAGCTTAAGATAATAACGAATATATGATTCCCGGCGTCTTAGTATAAAATATACATACTAATTCGAAGGGATATAGCCTCTTGAAACATATAAACAGAACAAATCAAGCTAATACTAAAATAGAAATATAATTCTCAATAAAGAAACCTCCATATAAAGTATCGAGCTTTATATAAAGGTGACATTGTGTCGCGAACAGACGTTTATGATTGACCAGCAGCGCCCCGCGGTTTTACCCGCGTTGTGCCCGCTCCCGTGAGAATTTCGGGAAATTTTATGCATATAAACCTTCCTCTTGAATCTCTCTCACTATTTAAAAAAACCGCGTCAAAATCCGTCGCGTAGTTTTAAAGATCTAGGCATACATAGGAACAGACAGACAGACAGCGGAAAACGACTTTGTTTTATAATATGTAGTGATAGTGATAGTGAAGTACAGACACAGAAATACTTCACTTAAAAGTAAATACGTGCAGACTTATTCTATTTAAGTCTGAACGTTCATTAAAATGTTGATCAAATTTAATACTTTGTCGGAAAACTTTGAAAACTCTTATCGAAAACGTTTATTACCACAATATGACTAAAATTAGAACGCAACAGTGATTTAACTATGCTCAACATATTGATAGACCGACTGTTACTTGGTTTCAGTCAATGGCTTTGTAATCAAGTCACGATGACCATTCTAAATAGCAAAAAATACACAAATAACGCACTACGAGCATAGTTGGCCACGAGTTAAACCATAGGCTAACGCTTGTTCAAAATATACACAAACAATATCTACGGTATTCCAAAAAATATATAAAAAATATATAAGTTTGAGTGGACTATAAATATTCGAAAACATTCGCATTGTCACATCCAAGATTAGTTGCCAAGGTTATTTTATGTAATAGAGCCTTGAACTTAAAACATGACAAAGAATGTTGCCTATTATCACATCCTATATAAAGGACAGTAAACACAATTAGATAGAGAATAAGAGTAAATAAAAGAGAAAAGAAAGAAAAAAAGACTATCGTTATCATAGAGATATATGTATGTACCTACTAATAATAATCCTACTAAATACGGAACCTTGTAAATACGGAAGTTTGTGAGGATGGATGTATGTATGGATGTAAGTATGTTTGTTACTCTTTCTAGAAAAAACTACTGGACGGATTCAGTTGAAACTTTACACTAATATAGGTTATTAATCAGAATAACACACGGGCTACATTTTATGCCGGAACTCCCGCGGGAACGGGTACAACGCGGGTAACACCGCGGGGCGCGGCTAGTGAGAAAATAAAGTGTAAAAAGACTGGACAAAAAATAAACATTTTTTTTATTAGGATAGCTTAATAGCAAATAAAGCCATTTCACTAAGTATTTGAAATCAGTACGAAAGAAAATTATGTGTTTTTATTTTAGAGCCTATTACTTCCTACAGCGCTAGGCCAAGGTTAAGGCCTCGCCGAAGATGTCACCACAGTAAGGGTTGACATTTTCAAATTTACATTCAAGTTTTGCTATAAGGGTCCGTTCACACAGACCGGCTCGGAGAGCATCGGCGCGCATTTTTCTTTTCACACAGACCGGATCGTATGCGCTTGGAGTTGGTCGGAGCGGAGCCGCCAACTATTTCACATAGACCGGCTGGAAGCGACCTGAAAGCGGATGCGCTCGGAGCCGGTTGGATGCGCTCGCAGCCGGTCGGAATCGCTCGCAGCCGGTCGGATACGCTCGCAGCCCGTCGGATGCGCTCGATACGAGTGTTGTCATTTTTAATCATGCCACAGAAAACAGATAAAGTGTACCAAATCCAACCAAATCCAAATGTTCCAATACTTATATAGTACAGTACATTATACGATTGTCAGACTAGCAGCGCCCCGCGGTTTTACCCGCGTTGTGCCCGTGCCGTGCCCGTGGGAATATCGGGATGAAAAATAGCCTATGACTATGAATAATTATGTAAATCGGACAGGTAATTCCCGAGATTAGCTCGAACATAAAAAAAAACAAACAAACAAATAAACTTACAAAGTTACCTCTCTAAAATATTAGTATAGATTTAAAAACAAGTTCAAACTTTAGACCCACATTTCAAGCCCTATATTTTTCCAAATCCGATACAAGAGCACAGGTGTGACAAACCAACATAAACATTTCACTGTAAACGAGTGGTTAACAAGTACAAGGTCGCAATTTACAGTTTACATTTTCATATGGTCACCATACCACCATGTCTGCTTCAGTTGATTTTGAAAGATATATTAATTTTCTCTGCTTAATAATGGAAGAGGTTCTCAATTCGTATTCTTCTTCTTATCGAATCAATATGGTTATTGTTTGTTATCTATACTAATACATATTATTATAAAGAGGTATTTGTAAGTTTGTTTGTTTGTTTGTATGTTCGAGCTAATTGCAGGAATTACCTGTCCGATTTGAATAATTCTTTATGTAATAGATAGCCACATTCAACGGGAAGGTTATAGGCTATTTTTCATCCCGGAATTCCCATGGGAACGGGCACAACGCGGGTAAAACCGCGGGGCGCTGCTATTTATTTATATGTGTCCGGACCAGAATTTGGCCACCTCTGTCGCACTGTTACTCAATTCGTATGGTCCTTTATAATTTACTAGCGGTGGAGTGCGGGTTTATCCTCATTCTACTGTTCCCGTGGGAATTTCGTGATGGAAAAAAAGCCTATAACGTTCCCTTTGAATGTGTCTATTAAGAAATATTCAAATCGGATTAATAGTTTCTGGCGCGTTCAAACAAACAAAAATGTATCTCTTCAGCTTTAACATATTAGTAAACATTTTTAACATTTTGTGTATTGTAGAAAAGTCCAGTTTTTACTGGATTTTTGAGGGTTTCAAAAAGTCGGTTTTTCACTTTTAAAAGTTATGATATAGGTATAACACATACGAAATTGAATGTTTAATTAACTCTACATCATGCCGCGTAACAACGGCTTTGGTCGCGAGGGAACAATTAAGGTCTATCCACACATGTCAGGGCCGTTTCCGGGACGGACTCTCAGTCAGAGGTTAGAAAATAGACGTACATCACACAACCATTATAGACGCGCAGGTTAGTTAGGATGTATGTATTCGTACGTATAGAAGTTTAAGTAATAGCCTGTTATGTCTCACTGCTGGCAACGTCCTCTCATCTCACCGAAGCTCATCATCATCAGTACAGTGAGAAGGATATTAGTATAAATATTTCTTCATGCAAAAGACAGATTTCGATTTAATTTTCCAGAATAACATAAGCTATGTTGTTCATCTAAATGTCTACAGGAAAACCACGAAACACAGTTACTTTATCTCGATACGATAAGTTAGCGGTGAAACATTATGATGCAATGATGGACGCATACAGCGACTTTGTTTTATTAGACACTAGCAGCGCCCCGCGGTTTTACCCGCGTTGTGCCCGTTCCCGTGGGAATTTCGGGAATTTTTTTACATAAAAACCTTCCTCTTGAATCACTCTACCTATTACAAAAAACCGCATCAAAATCCGTTGCGTAATTTTAAAGATTTAAGCATACAGACAGACAAACAGTGTGACAGACACGAAAAAGAGACGACTTTATTTTATACTATGTAGTGATTTACCTACAACTTAAACCAATTTACAACAAATTACTGTCAAAATATGCATTGAAATTTAATTATATGACTTAAACAGGCAATATTAAAAGCAAATTCGCTTAACATTTACAAATATTTAGACCTCTATAACTTAGAAGATGAAGATTACATTACTGTTAAAAACAGCATTGAAGTTTAATTCTAAGACTTAGACAAGCAATGTACAGCAAATTTGTTTAATATTATAGACATACATCGTAGATTATTCTATCTAGAGATAGAGGTACCTATTTAGAAATGTAATAGCAATCATCACAGTCAGGCGAACGTAATAGTATCGATCTCAATCCGCTGGGATTTTTAAATAACGTAACATGGGCTTGATCGATGTTGGTAAGGCTTAGTGTGCATTTATGAGCAGAGCGGGTTGTTAAATTAAGTATTGAGGATTCATTGAGTTCGTTTCTGAAGCGTGTTTCTAAGCTTCAGAAATTCACATGTGTTTTTCGGGAAAGGTTTAACAGTTGAAGTGAAAACAAATGCAGTGTACTTTACTTTTCCTCACTGGACTGTACTGATACATTAAATGCGACAAAGCTTTTGGACCAGCAAAGGGATCATATAAGCCACAAAATTACCATAACGCGGAAACGCGAGTCATTTTGCGGTTACACAGCACACGGCCTTAGCGGACCATCGCGACATGAAAACATAACTGACTGGCACATAACATTAGTTATTCAACGAGCGAACTCTTCGTGAATAATAAAAGCAAACATTTTGTAATATGTACTATTGTTTGTTTGTACTTAAGTGCTACATGGATGACAAATTATAATGAGCGAACTAACGAAAAACTTTGTGTGTATTGGGTAAATTATCGATAGGTGATTAGGTGATGTTTAACTCATCGCTATAGTTAGGCATTTTGGCTCAATCGCTATTTGGAAGGTTGACCCATAGTGGCAATTCTTTTCAAACGCTGCCTTAGGGCACTTTAAATTGTCATTCCCTGTTGTTTCATCAGGAATAGCTAAAATTGAAAACGTATATAAACTGATTTAACTTTAAATAGACTTCCTGATCTCACTGACTTCCTATACAAAAATCAAGTGAACTATATAAAGAACTTGATAGTAAATTAAACAAAACGGAACTAAGTAAAACGACGGCCTATTTTAATTGTAAATGAGTTACTTCACGGAAGACTAAATTCAATTCAACTTTGTTTTTATACAATTAATTAGTTGATTAAAACTGCGACCCTGTGGAGCGCAATTTCTTTGTTCAGTTAAACTATATTTTTTATCGCATACCATCTATGTTTTCCTAGTACAAGCTTTGCACAGGTGCTTTGTGCATGTGTGTGTGCGACGTGCGTGTATTTATAACACATAAGATTTTTTTGAATGGTTTGTAAAACAACAAATATTCAAAATATGAAAAAGTGTATTTCTGCAAATTTTATAATTCATTCGTAGTTAGGAACACTCTCTCTGAATGCAACTCTATGAATTTAATTTTTTTTTTGAATGAACACTTCTTTATCGGCACTGTGCACTTTTTTTTTAAATTTTGTCACATGTTAAATTCGCATCAGGACCTGATCGAAAATTGGTAAGACGTTATGACGTTAATATTCAAGTTTTCATTTCTGCTGGCACTCCCGGAAAGCAACCCGTTGATTTTTTTATTTTTGTTTATAAGGAGCCTCACTTAAATTGGTTGGTCCTTTACAAGTAGATGCCACATACAAACTTACAGTTTTTGCGTTCGGAGATTAAAAAGTATGTATGTACAATGGTTACCGATTTCCTCCTCAGTGTATTAACTGTAGTATATAATTGAACTAGTAAATAAACGAAACATAATCTACTTACGCCTGCAATTTCTCATGATATTCTTCCTTTTTTAGTCGATGCTTCCGGAACGCTTCCTTGAAATTTCTCGACCGTTCGCAGAACTCGTTGTATATGTCCTCCAAATTGGCAACCACTGCCGTCCAGCCCTGAAATTAATTTCTTAATGAAACATCGCATACAAAAATATATTCCAAACACAAAAATCAAAATTTTGGAAACTAGCTCAAACAAGTGATATTATCCGTACATTAGGTCCCGAATCAATCTTCAATCTATTTTCGTCGTCTATTCGTCGTTTTTCGCCAATCTCAAATCGTTTTCAACCTTATGTCAACATCACATGACTTAACTTTGCAACATTTTTATATAATTTATTTATTTCCTTCTTACTATTTGATTCATCGATCAACCAATAACCTCACGGTTCAAGTGAAACAATACAATTTAAAACGCTAACATTATACAGTGACACATTTTGTCGTGTCCCGGTTATCAGTAGATTAAACTTGCATAGTATTGGATTTATTTATTTTTATTTGTGATGGATGAATGGAATAACAGGTAACAAAGTTTGTTTTAGTATGTCGCGTTATGCCGGCCATACACGATCAAGTTCACCGTCAAGTTTTCAGCGGACTATAATAACGAACTAGACCCTGATTATAAGTAGACTTGTCATGCACACGATACACCGTCAAGTATACACCGCAAGCATACACCGTCAAGTTGACTGGACGCCGCTTTAAGTCCGTTGCAAACTTGATCGTGTATGGCCCGCATTAAACTCAACAACTGCTAAATTTTCTTGATGTTTATTTGAGTGATGATAGTATAAACAAAAATAAACACTAATATTTCCATAGATATGTCTGCATTTATCTAGCGCCTTATCTATTTTATTAGATTAAAATAGACTATTTTAAAAAAAACAAAGCTTAGATATTCAATCATACTTCTTTTATTGATAACCTTGCCATTAATATTTGAGCATACCCTAACATCATGTTATTTTATAATTCAAAATCAGATTGTTATTTACAAAATCGCTGATATGTATTTCAGAATTACCTAATTTACTTTACGACCATTGATGTTAAGATTAATGTTCACAAACAATGCTTCCTTACACAACACACACACACACACAAACCATCATCATACATTACACAAACCACCTCACCTGATGCTGCAAATGTTGTTCATGCACCAACTGCTCACAACTCTTAGAGACTTCCAAAGCGAGGTCACTGAACTGCTGAGCCAGTGCTGCACAGTTCTTCACAGTCTGTACATTGGCGGCTTGGGCACAACACTTCTCCACCGCTGCTTTGAGCTCCGCTATGGACTTCCCGTCGAACACGCTACGCGTGTCACATGAGAACTCGCCGGTTGAGAGGTCCACTATTGGACTTAGATCGCTGCATACTGGGAACAACGTTACTTTGTTACAATCTCTGTTTCTCGTTACGATAGCTACTTAGATGTATACAAATATGGCAGATTTTCTAAAATATATTATAACTATACTGTGTATTGGTATGGGTATTACATAAAAAAGCCGCTGTATTCAAAAAATAAGTTAAAGATAGAGATACATGTAACATGTAACCCTTTAATTTTTTTATATTATTATTTAAGGTGTTATTAGGTGCTCTATTATTGGGCAAAGGCCTCCAGACCCCACACTGCTGGCATTCCATTTAAATTCTTATGGCGACCTTTACAACGGAAACCAGGAAAATATCCGCCGAGCCCATCGCACTATCTCTGTTTAGTATGTAAACATACAATTTTGAAATTGTTGAAAACATGACAGAGTACTTAAAAAGTGTTTACAATATCAACGTCCTTGAATTATACGATCAAATACTTTGGATAATTCCATAAATGTAGAATGAAACGCAATTTTCTAACTTTACAATAAAAACGTAAACATGTTTTTCAATTCCGATAAAATCACTCTTAGAATTTCTAGTGGTTTTCATTAAATGAATGAATAAAACGTAATCATCGAATATAATAAAGCGGAAGTGTTTGTTTGTTCATTTGAATGCTCAAATCTCTGGAACTATAATTCGGATTTCAAAACATACTTTTGTGTTATTATTTATGATTCTCATTAAGGAAGAAAGTTAAAGACAAGACAACCCTTAATTCGAATCGGATCGCGGGTAAAACCACAGAACGATGTAAGTAAAAAAATATTAATCATACTGAGTGTACAGTCAACTATATGTGTACAGTCAACTATAAAAGTTAATAAACACATTCAATAATAAAAAACATTTATACTCTGAAAGAATGCATAAATAAGTGTCCTAACTAGATAGGAAAAACAATCAACTATCAACAAGATGTTTTGTAATATTCGTATCAACTTTCTTCGTTGACTGTATTATATATAAGTATATCCTGGTATATAATATTTATGAAATAAGTAAATCAAAACAATATGTTCAGAGATAAGAGTGATAAGACGAAATGTCTGCACAAGAGGTAAATGTCCTGAGTTAGCAACATTATGTAAACAATACAGAGAGATTGCTCTAGACTTTCCAGAGTAGTTAAGAGAAATGTCAGACAACTCACTTAAGTTTAATTAATTAAAAACTAGCTTTGACCGGTTTTACCCGCATCACACCAGTTTCCAATTTGATTACTTATTATTATCCTATCTCTGACCAAGTTAAATAAAAAAAGCGGCCAAGTGCGAGTCGGACTCGCCCATGAAGGGTTCCGTAGCAGCGAGTAACATAATAAAGAAGTTCTTTAAATAAATGTTTTTTTATTTACATTTGAGTTATTGAATGAATAATCAGTATTTTTTTGCGGTTTACGATTTATGTCGTAAAAAAAAAACTACTAACTAGACCTCGTTCAAACCAATTTTCGGTGTTAGATTACATTGTTATGTACATCATATATTTTTTTTAGTTTTATCATTCTCTTATTTTAGAAGTTACAGGGGGGGGGACACACATTTTACCACTTTGGAAGAGTCTCTCGCGCAAACTATTCAGTTTAGAAAAAAATGATATTAGAAACCTCAATACCATTTTTGAAGACCTATCCATAGATACCCCACACGTATGGGTTTGATGAAAAAAAAAATATTTTTTTCATTTCTAAGTATGGGAGACCCCCCTAAAATTTTATTTTTTTTCTATTTTAGTGTGAAAATATTAATGCGGTTCACAGAATACATCTACACACTAAGTTTCAACAACATAGCTCTTATAGTTTCGGAGAAAAAAGGCTGTGACATACGGACAGACGGACGGACAGACAGACAGACATGACGAATCTATAAGGGTTCCGTTTTTGCCATTTGGCTACGGAACCCTAATAAAAAATGAATAATTAAAATCGATCCAGCTGTTCTCGAGTTATAAATGGTGTAACGAACACGATAGATAATTATTAAGTCTACTGTTGAAAGAATGTTTAAAAATGTGTCTGTGTATTATAAGACATAGTAACTAATTTTATGAATATGCTAGCAGTTAGTTATACCTCTAATCTCTATACCGTTTTATGTGGGAAATTCGGAAAGAAAAGTAGCCTGTAACCTTCCTCTTAGTAGCTTTTAAACAAAAGTTGTATTTGTTATCATTAACATTTATAATACTTCTCACATTAGCTTATTTAAGTAACAATTCAAGAAACAAAAGATATAGACATGAGTCATGTTTCTAAGTAACTAACTAGATATGATTAAAAATTAAAAGATATTTCTTACTTACCTACTATATATGAGCTATTTTAATGTCCTAATTTAAATCTCCATCTTGGATGCAATATTGGTACATGCATGTTATAACTTCACTACTTAGATTTAACTTTCATCTATTTACAATCTATACTAAAGATGAATAGTTTTATTTGTTCTTTTTGTTTGAAATTTTTTAAAGGTCTTATCTCTGGAACTACTACTACAATTTCAATAATTCTTTTTGAAATGTATAGCCACATTCAAGTGGGGGGTTACAGGTTTTTAAACTCTGAAATTCCCATGGGAACGGGCACAGAGGCGAGTATAACCACCGGTTGGTGCTGGTAAAATAAATAAACAAACTCACTTGACTGATTCAAATGGCTTTCCTTAACGTATGGCTTGATGAACATGAATATCGGGTTTGAGTCGGTCCCTGCACTGTATGAGGACACCATGTGATCTGACATCAAAACCTCTCCGCCGCTGACGAGGAGTACCAGGGAATGTGCTGGGACCTTCGTCTTTCTTTCTATTGCTAACTTGAGACTTGACACACTGAAACATAGTTATTAGTTTAGATATCTATTTCTTTATCTAGTTATCTAGCTAAATTAAAGTTTGAAGAGTAATTAAATAAATCGAATCAAACATTAAGGGAACAAACTTAATTGTCCAATTTTCGTTCATTTAATTTAACAGATTGATACTCTTATATGATGATAATGTAATTTATAACAGGCATTGATTAGACTAGATGTTGTTAGAAGTGATACTGAAGTCTAGACTACAGTCTAGACTAGACCTGACTTTTAAGTAACTAATAAAAATAAGAGTACTTACTTTTGCAGTGTCAAGCTCATATCATAAGTGGTCATTTGACCAGCATCCACATGGAACACATACAACATGTTTGCAGTGGTTTTGTCTGCTGTTTTTCTTCCAACTCTAATCTACGGTCACTCCTGCTTCATATCCACTTCCACGCTAAACAGAAAGTACAAAATTAAACAATATAAAAAAAAAAAAAAAATAATAATAATAAAATAATAATTTATTTCCAAAATAGCTTAAGACTACGTTACAAAATCATACAATAAGCTATACACACAAGAATTCCCTACCCCCTGAACTAGTTTGATACTGTATCTCAGAGGGTAGTCGTTCATCTAACTAAAGTTATAAATATAAATTAAATTAAACAACTAAATCACTAAATCTCGTAGCCTTAAAAATAATAAATAAGTAATAAAACGCGGGTATAAATTAATAAAGGAAAAGTATGTCTGTGTGTGTGGATGTGAAAAAAACTAGTTATAACTGAGTTTTTAAAAGGTTTTCTGTCTCTTCATAGCTAAGTGAGTTGAGGTACCGAAACACTGCTTTTTTAAACTGAAAATGTGATTTAAGTGAAATGTCAGGCATGACCCTTGCCAATTTATTATAAATAAAAGGACCCAGAAAACTTAAAAACCTGTGCGCAAAATTAGTGTTGCAAAGTGGAATCTTAAATATTTTGTCTTTACGTCTGGCAGTCGTGGCGGAGAATATTTGCTTATGTCTATGTTGTTCTTGCAGCAGAAGATAAATAAATAACTGCCTCACAGAGAGTACTGATGTGTCTGAGTATAGTTGAGAAGTTGGATAGAGGAATGGTTTGAAAGACATCACCTTAAGCACCGCACGCTGGGCTCTCTCAAGAATTATTAAAGAGGACTTAGCACTGCCACCCCAGCATGTAATACCATAGGCAATTATTGATTCACATAGAGCATAATAAGTACCTATAACTTGCTGACGGTCACAGATGTGACGAATTGTTTTGAAAATATATATTAACTTTCGAACTCTAGACGTAACTGCGGTTATATGTTTACTAAAGTTAAGATGTGCATCTATGTGTATACCAAGATATTTAATATCTGTAGTCGAAGGTACTGTGGGGCAGTCACATAGAGATCCCAATAGGGTACAGTTATGTGCTTTGATGTTTAAAATATTTAAAGGTGGTTGTCCATCTTTTCTTAGGCTAAAGGGTATATACTTTGTCTTTACAAGATTAAGGGTTAGTAGATTTTGGTCTAACCAATGGGTAATTATGCTTAACCCTATATTAGCAAAATAGTTGACTTCGTTCCAAGTTTTACCCCTGATAAATAAAACGGTATCATCCGCATATGTAATAATATGACCATTTGGAATAAGTAATTTACAAATATCATTTATATACGCCAAAAACAAAGTAGGGCCAAGTACGCTTCCTTGTGGGACTCCGAAGGTGACGTGTTCTGGGTGCGAGCTTTGAAAGTTCCCACTATGGGTATGTTGGTAGCGATGTTTTAAATAGTCTGAGAAGAGGTCCAGCTGTTTACCACGAATTCCCAAAGATTCTAACTTTTTTAAGAGAATTGGGATAGATACGGAATCAAAAGCTTTCGATAAGTCCAAAAATATAGCGAGGCATTTATCATTAGAATCAAGGCTGGTTGTAATAAGAGAAAGAAGAGAGCTAATTGCCCGATTTGTAGAGATACCGCTTCGAAAACCAAATTGATTGTCTGAGATAAGTTTTTCAAGATATTTTTTTAGTCTGATGTTTATAATTTTTTCCACAATTTTTGACAGTGTTGTAAGGAGCGATATAGGCCTGTAATTTATAACTTCTTTTTTGTCTCCATTCTTGTAAATAGGAATTATTTTTGAAATTTTTAGATAGTCTGGAAAAACACCTTCCTCAATGCTCAAATTACAAATTGTTGTTATTGGTGACGCTAGAAAACTGGCCCCCAGTTTAAACACTTTTGCTGGTATGCCATCCCAGCCGGTACTTGTGCTATTTTTTAGTGAGTTAATGATTGTTTTTACTTCAGCTTCGTTTGTAGGCAAGAGCACAAATGAATTCAAGTTTGCGCCAGAAGTAGATTTGCAGTTGGTAGCCAGATCCCGTTCGCAAGTATTTAGTCTATTAAGAATTTCATTAGCAAGGTTACGACCAACATTTGCGTAATAATGATTTACGTAATTAAGAGAATCAGTAGGAGTATTTTTCAAATTAATCAGATCGTGTGAGGCTTCTTTATTGTTCTTAATATTGCAAATATCCTTCACTATGGCCCATTGTTGTTTTAAACTATGCCTGCACTTTTGCATCTCATTTTTGTAATACATATTTTTAAGCCCCCTCAGAATCTTATTGCAAGTATTTCGATACCTCAGGTAACTAATTTTCAATATTACATTTTCTGGATCGTCACGTAATTTCAAATGAAGTCTATCGCGATTTTTAATACATCGTATCATACCTGGCGTAACCCATGGTTTAATGCTTCTCGTTTTACATTTCCTATATGATTGAATAGTGAATTCTGCCATTAATTCTCTTATTTTATTAATGAATGAAATAGTTGCTGCATTAGCGTTTTTACCATCAATAAGTTCGTTCCAGTTAATTTTACTCATGCGTTCAATTAGACCCTTATAGTCAGTTAGTGTACGTAATTTAGGATTAGATATTCCATGCTTTCCAAATCTATTCATAGACAGAATAATACTACAATGGTCAGTCACAGTAGATTCACATATGGCAGTATTTACATTAGAGTTCATCTTTACGAAAACGTGATCAAGACAATTATTTTCTCTTGTTGGTAAATTATGTGTAGGAACTAGACCATGAATTGCTAACAAATTGAGGTAATTTGCCGATACATTATTTACAATACTGTCTTTTATGTCAATATTCATATCTCCAATTAAAACTACTTGACGAAAATCTTTCAATTCACTTAGGACATTATGTATTGATTCTAGAAAATTTTCAGTATTTCTGAAGGATGGCGATCTATATGTGCACACAATAGCTATATCTCTTTTTTGAGTTACAACAATGCAATTGCAATCTTTGACATATTTTGGTTCATAAACATTGACATTTAAATTTTGTTTAACAAAAACCACGATACCATCACTTTGGTTAAATGTTTTAACTGTGCAATAACTATTGTAATTATTAAGACCAGGTACATTTTTTACTTTCGATAGCCAACATTCAGTTAGTACTATAACATCAAAACCTATGTTAAGCCTAGACAAAAGTATGTTGAAGTCATCAAAGTTACGATTTATGCTTCGAATGTTTTGTGTTATAACACTAAAGATATTGTTGTTGATTCCCATTAGTTTTTCACATAGTTCAGGTTGCTCGACACGAGTAGTAAGTCCGCTTGTGAACGTGGTCTCCTCAATATCGTTGATTATATTAGTGGTAGCCATTTTTATAAAACAACTCCAGAAAAGATAAAGTTAACGAGAGAAAATAACACATTAGGACATTACATCCAAACCATCCAGACTCTTGATATGAATAGCAGGGGATTTTTCATTTTTTCTAACAAAGATTCGGCCATCTTTTATCCAAACAAACTTATAGGACAATTCTCTAGCCCTGCGTCTAACTGTCCCATGAAGAATCCTGTTTGATGGACTTAGATGTTCAGAGACGTAGACAGGTGCTGCCGTACCTCCATATCCTAAATGGTGGGTGTTTAACTTAGGGTTTTGTAGTTTGTTAAATTTATTTGTAAATAACACAAGATTATCGCGCTGTACCCGAGTCTTCAATTTAACAAGCACGGTTCTTGGGCGACTCTGGTCGTTCGACAACCTAGAGACTCTTGTTACATAATTGATATCATCTATGTTAAGATCGCATTTTACGGTTTCCGCCAATTGCAGAACCGTGGTTTTAAGAGACTCATTTTTATCTTCGGGTATTCCATTGATTTCAACGTTATTTTCCCTCATGTATTGTTCCATCATATTAATTCGACTTCCAAAATCTTTAACGGTAGCTTTCAATATGTGCTGGTCGTTGTGTAGAGCCTCAATTTCTTTCTCTTTCTCCTCTAACCTTTTTTTCATGTCTTCATAAGCTGTGTTGTAAAAAGTTAGTGCTTCTTCAAATGATGAAATCCTATCATTCATGATTTTTAATTGTTTACTTACTAACTCTTCGATTGTGGTCTTTAGTACTGATCTCAACTCATCCCTTATCATGCAGCGAAGGTCGTCAACTGGTAGGCGAGGATCTACTTCAGAAATATCTTCAGAGGGCTTTGTTTTCGTTTTCGGTGGATTTCGTGTAGTAACAAAAGACACTTCAGATTGTGCTGATTGTGTGGTTGATCTTACCGGTGTATTTGAGTTACCTAATTTTGGTTCTGTACACTTACATTTTGGGCATTTCCAGGTTTCTTTTTCCATAGAGATGTAGCGCTTTATTGGTACGTTAGCACATTGTAAGTCGTATATCAAGCCACACAAGGCACATCTACATATCTCTTTACAGTTTGTAAGATTTTTGTTACACCCCGCACAGAGCTGGTTAGGCATTTTACACTCTCTTCCAGATAACAGGTTACGTTGAAGAGAGTACTGATTCAAAAATTTCAACTGCAACGTCACTTGCCTGTTGGTCTAGCGGCCAAGCACCTCGGCCGACACGCCCGAGCTCCGTGTTCAAATCCCACCGAAACTCCACAATTTACTTTTCTGTTTAAAACTTTATTTCCGTCACTCCTCACACCCCTCAGCCGGCACACCCCTCTCCCCTCTCCAGACGCAAATGCGTGTTAGGTACAGCCTCAACTTCCACCGGGTATAGAACGAGAAGTCCGACACAAATCAATATGGCCGCGATGCTATACGAGCGAAGTCCCAAGAGAGAGCAGGAGGGACCGACAATTTAGAATAAACAGCAAACCACAACAACTTCAGATCAGTTCAACAAATGCAACACACGACCACACTCCACGAGATTCTGAGACGAACTGACGAATGATGATATAACTTCATAGACTTTTTATAATGACAAAATTTAACAAATTTTAAAGTAATTTTTTCTATTCCTGTTAGCCTATATTATCCTAATAGGTTGTCTTTAATGATATTGATGTAACAACAATATCATTAAACAACATATTAGGATAATATTGACAATAGCTAGATTGTAATAATAAACATCCACAGTTTATTCACTGTTTATAATTACATAATTAGGTATAATAGCCATTAATTACCTACACATAGTAGTTATGGTATTTAAATACTGATGTGTTGCCAATTAATTGAGATACAGAGGTATTCCTAAGTACCTACTATGACTGTTTGCTGCTTTATTACTTCAGCCGACAATCTGTTTCATCAAATTCGGTATATACCTACCACTCAACTCAAGAACAAAGAACCATAACATTTTGTAGATAGCTACGTTAACCACAAGATCTCCTGATTTTTGAGGAATAAGAAAAAATCTCTCAATGTTATTTTACAAATCCATGTTGTTTGCACTATATTGTAATTCAATGAATAATTTAGCAAAAATGTATGTTGTTTTATACAATGAATATTTCATTTTTAGTATATTTAGAAAAATCTATAAAAAAATGACGATTACCTACTATTTATTTACAAACTTCAGACTTCGCCCAAAATAAACAACATCGTTCTCCCTAATCACGGACATAATTATTTACTATCAACAAATGACTTATTTATTAGTAAGAGATAATTAACGAGGAACACTCACTCGGTAAACTCAATCAGGCACCGAACCCGCACATTGTCATGATACATAGGGCAACGAGCTATTTTTTGCGTTTGATTATAATTTGAACAACCAACAACAAAGATCAGCACTTACGCAGTGTTGTATCACGCAAGGAACCATCGAAGCATAGAAATAGTCTATCAAGCTAGAATTTTTACACTTGCAAACACAAAATAAGAATAATTTCAATCAAAATAACTTATTTTACGTAATTACAACACGAATCGAAGCACTAGATTTTGCAAAAAACACTTGAACAAGAAAGAACCATTTTTCGACTCGATCATTTTCTTTCAGCTGGTTCAACTGACACCTAAAATATTGACATTATTTAGATGACAGATCAGATAAACTTTGACACTTTTGACAACAGAGCATAGACAAAAACTCTTCCCTTGTTTATGAATTTCATAGACTAATATCATTCACCAATTCATAGACTGCGCATGTGCTGTGTCTGCGTCTGCCATTCCGTAAAAATGCGGGAAGATTCAAATTTTCAATCAACATTCTACCTACAAACAGTCTATGTCTACAGTACAGTGTTGTTAGCCGAATCGAATATGGTATATTAAATTTTGTGTGTAGTAGATAAGTACATATATTTTCTAGAAAATTAGGTAGGTACCGACTAATTCCAGCGCTCCAGTCAATCGAGCACACCACCAATGATGAGTAATCATGACATACCTTAATAACAAATATTACACACAATTTTGATAGTATCAAATACTGATAAATACTTAAATCTTTCCATTAGTCGGATCCACACTGGACGATCCAAGTGATCGCCGATCCCGCTATTCGCAATCCGGCTGCAATTTCTTACGATCTTTACTGACTGCTTCTTCGATCAACAGTTGTGTATTGTTGATCGAAGGGCTGCTTGCTCCAACGCGCTCTAGGCGATCCACACTGCAAAATGTATTTTTCTTACGAGAGTTTAAATGTGGACGAATGTTGTTGATTTTCCTGCCAATGACAATTCCTTCTAACGAGGAAAAAGGTTTATTGAATCATTTCAGTCTTACTTATCCCAACCGTGTCCTCACGGAAGAACGAAATACTTACTGTGTAAGTTTTCCACAATGCAAAAAGTAGTTTTTGGTTAGAAAATCAGCTATGTTAGTTTGAATTTTAACTCTCATAAGATAATAATAAATAAGTAATATATCTCGCATTTGGATCGTGCGAATGATTATTTCCTCTATGCGTGCGTGCGCCTGGCGCGCTACCGGAGCGCATTGGATCGTCCTATATGCGTCGTCGAACGAATATTATTCAAGATAATAAGTTAGGTAAGTATGCAGATATAAGATAGATAGACTTGCCTACTAATTCTGACTGATCACCATTCGAAACACACTCAGAAAAAGCATCGAGATTGGGGCTCTGTTATCAATATACCTACCTAATTAAGTATCCGATAACCCGACATCTATCTAAACACGTAAGCAATTCATTGTAATATATGTACCTATTAATACCTGTATTTATCTGATAGATTACTTACTGTGAAGAGAATTGTAATAATAAAATACCTGTATTGTTGGACAATGCTTTCCTGCGGGAATTTAATAATAAAAAATGAATTAGCTACCTCATACAACATCAGATACCAACCTTACCTTTAAGCCAGTGGAGGTCCCGTTAGAATTCATAGGTATAAGGTACCTACTGCCAGCGTAGGTATGTGCCTACTTTTTGAGACTGATAGTTATGCTAATAGTAAAACCACAATATACAGAACATCTAGGTATATAAGGTACCTATTGCCTGCGTAGGTATGTGCCTACTTTTTGAGACTGATAGTTATGCTAATAGTAAAACCACGATATACAGAACATCTAGGTATATTTTGTGGTAGTTAAGACATAACTAAAGACAAAAAATATTTTATCTACACTAATGTTGTAACATTCTAGTTACTTATGTTTCCAATACTTGACTTATAATTACTACTGTTATAGCGCAGACAACTAAAACACTCAATTTAAGCAATTGCACATGATGTTATAATATCCACATCGATATCGTAAAATCTCATTATAACATCGCGCCCTGCGCGGCGCGCGCCCTGCGCTCTCATTGGTTAGATTTTAATGGCGGCAAGTTCACTGTGACAATACACGTACGCGTGAATTTAATGTTTCGCAATGTGTTTTGTTTTTAAAATTTTGTTTGATTAATTGCATTAGTGAAGATAAAGTAGTGTATGCAACTGCATATAACACGGGTATTAAAACACGAGTGTGAGTTTATGAAACGAGCGCAGCGAGTTTCATAATAGTAACGAGTGACTTCATTAAATGACAGTTGCATAAACTACTATTACGCAACGGCCAAGTGCATGTGTAATGAAACCAATGTAGGGCAGGCAGGGTAGAATGCACTCGATGTATGCATGCACTAGATTTGCTAATACAACTAGGCTCCCTTCGAGCTTCGCCCTCCGCGCAAGGCTTATGGTACTGGTACTGCCTTGCGACGCGCACTGTTTGAGCTTGAATAAACCTACTTACTTATATTAATTTGGGCATCATTATCAAGATGATTTTGGAAACTTTAATTTGTTCATTAGGTATATCATCTATTTGTTTATAGGATTCAGCGATTAGTGTGTGCCAAGCGAAGCCAAGCTTCATATTATGTCATAGCTGAGGTTTCGGGCTATTTCCACATACTTAATAAGTTGGTATTTTATATTATTTATTTCTGAAACACAATACTAAGTATTAAATCTCCCCGCGGGAATCAATACAAGCGAGTCCCTGGTCGCTATTTTATAGGGTGCCTAAGTAGACTTTGTATTAGAATAATAAATAGGTATCTAACTATTCAACTTAAATACAATTTAACTATTCTAAGTTTCAACTGTTTGCAGGTGGTCGATCGACAATCATGTCACTTGAAGGTGAAGGTTATCAATAAATTACAACATACATTAGAAATTATAAAAATGTATTTGTTCCATATGTCTTTTACATTACAAGAGAAAACAGTAATAAAGCTTAATATCAATTATATAGGAAGCACATTTGCATGTTAAATAAGTAAACAATTAAATAGTGGATACTAATAACATTACATCAAAATTTGTGATGTCTTGTTTATCTTTTTCTACTATAAGGTAATACCAAAAAATAAACATTTATAAAAATAAAGCATTATAAAAAATGGACCACAAAAATATTTTAAATATATTTTGCTTAGCATTTAAATGTCGTTTTACTTTCTATTTTAACAATATTAAATATTTTTCCATATTTTCCTGTGTAGTTATCTATTCATTAAATGTGTAAACAATGCACAGTCAACATTAACATAAATAATTAACTTTTGTGTAGAAGCACTTAAGGTGATATATAAAATGACCTCTGCATAATCAAATAAACTTTGATCTGCCTCCTGCCAACAAAACACGTGATTATCAGCTTACCCAAAATTATGTAATTTAATGTTTTTAAATATTTACGTCCTAAAATAGATAACTTGACAAGGCACTTCACACAACCATGTAACAAAGATTAATACCAGGAAAAATTCTATAAAAATATCTTAACATTTAAAAAATATATATTTCAGGAATGATTTTAAGAAAATATTATTATTAAAATGCTTAAAATAGGAATGCAGTTGTATTACAAAGTCTTTAAATTGTTTAACCTTAAAATGACCTTTACCTTATAAATATAATAACTTATCTTTTACATTATTATGCTTATAGTGGGGAAGAATAACAATTATTCTGCATAAATGGAGCACCAATGACAAAGTCATTACATCACCCTTATCTAAAGAAAGCATCCAACACCAAAGAAACTGTAACATCTTATGCGACAGTTGGCTTTTTCCACTTATAGGAGCCCGAGTACTTAAAATCATATGCCGCAAGTTTCTCATCAGCCTCAACAGGTCCTCTGGAACCATAAACATATGGAACAGGCTGTATTTTCTCTCCTTCAAGAGTTTTCAAGATGGGTGTGAATATACGCCAAGCCTCCTTCAATTCATCATTACGAACAAAGTGCATTTGAGTGCCTGTGAATACATCAAGGATCAACCTTTCATATGCATCAGGGACGTCAGCTTCCTGGTATCTCATGCTGTAAGTGAGGTCCAGCTCGGTTTCAACCAGATCAAACTTCATTCCAGGAGATTTGCTCATCAACTTCAAGTAGAGAGCTTCTCCTGGCTGCACTCTGATGACCAGTTCATTGCGCTTAGCATTCCCATTGAAAATGTCTCCAGGGACATCTTTGTACTGAACCCGAACCTCTGCCTTCCTTTCATTGAGAGCCTTTCCACAACGAAGAATGAAAGGAACTCCTTGCCACCTAGCATTGTTTATCCACAGAGCAGCCATAGCGTATGTTGGAGTGACAGAACCTTTTGGCACAGTAGGGTCATCCAAATAGCCCAACTTTTCTTCCCCTTGTCCATTAGGATTACCTATGTATTGCCCCACAAGTATGTCTTTGAGCTCAATAGGTTTGATATGTCTCAAGATTTTTACTTTTTCGTCTCTTATATCATCAGGGTTTAATGTAACAGGTTTCTCCATAGCAACCAATGACAGAATCTGTAACAAGTGGTTCTGCATCACATCACGCATAATTCCAAACTCATCAAAGTACCCACCGCGACCTTCTGTGCCAAATGGCTCCTTGAAAGATATTAAAACCGATGCAATGTTTTCTCTGTTCCATGATGGACTAAATATCTTGTTAGCGAATCTAATTGTCAATAAATTTTGAACCATTTCCTTTCCAAGATAGTGATCAATTCTGTAGATTTGTTCTTCCTTGAACAGGCCAGCTAAATGATTACTCAGTTTTGCAGAGCTCATATCATCTTTTCCAAAGGGTTTTTCAATGATAACTCGAGTGTATCCCTTGAAGGCCATGCAAGCATTCCTAATATTGACCGTCACATCTTCAAACACAACTGGTGATACAGCCAAGTAAAATATTCTGTTTGCTATTGTTCCCTTCTCATGTTTGCTAATTAATTGATTGAGCATTTCCATGTCAATCCTTTTGTCATAAGATCCAGCAAGATAATCATTTGCTGCCCAGAATTCTTCAAGTTTATCTTCCTCGCCGGGTTTAACCTTCATGTATTTTTTGCATTTTTCCCGAACATCATTTTTAGTAAGTTTAGTGCGGGCATAACCAACAAACTTGGTGTTTCGCGGCAAAAGGTTGTCACGATATAAGTACCAGATAGTTGGATAAATTTTCTTCTTTGCTAAGTCGCCAGAAGCACCCAAAAGAACAAAAGTATGAGGATATTCAAAATCTGTTTTGTTTTCCATTTTATACGGCATTATTTACTTTTTGTAGTATCAAACTAATTGGCACAAATTTTAAATGAACACTCTTGTAATTATTGGAAAAACTTGTATACAATTCGGAACATTTGTCTAATTCCCAACGAAGTCCGAGTGGACCGAGAGTAGAAAAACTAAAGAAATTAAATTGTAATGCTTTGAAGGCAATTTACACCACTCAGCCTAGGTATCTAATCTAATGAAATAAGAAATGTGCTGTGAATGTGAATTGTAATTTATTTTCCTTTTCGTACCATAAATATAAAAGTCAAGGTCAAACTTTTTGATTCGTCAATTAAGTCTTCACACTTGTAAAAATAATATTTTATCCAATAGGACTGCAGTATTTTATCGTAAGACGATATAAAATAAATAAACGACATAAAAGAAGCGACTTCATTGGATGTGATGTGAGTGATGTGACATCACGGTAACTTTTGACAATAACAGATCTCAGATTAGGGATGGGTAAAAAATATCGATATATCAAAATATCGATATTTTGTTCAGAAAAATATCGATACTAATTAGCGATATTTTTTTCCGCGATATATCAATTTTCGATATTTATTTTCAGATATCAAAATCGATATATTTTTAAAGCTCTGCTGTCTGCTCATGCGTCACATCATGATTTTGACCAATCCGATTTCTTAAATTTAGAAAATATGCAGTATTTTTTTGTTTCTTTTTTTATGTCAAGCAATTCGATTTTATTTTTTTTAATAATAAAACTTATGTTTGAAACAGCCAGATGTGTATTTGCTTTAAAATTTCGATAATTTAGGCAATTTTTATAAATAATTGCAAATTGTGCAAAAAATATCGATATATCGAAATATCGATATTTCTTGGGTGATATATATCGATATATTTGAAAAATATCGATACGATATTTATCGATATTTTTTTTCCATTTGCCCATCCCTATCTCAGATGACAATGACGGACTTTTACTGAGGATGACATTGACTTAACTATGGTTTTCATCAATAAGTCTTCAATGGTTATTGTATTAATTTCATAGTCAAGTCATTGACCAAACCTTGTTTTATGTTTCTGAACGAAAAAAAATACGAATGACGTGACGCGTTGTTTAATGTCACTCACTATTGTCATTTGTAATAGCATATAATCTTTAATTTATAGCCTTACTCCTATTTACAATTCGTTTTTAAATTAACAATCACAGTTTTCACTTAATAATGCAAGTTTTCTGATCACTGTGTGTCATAAATCGATGTACGTTGGTGTTTTACGGAGGGGTGTACAGTTTCAAGTATAGGTATATTTAGTTCAACGACCTTGTTACTGACAGGTTCATCGCCAGCAACTGAATTGAACTGTTTTCTATGAGATTGGTGTATCTCATAGACGAGAGATAAACTTCTAAAAACCACACAAATGATGGAGCCCTCGAGAGACGCAGGTAAGAGTTTAATAAAGTGTATACCTATCTTGATAATAAACGATTCGTCAATTCATGATCCGTCAAGTAGGTTGTGAACTTAATTTATGACTCCGCTTACGTCCTAGCAAATAGTAATTAACATATTACATTGACTATAAGTCTTATAAATGAGTATCTTCCAGTCTAACCTAATTACCAAATATGTATTATAACTATGGGACCACTGTTGGTTACCTCTATGTCATGTCCAACTGATTTCTCATTAGTTTCGTTTAAACGGAATTGCTAATCGAATTATCTATTTGTCATGCCAATAATCATCATCTAACGAAGCTTAGGACTTGTCTTATTACCATAACAAATACAAAACTATCTGCTAACCTATATCAAAGTTTATTAAGTTATTAGGTTGCCAATATTTATTTATTGTTTCACAAAACTTAATTTGTCAGCCTTCTGCCTTTTTTCAGTACCTAGTGGATATTTTAATTTTTTTATAATATTTTGTATTCCTTTAAACTAATTAGTTACAGATAAAATGTCTGTCATGTTGTGAGATGTGAAGGAACATGAAAGCATAGAAATAGTTGGATAGTTTACATTAATTTCCCCGACAAGAGCTTCAAAGTTTAATGATGAAATAAAATGATACATTCACAAGTAAGTTTAACAAACTTGTTAAAGTTAATTGTAAAACTGCAGAACAAGCATCATAAGCTCAGTTATTTAGTTTTTTTCAAAATGCCTCTTTGGTGCCAATATATTTTATTTAATCTTATTTTAGTTAGTAAATCTAACTATCACTATTTTAATATATTGCCTAATGTTCAAAGAATGCTAAAATTGTTGCTATATAGTCTGTAAAGCTAAAATACATAAAGAAATTACTAAGTTGCCAAACTAGCTATTTTCTTTGGTTTCACTGAGTAAATTTGAGTCAAGAGTAATTTTCATATATAACAGAGAGCATAAAGGTAATAATAAATATAAATAAAGAAAAGTCTGTAAACTTAAGTAGGTAAATATGTATATAAAAATTACACATATTTTAATTAAGTTAAACTGATTTGCTGATAGTTTTGGTTTTTGCACAGTTACTAAAAAAAATGACACCTGAGTAGCATAATTTTTTTTCAATTTACAAATATATTATTTTTGTTTGATCAATAATTTGAGTGATACTCCAACATCACTTGGGCAAAAGTTATAGAAATATTTTATTTTTAGTCCAATAGTTGTCTACAGAACAACCATCTGCACATTTTTTTATATTATATCAAGCAAAGTACCTACTGGGAAAGGGGGCAAATGTTTATGTATTGAGGAAGGTTATGTGTTCTTGTACTAATTAATACTTTGGTATCTTTGGATTATCTCACTTCTAACTGAAAGTTATCAATAATATCAATAATTTTAATGTTTTACTGTGTGTAGTTCCTTAGTTCGCCACAGATGTCTCTGTTCGCAGTCTTATAAGTTCGTTAGTTTTCCGCTAGATGGCGGTAGTAGTAATAATATCTTTCGTTCGTAAAATATGCTGTACACACTTTTCTACAGAAATAATTCTTAGGCTGAACCTTTACCTGCATCCTTTCCGTAGGAATTACGGACCCAGGATTTGGATTTTGAGGAGACAATCGGATTTGGATAAGTGGGGAGACAATCTTAGCTCATTTCGCCTGCGTTGACAATCTTTTTATCTTGTTCATAGACTTGTAAAATTGCCCCCAGTGGAACTGTGCAAATTTCATCAAAAGCGGTTCAGTGGTTACGCCATGAAAGCGTAACAGATCGAAATGCTTTCGCATTCTAGTAAATATTAGTATGGACCAATGATTTTCAATGGCAGTTATTTCCCTAGACATACGAGTATATTAAGGGTTTAAACAACATGAGAAGGTGTAATGTCTAATTCATCAATAGCCATAACATTGGACGTTATACTTGAACGTAAAGATTTAATGAAACTATTTGACTGAGAAATGAAAACGGGCGCATTTGCATTTGGATAAAGATTATTTATATTCCTCGAAAAATAACTCTAAGTAAAGGTTATTCTTGCTGCCCTTCCCAACCAAAGTTTAGTAAAACAAAAAGGGAAAAGTTTGTGAAAGCCCTAACGCTATCAATCATCTGTATTTCTATACTAATATTAAAATGAGGTAAAGTTTGTCAGTCTGTATACGTACTATTGATTTTTTTAAACCATTTCTCTTTCATGAGGCATGATTTTGTTTTTTTTTTTTAATATTTTCCCACGCATCTCGGGACTGAGCAAAAAGAGGACAGCATTTAATCGTACTGTAATGATTATGTTTCTAATTTACACTGACTATAATTATATAGCCTTTTGGGGGGATTTTATAGCCGTTTAAGTCAGTGATTCTTTCGAAATCCAATCCAGAATCCTTTTTTTAACACTCCTAGGCCTCTATTAATATACGTCTTGCGATAAAAAAATAACCGCTAAGTACTTGCAATAAAAACAAGCTCAATAAGATATCGACCAATAAACCGAAAAAGCATTAAAACACAATCTTCAGTGTATTACAAGGTGCCAATAACATGGTGAAATAGGCTAACAGTCTGAGGTGGTGTTAAGTCGAGAAAAGGTCGTATAGTCTGGTGAGTGGACAGCAGTGTGGTGACATTGCATGGTGCGGCGTCCGGGCCGAAGGACTATAGCACGTGTGATGTAGGCGACGGGTGCGGGGGAGGGGTGCGCACTCGTGTGCAGTGGACCACTCGACGTCGCACAAGGTCAAGGAGAATGATTAACAACGAAAATACAGCAAAACAAACGGTGGTGGAGAGGGGTTGGTGCGGGGACGGCGCGCCAGTCTCACCAGCGACGCCGCCCGCTCCGGCCGCTACCCGGCCGTGCCGCGCGCGACTACGAAAATCGATGCACGATCCGCAACCGACCAACACAACATCGACACCCGTAAATCTGATAACATTATATGAGTGACGTCACTACAACAAATGCATTTTGCCACTCGTGATCGTGACTGTGATGCCATTGCGATTTCGCCATAGGGCTGTCTCATGACTTTCCTGACAACTTTTGAACGGTTGGAGTTGGACCGCTCATGGATCCAGGCATTTTTTTATTTATTGCAGTTTGTAAACTCTTCAACTTCAACGGTGCAGAATTAACTTTTGTTTGCTTTTTAAATTTTCGAATTCAAATCAATTCGCTTATATTTTTGCGATTGCGATGTTAAGTTATATATACTGTAGGTACCAAAAAATAATATACCTACCTAGAAAAAAATATCAATCAACTCTATCGTATTAATAGATAAGAAATAAAAACCAACAAAAAAACATTTATGTACTCAGGTACCTACTTAAATATCGTCATCTCACATTCGGCCACGTAATCTCTTCAACCCTCGACAAATAACAAACAATCATGATTTTGTTATCATAAATTTCACTTTATCGTAATTCGATAATCACATGACACTTCGCTACTTGCGAATGTGCTGTGCCAATCTATTACTCTAGGTAGCATTTCAATTACGTAGAATATTTCATTAGAATATCAGTGGAAGCACCATTAGCTAATGTAATCTTAATAATGTGATTTTGTTTGCACCTAGTTTAGGTATTGGTTTATAAAGTTGTAATATTTTAACGACCTTATGTCTTTATCTGACGCTAGTCGTAAAGAACATTGCAAGGTTGCAAGTGTATTGACTCTCATGTTTTGAATAATTTTATCGGTGTACTCTATGCCTCTAGCAGATACACCTAGTTTCCATTAATGACGTCGCATGTAATTACCAGAAAATTGCCCTTACGCCTTCGTAATATAATAACCTTGTTGAATTGAGACGTATATCAAACGAGAGATCAAATTTTTTGCAGAGAATTCGATATCTAATAATGTATCAGTATATGTGTGCCTAAACAAATATGAAGCCTAATATACTCATCCTTTCGAATGTATCGATTGAAAGTATCGCTCACACAAGCGTGAAACAAATTGGAATACAATTGATAGGCTCAAATTGATTCTCTGAAATAATAACTAGGTGTTTAAGTTGGCTACTGTCGCTTTGACTGGTTTCGATATCGATTCTCCTTTCTTTTGTGTCGTTTAACGGTTGCTTATTGTTTGATACCTTGTTTGAAATCATGTAAAGACTCGTAATCTGGATCACCAGTCTATTTTTAGTTGTTATGAAAGATTATTCAATTTCCCTTTGTTGTCTACATCGGAGGACAACTTTCTTATTTTCCTTTATCTGGACTTTGTCCGACCTTCCTCATCTCAT
Source organism: Cyclophora albipunctata (assembly GCA_963082685.1). NCBI lineage: Eukaryota > Metazoa > Arthropoda > Insecta > Lepidoptera > Geometridae > Cyclophora > Cyclophora albipunctata. Next base: position 7,289,791 of record OY720115.1, on the reverse strand, counting down.
CATGAATGGGTTATAAACTATATATGTTGAATGAATAATCAGTATAATATTCAACAAGATAATAAGACTATCATCTAATGACCGTGTGTATAATTTTAATTAGACGCCTTGTGTCTAAAAATAGTACCTAATAATGAAAAATGCCAAAATATCGATTTTTTTCTCTAAGTTAATAACGTGTTTGAAAACCCTGACATTATCAAATAACAAGTTAAAAATATCTTAGAAGATAATGTATATATTTGCAAATTAAATTATTCATCCTATCGGCCCGAATGCTGATGGTTTATTCAATTTGTATATACCTATATCCTTATTTTAATGTTGGTAGTCTAACTTTACAATAATTACTTGTCTTTCGGTAGCTCAAAATAGATCATAATATCAATATCGGTTGGTATTCAAAATGGATCCTTGTTTGCACAGCGTCTTTGGTTATTTAAAACACTCATTGAATTAGTGTACACGCTTATTATTTTATAGATCGGTTATCCAATACGATTGTATCATTGTCAAGGCCTTCTACTCTATTAGAATTCATTGCCGCCCTCATGCTAACTCACTTTTGGAATACTAATATGATACTTTACTTTTTGTTAATGTGAATTCACGTTAGCACGTTTCCTTGTTTTTGTTTCATATTAAAACAGCATTGTTCTATTATAATTTGGACTATCATATCCGATTCTGATCTATCTAATTTGGTTCCAACATCACTGAATTCTTTAAACCTAGAATGGTTGAAAATTGTTTCTTTGGGCCATATTCAGAAGTGTATTTTCTAGCAAAACTATCGACATAATAATATCGATATTGGAACGCTTTCAATACAGTTAACCATTCCTAATTTCAAGCGTTTATTGTAAAGGGCTAGTTCTTTATGTGTGAAAGAGGCACGTGTAATATTTCCATTCGAGTACTTGATAATAAATCAATAGGACAACTTTTGTGACGGGACAATGAAATATTCTAGAATTGGTCTCACTTTTAGTTCGCCATTGTTTAAGGCCAACTGTTGTTGGAAGTTGAAAGTTTAAGGGTCGGTGTTGATAAATATTATTGATTGATTTATTATCGTCGTCACGTCGCGTGGGTATAGAGTTGACCTTTTTCCAAATTGCTATTATTGTACGTTGTATGGGTAGTGGGTAATGCGGTTCCGTAAGCATGAGCTTTGTTGTGCGTGTAACTAATCTGTGAATAGCGGGCGTCAGAGCGCGCGGGAAGTGTTGCCTACTCGTTGGCCTGGTCATGGCCAAGGTCTTTGCCGACACATTGCGCTTGTCATTACGTAACTCTTGGATGGAGTGATAAAACGCGCCAATTTTAGTATCTTTACACAAATACGAAATCTTTTCTGACAGTGTTGTGATATATTTACTCCGTAACATACCTATATGCATGTAAATCTATTTAATACCCGACAACATTGTTTTTGAAGTGTTGATTAAGATTTAAGAAGCCATTATGTAGTTTTCAAACAATACTTTGTTATGCCAAATTCCGATGTTTGTTTGTAGTAATAAATAACGAACTCTGAATCATCTGGCAAAAATTCTGGATTGGTAAATAAAAAATTAGGCTAATCAAGCGTTACTCAATCAAAGGACGCTACCGATTACACTGTATAATATTTTGGAATATGACGTCTATAAATAGATTGTTTTGCTTGTAACGACTATTCCACGCGTTCGTCATCTATAAATCGTGCACATACATACATGATTTATACTGAATAGAATTGGAATCATTGTTTCGTATAGAGTTCCGGTTGCCTTCCCCGTGCCCCGCAAACCTGCGTCTCGCAAGGAATCAAGTGGCTAGTAAACTGAGCATCTCGGTGCGATCTCGAGCACAAACAAAAAACACCTGTAGTCGTCGTCAGCGAATCGCCAAGGTCGCAGGCCCCTGCGGCGCGCTCTCAGCGTTCCGTTTACCTATATCTCGCGGCGAATGCATGCGTCGCCCGCCCCCGCCCGTCTTGACTCACCGGCCGCCACCCGCGCGCGCCCGCCCTCCTCCTTCCATGCCCTCCACTCGCACTACTCCGCTAACACCGCGGGCGATACACGTATTTTCCTATCTACTTCCCCAAAATTATTACCCTCCAGATTTTTATTATAGAGCCCAGCCCATAATTTGCAAAAAAGTACGAATATGTGCGAATTTGACTTGCCCTCTATTTGCAGCGTAAACAAAGAAAAAGAAAGTATTATGCGCGCACGTCGCTTTTGTCGCTAATTGTCGTCGACGGGCATTCGTCAGTCAAGGTCGCAGATCGATAGCGACGGTGGAGTGGGGAGTCGGCCTTCATCTCCTCGCCGCCGCACCGTCGCGGCCGGCATGCACGTATGCACGTCATACCGACCGAAGAAAGTGTAGGAAAGTGGAAACATTCCTTGATAACGCCACTGGATTGCTATACGCTCACTGAGCGTTACTGCGTAATTCTCACTTATCTCATTTTTTATCAAGTCACTTATTGCAATCTGTATCCGTCTGGCTGGTGCAACAAGTCAATTTTATGTTTTGAAATAATATTCCTCTGTACGATATAATGCACGATGAAATGGCGCGCATCCATGACATGTTTGCATCGATGCAAAATGTCAACATAGACAACACGTAGCATGGTCTTTGTTAGCTGCGCTATTGGTGTTCGCTTAGTCATTGTTGAAATGGTTCCCTTTGTGTAGGTAGTTCATCATTTCCAGCAATATTATAATGGCTCAATTCATTCGTTTCGTGTCTACAGTTAATGGCTGCGTAGCGTTTAACCAAATCTTTTGTCAAGTTCATAATGGCGATTTTCCTCCGTTTGCTTTTTGTATTGATTGGAAAGATTCCTTGTTTACGCCTAATTGATTGTTTACGCCTATAAGTATTATATTCATGAGTTGTTACTGGTTGTTTTTCACTAAACATGGATCTCACCGAAATATAACATTAAAATAACTTTTCTATCTTATGAAAGGCTATCAATTACATAGAGTCTAGTGGCGAGGGATAAGTATATGTTGATTGACAGGTTCGGGTAATGTAGTCCCATAATATACCAACACCCCAAACCAACCGTAAAAGGATATGGATGGATTCGCGCTTGAATGATTTCTTTTGAATTGGGCGTGAATAACATCCAGACGCCTACGTCGTAAATAAGATATTATTTACACTCCCTTAATAGCTCTTCTTATGTTAAGAAACGAGATATTTCAAATTTTGTCATTGAATATTCTTTTTAAAGGTATATTTAGGAGTGGTTACTTAATTACGTTTTGACATTAATATTCTTGGTATAACGTGTTATAAGTCTGGTACAAACTTTACTTATTCTTAGTAAAATTATATAATGTTAAACCGTTTCTAGAATCTTGGCTGCTCAGTCACGATCGCGCCACTGAACTTTAGACAAGATTAAACTAATTAGTTTTAATTAAACGACACATTTTGATTATTTAAATAGCTTAATAAAATCTCGTAAAAGTCGATCTTACCCGGATTCAACACATAATAGTTATCTCGTGTCACTTGTGAATAAAACAATAGATTACAACGGGGCCCGTTCAGAGATAAAATACAATCATATTTATGTAAAACTAATAATACTTATAAATCAAATAGCTACTCTACTCGCTAAATGATTTTTCAAACTCCGGATGTGTTTTTATTGTACTTTTATGAAAAACAGGACACGTGCAAGGATCGTCCCCAAAACACATCGCTTCAAGGCCGCACATCTGTTTCCAAACAAACAAACTGTGGGCCATATTTGAAACGAACGGCTTCTTTCATAGCCGATTTGTTGTTCGCAAATCTTAGGCCGAATTCAACGTAGGCGTCTGTTACACAATTTAACTCCTAAGTTAATGTTTATTATTGTATTCCTGACGCAGCTGCCCTACTACGAGTAATAAACATAATTGAAATTAAAATCAGGCTTTATATTGTTTCTGTTTGCGAAGTAACATAGCAAATTTTAAATGGTAGGGGCTATCGCAGGGAGTTCGGTCTATGAGTGACGTAAAACTTAATTACAGAAACTCGCCGCAGCCACGGTCACGAAGGCCAACGGCTAACAACTACAATTATTTTGATGATTCCACTTTAACGTGTGACCATAAAATATTTTAAATCATCTAGTTCAATTTTGATACGTTTGCAATTGAGTAGGAAAAAAAGTGCGATAACCTACTAGTTTTAAATATAAAATGAGATTTATTCACGTATGGATTGTATGCGGACCTTGAGCGCCCCGGGTGAGACCTTCACGCCAGTAACCGCGCGGAAGTCGACGGGTAAACTTTTTGTCAAATTCGAGCTCGTCAAGTTTAGTACGCATTAGTCACAAGCTAAGCATCACAGTCACAGTTCGTGGCGCATTGTTGACGCGGTGCATGCGATACAGCAAACTCGCATGCAGACTTCGGTGCAATATCAGTCGCTATCACAATCTCACCCCGACAACAGCTTTGTCCCTGGCGGCTGTAATGACACCGTTGTCAGCGCGCGTCATATCTTTCGTACATCTTCCTTCATAATTATATTTTTACCAGCTTTAATCATAATACACAATTTTCAATTGGAAATTATAAGTGATTGTGAATAGTGAAATTGAATAAGCGGAGTGGTCAAGTGTAGTGTTACTAGTGATGTGAGGATGCTTGTGCGTGGTCATGTCGAGCTTGGCGAAGAAAGACAAGCCGACAATGTCGGTGACGGCGTTGATCAACAGCAGCTGGGCTCGGCAGATGCCGCCGACCCCGCAGCCGCAGACGCCACCCACCCCCATACAGACAAGCATGATGTCTCTTCCGACGCCCTCCAGCATTCCTGCTAATGATTACTCACTGGACATACAATGTAACTATTAATCTTCACTTAAATAATACCGCATCAATTACAAAATCCTGACTGAATAAATGTTCCGTCTCACGAGTGACGCATATCATCATGCACTAAAACACATTTAATGAGTTTTTAAAGACGTTACATTGCCAAAGTTTACAGGATTTGCAATTTTGTATATTTCTCATATTCGTGTTCTAGTAATTTCTCTTTTCCGATGTTTTTGTTAATTACATAGATTAAAATTGTAATCATGCGCAATCTCGTCTCATGACAGTGAAAATTGTGATTGCCCACTTGAACATTTATTTGAAAACGAAATTGCGAGGTATGTTTCTAACGTTCGGCTTTTGATTAAACCACTTACTTAAATGTATGTCGACTACTATAATTTAAATCCGGTTTATGTCATCAAATATTCGAGTAATTTTGGTGATTTATTAAGTATGGTACTGAGTGGCAAGCAAAAGATATTGCAGAAATAACATTTATATATTGTTTAGACCTACGATTTTTTGCTTTCATCTATTTCTGGTCAGCTACCTAATACCTTTATTACGCAAGCTTGGGAAAAACCTAACAAGACGATTGCTAGGTTTCCATCAAAAGGATCAAGTTATTTCTAAAGAGTATCGGTAAAGGACTTCATAAAGGAAAACTTTCAAGTTCATACGGAAATAAATTTTACCATCGCATAAATTTAACTGAAGCCTTTAGAAACGTTTCCTTTGAATATGTATGGTAACAAAGGGTCTTGTTTCTTAGGTCATGTGTTGTCGGTTAATGAATTGTGTTTTTATGGCACAAAAAAAACCAGCTGTTGTATTTGTACAATAGAAACACGTACTATTGCCATATGTGTAATTAGTTATCACCGTGTGTCTGTCTGTCTTTAAGGCAGGTAGCTAAATGGCTGTATTAAGGAGACCATTAGCATACATTTCCTCATTCAGTGAGCTATCTATCGCAGTTAAATAATTGAAAGTCTGAAATTATCTACCAAAGTGCCTGCCTACTTTAACAAAAAGGCATTGTCTTAAACTCAACAAGTAATGCTGCAGAACAATTTAAACTCAATTCTGTTTATAGTCACAAGTAAGCAATACAAGCCGGCACAACATTTATTGCTTATGCTCAAGATCCTTATTTGAGTGATGTATTTATTTGTCCCATGTTGGATATTTGCGTGGGTGACGTGACATGCAAACTCGGAAATGATTTCATTTTGAACCGTGCTTACGTAAATATTGTAATATTTATGCGAACTAAATAAACGGACTATTCCAAATATGATGTTGGTTTGGTTATTGCTTTTTAGGTTAGGAAGGTTGTAAATGTAAATTCAGGAAATAGTTAAGACATAAGACACGAGGATGGCATCGTAGCTAAAATAAACTGATAGACAATAAACAAGGTAGCCGAGCTACAAGATAATTAGACCCAAGATTTTTTCTATTACGCATGATAGGTATTTCCTAAAATATGTTTAGTGGATTTCTGAGAAGATTACATTACTTGTTTTCAGTAATAAATAACCTTTTCATAAACTTTCCTTAAGAGCATCCTCCGCTGTGGTGATCATTTTGAGTGATTCAATTATGTCTGCTATTAGGAGCCTAAACACAAACGACAAAAAATATTGTGTTATCTTGATTTCCAGTAGCTCCACCATACATTTCAAGGGTATTTTAGGCCTCCATAATAATTTCTAATGCCTTTTGACTATGTATTACTGTTGAATTGTTTGTTCGCATATTTTTGAGAACAATCTCGTATTTTTTGCAACTGATTTAATTCAAGGTTCTCTTTTAACTTTGGGTTTAGCACATTTGCATATTTCGATGTCTCTCATATATCATGCATTCGATTCAAAATTACAAAATGAATTTTAATGGCGAATTTAAAACAACATGGCGACTAGGCCATTAATATAAGTAGATAAACAGAAATCTAATATATCTACTTAACTATGCTACTAAAATATTGACAATCGAAGTGTTAACTAGATAATAATATAATTTAAAAGATTAACTGCTTGTCTTGTCTATAAAAAACAAAGCATTGATTTATTGCTAACTAACTGACTCATTCTGTTTTGATATGTATTATAAACTATAATTTTTCTTTGCCAAATGTTTTCTTGATACACGTAATCTACACGAATTAATCATCGGAAATTGAAAGTGGTTCCACGTATTTTGATATTATCGACACAGGTTATGTTGTGGAGCCAGAGATATACAAAATAATAAGTTAGGATAAAATCTCCGTAAATTTACATGAATATGGTTTAATAAGATTCTAGTCTAGTGATGAAAAACCCTTGGTTTTCTGCAAAAGGCATTCCTTATACAATATTCAATTGCAGTTTGAGAAAATTGGAATCCATTTAGAGTTTGGTCTCAAATTCCAATGTCGAGATATTGAAGCTCGTTGAAAAATACATCATCACATCTCTATCTAGAGACTGATGTCACTTTTCAATATAAATCGATAGTGGGTGCGGCGTCGACGATATTAATAACCAATAAGCAAAAACAATATTGTGATGGAATGCGAGGACCTTAGTAAACACATTTTATTTATTTATTATACGATTGCCACCCTGTTCTCATCCATACTAATATTTAAAAACGCAAATGGAGCTCTGTATTTTAATGCTTTTATGTCGAAATCGGGTTTGAAGCTTTGACGGAAAATGATTCACACCGTTGTTTGTCCCAAAATTCCCACGGGAAATTTAGATTAACCAAGCGATGCCAAGGCGAGTTTCTAGTAGCCTATTATGCGGCTATAATAATTATTTATAAATAAATCTTAAAACCTATCCAGGTCAATTTGTCTAGCCAGAGTCTAGTCTAGCCGTTTTTAGTTGCAACTCGTTATTAAAATACGAATAGGATCTTTGTCGTCTACATTATTTGCAGTTTTATTAGTACATACAATATTTATTATGGTGTCTTGTACTTCACTCGACCTCTGCGGTGTCACGGTTATCTATACCTCGTATAATGTAGTTTGATCTGTCCATAGATATTTATGCTAAGACGTTTGGGTCTAAGACGTATTTGTCGGCTCGGTATAAGTAGTTTATGCGACGATACTTTACATCTTGCAGCTCAGAAATACATGCAATTTTATTACATAAACGTCGTTTTATCCCGATGTTCAGATTGTCCAGATTCAATTTGAATAAGTCTGTGTTGGACCATGAGAATCTGCTAATGGATGCTCTGCCCGATTGAATGCAAGCGACATTTCTATTAGTTCCCCAGTGCTGAGACAAGTCCAGATAGCGACATTTCTATTAGTTCCCCAGTGCAAGTCCAGATGGGGAACTCACAGGATCCCTCTCGTTGTAACTGGCTATTTATTTTTTTATTAGCAATCTCATGGTTGTTAATGATTAAGTGGATCAGATTTTTTTATTGAAAGAAACAATTTCGCAGAAATCTTTAATTTTTCTTGGTATTGCCATTACAATTACCTATATTTCAGACAATGCTAAGGTTTGAGAGCATTATTATGGGGGTAATTAGTGGATACAAGACGTATTCAGTAATAACTGAGGTATCTTTCTCAACTTCCTCTCTGTACTATTCTAATATCTTCGAAGATATACTCTACTTATTGCTTCAGTAAGGCACAAGTATGTGGTGCCCGTGGGACTTTACTATTACTTATTAGTTTATTTTTTGCAATTATTCATACACAAATATTTGTGTTGAAAGTTATAACTCAAGTTTATAGTTGTACAAGTTTTTACTCTACAGACGTAATAAAATATTGATATCAATAGCACGACATTTATGGAAGGCTATAAATTTGTTCTACACAAATAATTGTTCCTTACGCATACAGTTTAAATTGCTATAATCAGTGATTTTCAATAATAATAAATACTTGTTACGAGCAGAATTTTGTTTCCTCGATTTTATTTATGTTGCTTGTTAAATCTAAAGTTAGATGATGGTTTTGCAGGATACCATTATCTGGTTCTGGGAAAACCATGAAGTTAATCTTACCTTGACTGGCTATCTTTATGTATACGAGTATTAAACAAATGTAAATGGAATAGGCTTGAATTTCTAAGTTTTAATTGAACCCAAGTGGAACTGCGGTTCGCCATTAGTTAAAATGTATCAATATAGTTCACCTCACGATTCAACGTAACCTTATATTGCTCCTTTTTCATTTTGTAATTTTGGCCATGAAAATAAAAGTCGGTGAATTTTGACTAACAATTTTATCAAACAATCTAACCAGTTACCGATGGCTGAGAACGATAGTGCTTTATTTGAAAATATTTTTAAGCCACAGCGAAGTTTCACCATGATTTTATTATTTTTTCGTGTTGCACAGTCCTCTTGTCTTATTCACCAGAACCGGTTTCTTTAGATTTCAAACAGCACGTAGGTACTTTTTCTGTTTCTCAGAAATTGTGTATTAAATTATTCACTTCCATCTTTGAACCTCTGTGGAAATTGACTTATTGACATTCATACAATCATACAAAAACCTTGAACGAAAAAATACTTTTTCTTGAAGATGGCGGAATGTAGCGAACCACCTAGCTTGACTTTTATATACGTTCCACAGACTAGGCATCATTTAAATTTTAATTGGCATGAAAGCTTTGATCCCTTTTTCTAATAACTGTTGCCAACCAGGTAAGTTTATGGCGGACTTTTAGACGAATATCGCTTCTTCATATAGCGTAGAATTCGTGGTGCTGCCATAACCTCGCTCCCACTGAGCGAAGCTTCCAAGTCGGATTATTTCGTGTTTAAAAGCACTGGATACACATAGTACGGCTGCGGGCCGGATACGGGTCGCGTGATGTTGTGTTCCTTGTATGAAAGTGGTATCACACAGGCGACACCTTTCATTGAACGTCACGCGAACCGCACTCGGCCCACAGCCGCTCTGTGCGTCTTGGTTTAACAAGACAATATAGGTCTTATTCATAAACGCTTACTAGCAGCATTTTAGCTAGCAAATGGTTTGTCCCCTTCTGACATACGCTATTTTCCAAAGAGCAAAAGAGACAAAACACTCACTAACAGTGTTTTAGTTAGATAGCGTTTATGAATAAGGCAGTATGAGTTTACTTTTCTTCAGAAGTATCTCTTTTTTTACTCACATACTGACAGGCCCAATCTCTTTGTGGTTATCACAGACATTACTACTGTACGGAGAGGTGATAGGTGACATGTTAAACAGTGCTTATACGAGACTGTTTATAATGTATTATGTACTTCATTTTATAACATAATATTATTGTATATATATACTCTAATATCTGTTATAATAAAGGTGAACATACACTACAAGATGTTAATCTACTTTTCTAGAACAGTGTTTTCTTTTGTTCCAGGGCTGGAGGCAGGCTTCATGTCGCCCATGTCCCCGCCCGAGATGAAGCCAGACACGGCGATGCTGGACGGCCTCCGGGATGACTCCACACCCCCGCCCAACTTCAAAAACTACCCCCCAAACCACCCCCTAAGCGGGTCGAAACACTTATGCTCTATATGTGGCGATAGAGCATCAGGCAAACACTATGGTGTCTACAGGTAATTATTTTGTATCTCTATATAATATTTAATAGAGTTATGGGTCAAAGCTTTTATTGATTGAGTTGCCGGGCGACAAAAGTCATTTTGGAGAGGCCTTTTGAATGTTAAATATTATGGAGTACAATTGCATTGACACGTGCTCAGTTTTCCCATACGTTATTAAGCTCTACTTTCCTATCTTTAAGTAGATCTTTCCTATATTCTTAACATTGATTTCAAAATACAGAATTAGATTTATATTTAAAAATAGCCTGAACGTAATGGGATACTTATACGCATATTTTCAATATATATTTGAAAATGATAATATATTTAACAACACGATCGCCAATAATTCGTATGTGCGTGCAAAGAATCGAACATATTCCAAGATCGTAAATTAAATTCTGCAGAGAAGGAGGTGGTCTCGAAACCTTGAAACAGATGTTCAGATAAAATAAGCACTTCATACTTTTTTTTGCTTCAGTTTTTTTGTTGACTGTACCATGTGTGGTTATAACTCCATTAGTAAACGGCTCTCGTTTCGGACAAACTAAAGAAAATTTTTTGTCGGAAAATTCGTATAAAACATAATCTATGCCCATCTTGAATGTCTACCCTAAACTTTTAGAAATATGCTATACTGTACCGTTAGCATATGAAACGAAACATACTCTTACCATTTATCAATTCGTAAATATTGAAAGGAAAATTTAAATCAGATACTTAGTGATATTATCATAACATTATATTAAATTTCCAAGACTAATAAAAATAAGTTTGTATAATAAATATATTCGGGCTTATTTTGCTTTTGCTTATACAAAAGCTTAACATCTTAATGCTTGCAAAGTTAAACATCTGAACAGAACAATTATTGGCGTTATCTCGAGACGATATTATCAAAATCGTCACCAAAATTCATAAGCATTCTTAAAAATAGCTGTATAATATCAAGCTAAAAACCTTTTGAGACTAACATTAATTTCATTTGAAATATAAATCATAATACAACAAATAATTCTTTACAATGTATAGTGAACGAATCTGTTCAGTCTCTTGTATAAATTGAATTCTCGCCCCGTCTGTGTTTATTATATTTATAAGCCGTCTGAAGCGTCTAGTCTGTAGGAGTGTACCCAGACTAGACCCAGACATAGTATTATGTAGTACAATGCAGCTATTTACTGCTTATATACCAAAGTGCTGTGCATTTACTTTGGAGAATAGTTTAAGACAGCACCTGGTTGTTCCATTAAGATTGTAGCAGCGAAACTTTTAGAGCACTTACATTATGTGTGTATTGTTATATGTGTGGTTAATGGGAAAGCTACTGAAAGTATGCTAATTAATGAAGCTTTGGAGTATTCATACGAGACGAAAGGAGCGTTGGGTTGGATCTTCGTATTTGAATTTGTGGAAATCGTGTTTAAATTTGTTGGAATAATTAGATATGTATGTGTGTGGCAGTAAGAATTCTTGGAATCGTCGAATATTAAATTGGTGATTAATGTATATCAAATAGAGTTGATAAAACATTTTTATTTAGGAAGGTCCGAAATTGTCGACATATGAATATTGTCTATACTAATCACAAGCTAAATCTTTAACCATAGTAACAAAAATCTAAATTCGGCTTGCGTGTGAAACTAATATTACATAAGTAATGGCATGCGCAAAATTAAAGATTTTACACCTCTTTATGATTCGTTTACGTTTTAATTGGTTTTCACGCGTCACTTGTCTATATATATTTACACGGTTTTAAAAGTTTTTAAAATATCAACGACGTTGTTCCACCTCAATTATATGGTAAAACCATTTACAATTCTATCGATCTGTCGACGCGACCTACTGTAATGTCATTCGAAAGACATTTTTTTCACCTTGACGAGTGTTTTTTTTATGTTGATTTAACAATCGCGATGAAGTTTGGTCGGTAGGCTGCGTTCATGGTCTTTGTTTGGCTTTAACCGGTAACAGCGGATACGGATAATGCGCGAAGTTGCGCCATTCGACAAACACACGATGCTTAGCTTACTAATTGCTTCGCCGCGTGAACATCCAAAATGCTATTGTTCGAGACAAGATGTGCTATAGTCGGTAGTGAAAAACATGAATATATGATCTACCAATCAACGCACAGCTTTGTGTATCATGTAATTTGTTGGGGTGGGTGGGACGTGATATCTTAAAGTTACGATTCTGTGTTTAAAAGGATAGTTATTCTGTTCAAAACACGGAAACAGTACCTAAGCAACAGTACAGGCAACAGCTAGAATACGAAACATTAAGTGATTTAACGAAAAAAATCTTAGGTTCCAAAGTGCGAAAATAAGGCTCTAAAAACTATTCATATTACAATAACACAATGAAACCAGTAACTACGCATAAGTAAATGACTAACAATATAGGTACGTTTAATTTGGCGCGAGTTAGTTGGTAAAGTGAATGTAGGTACAACCATATATAATATAGTGTACAGCGTCTATAGTGGACCATCGGGGATCTATTAATATGCCAAGCTTTTTTACGAATTACATTACTGGGCTTTTGATGCCGAATGGTCGTATGTTACAGTTGTTTATATCTTTAACCTAGTGGCTTTAGTTCTATTTTGGTTTCAATTTACCGACTTAGAAGAGGAAGGAACAAGGGGAGATCATTTTAGACTTTACCGTGTATATGTTTTTGTGCTTTGTTTTGTTGGGATAAAATTAGGCGTGATATTACGCCTAACTTTTTGTCACTAGACTGATCGATGAATTTGAAACGTATTTGCCCAGCAATGTGGTACACGCGCAATGCCTCGTTACTTTCCACTATACAGGGCAAAGGCTTCTCATTATTTACCACTTAATATTATGTAGGCATTCATCGCGCTTGCCTTAGTTACTTAGGAGTTAGTTATCTCAAACTCAAGCCGTGTTTGAGAAGAAGTGTAATTGCAAACATCTTGTTTACGCCTTTCCATGAAAATAATTCTATTAAGAGGCTTTCTACTTGAATCTTGTGAATGACGATGATGTGATTGATTACTATCACATCACTATGTTATTGCATGCTTCATTACGTTTGATACGATTGGTGAATACTTACTATACGAAAAATAACAACTTAGCAAAGCTCACATACATTGTCCCCCAAATAAAACCAAAGATAACAGCGAAGCATCTAATTAAGTGTATGATATTGATATGTAACACTAAACGTCGGATAAAATGAGCTATTAACCATGTTATTAGTTAAAAAGTTCGTCTAACCGTGTTGTACTGACTGACCTTCATCGATATTGATATTCTGTTGGATATTGATGGAACGATTAGATTAATTACAAACAACTCACAGCTCCAGGTCTTTGACTTTTAATTTATCATTCACGCAGTATTAGTACTTAGTTCTAGTGTTTATTTACACCAGACAAATTAGCCTTTAAAGCCAGCTTCATTACTAATCCAATAGCTTAAATTGTAATGAATATGCGTGTTGTAAATTGATGGATTATGATATGAAAGAAAACATTTCATGATTATTCTGGTTTCATATACTTTTATATACGAGTTTATTAGATGCATTAGTCACTTTTATTGATGACATTTTTAAATATTTATTTAAATTGTCATTTATTTTCAAGTATTTTTTGAAGTAGGTAAGGTGGTTACCCCTAATCCTCCTCACGATACTGATATGTTCAGTGATACGAGAGGTCTATCCAGCAGTGGGACATTATTAATAATTTTCCATAATATTCTAAATTATTTTATCATCTAAGTACACATAAACCAACCTCCCTTACACCCTGACTTTTACGATCATAATTTCACACCCATAATATTTTAGTCTTCTTTTAATTCAATAATAAAAAAGTATTAGCCTGTAATGTCCCACTTGTTGGGCAAAGGCCTCTCGTCTCACTGAAGATATCAGTACAGTGAGGAGGTTTCAGGCGTAGTCACCACGCTTGCCTAATGCGGGTTGGTGATCTCAAACCCGAGCCATGTTTGAAAAGTAGGAAACATGTTTTCGCTCGACCTGGGAATTGAACCCGGGACCTCAGTCTTGGCAGGCGAGTGCACATACCACTAGACCCCCGAGGCGTTAATAATGGCCGTAAAAATGACCTTTTATACATTCGTCTCGCTAATTCTATACCATAGGTACCTGTTTGATTTATTAAAATTCTTATATTTATTGAGTGTTTTTATGTCTTGAAAATAGCATTTGTGCTTTTTTCGGCTATTATCTCATCATTGGTGTAAATGTTCTCTGACAATATTATACACTTCTTTCTGAAAATGAGGGTGTACTAATTAAATGTTTGACGTGTTTGTGTAGCTCTCGTCGAGCATCGATTATCTACAATTTGGTATTTTTATTTATAAACTTTTTTGGCACTTATCTTAATCCTGAGTCGATCGCTCTATCCTCAGGTTTTTTTATCCCACAGCTGGGCAAAGATTTCCCCCATTAAGCTCCAGTTGTCTCTCTCGTACTGTTATTATTATTTTTTTACATTGGTATCATCAATAAGACAGTAATCGCACTGTTCCTTTTCTCTTTTGTGTAATATGAATTACGTCATAGCAGAATCCTTACCCCACACGTGAGTTCGCTACCAAAACCGCCTTGAGACAAATTATAATGCAATTTTCTTATTCGAGATTTATGAAGCCGAATGATTTCATTGTCTTGTGCAATACTTGTGACTTTTATGTTTGTCCTTTAAAAAGGTCTTTATTTTTATTAACCTTAATTTATTGGGATTTTGATTGGGTCATTTTATTATTTTGTAAGAGAAAACAACTATGTATTTGTTTACTGGAGTTTCTATAATTTTAATGTTACATAATATTTTTCAAAGCTTCTAGTCATACATTGCTGTTTTCTTATGACCTGTTTCTTATACCGGTTCCCATAGAAATACCTGTTTCCATGGTAATTTCAATAAGCCAACCTAGTGCGATAAACACAGGCAAACCCATTTTTAAATCCGAAAATTATTCCAATGAATACATGTTTAAACAAACAACTAAGTCTTCTGCATATTCATATAAGATTATAGTTTTACAAAGTATACAAAGTAGATTTATAGTTTTACAAAGTATACAATTTGAACCACATGTTATACCTTCCATTCAATGTGAACGCGTGTGAACTACGAAACGAAACCGAAAGTCAATTTGTCATTTTCAAGTATTTGTGAACTACGAATATTTTTAACAGTTATCATAATAAATGAGTCGCGATCCTTCGTCCGTTTCGGATAAAAGTGAAAGTGCAATTTCCCAATAAGTCGGGTTGGACAGTTTTGCACAACATATGTCAGGGCGAAACTTAATTGACTCACTTACTTCACTCAACGTGCTAATTATACTTACCTGATATGTAGAAACTAGCGCTTTATTCACTTACATAATGAGGTATTTAGGTATCAGTTATATGATCTAGACTCGGTATCGTAAACAAGGAGTGGAACACTGACTGTTCGAATGCTGAAATGTCATTGAGTAAAAAAAATAAGTTCGAGTAGCTTAGTGGCCAACCTGGTGTTCTGGTGTCAACCTGGAGATTTTTAGACCGCCTAAAGGTCACACGCATGGTCTAACGATTGCAACAACCGGGACCGACATTGAGTTCACTGGTGAAAGGGGCGTAAGTCTAGTTATGGGGGAATTGCATAGACATGCATATAGCATACTAGCAGCGCCCTGCGGTTTTACCCGCGTTGTGCCCGTTCCCGTGGGAATTTCGGGATTTTTTTTACATAAAAACCTTCCTCTTGAATCACTCTACCTATTACAAAAAACCGCATCAAAATCCGTTGCGTAATTTTAAAGATTTAAGCATACAGACAGACAAACAGACAGACACGAAAAAGAGACGACTTTATTTTATACTATGTAGTGATAGTGATGCATATAGGGTTTCGTCTCACTGAGATACCCTGACAATAAGAAGGATGACGCATAAGCACCACTACTATTCAGGAGTGAGAGTAACTAACACAAACTTCATATTTAGTAAAATAATGATATACATAGTTGTAAAATTGGTTTCAGTTCCAAGTTGCATGTAATCTGGTACCATGCCTTCTTATCTTCTAAAGCCAATCATTAAGGATTTAAATCATTAATCATTATGGACTATACTTTAGCCACATACCAACTCCTTTTAGTGTAGCTTACCGAATTTTTTGAGTTATTTGTTTTATGGCTGTCATTTCAACAGCAATTTAGAAAAATGGTCATCAATCTTGCTCATGCAGCAATTAGTAGTCCATAACCACATGGGACGGTTTCTGAGAAACAATGTCAAAAGGAGAGACAGTTTTAGAAGTACGCTTAGAATTTCTTAGTTTATTGAACTTTGTAAGTTTAAAATTCAATCAATTACTCTTTTGAACAGATTTTTATAGATAAAAGCTGTGTCAATCAATCTTAGCGCCGAGTGTTTTATATCTTAGGCGACAGCTAGACCTAAGATATTGATGAATTTCTTTTAATGCGAAATACACAGCGATACGATCTTTAATTTAACGCTTATGATGATGGAACATCTTAATTATAAAACTAGCAGCGCCCTGCTGTATTACCCGCGTTGTGCCCATTCCCGTGGGAATTGAGGGATGAAAAATAGCATACAAACTTCCCGTAAAATGTGGATATCTATTAAAAAAATAATTACTAAATCGCATTAGTAGTTACTAAATTTAGCGCGTTCAATCAAACATAAAAAATATACTTTTCAACTTCATTATGTTTGTAGAAATTTGTCCCTCTTTTTTGGGCTTTCTCTTTTCAACTTCATTATTTAGCAGCCCAAAATAGTATGCAACATCAGCAATTGACCGTTCTAGGCTTGATCTCCGACATCTGTTCCAAAAAAGAACAGTGTTTTGTAGATAATGGTTTTCGTGTAACATCTATACTAATATTATAAAGCTGAAGAGTTTGTTTTGTTTGTTTGTTTGTTTGTTTGTTTGTTTAAACGCGCTAATCTCAGAAACTACTGAACCGATTTGAATAATTCTTTCACTGTTAGATAGTCTATTTATCGAGGAAGGCTATAGGCTACATTTTATCCCGAAATTCCCACGGGAACGGGCACAACGCGGGTAAAACCGCGGGGCGCTGCTAGTTTCTAATATTACAATTTCACGATTGATCCGCATGGCAATATTACGACGACGTTGTCAATTGATTCATCCTACACTCCATCTGTCGTTCTTCAAATAATTCGTGTTTCATATAAATTGATTCGTGATTTTTGTGATTTGATAACCGCAAATTATTGACCGAAAATATTTTCTTTGATCAAATTAAAAACATTTGCGATCAAATCATCTTAAAAGAAAAACACAATCAAAAATTGTGTTACCGATACAAAATATATTTATAGCACTGTGAACCCAAAACTTTTGATATGATTGGTCGATTGTAGCATAACGTACCTTAGGTGGGAAGGGTATCTTTATATTTGTTAATTATTTTTATTATAACTCAAGATCTTCTCTTTAAACAAAATCCACTATATACCTCATTCGAACGCTCTCAATAATTTTCTTTAGTCAATGATATTGATCATTGACTAAAGAAATCTTTATCACAATGGACGTTGCCTTATTGGAGGAATTCTCCTATAATATTTATGTTAGGTATTCTTTTATATATAAAACCTATGTTTATTTGCTTTTACTTCTAGTACATTAACTATTCCAAGAATATTTTAATGTTTCACAATGTGACAATAAACGTGCGTCATAAAACAGGAGACGACATAATGATTGTAGTCTTTTGATGTGTAAAGGGATACTGGGAAAGGTATTTGCATTCTTAATGTAGCTTTAAAGTATAATTTTTGCTTTTAGTACTTGTTTATGTTATATAATATATTAATTTAAATTACTTTAAAACTTTCTTAATATACATAACTATTATTTTATTTTGTTAAACATCTTGGTGTTCTGTCTTTGTGATGTTATATGTAATGATCGTTGAAACCCTCAGCACCTCAATTTACCTTAGGACCAGTTCATACTAACGCCGAATCAAAGCGACCCGTCATATTAAAACTTGTCAAACCAAATTTATTGATAGCACCTGCGCATTTGGAATTTGCGCTTCTTTTGTTTTTCTCAGAAGACATTATGTGCTTTTCGTTGTAAAGGTAACTTAGTAGAACGCTTCGCTTTTAATTGCGCTAATATGAATGGTCCTTAAGGTTGCCATGTTAATTAGTAGGATATAAGACTAAATTATCGTCTATCCAGTTTTTACGGCTCGTTAAATGAGTAAAAACAAATGAAGGGATTATCAAAAGCTTCTTTTATACCTTTTAATTGTCACTGTATTACGTATTTTGGGTGTTTAATCGTATATTTAACGGTGCGTAACATTAGTACTGGATTTCGGGACCCATTAAGTATTTATTTCGGATATTATTGCTTATATAAACGACGTAAATGATAGTGTTTTATTGGCTAGTAATTACGGTGACATTTTAATTGTAGTTTGTATGGAAACACATTTTATTGTGCTTTGTTTTTTATTGTATTAGAAACTAGATAAATAATTAAACAGTAGTATTATCAGAATAGTGCCATGTAGTGTACAGAACGTACAGAAATAATATGTTTTCCATTGGTCAATTCGCAATGGAATACGAAACACGAAAAGTCAATCGACACTGATTTAGTTACGAATTAATTAGATTTGAATTACATAACATAACATACCGGAGTCACACAATCAGAAGATTTAACTTTGTACTGTACTTTATCCAACTTTGGGTAGTATGGATGCTATGGTTCTGCACAACTATAGAGATAATTCACTTCCAAATGACATTTAAAGTTTTCCACAAATGCTAGGCCAGCTGACCTATCCTGACCTAGTAACAGAGTTTGCCAGCATAAACTTAGTACAGATCAATTGAGCCCCAACGCTAAAAGATAGGAATTCTACGTTTACATTGCTCACCCTTTCAAGATGATAAGTAATATCCTGTCCTCGTAACCTATTGAAGACAGCTCTCTTACATAGATCGATGTTTAAATGTAAAATATTGACGGCTGTAAAAAAAGATTCAACATTCATTTACTTAGTAAAAAGGTCGAAACTTTATCCGGTTTCTGAGATTCCGAGATAACTAATAAAAAATAGAACTGATAACCGCCTCCTTCGGTTTTTGAAATCGGTTAAAAAGTTATTGGAACCGACCGTAAGCAAAAGTCGTATAAGATCCCATAACCTCTCACCTCACTGAAAATAATATACTGGAGACATTACAGCCAATACGTTGACTAGACCTTCACCCTTCTCTATCTTGTTCCAGTTGTGAAGGATGCAAAGGTTTTTTCAAAAGGACGGTGCGGAAAGACCTCACTTATGCCTGCCGCGAAGACCGGAACTGCATCATCGACAAGCGCCAAAGGAATCGATGTCAGTACTGTCGGTATCAGAAGTGTTTGTCGTGTGGAATGAAGAGGGAGGCGGTGCAGGAGGAACGGCAACGGGCAGCAAGAGGCGCCGAGGATGCTCATCCGAGTAGCTCAGTTCAGGTGAGATGAGGATTAGTTAGTACACTTCTCATAGACACTTTTGTCATACGATCAACAGTAAAGAATTTATTTGAAAAAGAAACTGAATTTTGACACCTTTAATCAAATATGGCTAACACATACGTCCCCCGAGATCGAAAACTGATTTAAAATTCCACGATTTAGTGGAATAAAAATGGCTATTATTAGCACGAGACATTGCCTCAATCAGCCCCTTGGGTGGCGTTTAGCCTGATATCATCTCGTTAATTTCAAATTGTCAGTATTTTCAATCAATTTTATACTGAGATACTGGTTTGTAAAGGCTTTAAAAACTGTACTGCCATTTTAGGATTAGCCTTAAGCTTTTGCTTTCAATTTTAGCAGAGTTTGCTCAGATTTATAACTGATGATTACTGTCAAGTTGTCTTGTTTCGATGGGCCGTTTCATGCGATATCCAAATGATTAACCTGATGCATCGAGTGTGTTATGCTTCAAGCAATGACTAGCGGTTTTACTTGCGTTATGCCAGTTTCTTTTAGAATGTCGGGAAGAAGGTTTCATTCATCGAGTCTTAGTATACAGTTGAGTGATCAGTGACAATGTTTCTGTGAGCGATTTACCTATAGGAGTTGCTGGTTCTATAGGTGTCTATAGAACTGGTATTATTAGGGTCTCTCGTCTCAATTATTTTCACAAAAACATCTTCGTATTTCATTGCTGGTACGTATAACCTTTATCGCCTTTTGTAACATCCTGAATTAGTCCGGGGTAAACATATCGAACAAAACCGCTGCAAAGTAACAATATAGTGTAATATGTCTTTAAATATCAACGTTTGGTATAAGTTTTATTGTGTGTGTGAATGTAAAACGGAATAGTGTATTGTTACAGTTGGCTATAAAACTTAATAGTCCGCTCATTGCAAAATCACCAAGAGTTCTGAAATATTTATAGAATCCGGGGGAATCGTTTACACTTGAGACTTTTTACGATATGTATGCATGTATTTAGGGCCCGTGATTCACGGATGCATGTTTCTATGTATATTTAACACCGTATATTTTACGAGTTACGACTATGTGCTGTACTCGCAATACTGCCTTGTATGAGAGCTACATTTTATTTGCAACAAGACTTTCGCTTGTGTTCAATGTATATGGGTTGGGGTATAAATTATTTTTTAAGAGGAAAATATTACTGAGGAATTTATGTTATGGTTATACAACTAGGTGTTTTAAAATTTCTTTTGTTGATACTAAATTCCTACATATTTATAGCTCCATTAGTTCCTCACTACTGGGCATAGTTTATTAATGCGTCGAATAAATCCCATATCAGTTATACAAATACTAACTTATAATTATGTAATGACTGTACCGGAGTATTGATTGGTTTTAAGTAAAAAATTTAGTCATTATAAAACTAAGATTTTCCAATTAAAATTAAGTGGTTGATTTCTTAATAGATGGCGTAGTGATTAATTAAAAGTGCTATAAATAAAGATGGCCGTCGATCGCTTGTTTAGGGCCGACGCACACTGGAGCAAAGCCGAATTGAAAAAAATCACTTGCGTTTCATTTCTAAAGCCAGAAGAACAAATCTTTATGTATACACTGATGAATATATATATATTTTTGTTTTCGCGTAACAAACGATTTGCATCATATGTTTTCGCTCACTGCGCTCATCTTTTTCAACCTGACAGATACGTGTGATTTGACATAAGAAAGATGTGGGGTCGAAATAAATGGATTTGTTCTTTATAAATTAGGTTGGAATCTATCAGTGTGCCTTGACCTTTACTTAACAAAATTCGTTGTTTACCGTTCAAGTATCGATCCTGGTTTCGTAGCAAATGTTTGGCAAACGTGATGACTGCAAAGATTTTGTATTTGTACAATATATTCTGATTACATAGAAAATTCCGTTTTGATAGGTTTGTTTGTTAATTTGGAGTTGTATTTACTAGTGGCGTCTCGCAATGTAATTTCAATTGAACCTATAGCAATTTCGGGATAAAATTGTCTAATTTAAATGTCGTCCGTAATGCATACTAGTTTCGGAGATTAGGTACTCCAGAAATTTGACTGACAGAAAAACAAATAGTAACTTGAAGTAAGTTGTATTGGGCTAACTTTAACTTTTTTACTTGCGCTAACAACGTAATGGATGATAAATTCAAGCTATTCCAATTCGTTCACAACCATATTAAAGAATCATAAATAAAAACATCATGTATAACATTATAATTAACCCTTAATTATCTTCTCTGGACAGTGGTAGGCGTAACGCAGATTTCATTAGTCGGCCCGCCATTGCATCCCATGACATATGACGTCACGTCCCGTTTGCGACTGATTATAAGGATATTATTATCTAATTTTAGCTGCAGTGCATTTAATTACGATCCAGACGGTTTTTTTAGAAATTCGGTCTTTTTCATCAAAGTACTTGAATCCTTAATACGAAAATGTGGGTGACTAGCCGCGCCCCGCGTTTTACCCGCGTTGTACCGGTTCCCGTGGGAATTTGAGGATGAAAGTACCCTCCCGTTGAATGTGGCTATCCATTATAGAAATATTTTTTCAAATCGGACCAGCAGTTCCTGAGATTAGCGCGTTTAAGCGCGATGATAAGTTTGACTAGCGTATTTTTTGTTTTAAAGCAGCGTCAAGATAAAAGTCGAAACTAATAATTATTTACTGAAAATGTTTTTTATTTCACTTTGAACTCTTCAGTTAGTACTTTAGCTTTGATCTACCATACCAACTAGGCTATAATACGTTGAGTAAATGTACTTTTACTCTATAAATCTACCCTTTAGAAATGAAAACAAGGCTCTGTGTTCTAAAGGCCTAGAGTTCACCGCACTTATCCACTCGTAAATGTCTCAGGATCTTGACAACGCGTGTCAAGTCCTACCTTTAACGAAGTGTCATCCATAAATTATGAATACGACCTTTACTCCAGTCCCGGCGAAAGCCTTAAGGTGTCACATTAATAAATGCAAACATTACCAAGATTAATAGTAATACAATTAACCCAAAATGATTTATGTAAGTAACTAGCAGCGCTCCGCGGTTTTACCCGCGTTGTGCCCGTTCCCGTGGGAATTTCGGGATTTTTTTACATATAAACCTTCCTCTTGAATGACTCTATTTATTAAAAGAACCGCGTCAAAATCCGTTGCGTAGTTTTAAAGATCTAAGCGTACATAGGGACAAACAGACAGCGGAAAGCGACTTTGTTTTATACTATGTATTAATTACTCATAACAGACCACCGTACTTATTAAACTTTTTCAAATATTAATACTCTTTTAATATAATAATGGTCCATTTTTTGTAATTTAATAAACACGTTATTATTCATTATTATACTAAATTACTATTTTTGCTGCCGTGTTTAATATTTAATATTAATATTCAGTATAAGTTATTTCTGGGTATATAACAACTTAATTAAAACATTAATCGTGTCAAACTTCTTAATTAAAAGTAGCATAATATCTTAATTATAAGCACGAGTTTTAATGACTGTAGTTTATGAAGCTTGAAAATAGGAGGAATATCTAATTATTAGCGAATATATGTAAAAAGACGTACAATATGATGTAAGGTTAAGCTATGCATTCTTTATCT
This sequence comes from Cyclophora albipunctata, assembly GCA_963082685.1. Taxonomy (NCBI): domain Eukaryota; kingdom Metazoa; phylum Arthropoda; class Insecta; order Lepidoptera; family Geometridae; genus Cyclophora; species Cyclophora albipunctata. Next base: position 7,266,205 of record OY720115.1, on the reverse strand, counting down.
ATGTTGTATATGATAATTCCTATCCTACTAATATTTATCAATGCGAAAGTAGTATATAAATAATAGAATTATGAGGATGTATGTATGGTTACTCTTTCACCAAAAAACTACTGGACGGATTTGGATGAAACCTTACAGTAATATGGGTTATACATTAGACTACCACAAGGAATGCATTTTATCCCGAAATTCCCGCGGGAACGGGTACCACGTGGGTAATACCGCGGGGCGCGGCTAGTTCTACGTAAATCTGAATACTGTAACTTCACAAAGATAAAGGTACTCTTTTACATACAAGTAAAAAGTATTAGCCTGTATGATTCCACTGCTGGGCAAAGGCCTAATTGTATAGAATTGAGGGCTATTTTTTGTGACAACATTCGTTTCAGGTATGTTTCTAAATTTATTGATTTTGTTTTGTTGAACAATTATTAGTTTGTCGGTCCACAGGAGCTGTCAATCGAGAGGTTACTGGAGATGGAGTCGATAGTGGCGGACCCCAGCGAGGAGTTCCAGTTCCTGCGAGTGGGCGCCGACAGCGGGGTGCCGCCCAAGTACAGGGCACCTGTCTCCAGCCTCTGTCAAATAGGTGAGACACATCTTTACTAATACTAATCAGGAAAAAATGTAATTTTATTTGTATGTATGTTCGGGGTAATATATCATATGTAGTTGTTGACGTTATTATACATTAGGCAAGCGTGGTGATTACGCCTAATCCTCCTCACTGTACCTCTGATATCTTCGGTAAGATATGAGGCCTTTGCCCAGCTGTGGGACATTACAGGCTTATCATTCCTTTTAACTGTTTTATTATACACTAGCAGCGCCCCGCGGTTTTACCCGCGTTGTGCCCGTTCCCGTAGGAAATCCGGGATAAAATGTAGCCTATAGCCTTCCTCGATAAATAGACTATCTAACAGTGAAAGAATTATTCAAATCGGTTCAGTAGTTTCTGAGATTAGCGCGTTTAAACAAACAAACAAACAAACAAAACAAACTCTTCAGCTTTATAATATTAGTATAGATATCTGAGATACGCAGTATGGTTTGTATTTATTTATTTGACCCTCTTAGAATGTATTAATGCTTACAACACATTTTCATTCGAAACTCGACTCAACAATAGAGTCGTATTAAACGCGCCATAAAAACATATATAACCTCAGAGATACCTATTTCCCTCGAAAAAAAAAACCAAAAATTCCACCACACTCAACCGGACAAAAAACAGAAGTATGTATTTATGTACATAAATACATTATAACTATGGCATACATAATATGGAACTGGTTTGTGATGCCTTCGCTTCGTACATTACAATCCGCGAATACTACTTAAAAATACTAAAGTTTGTATTTTCTATGGATGTTGTACTTTTGGGCCTACGACGCAAAAAGGGGGGTGTTATATGTATGATCTGTTTGTGTGTATGTGTATCTGTGGCATCGTAGCTAATGAATGACTTTAAATTTACCTGTTTTTTGTTTGATAGAAGCTTTCATGGAGAGTGTTTTTAGCTATAAAATTTTAGCTATAAAACAAAAGAAGTCTAGGGTTATATTGTTTTTAATTTACGTTTTATTAAAAGTGTTTTCTTACGGTTTTTACTCCAATTCGACATTTATATAACAGAGGGAATAAATATTACGGGTCGGTGGTTAGAGCTAAAATAAACCCAAGTTCACGTGGGCGAAGTAAGTTTAAATAGGTGTTCGAAATATAACATACGCTTACACCTACTAACATTACGTTATCATATCACAAACCCCAAGGGTACCTTCTCACTAAAGCTTTACTACGTTCTATACTATTGGTGGACACCAAAACTTACAATAGCTCTGGTAGAAGGTATACTAAGGGCCGAAGGGGGCGCAGAGTAGAAGCGAAGCGTTCTGTTCGAAACTTCACATACCAAATTCAATCTTATCTCTACACGATAAGATCCATCTAGTTCGTGCGTTCGTTGTATTCGCGAGCATCCTCGCGAATTCGGTTGAATGTGGATGTACGCTTGAATTTTATATTCTATGTTTAAAATTGATGCCTAACTTCGCTTCAACTATGCTCTACTATGAATTGACCCTAAGTTTCCACACGGTTGCTTTATTATTTCTAAAATTCTTACGGGATCGGATATCCAATAAAGTGAAAATGAGAGCTTTGCCTACTACTGTTTTACTTGTATCAAAATACAATACTTATTTACTTGTTTTATATTGTGCAGTAAAGTTGTTTTTATCGCAAGTTTTTACATTGGTAATGTAACCTAAAATGGTTGAAGAACGATAAAGAAATTCAAATGGTGTCTTTTTAAAGCTTAATATAATGTTACTAGCAGTGCCCCGCGGCTTTGCCCGCGTTGAGCCCGTTCCCGTAGGAATTTTCGAAAATCCTTTCTTAGTGTGCACTTACGTCACTTGAAGAACCTTCCTGCCCAATTTCATGTTTCTAGGTGTAGAGGTTGAAGCTGTGCGTTAATTATCAGTCAGTCAGTCAGTCAGGACTTTGAATTTTATATATATATATAGATTTAATGAAGAATACGTGTATTATACTCTGAGCGAGTATTTTACATAGTTGCTGTTTTTTCATTGATTTGTAGAAATAAGGATAAAGAAGGCAACAATGCAGGTGAAATAATACTAGCAGCGCCCCGCGGGTGTGCCCGTTCCCTTGGAAATTTCGGGAATTTGTATACACATACAAACCTTCCTCTTGAATCACTATCTATTTAAAAAACCGCGTCAGAATCCGTTGCGTAGTTTTAAAGATCTAAGCATACATAGGGACATAGGCAGACAGCAGAAAGCGACTTTGTTTTATATGACCTGTAAAGCTGTCTACACACCAAAGCCGCCGGCCCGGCGGCTCTGGTGTGTAGACAGCTTTATTACTATTAATTGAAACGTACGTTAATGACATTATTATTTATTTAAACGGGAACTTACGTACGACGGATACTACTGTCGAGAGTTCCTCGACACGTTTCGGCCACATACGGTGGCCTTCATCAGGAGGTGGGTGAAGCGCTCGCGACAGCGTCTCTCCCCGCACGTGCGGGTAGTATCCGTCAGTCGTGCGGGTAGTAGCGACAGTAGTATCCGTCGTACGTAAGTTCCCGTTTAAATAAATAATAATAGACAGCTTTATACTATGTATTAAAGTTATAAAAGTTGACAACCCTTTAAAATCTATACTATACTATACTAACACAATACAGTTAAAGAGTTTGTTTTTTGTTTGTTTGAACGGTCGAATCACAGACGTTACCAATTTAAATAATTATTTTTTATCCGATAGCCACATTCAACGGGAAGGTTATAGACTACTAGCTGCGCCCCGCGGTTTCGCCCACGTTGTACCCGTTCCCGCGGGAATTTCGGGATAAAATGTATCCCATGTGTTATTCTGATGTGTAACCTATATTACTGTAAAGTTTCATCCAAATCCATTCAGTAGTTTTTGCGTGAAAGAGCAACAAACATACATCCATCCATACATACATCCATCCTCACAAACTTATGCATTTATAATACATATTAGTAGGATTTTTCGTACCGAAATTCCAACGGGCATAATGTGGGCAAAACCGCAGAGCGCTGTTAGTATAAGTGTAGCGCCACATCTGCGGAACGTACGGCGCCGAACCTTCCGCTCTATGACACATCAGTCGAAATTACGCCGCGTACTGATGTGTCATAGATAACTTGAAATACACTACGAGCGTATTTAGCGGAAAGTTCGGCGCCGTACGTTCCGCAGATGTGGCCCTACACTAAAATATTTTGTGTAACTTACCCCGCCTCAGTCCGTCTAATCTGAAACCGCAGCGTCTTACCCTTCGTTTCACATTTACTTCAAAGAACTTTCCGATAAACCACGATTGGAAAAATACATTCGAACCGTTCGGAAAATTGTGGGAAATTCCTGCCAATAACACATTTTTGTACACATTACATACATAATGTATACTACTATGTAGATTTCCGATTGCCTAAGTCTGTTAAATGTATTTGCGTATTTGCTTTTCTCTCATATGAGGTGAATTTGTTTTTTTTATTCTGTACGTTTGTATTACTTTTATACTTATTTTATTTATATCGGAATTACTCGATAAGGAATAAAAATATCTTTTAGAAAAGCTTTTGATGATATTTGCTTGAATCTTAGAGAACTCTCTCGGTCATCTCAACTTTCATAGAACTTCTCGCTGAAGATGTGAAGTGAATGTACAGTGAAGAGGATAAGGCATAAACACGCGTTTAACGGTGTAAATAAAGTAGTGCTTTTGTCTTGCAAAATTACTGAGAAAAATGTCATCCAAATATTTGTTCTAAGTATTATATTAATATTTGTGCAATGACTTTCTTTTTATCCAGTAGGTCAACTGGGCATGTTGATAACAATGATAAAGCGCCTATCAGTAGACAATTTAATATATAAGATAGCATTATTTTTCACTAGATAACGTATCGTGCTATTGTTCTTGACTATCGCTTACGTACATATTTGTTTATGTTTTAACCCTTACGCGAAATTAAGGGCGTTTTTGTATGATGTGCTTTTGTAACAATATGTGTGTATGAAACATATTAATAGCTATCACCCATCTTAATTTTGAACGAAATATGCTTGATTTTGATTTAATTGGGTTTGTTTGGTAGAGAAAAGGTAATGTCGATGGTAACTCAATATTCTATAGATACTAAATACTGTATAATATAATTCATGAAATAATTACACCTAAAACAACTGAATGTCGGTGAAAAGTACCAGACTCTCATTCTCAGAACTATATCAAAATAATTATCTTTGCTATACATAAATTACACTAAAATTATAAGGAATACGAAACTTTGTAAGGATGGTTATCAGTATTTTAGACGTTATCTCCTGGATCGATTTCTATAAAATTTAATTATAGTCTTTGTTAACAAATAGATCACTTTCGTACATGGTAATACCCGAAAACAGGTTGACGTTGATAAAACGGTGTGGCGTTACTAGTCATACATATTTTTTGCGTTAATTTACTAGAATACGTTTTTCCTTATACCCGCCTCGGTCACAATGTGATCCGACTTGTTTGTTAAGCATTTATTAAAGTATCAATGTTGTTTTGTTTCATAGGGCCCTTTGACGCCAACGTATTGTTTCGATATCAAACGACGTAATACAGGTGTCTTATATATTTACTTAGATATTTATTGTGAGGACTTTCTTGTATATTTATGATTGTAAAAATGATAAAGAATTATATTACAAATCTCTTTTTGTCACGGTCTGGTATGAAAGTAATAACTCTTTCAAAGTCAAAGTCAAAGTCAAATATTTTATTCAGTTTTGGCCCCATAGAGGCTCTTTTGAACGTACCACCCATTCGGAAGAACATCAGCAGAGAAGAATGGGCAAGAAACTCTGCTGGTTATTTTTTTAAATCAAGGTATAATACAATTTAATACTTATAAGTAAGATTACATGTCAAAATCAGGTTGTGTTGCTGGTGCAGGAATTTGACTCCAGACATATTTGTCCTCAATGTAATCAGTAACGCTATAGTATGCTTTAGTCAATAAAACGTCTTTAACGTACGATTTGAATTTACCTTCACTAAGCCCAGTTACCTCCTTGGGAATTTTATTATAAAATTGAATACATCTACCAATGAAAGACTTCCCGGTTCGCGCTAACCTGGACTTAACAACAGCAAGCTTATTTCTATTTCGCGTATTAAAACTGTGGTGATCTCCGCGCACCTTAAGGTTACTCAAGTTTCGGCGGGCATACATTATATTTTCAAATATATATAACGAAGGAACGGTAAGGATTCGACTGGATTTAAAACGTTCCCTTAGTGACTCACGTGACCCCAATTTATAAATCGCGCGAAAAGCTCTCTTTTGGAGCAAAAAAATTGATTGAACATCGGTGGCACCTCCCCACAATAGTATACCATAAGATAGTATACTATGAAAATAAGCAAAGTAAACAATTCTTGCCGTTTCTTCATTTGTTATTTGCCTAATCTTATGGACCGCAAAAGATGCTGAGCTTAGCCTACCCGAAAGTGAATTTATATGAGTACCCCATTGTAATTTTGAATCTATGTCTAATCCTAAGAATTTAGTGCTAGTGTCAAGAGTTAATCGAGTACCCCCCAATTTGACGCAAGAATCTACTACTGGGACATTTGGTAATGAAAATTTAATGCATTTAGTTTTTGCTTCATTAAGAAGTAGGTTGTTAGTGGAAAACCAATCTAGGAGAATAGCCAAAGCTTTGTTAACCTGCACAAGGTCCCTATCCTTCCTATCTACTTTAAAAATTAACGAGGTATCATCGGCGAATAATACCGTGTCGCATAGGCTTTCCATTAGATACGGGAGGTCATTTATGTAGACTAGAAACAAAAACGGACCTAAAATTGACCCCTGAGGCACGCCTAAATCAATATTAGACCCTTCCGAAAGGTTATCGTTAACGTTTACTTTTTGTCGCCGACCGCCTAAGTAAGATTTCATGAGTTCAAGGGCAGGACCACGGATGCCGTAACATTCTAACTTCAAAATTAACGTTAAATAATCTACACAGTCAAAAGCCTTGGAAAGATCACAAAATACTCCAAGAGCATCCTGCAAACTTTCCCAAGCGTCAAAAATATGAGAAACTAATTTAGTCCCAGCATCTATGGTTGACTTACCCTTTGTAAAGCCGAACTGATTCTTATGTAGAATCTTATGCTCATCAAAATGAGACATTAACTGATCAAGGATTAATTTTTCAAAAATTTTGCTTAGAGCTGGAAGAACTGAAATAGGTCTATAATTATTGGGATCATCCTTACTACCGGATTTGAAAATTGGAGTGACTTTACTATGTTTCATTAGATCTGGAAAAGTACCTGCTTTTAGGCATAGATTGAAGAGGTTCGTAAGTTCAGGAGCAATAGTGTTAATGACAGAATCTAACATTTTTACAGAAATACCCCATAGATCTTCCGTGTTTTTCATGTTCAGTGATCTAAAAGCTTTTTTAAGCTGCGAAATAGAGACTGGTTTAAAACCAAATCCAGGAATTGACCGTTTAAAATTTTCCTTAAGAAGAACTTCAGCTTTAACTGAAGAAGAAGCTAGATTCTTGGTGGTTTCTTTAGGTATACTACTGAAAAACACATCAAAATGGTTGGCCACAGAAATAGGTTCAGTAATAAGTGTTCCGTCATTGCATTTCAAAGTGCAAGGGGTATCCTTGGAAGAAGTTCTTCCAGTCTCTTTGTTAACCGTTTTCCAAATCGTCTTTATTTTATTCTTCGATTGTTTTATTTTGCGAGCGGTATGGTTTGCTTTTGCTAAAAGACAAACTTTCTTAAACATTTTTGAGTAATTTCTAACATACGCATGAAAAGCTCCATCGTTGGTGTAAGACCTTTTAAAGTATAATTCAAATAAAACATCACGACTTTTCCTAATACCTACAGTAGCCCAATCACTAAAACTGATTTTATCTTTAACCGTAAACTGTCTTTTTGGAAACACGGCGTTAACATTTCGCGATATAATCGAAAATAAGTTTTTACAAATCTCATTTGGGTCTTTAGGGTTGGGGCGGTTTAGAGCTAAACTAACTTCAATGCAATCATTCAGGTGTTGTCGTCTCTTTTGAGAACAGTTTAACAACGATCTACAACCTATGACACACGGTTTGTGTAGTACGGCGTTTTCGAGTTTTATATTGAGACCCAAATGATCCGACCTAACTCCGTTAACTATACATTTATCAAGAATTTTACAATTTGAAAATATATTGTCAATGCATGTTTGAGAGGAAAAAGTAACTCTGGTGGGCTCATTAAAGTTACAATTCAAACCATAAGACAAGAAAAGTGAAACTAAGTTTCCCGCGTCAGAACTATTTACTAGTAAATCAACATTAAAATCACCGCATACTATAACGGACTTCTTACCTTTAGATAATTTACTCAACACCTCCTCCATGACATTTAAAAAAGAAGAAAAAACAGAAGACGGAGGTCTATAGACACAAACTAAGATATAGCCGTCAATTTCTGCACAAGCAATCTCACAAGTGCGCTCAAGAGAATATTTAGTGATATCAACCCGTTCTTTGAATTTAATACAATTTCGTAATAAAATGATGCAACCGCCCCCCGCAGCCGATATTCTATTGAACGCACTGGCGACTCTAAAACAATTGATATTAAATTGCATTCTATCATCTTTCAACCAAGTCTCACTAAAACATAAAATGTCGAAGTTATATAAATCTAGTAGTAATTCTACATCCAATATTTTGCCAGAGAAGCGATTTATATTTTGATAATACAAAGACAAACAACTAGCTTCTGTTGGCTTCCCTGTTGTCACACTTAAATGTTTAAAGACACAGTATTTGCGTTAGTACTAGTACTAACTACTGTGTGGTCACTACCAGACGTTATACTACCTATAACGCTATCAATACAATAACCTACCAAAGTAGATAACTTAATACGAGTTTTCAGAGGGACATGTAAAGTGTCCTCCGTCAAAGTCAAATGTGTAATAAACTTGTTATTATCAAAAAATAATAACCTGTCACTATGACGACATGTCACATTATAAAGCACATTGTTAAGTGCATGGATGTGCTTATTCCTAGTTTCAGAAAGAAACCGGGAGTACGGGAATGCTCCCAACATTATCCTACTAGCTTTCAACCCTAAAAGTAGGCTAATACTACTAACTAACTCCTTTCTACCTACACCACCACTTGTACCTGCCATAATCAATATAAAAGTCGACCTATCAATTTGATCTTGTAAGCTGATAATCCTATCCAGAATATCCTTAAATGTGGCATCAGGCATACAATGGTTAATAACCTTACAGTCTAACTTATTACTTAATAGTGACCCAAAGTCCAGTCCTAGTTGGTCTGAAAATATCAGTAACTTATCTATGTGAGTCTCACTGACAACAAGTTGCGGGGTGATCAGAGTGGGTACAGGCTGGGGCTCCTGTACCTCCACAGCACTGATAACACTGCTAGGCTCTTGAAGAGAGTTAATATGCAATAACTGTTCAGTGTTATGTGTTACTAAGTCTAACAACTCGCTTGCGGACGCCATTTGCTCCTGCAGCCGAGTCTGTGCTGTCTCGTATTTCGAAAATATATCTTGTAAAAGATGCTCTTTTACAGCAAGCTCTTCACGCAGCAACTGGGTATCATGCTCGTACACATTTTTACTTAATTCTAAGTTCGCGACACTATTGGACAACAGATCAGACAATGATAAGTTCTGTTGAATTAGGCGGGAATTTTTGAATAAATATTTTGAATATATCTTTATTATTACTTACAAAAAAATACTTAGTTTTAACTTTCGGAAAAGCTTTATTGTAAACACTAAGCTTTCGAACATTTTATATTAGCAGCGCCCCGCGTTCATACCCGCGTTGTACCCGTTCCCGCGGGAATTGAGGGATAAAATGTATCCCATGTGTTATTCTGATGTATAACCAATACTATTGTAAAGTTTCTTCCAAATCTGCTCAGTACTTTTTGTGTCAAAAGTAACAAACATACACACATCCATCACAAACTTTCGTATTTTTAATATTAGTAGGATTGTTTAAAACTGACTTATTGCCAACTTTATTTACTGTACAACTCATGCTGTGAGGTGGTGTAATATAATGAGATAATATGCAAAAGCAACTCTCGCCTAAACGACTGCCTTGCGGTTAGCAAAACCTCACAAAGTCACCATAAACAAGACAGTTGAACTATAGACAGTTTAGGTCGAATAAATTATACATTTTAAATGTATTTTTAGGTGTACTTATGTACACCTTTCGAATTGACACCACGTTTACGGATACACTTCGCTTTTATTTTACACTAGCAGCGCCCCGCGGTTTTACCCGCGTTGTGCCCGTTCCCGTGGGAATTTCGGGATTTTTTTTACATAAAAACCTTCCTCTTGAATCACTCTACCTATTACAAAAAACCGCATCAAAATCCGTTGCGTAATTTTAAAGATTTAAGCATACAGACAGACAAACAGTGTGACAGACACGAAAAAGAGACGACTTTATTTTATACTATGTAGTGATAAGTAGTGTTCGCATATATCTAAGAACTAGTATAAGTACACTCTATTATAAACACTGCATTGTGAAGAACATATTTTCGCTAATACCTCAATGTGTCTAACAAGATTTTGGAGTAAAATACTTAAAATAGTAGAAAATGTATGCCTAGTATAGTAAAGGATTACTAACATGGTAATAACCTTTTACTATTTCATTAATATTACAAAGGTTTGTTTCAATACGGCTTTATTAGTTTATCGATTGCGCTGAGAATAAGTGCCTACACAGTTTAACGATAATTAATTTAACAAACTTTTTTACCCCTTCGCTTAAAGAGGGTTGTTATAAGTGTGATATGTATATCATTCTGTCTGTGGCATCATAGCTCTCTCATGAATGGACTAATTATGATACGTTTTTTTAACCCCCGGCGCAAAAAAATGGTGTTGTAAGTTCGATTTCGATATCTATAGTTGTGTGTTTGAAAGCCAGTTTCCTAGCAGTGGTTCTTAACTATGTTTGGTAAAAATCGGTCGAGCCGATGTTGAGTAGTATTAGGTTTTAAAACGTGTTCTTTGAACACTGTGATAGATAAGGCTTTTGGCTATAATTTATTGTGTCGGATTTAACTTGTTTTTTCCCTTTATTACTATACTTTATAACTTATATTTATCTTGGATCCGTACGGTATGAACGATAAAACTTTAGGGCGTGTTGCGAGTTCACTATAACAAAGAGGTAGAGTATCTTATCGATATTTTGTGCTATCTATATGATTACGAAAGATAGTAGCAGTAAAAACAATTAGCCTGTAATGTCCCACAGCTGCGCAAAGGCCTGTCATCTCACCGAAGATATCAGTACAGAACAGTGAAGAGGATTACGAAAGATACCTTTTTTACTTAAACATAATATTTATGATGAATTTCTGAGGTGGACAATGGACCAAGTTTTGTCCTGATTATTCAAAGCAAAGTGTGGGCGGGTCGTCACAGATTCCTCTCTCCCTATAACACACAGTAAAGATGTGGATACACAAACACTATCTTGCATGGTAGAGTCTAGATAAAGGCCATATCAACGTACCTACACACTATATACTATGCGAATAAGGGGCACGTGGAAGGTTGCATATAGTTGGTTGTATAAGTGTGCCAGCCATAGGCAGTAGTAGCATAGGCATGTCTGTTAGATAGCGTATGTAGTAAACAACACATGCGAGAAGGTGATCCATGCAAGGAACACCATGCTAGTGTTCTAGCCATAGTCATGTGTATCCCCACCTTTATTAGCGTATAACTGCGTAGGTACATTCCTTTACATGTCTGTGAATACGTGTATTACGCAGAGGACGTTAAGGGCACACGATATAGATACTATCGATTTGTGTATAACCAATTTGATTATTAATATTCAATATAAGATAATGTTAGTTACAAATAAATTGATGCGTGGGCCTCCAACGTTGATAGAATTAATGTTTCGGGGAAAATATCTGTCTTATTATCGACTTGTTTATATGGCGAATGGCGGATAAATACTTCATTTGATACTAGCCGTGCCCCGCGGTGTGACCCGCGTTTTACCCGTTCCCGCGGGAGTTTTGTTATAAAATTTATCCCATGTGTTATTCCGATGTATAACCTATATTTCTGTAGTGTTTCAACCAAATCCGTCCAGTATTTTTGTCGTGAAAGAGTAACAAACATACATACATCCATCCTCACAACCTGTTTTTAAAACATATTATAATATTAGTAGGATTAACTAGCGACCCACCTTTGCTATGCGACAGGCTACGAAGTTATTCCGTTGGAAATGAGGTATACACATGAATTATCTCTACATAGAGTCCATGCTGTATGTAGTTGCTGTATGCAGTACAGTTATCGGTAAAACCTTTTTAAATCGGATCGATAGGTGTCTCCAACAACTAAAGTTACGAATATAACTATTAGGATATAGGTAAAATGGTATTGGATAATCTTCTAAGTATTTGAGAATATGTCCGCACCGTAGATCTACCCTTTCCTTCGATGTCTGTTAGTTCAGTAGGTGTCAATATTTGTCTTCACAATACATAATCTATTTTGGTCTTCAGGCTTAAGCTTATATACCTTATTTATACAGCTTTTCGTAAGGTTTTCAAACACCAATTTTAGATCTCCCTACCTTTATCTCTAAATGTCAAATGTTACTGAACTATACGAAATAAAAGGTGTATCATTTTTTATATTTGTGTTACATTTTGTCGTTTATATGTCCCGTAGGAATATCGGAATAGAACGTGTCTCGGTCCCTCGCTTCGGAAGGTATATTCATTCGTTTTCATCAGTACGGGCTTAACTTGACAGATATAACTGTCTGTACTTTAGAACACTATTATTCTAGAAGCGAATTCCCTGTATGAATGTATTTTATATCTCACAGTATATTTGATTTATTTATATGCATATAATAAACAAAACGTACAAAAAAAAAGTTCAAACCATAAAAAAGTATTAGCCTGTAATGTTCCACTGCCGGGCAAATCATCTCACTGAAGATATCAGTACAGTGAGGAGGATTAGGAGTAATCACCACGCTTGCCTCGTGCGGGTTGGTGATATCAAACTCGAGTCAGCATACATAAGTTGGCATACAACACGACGACCAGTCGCTTCATACCGGATGATGCATTTGTCCCATTAGTCTTTGTTCATCCTTGAAGCGAGTAGCCTCGACAATGATTTTATGTAATCGGATGGTTTCGAAGAATGAATACATCCGAACTACGAACTAGGAATATGATGAGGTTTCAATTCCGATCCCGAAATTTCGGAACTTCCGATATAACACCTGCGACTCTGATACAAATGAACCAAATTCAAAACTCTGACTTTAGTTCCGAACCCGTAACATCCCTCATCCAAACTTACAAACTTTTCCTTTCTACAGTATTGTTTTTAGTTACAGACGTAAGCACATAGTTATTTCGTTTACTAAATACACAGCTACCGCAAGAATTAAGTGTGATGGATGTCGGAGGTCGACGAAAGGTGATTACGATATGCCTTCGCAGAATAACACACAATATATTGTAGGTATAAGTTGTATAAGCGATGCCTCGCGGTTTAACAATAGATTACTTACTATCCCGTGGTAAATCTTTACATATCTATACCAATTTTATAAAGAGGTAAAATTTGTAAGTTTGTTTGTTTGTATTTTCGAGCAAATCTCAAGAACTACCAATCCGATTTGAATAAATCTTTTTGTAATGGATAGCCACATTCAACGGGAAGGTTATAGGCTATTTTTCATCCCGAAATTCCCATAGGAACAGACACAACGCGGGTAAAACTGCGGGGCGCTGCTAGTCTGTAATATTAAAATAAATGCTTTTGACTACATGCATATGAACATATTATATACCAAAATTACATCTTAATTTTTTTGTCTGTCTGTCTGTTCCGGCTAATCTCTGAAATGGCTGGACCGATTTTGTTCGGACTTTTACTGGCAGGTAGCTGATGTAATAAGGAGTAACTTAAGCTACTTTAATTTTTTTTAACTCCCGTGGACGAAGTCTCGGTCACCGCAAGTCTATTATACAATTCGGGCTTTCATTTTATCTGATGTCTATGTTGATATGAAGTTTTATCATAAGCCGTTCTGGAGTTGAGCTGCATACTTTCCTTATATTATTTGGTATTGTCATGTAGTTTAGGCCTAGGTTTAGGTTTTCATTTAATACAGATTGGATAATTATCGTATCAAGTTATCAACTAATACCAATAGCAATAGTGGTATTCGAAAACCTCTAAGTACAAATAATATCTCAATACAACATAGAGTCTTGTTAATACAATTCGCGGTGTGATTATTTTTCCATACTAATGCGAATTCTGGTTTCTGTGTGTGACCTTTGTTTATTTATGTTTTAGTAAACGAATGACGTAATCTACCTCTGTACTAATATTTTTGTATTCTCTGTATATTTGGAGTCACTGAATCTATTGCAATGAGTCTTTGAAACCTATAGAAGAACTGAGTTAGAATAATAAGGATAATTTTCGGAACTATCTAACTTCATTCAAGACCGAAAGGCTCAAATTCGAGGGTCGACGTAGGCCACGCCATGTATATATGTTCTCTAAAATCTAGCTAGACTAACCAAATAATACCTAGAGCGAGACGAGACATAAGTAAAGATATTGCGTCTCATTTTTCTGCGTCTACTTTGCATAAAATTGTTGCAGTGCGCAAGCAATACAGTTGGTACGTCATAGCAGTAAATTGTCATAGGTGGTGCGATAATGAATAGAGGTGACCGCTTATCAAGTGGGTTGTTTGCTAGTTATGATATTGGCGTAGCACCTCGCTCTAGGCGGGGTTATTGTTTATGTATACGGATTATAAGATATTGGAATAGGGAGACACTGGGATGTGTATTGAATTTGATTTTATTTCATTTTTTTTTACGGCAAAATTGTATCGTACTGAGTCAGGTCGGGTGGAGTACGATTTGTCACTGTTTTAGTTTTAAAAGGTAACCCTCAATTCTATACAATTTTGATGGTGTGAAAGCTTAATCTACTTTATTTTAGTACCACTTAATTTTAGTACTTTTAGATTTTTCGATTATTAGGAGATGTGTCAGCCAAAGTAAGTAAAAGACAAGTAAAGTATTAGCCTGTAACGTCCCACTGCTGGGCAAAACTTCTTATCTCACTGAAGATATAACAGTCATGATGATTACGCGTAATTACCACGCTTGCCTAATGCGGGTTGGTGATCTCAAACCCGAGCCATGTTTGAAGGAAACTTGTTTTAGCTTGACTTGGGAATTGAACCGGGGACCTTAGTCTTGGCAGGCGAGTGCAGATACCACCGATCACCGTGTTAACCAACGAAGTACTAGCCAAAGACAAAAACGAATTATAGGTTAGACTTGTTTAGTGATAGATTAAAGTCATTTACAGAAGATCTCTGTACCAATCAAAGGTGTTATTTATTAGCGAAGCAAAAATATACGAGTATCCAGAGTTTTATTATGAAATTAATGAACTTATGTCTGCACCTTAATGACTAAGTTATTTATAACATAATGTCCGTGTAATACATATGTATATTTATATTTACCTTGAACTGTGTTGCAAAATAACAGGATAATGCATTTTAATTGACGCAGTTTTATACCTATTGCAATATATCTGCATAAATTCAACATATTTTTTATTTGTTACACGTTTGTTTATGGAAAGCACAGCATCATCTTTAAGTTAAGTAGGATTACATGCAACTGTACATTTTGCGAGCTGTATTATCAAAAATACGATAAAATAATAACTACTCCCGATTTTTCCTAAATCGTTAAACTCTAAAATGTGATCTACTTCCAGTGTTATACTTATATTGACAGACGAAATCTTGACGTTAATAATCTTGCATTCCGAAATTCTCACGGGTCTTGATCACTTGTAGCGAAACAGAGAATTCACTTATAACATTATTTGTATATTTCCGAGTCACAACCACTAATCATTTCCACACACCGTTTTCCAAGTGACAACCAACACTAACAAATCCTCTATACCTTTTCCAGGCAACAAACAGATAGCAGCGCTGGTGATATGGGCGCGCGACATCCCGCACTTCAGCCAGCTCGAGATGGACGATCAGGTGCTGCTCATCAAGAGCTCCTGGAACGAGCTGCTGCTATTCGCCATCGCTTGGCGGTCCATGGAAGTGAGTACAGAGACTACATCTCCGAGTATACACTATTTTACAAGCTTGGACTAATATTATATCCAACGTCTGCGGTGGTCTAGTGGTATGTGCAATCGCCTGCCAAGACTGAGGTCCCGGGTTCAGTTCCCAGGTCGAGCGAAACTTTGTTTCCTACTTTTCAGACATGGCTCGGGTTTGAGATCACCAACCCAAGGCATTGCGTTAGGCAAGCTTGATGATTACGTCTAATCCTCCTCACTGTACTGATATTTTCGGTGAGACGATAGGCATTTGCCCAGCAGTGGGGCATAACAGGCTAATACTTTTTTTATTTGCTTTACTTTTTATTTATTTACTGAAAGATTTGTCTCAGAACATTAACATGGTTGTAATCGTTAATTTTCAGTATCTGACGGATGAACGAGGCGGTATAGACAACCGCAGTTCTCCTCCGCAACTCATGTGTCTAATGCCAGGTAAGGTGTAGGAAGAATAGTTTCTACTATATATTAAGACCTTTGTGTGGGTTGTTTCAAATGGTCATCGTCACAAGCGTTCGTTAAAAGTTTATGATTTTTAGGGTTCCGTACACAAAGGGTAAAAACGGGACCGTATTACGGTCGCTGTCCGTCCGTCCGTCCGTCTGTCACCAGGCTATATCTCAAGAACGGTGATGAAATTTTCACAGATAATGTAATTCTATTGCCGCTTTTTACAACAAATACTAAAAATAAAATAAAACATATTCAAGGGGGGCTCCCATACAACAAAGTGATTTTTTTACCGTTTCTTGCTCGATACTAATAATTTTTAATAGATGATTGTACGGAACCCTTCGTCTGCGAGTCCGACTCGCACTTGGCCGGTTTTTTTATGCTGTTAAATACAAAGTGTTGTCTCACAACTTTAATGACAGTCTGTTCAAGTTATTCGAGTGACTAATCGAAAGACAAGATTTTTAATTTTCCTACGTCTGTTGAGACTGACATTTTGTTTTAACTTTTACGGGTGCATGAGCGTTTACAGAAGCAATCTGTTACTGAAGTAATTTATCCTTAATACATAATTTTTATGGAGAGGTTCAGGCATAACCTTAAAACTTCGCCATATTGAATCCAGGTAAATTTTCATTCAACGGACCATTTCTTCAATATATTTTACATTACATTATTTTGTGTGTGTGTGTTGCAGGCATGACCCTCCACCGCAACTCTGCGCTGCAGGCGGGCGTGGGGCAGATCTTCGACCGCGTGCTGTCGGAGTTGTCGCTCAAGATGCGCTCGCTCAATATGGACCAGTCGGAGTACGTCGCGCTCAAGGCTGTCATCCTGCTCAATCCGGGTCGGTACCGATATGTTAATGTTATTTACTCGTGTCACAAAAAAAGGAAATAAAAAACACTACAAACGTCCTTGCTGGCCGATTTGCTTGCAAGTGTCAAGCTGTCATTAGTAGTGAACTGTAGTTATGTTAATAATGATACTCTTGTCACAAAAACAAATCTCTTTCAGGATTTTAAAAGCATTAGACAAAATCATGACTGACGCCTGAGAGAACATTTCCTTTTGCTGCAGTCGTTGCCCATACCCAATATAAGTTAATAATAGATTAATTAATCAATCATCATAATTTATGCAATCCAATTATTCAATTTCAGACGTGAAAGGATTGAAAAACAAACAAGAAGTGGAAGTTTTACGGGAAAAGGTAAATTTAATTGTTTATTTAAATTTTAGATTAACATTTTGCAAATGTATGCTAAGAATGGCTGTAATTAGAATACAATACAACTAGTGACTAATTTGCCGATGACATTGTCACCTTTTGACATGTCTACATAGTTGAATAACCTACCTTCGAAATAAAGTGTAGACGAAATTATGAAACTACTTGAATGTACCAGAATACGGAAGATACATCAAGATTCTTTAACTATCCTCCATATATATCTCTCGGGCTCCGTGAGGTTTATCTACTATATAAAAATAAGTCAGGTTTTCCTCCCTGACGCTATAACTCCAGAACGCACGAACCGATTTCCACGGTTTTGCATTCGTTGGAAAGGTCTCGGGCTCCGTGAGGTTTATAGGGAATAAAAATCTCAAAATTCCCACGGGAACGGGGGCGGTGCGGGTGAAACCGCGGGGCACAGCTAGTGTCAGATAAAAATATAAAATAAAAGCGAAGTGTATCTGTGAACGTAGTTTCAATTTCAAAATGAATAGTGTTCACTTCGACCTAAGAAACCAGGCTTTGAAAACTTTACTCTTCTATTGTATGTGCAGATGTTCTCGTGCCTCGACGAGTACTGCCGCCGCGTGCACAGCGCGGAGGAAGGCCGCTTCGCGTCGCTACTGCTGCGGCTGCCGGCGCTTCGCTCCATCTCGCTCAAGAGCTTCGAACACCTCTTCTGCTTCCGACTGGTGGCCGACACGTCTGTAAGCGCCTTTATACGCGACGCGCTCCGTAACCACGCGAACACTATCGACACTAACATGCTGTAGATGAGTGTATTATGGAGTTATATGCTCTAGATAGAGTAGTCTTTCTTCTAAAGACTTGACACTACTAGTCTAGTCTAGACGTCTAGAGAAAGAATGCGCTATAAGGAATACGCTCTAGTGACCAGCAATATGCTCTAGTAAACTATGCTAAGAGCTATAGACTAAACCACAGAGTAATGTGCTCTAGAGAACGGCTACGCTATAGAACTCTATAGATTAGTAGGGTTAGCTCTGTACTGTGACTTCCGTCAACAACACAGAGTATTTACAAAACTGCAGTGGCGACGGGTTGTATTTGTTTAAGATAGACAAAATACATTGCCTACTTCGCCTTATCTTATAAGTGATATGTTTGGATAATGTTCGAAAGAAGCCCTTGGGAATTCCTTCGTCACTGTTCAGCGGTTTAGCTAAATATTACTCTGTGACCTTCCGTCAACAATACACTAGGTTTTAGATCAAAGTGTGCAGCCAGAACTTTATTTAAAAATTCTGGCCCGCAAGACATCCTTACGGATTAAGCTATAATGACATGTCACAAGTGAATTATCAAATATATAATTTCCGATCTCGATCCATTATCTGGTGTGTTTTTGACAGAAGTAGCGCGACAATGTGCAACAACCACCGCGTATTGTCTATTACCACTAATTCCATATTAATTTTAATGCCCCAAATACGTCGAGCGCGGAGACAATACGTGTGAGCCGAAAGATGATATTTTATTTTTGTTAAAGACTGGTTATGAACGCTAAATGTACCTAAAATTGTATACAAAATGTTGGTCGTGATAGACTGAGGCAGGTTTACATTACCGATATTGAATTGATACTGTTGGTGTAAATATTGGCCGAGAGGCGCCGGCTGCACTCTGCGCAGTATCCTCGTATCGGTGATGCGGGTCTATCGCGTTGCGTCTGTACATACGTTAAGTTCCAACAGATTTAGGTAGTGTAAATGGGGCCGCCTCTTTATTATTACGTAGCGTATAAATTAACGTAAATTAGTTGTTCATTTATTAGGGAATTTTAATCGTCAAGTAGGTGTCTAAACGTAAATAATAAAACGCTAATTAAATCGTTAATTAACATTTACCAAATCTATCTTTAAAGCACGTAAAATATTTTATGAATTATGATGTAATTAAATACAAATCATGTACGCTCTGATATGTATTCAAAATCTTTAGGAATGTTATTCATAATATGTGATGGATTCACGGATCTAGCTTGAAATATTTTCGAAATATACATGTTGGTGCTTTCCTTATCAATAAATAGATGTGCATATCAAATATGCACCCTCCAAGTTATTGTTAACAAAAATTTCCTTATTTTTCCTTACGTACATAGGTATTAAAGGTTATATTAGAATATATTATGTAAATATCTTTGCATGTACAATTTAATTTTATTATAATGATAGTGTAAATCAATATTTAATATATGCCTCACCAGTTGTGGGTGGAGGGAAGGACAGCTTGGCCTATTCGAGCCCTTACGTTACGAATACGAATCACATGGTCAGATATTTTTGTACCCCAGATATTTTAATGCATTTCGACGGAGTCCACTAACAAATTAACCAGTATTAATTGGCGAATACGACATTATACGAAGCTCAACGCCTATGCAAGCTAAAACTGTGCTAATTAGAGAAAAAAATCATGATATTAAATTTATATTGGCAATTATATTGTTTTGACCACAGAATGTAGTAGAGAGCTCAATGTTATCGGATTAATAATAATCAATTCTACAACTTGTAGCTTATTATATCGTATGTTAGGTATTTAGACGTTGTTCTCGCTACATTCTTGATGTTTGTCGTTGTAATGACAAACTAGTATTTCTGTTATTGTGAAAAAATAATGTTGAACATTTGAAAATATTCTATGAATGGGTTGGATTTATTATGATGGAGATGTTGCAGCGGTTGTGAGATGATTTATTAATGATGTTCACTAATTATCTGATTAAATTTAAGTTATATTTTTTGTATAGATATTAGAATGTAAGATAAACAGTGATTAAAATTATTATCACTTACCGACGGGTTTCATTTTATAACACTAATTAATTTGTCATATTAGTATAACCATTGACTATGGAGATTTTCATGTCATGAGGTCATACTCACTATTGTGAACCCCCCTGTAGGAAATACAAATGCCAGTAGTCCTTTAATAAATTAAATAGGAGCTAGAAACCTAGTAATAGTTTCGCAAATTTCCTTGATGGTAAATGGTACCCCAAGGGAGGGGTACAAAAAGTACAGCAGCAAAGGGGAAGGTCTTAAAAAAAGTACAGCTATTTAAGATAAGTTTAATAATTAGATTCAAAAACTGCATGTAAAATTACAAATAAAATTAGACTACATATGAGCATAATATTTTTGAAAAACTGAAATATCTCGAAAACTATAGGACTTAGCGCAAAAATAATGAAATTTTCGAACCCCCCTAGCCGTACACCTCCGGCAAGACTATCCGCTTCACCATATGGGGTGGTTTTTTTTGAGGTCACTGACCTTTGCACATTTTCATTGAATGGCAGAATTTAGCACTAACAATGTACTTACAACTACAATGTCACTGTCTTTTCATGGCTTGTTTATGCGCGTTACTCATACACGATTGTGACGAGCAGACTTATTATTAAGGCAATCCACAGAAAAGTATTTATACGTACAGGATAGGGAAATCTTCGACCACGAGGACAATATATTTTGTATATCCTCGTGTATACTGAATGATACACAAGATATATACAGTATCAGTGTATACGAGGTTATTACATCAATAGATGACAGCAAATAAAACGAGTCATTTATGTTATTTTGTGAATGTATTTTAACTGAAAATGCAAATTAACTGGTAAATATAATTGAATAAATACAATTAAGGCACAGCCAAGCATTCTGTATAAAAGATAGATCTCTCATTAAAACACTTCAAGGTTTATAATATGAATACATATTTGTAACGCTTAAACTAATCACTTGGGCTTATTTGTTAAAATGCGACGCTTCCATTGATTCGTACGCTAGCAGCTTTATGTTCATTCTGTAAAGAGATAGAGAGAGAGATTTAATACAAGTGCGGGATATTTACAAAGTGTAAAAAGTGAAGTAATTCGCTTACTGATGATATTAAGTACGTAGAGTCAACTATAAATGTCGAAGAACATGTTCCATAATAAAAAAAAATTCAACACTAAAAGACTACTTCTGTAGATGATGGTACATTATGGGTGCCTTACGAGTTAACGTTTGATATGAGCGGTAGGTTAAACCATCGCTATGTCACGCTTTATATGATTGGTATCCCCCATTTAGATCTCTAAAGCAGAAATGTATCTAAAATATTCATCGAAAATATCGCGCCTAATAATACGAGTTGTTAAACTAAAATCCAATATACTCCAATATCGATACTAATAATCTTTTGTAATTGAATTTTAGATACTTTTTATCCCGAAATTCCCACGGGTACAACACAGGGCGCTGCTAGTAAGCCTATAGTGACTATTGAGTAACGTACTTTTCAAAGGACGCCTGCATGTCGTTCACTTTGGTGGGATGGCACACGATGGCCATCTTGCTCTGCATCGGGTCGAACAGCGTCGGCAGCCAGCGCGCCGCCGCCTCGTGTGCGCTCTCCGGCGTCACCGCCGATACTGCTATCACTAGGTCCCTGGACACATAAAAAAGCGGCCAAGTGCGAGTCGGACTCGCCCATGAAGGGTTCCGTAGCAGCGAGTAACATAATAAAGAAGTTCTTGAAGTTCGTTGTACTTACTTTAAAGATTTACGGGCGGACGTCCAGGAACAGATCTAGGTGTAGTGAAAAATCAGTATTTTTTTGCGGTTTACGATTTATGTCGTAAAAAAAAAACTACTAACTAGACCTCGTTCAAACCAATTTTCGGTGTTAGATTACATTGTTATGTACATCATATATTTTTTTTAGTTTTATCATTCTCTTATTTTAGAAGTTACAGGGGGGGGGACACACAATTTACCACTTTGGAAGAGTCTCTCGCGCAAACTATTCAGTTTAGAAAAAAATGATATTAGAAACCTCAATACCATTTTTGAAGACCTATCCATAGATACCCCACACGTATGGGTTTGATGAAAAAAAAAAATATTTTTTTCATTTCTAAGTATGGGAGACCCCCTAAAATTTTATTTTTTTTCTATTTTAGTGTGAAAATATTAATGTGGTTCACAGAATACATCTACACACTAAGTTTCAACAACATAGCTCTTATAGTTTCGGAGAAAAAAGGCTGTGACATACGGACAGACGGACAGACGGACGGACAGACAGACAGACAGACATGACGAATCTATAAGGGTTCCGTTTTTGCCATTTGGCTACGGAACCCTAAAAAGGGCTTAAGTTCGGGTAGGTTAACGGCTAACAGGTATCGGAGTTTTTCAACAGTTGCCGAGCTGCAAAATGCTTAACAATTTCGCTAAGTCAAACCAGGTCATTAATTTATACTATACATACTATGTTATGTATGTATAGTATAAATGTTATATTATTCAATTCCCTTTAAATTGTGTAAGTTTCTCTTTGAAATTCTGTGATAAAAAGTCGTCAAAAACCCTTCTCTTAATGTAACTGTCCCTAATATGTACCGAAAAGATATATTTATCTATACTCTAAACTATTATGAAGAGGTACAATTTCCAAGGTTGATATATAAGATTATAGGCTATATTTCATCTCGAAATTCCCATGGGAACGTTCACAACGCGGGTAAAAAGCGGGACGCTGCTAGTATAAATTTGAAAACAAAACATACCTAATATAATACGGACTAGTTTGCATCAAGTAGTTCATCAGAGATTGCATGACGACGTCCGCGGGACACTTTTCGTTCTCAACCACTTCGAACAGCGCCGTGCTCTTGGCTGAGGCGAATAGATCTTCATCGAACTCCGGCTTCGCTAGGTACTCTTCCTGTAAAAATATATGGTATATTTTGTAAAAAAAATATTTGGTTTGGCAAGAGAAGTACCCAAAGATTGAACAAAAAGCTTGTCATAGATGGACCATGTTCATGTTTGATTTTATTTGTACTTAGTGTTGAATAAGGTTGAGGTTTAATTAGAGTTATACTAAGTTAATTAGAGCTATACTAAGCATACCCTTTTGAAATTTAAGGGACATCTGAAAATATTTTTTTAAACACGATTGGTAAACTTGAGGTTAGCATTAGAGCTATGCAACGCTAATATGGTTAGTGTATACCAAACATAGCGAAGCAAAAGCAACATATATTTTGAGAGGAAACCCTATATTTTAACAGCTGTAAGTTAAAAACAATAAGCACTTGTATCTAAAGTAATTTAACCACGAATACATACCAAAATGGACTTAGCTTTGCAGTAAGCGGCGACTGCGTTAGTGGCGCGATACAGCGAGAATATGAGGCGGCCTTCGTTAGGCGATGGCCGGATGCTGTACCCGTAGGAGAGCCCGCAGCCGCGGATCAGGCGCCACATGGGGCCCTGAACAAGACACACAATATATAGTATTATATTATTACACACAATAGTAGTTTGCTACATTCGCTATCGTAAAGCGGTGAAGTCGTGGTCGATTTAAAACTGATAATGATTTGCTCTAGCGCTTTAGGCTTTAATAGACAAATAATTTATTCAGTTATGGCCTCAAAAATTCTCTTTTCAACCACCCTTGGTTATGTTATTTTATGTGGCGTAATAATGTAGATGGTGTGACTTAATAAATGTTGAGGCAGAGTGTTCGCACCTCGAGCTGCGTGAAGTAGTTGAGCGCGACGAGCAGCGGCGCGTGGTGGTGCAGGCGGTACTGGCGCGGGCCGGGCGCCGCGCGCACCACGAACGAGGACTCGACGCCGCCCACGCCCACCACGAAGCCGCCGCGCCCGCAGCTCATCAGGTCCGCGTCCCAGTACAGCGCCGGCCTGACCACCCATACAATTACAACCATTAACCATCACTCACGAAGCTAGTTTTGAATTTAGAAAGTAGCTTGCGGGTGAAGATGTGTCGAGAATCGTTTCAAATAAGGCTTTCTTTTTGTAAAGCTTCAGTAACAAAGTCAGCGCGAGCGTATTGGTCAATCCCTCAAAATCGTTTGAAGCACTGATTGACAATGGCCCCACCGGCGCTCTCGGTCCGCTGTTCATGACTGATATGAAACCATACAAAAATAATGATTCTCAACAACAACAAAAATTGTTTTATATTCAATTTCTGCATACTCACGGACTAACACCTTCAGTTGTCACATCATTTTGCCCACCAAACTGTTTCCAGGGTTCCGTACTCAGTTTATAACGTTCAAAATCGGTTGCCAAATGAAGCCATAACTTGGTCGTGATATTCGAAAAGGCTAGTTTCGCTTGCACTATCGCCGCTTGGGCGGAGTCGCCTCCCGCGTTCAATTGCTCTATGAGTTCTTTGAGGAACTTCTGTTGGCGGAGCACGGAGCACCAATGCATGTTGGTGTTTGTCTCGTAGATGCTGTCTCGAAGGGAGTCGTACGCCATTTTGTTGCCGTTTCTTCGTAACTGTGGGGTTGAAATTTATTTAGTTTTGAATCTAAACTTTAAATAATCCGGTCAATTTAAACCAAAAATTGAGGGTGAGGTTACATAAAGTCCCAACAAGCTGAAAATCAGGAAAATTGTTCAAAACATAATTATAAACAATGTCTAAAAGTTCCCCATCATTCCCGTGTATGTTTTTTTTTATTCAAGGTCAAATAGTTATAGTTACCTGCCCGAGGTCCTTAATTTTTACATTTCTGGAGCGTGTAGTTCAATAACGGTTTGGAATATGGAAAAAGTGGATAGAATTAAAGTTATAGAGAATTTTATAAGCTTTCATTTTCTCTCAGGTACTTTTATGATAAATCTTACCGTTTTGCTGAAAATCGCGAAAAACACTTTTTTTTTACCTTTGACCTTGAATAAAAAAAATTCCATACACGGGAATGATGGGGAACTTTTACACATTGTTTATAATTATGTTTTGAACAATTTTCCTGATTTTCAGCTTGTTGGGACTTTATGTAACCTCGAATGTCTAATTTGACCGGAGTATAAACCTACCTTTAGACTCTAAAGGTAGGTATGAATTATACAAGTATTAGTAGCGGTTTAATACGCATTTTTTTTTTCTTGACTGCAGATATAATTTACAAAAAATAATGTTTAGAATCCGACTGGCAGTGCCAGAGATGAGTGTAATCCAACAAAAAAAAAACCTGGATATACCTAAGTATTGTCAGAATGAGATATTGCTATGTGTTCACTGAATTTGTAAAAAAAATGGGATAATTTAAGTTGTTAAGAAAACTTTAAAATACTAATGCAAGCTAAATGAGAGTACTCTTACTTGAGCCACATCGTTGTACATTCTCTGCGCGAACACCATGAGCCGTTCCTTCGGCAGCTCGGCGCAGTACAAGATCTCGTATAGATGTCTCACTACTTCTTCGTAGTCCTCCGGTTCACACTGGAATTGAAAAACCCTTAATTAAGTTCAGTTGAACACTGTCTGAACATCGGAATTTGTAATGTCTCTAATAAGGCGGTTTAAGCCATAATAAATAGAGTCTAGTTTTAAGTCTATTAGTCCACGTACCCTGGTCTCAATATGTACAAAGTTGCCGAAGTGTCCGACGGAGAAGTTGCCGCTCTTGCCGAAGCCGATCTGGCGGGAGAACATGACGGTGAGGTGCTCGGTGGCGGAGATGACGTCCTCGTGCGGCACCAGCGCGCCGCCGCGCCGCACCGGGCACTCGCCCAGCGCGTCCAGCACCAGCGGCAGCCACTGGCGCGCCTGCTCCGACACGTGGCTCGTGTCCAGGATCAGGTTCATCTGGGAATTCAAACTGTTAGCGCCTGTACGATGAACCGCCGGCCGGCTATTTGCCGCTTTTAATTCGAATATGGATTTGTTTTAGTCTGTACGCAGTCAACTGCCACTAAATTTCAACCGCAGCAGTTGAAGGACGGATGCTGCTGGCCGCAATCTTTTTCATACATACATTTGGATGCGGTTGAACCACCTAGGCCGGCCGCTAGTGCGTACAAGAGCTTAGCATTGCATTAAATATTGTCATCAAAAAGTGACTTACATAGACAAAAGTGGTCTTCAAGCTGTGTACCCGCGCGTATATGGGCAGCTGGTTGAGGTCGAAGTGCGGGCACGGCGGGGCGGCGTCCGAGCTCCACGACGCCAGCGCGTGGCACGGCAGCTTGTCGCACGACGGGATCGGGACGCTCGCCAGCGTGCCCGGCGGCGCCGCGCGCTGGGGAGGATGTACTTTACAATAACCAAGTACTACGTATTATACGCCTGTAAATTGCAGGTTAATGCTCAGCAGTGGGACATAATAGGCTGTAATGTCCCACTGCTACGCAAAGGCTTCTCGTTTCACCGAATATATTAGTACAGTGAGAAGTTTTTATTAAGTAGTTTGAATAATAAGTTTTATAGTATTACATTGAATTTACATTCAATGTAGCACGACTCGTATCGTAGGACAATTAAATAGATGACTTACTTTCTGTTTCATTACGTTCAGAAGTACGTCCACTTTGTCAAAAAATAAAACAATATTTTTGAATACAGGCTTAGTGAACAAAAATACAATTTAATTTAAAGTTAAACACGAAATGTTCGAGACATTTTGATGTCGTCACGATCACGACTATTCGTAAATCGTTTGGAAAGTCAATTGTCTTTTTGAGTTATTATTAATTGTATCGAGATACTTTAAAATGTTGACGTTTAGTTACAAATAAATAAATAAATATACCTGGACAAATTCACTCACGGTTAATTAGACCCAAACTAAGCTCTAAGCTTGTAATATGGAATCTAACTAACTGATTCTACTACATATACATACATACACAAATATTTTATAAGAATATATAATTGACACCCAGACGTCGTCGCCAACAACTATGTCTTCACATATTGTTGACTCCGGGCGGGAATCGAACCCGTAACCCCCGACACAGTAAGCGCTCTCACTGCCACTGTGCCGACGGGCTTGTCAAAAAAGTTACCTCGTTGAAATCGATCGCTTCCTTTAACTTTGCATCTTTCTCAGCGAGACCTTTTTCTCCGAGTCTCTTCCTTTGTTCTTGTATTCTGTTCTTTTCGTCTTCTGCCATTCTATAGAACAAGAAAATTGTTTTTATATATTTATATTTCAATTATTTTGTGTAACTACTGTGACTGTATGTCTTTGTCTGGGTATTATATCTATCTATCTACTATCAGCATCCCGCGGTTTTCCATAGAAATTTCGGGACGTAAAATAGCATATACCCGTCCCGTTGAATGTGGTTATTCATTACAAAAGATTTTAGTCTATGAGTAGAACCGTGGGGCGCTTCTATTTTATACTTACTTAGCCTGCATCTCGATACTGGGTGATCCTACGACTGTGACGAGTTCGTCAGTGAAATACTTGTTGAGCAACGACAGCCAGTAATCGACAGGTTCTGATAGGAGCGATTGCAGGTCGCGTTGAGGATTCATACGGGATATGAACTGGGGACAAACAATTTAAAAACTTGTACAAATAATAAATAACAGGAACCTAGATTTTGTTACGAGGCTGCATACCAAACCTTGACTAGGAAGTTGGCTACGGAACCAAGATTTTGTTATGAAGTTGGTTACGGACCCGTGATTTGTATAAGATTTTTTTATACGGCTAACCTAACCAAGACTTTGCTACGAAGTTGCCTATCAAAACCCGATTATGCTACGAAGTTGGCTACAGACCCGATTGCATATAATTTAAATCGGCCTTGCAAAATGTGAAATAATATATCTTGATAATCCCAATAGTTTCGGATTCTTCCATCCGCCCACTTGAAGAATTCAACCTGTATTTATTTACGATTATTTCATACTAACATCTTCTTCAGTTTGTGAGTATAGCGCGTCGCCGATACTCCTGAACGCGACGACGTGGTGCGGGTCCGACTCGAGGCTCGCGTTGGTCTCTCGCAGCTGCTTCTTCATGATACGTTTCATTCTTTCCATGTCTATTGGCTGAAAAAGGTTTTATAGGACTTGTTTAGATATCGTACAGCAGAATATGTTACCTCAGAAAGAATTTCAATTTGATACATACATAGATGTAATTAGTCTCAACAACCAATATCGAAGAAATATTTACTAATTTAGTTGTGCCATGAAAATACATGGTCATGGTTATAATTGACGACCAATTAGTAGGTATTATACAATCAAAATAGGCAATGTCTATGCCAAAACTAAAAACATAAGACTAGATGCAAGTGTACTTACTTCGACTCCTTTCCTGACTCTCTGCAAACATGCCAACGCTTCAACTTTCGCTTCATTTAGCTTGTCAACGGGAACATTGTCTAGTTGGATCTTTATAAGAGGCGCTACGTTTTCTGTTATGTTGTATGATACCTGTAAATGCAATAAAAAAAAATAGTATTTCGAGATAAAAGTAGCTTGTGTTATACTGATGTTCAAATTATATTACTTTTTAATTTCAGCTAGCTATTTCCCACGGTTTCACACGCAGACTCAACAGATGGCGACAGGATAATTCTACCAATAATAATAAATATAGCTTTTCTTCTGTCTTGCTCATACATTTTGCTTTATAAGAACACCGATTAGCATTCCCAAAGTTCTAAGCATAGGTAGATAAAGTTAGTAGGATTAACTACATATACTATTATTATTTAGAGGTAAAGTTTCTAACTTTGTAAGTTAATCTCAGAAACTATCCAATTTGAATCATTATTTCTGTAATGGATAGCCACATTCAACGGGAAGATTACTGGCTATTTTTCATCCCGAAATTCGTGCGGGAACGGGCGCAACGCGGGTAGAACCGCGGGGCGCTGGCAGTTATTAGTAAAGGAATCCATACATCGCCAGCGAGCGCGTCCTCCCTCTCGACGAGCGCGCGCTGCAGCGGCGCGGCCGCCGTGTCGCACACGTAGCGCAGCCACACCGCGCACGACGTCAGCGCGCGCAGCGCCGCCGCCGACTTCAGCACCGGCCCGCGCCACCCGAGGGACACCTGGGGGGGGGGAACACTTTATACTCATCAACAGGGCAAACGTCGTGTCGTACGAACAACACTATAGTACAAGATATAGAAAAATGGAGAACTCCATCGACAAGAGCTTAGCTCTTATGTTTCAGAGAGATAACTTTTATATAGAGAATACTTTTGAATGAAAGGAGTGCAAGATACATCCAGAAAAGTTTTTTCAACCCCCAACTCAAAAGGGGAGTGGTCTAAGTAATAAATTAAGTTTGACGTTGGTCTGTGGTCTGTGTCTGTATGGATGTCTGCCTGTGATGTCGTACCTGTCAAAAGGATGGGCCTTTTACTTGCAGTGGTTCTAAGTTATGTGTGGTAAAAATCGGTCGAGCAGTTCTTGCGTAGAGGGTATTTTAAATGTATTATTATGACTTAACTCTTTGCATATTGAACTGATGGGAACTTCCACACTAATTTAAAATGGCGTAAGTTTGCAAATCCATTTCGACTGGAGTGTAAATTGAATGTCACTGCAGCTGTATAAGTTACCTGTCCACAGTCCTCGGTATCAGCCGGCCATTGCTCCGTGAGCTCGCCGTACCGAGGCTTTTCCGGGACAGCTTGCCACGGCTTGATCCAAGGAGCCACGTGCTGTGATGCTCGCTAAAACATTAGACATTTTATAAATTAACGTAAGTATGTTTGTGGCTAAGGCTAGTTAGTCTGAGTTTAAGATCATCTTCATTATTATAAGCTGTTTCTATGTAGTTTTACATGTGTTGTACCAGGACATGTGTTGTTTACATTTTCGAAGGAATTTGGAATACATTATTCAGATGTTTATTATGAATTTTAGTAATAATATTATTATACTTCATACTAATACTACAAAGAGATCAAATTTGTTACTTTGTATGTTCGAGCTAGTGTTAGAAACCAGTAATTATTTTTGTTACAACTTCTAACTTAACTATCTTAACATTCAAGAGGAGGGTTATTGGCAATTTCTTATCCCAAAATAAGAATGGGCACAACGTGGGTAAAACCGTGAAACATGGCTAGTCATTTATACTAATACTACTAAATAGTTAATCTTGTATTATGGGTACAACAAATCAAGAATCATTAAATCTGTAAGGAAGTAATTACATATTATACGAATGTTATCAGAAGACCATAAATGAATTTAAGTAATGGCTTATTTTATTACAATGTATAAGATTTTATTACCACATAAGTCATATTGGATCACAATTTACCTGTCTCATGAACAATAATTTAGATCAACTTACCTTTGCGATGATGTCATCTTCAGCCGCAGCCAAAGCTTTGAAGACGTCCTCAGCTGCTATTTGTCCTGTTAGAATTACTGTCAAGTTTTCTGGCCGGTAAAACTTCTTGTGGAAATTACGGACCTGAAATATTATATTACACAAATAAAATTAGTTTATGGAAAATCCTACAAATATTATAAATGCGAAAGTTTGTGAGGATGGATGGAAAACTACTGGATGAAACTTTACAGTAATAGAGGTTATACATCAGAATAACACATTGAATACATTTTATCTCGATATAATAATAATAAATAAATAATAAATATTCCTGGACAAATTCGCACACGGTTAATTAGACCCAAAGTAAGCTCTAAGCTTGTGTTATCTAATTAATGTGGAATCTAATTAACTGATACTACTACTTATACATACACAAATACTTTATAAGAATATATAATTGACACCCAGACGTCGTCGCCAACAACTACGAGTATGTCTGCACATATTGTTGACTCCGGGTGGGAATCGAACCCGCAACCCCCAACACAGTAAGCGCTCTCACTGCCACTGTGCTAACGGGCTTGTCAAATATTCCCGCGGGAACGGGTACAACGTGGGTGAAACCGCGGGGCGCGGCTAGTACATAATATATTCAATGCTAGTCATGCATCAAAGTTTTCATTATAGTTATTTAGATGCTGATTTTGATAGTGACTTCACTAAATCTGAGAAGATTGTTTGTATTCTAGAGCAGTTTTTTGGGTGTAACAGCTATAGGTAGTTTAAAACTCACTTTTATATTGTCAGTAGATTCTCTAAGGTTTTTCATGATGCCTCCAGTCTCGGATGAGTATCCGCTGTTTGGGTACATTGCTCTTAACAGTTTCAACTCGCATCTGTAACAAGTGTGTGTGTCATGTTAGCACTTATTTTTTTAATCTGAATTCTGACTGCCGTTATATTAAATAATGGCCATATTTTTATTACAACAGATACCTGGTTCTTGTTATTATATTATACAGATGCTGACATTGTAACGTACAACTATTTTATCATGACTAGTTTGTGTACTACTCTTTATGAGCCATTGTTTAAGTGATAGACAGTGTATGTCGGCAACCTGAGGACTAGTAGTAACATTAATAATATGGCTATTGTGATTTAATGTTGCATTGGCTTTTATAGTCATAAAAAGTCATAAAATCAAATTACCGATACATATTACGAATATTGAATATTAAGTTCTTAACGCATTAAATACAGATAACTGGCATAAATAGTTCTGTAAATATTAGGTACTTAAATGATGTCAGCCATTGCTATCTCCAGGTTATCTCCATTTTAAGTAGCAAATTAGTCGATCTTAACTTCTTGCTAGATCAAATCTAATATGACTAGTTTAAAATAATCACCTGCTATCAGCATTGTTCTCTCTGCCCTGCATCTCGCAGTACACCACTCCAGCGTCTTCACCTTCGCCATCAATATGATGGACTTCCGTAATGAACCCTTGTTCAGTCAATGTAGGAAACAGGATATGGTCCAAATAAATTGGTATTAAAGTCAACATGCCCTCATGTCCAGCAGTATAGACCGTGTAACAAGTGTGATCAGTGTCCGTCCATGCATTTGTACCCTGAGCCATACACCGATTGGCTACTAAGTCCAAGATGCCTTTGTAAGGATACCGTTCCGAGCCGAGGAAGATGAGGTGCTCCAATGTGTGAGGTAGGCCATCATCGTCGTGCGCTTCAGTTGCTGAGAACATCAGTGATAATATGCTAATATATAACATGTAACTAAATATAAAAAAATACTAACAATATTTAGATTCACAACTGAGAAACGCGTGACAAAGCATTTTTTTTAGGAATGGATTTAGTAATACAGGTATCATCACCTATAGACAGTGATTCACTAGGAGCCTGTGGAAATTTTGGGATAAAAGTAAACTCAATTGTTCATTCTAACAATCCCAAAGCATCGAGTACGCGGGTAAAACGGCGGGGCGCTAGGTAAGGTAGGTACATAAATAAACTACTCACCTAAACAAAAAAATCCGTTGACAACAGGGCCCTCCACTTCTCCAATAATCACCGTCATGCCAGTTTTACTCGACACATATTTCTTTATTGGTATAACATCAGAAGCCTTCGTAGATGATACTAATTTGAAATGAGACATGTTTACTACAAAATTATTGCCGGTTGCTCAAAATCGTATTGTTTGATTTGATACTTGCACCGTGCGGGTTCAGGCCTCAGGTCGAATGAGAGGCTGGACTCTGGAGGAAGTGATGAATTTGTTTTTAACTAATGTAACGTAGCGGATGCTGCACAATCGCCGCAATCGTCCGCAATCGTCCCGAAAATAATTTCAATTGAATAAATTCAAAATTAAAATGAAACAAATAGGTGGATGACAGAACAATCAGAACACCAACCAACACAGACAGAAATTGACCTGTGGAAATTGACAGAATCAGAACAATCGTGAATGAATATGAATCAATCAATCAAAATCAAAGCAAGCAAGCAAGTACAATTCTAGGGAGGCGCTAAGCAACATCCAATAAAATCAATCAATTCCGAACAAGAAATGGTGTAAATCGATAGATAGATCGAACTGTATTTTGAGTTTAAAGCTCTGTATGTGACTCAAATTTGAATATTCCCGCCCACTTATTTCTTATAGAAATGACAAATAATTCAACATATTTTGCCGTTTTTTTTTCAACGAACTCTTTAAAAAACCCTGTGTATTTATTTTCCACTATAGAAATTAATGTGTATAGTGTGTGTCACATTGTTCGGAATTTGAAATGTAATTTTCGAGTATTATGTTAATGTTTGCTGAAATCGATTTAATTGCATTATAACGAGTCAAATTGAGCCGATCTTATTCCGAGTTGGCAGTTATCGTAGTTATCACTACAGATTATCACGGTAGGCACATCACTAGCAGCTGTCAATATGATTTTGATTGTCAACCTCTATGACAAAGAAAAAGACAATTAGACAGAGACTGTAACCAATTAAGACAATTGACCTGTGAATGACAGGCCCATTGGAACGTGATTGGTTGGAACATGGATTATATGTGAGAGCGCTTACTGTGCCGGGGGTTGCGGGTTCGATGCCATATGTGTTGACGACGATATCTGGTTGTCTATTAATTTCATACAAAGTATTATATTATAGGTACTCTTAGAATAAGAATATTTTTATTTTTTGTAACTACGCTCTGACCTGCCCCTCGAACCCTCAAAGCTGCATATTGATTGAGTGACCTCAATCCTCATGTGCGCCAATGACAAGGGCGTAGGGGCAGCGACGCACTGGAGCGGGCTCACATAAATATGTAGTTATTTTTTATGCCATTGACTTGAAGAAGAAAAAGCGGCCAAGTGCGAGTCGGACTCGCCCATGAAGGGTTCCGTAGAAGCGAGTAACATAATAAAGAAGTTCTTGAAGTTCGTTGTACTTACTACTACTTACTTACTTAGCGTGTGGGTTGTGATCGATTAACGACCTCACAAACCCTGGCGCGACTTATAATTTCTACTCATGGTGTATAAGTATTACAGATTACAGATTTATTATAAGAAAATAATGGTTCAGGGTTTATGCATAAGATTAATGTTTATTAAAATAAATGTTTTTTTATTTACATTTGAGTTATTGAATGAATAATCAGTATTTTTTTGCGGTTTACGATTTATGTCGTAAAAAAAAAACTACTAACTAGACCTCGTTCAAACCAATTTTCGGTGTTAGATTACATTGTTATGTACATCATATATTTTTTTTAGTTTTATCATTCTCTTATTTTAGAAGTTACAGGGGGGGGGGACACACATTTTACCACTTTGGAAGAGTCTCTCGCGCAAACTATTCAGTTTAGAAAAAAATGATATTAGAAACCTCAATACCATTTTTGAAGACCTATCCATAGATACCCCACACGTATGGGTTTGATGAAAAAAAAAATATTTTTTTCATTTCTAAGTATGGGAGACCCCCCTAAAATTTTATTTTTTTTCTATTTTAGTGTGAAAATATTAATGCGGTTCACAGAATACATCTACACACTAAGTTTCAACAACATAGCTCTTATAGTTTCGGAGAAAAAAGGCTGTGACATACGGACAGACAGACAGACAGACGGACGGACAGACAGACAGACAGACATGACGAATCTATAAGGGTTCCGTTTTTGCCATTTGGCTACGGAACCCTAAAAAGAAGATTTGTTGTTTAAACGAGTATCACTACATAGTATAAAATAAAGTAGCTTTCCGCTGTCTGCCTGTCTGTCTGTCTGTCCCTATGTATGCTTAGATCTTTAAAACTACGCAACGGATTTTGATGCAGTTTTTTAAAAATAGATTGAGTGATTCAAGAGGAAGGTAACAGGCACAACGCGGGTAAAACCGCGGGGCGCTGCTAGTTTGTTTATATATTTTTATTTATATTTGTCTCCGTATAGTTAGTAAGTACATAGTTATATTAGAGTTTAGTAGTGTATAATCAACCGTGTGTGATTTTTTCCGGGTGTTTTATTTATTTTATTTTAATTAAATAAAGTCAATAGATAAGCGGCTGTGCCTCTGTCTTCATTGATGGAAATAAAGTCAATAGATAAGCGGCTGTGCCTCTGTCTTCATTGATGGAACTCCTTAAAGAACTGGTTTGATTCGATGTATGATGATCGATCAATGATTTGATCTGATTAATATTTAAAGTTCTTACAAAATGCTTTGTCCTGAATGACTGTTCGATTGACGCACACCAACCTCTGGTGGAAGGGACCTGAAACTGAAACTTTTTGAGTGGCCCTCAGACCTCACGCACACCCTGAAATTCAACCCCCAAAGCGGTGGAAATTTGGGGACAACGTTTGTAGAATCTACTTCAAATTTTGAATCAACACTCTTTAACGGAATTTATGGAATACGTGAATTGTATTTTTTTAAACTAAATTGCGGGCAATAGTAGTCTTTAATGAATAAACTCTATAGTTGATAAGTAATCAAACTTATAATTAGATAGATCTGAGGTACTAGATCTATCTCTAGATCTTCAATATTATTATCAACAGTTAGCATCATATTACCACTAGATACAAATAAGTTCTAAGTTCATAATTCATAATCTCCATCTATTCACGGTCCAGTGTGCACACCGGTGCTTGAAGCTCAGTGCGCTTGAAGGACGTGAAGCAATTGGTATTCCCGCGGCATCTCGTGCCCAGTGCTTAACGTTGCCAACATACTAAAAATTTTGGACTTCACTATTACTATGCACAAAAACCGGTAAGTACCGATAAATAGTTTGTAACAGATTATTTGTCTGTGGTGGCTAGGCGCCCTCTCCGCCTGGCCCGCACTTGTCAATGTCATTGACAGGTTCAACTCACTGTGGTGGGTACCTGGTGTGGTGGGTACAACATAATGTAAACAGGCAAAATTCCGCGGTATTTATTTACTCTTTTTCACGATAATTCCTATCGATAACTTTACTTATGCGTGTTGTGCTTTGTTTGTAGATTACTTTATGAAATTATTGGCAAGAAATAAGGAAAGTGCAAGTAAATTATCATGTCAAACGGCAAATAATTCTGTGATTGATCGATCAATGTATTTCGTTTACTGGGCAGTTTAACGACTAAACTAAACATTCGAATTCATAGCGACATTCAAGCAAAGAATATTACTACTCTCCCGAGCATTCAAGTCGTATGTGCTTCAAGTGCCTGCAAAGTACAAGACAATGTTTTTCTCTGCATACTTTTGGCCCACAGGAGTCGTATATCGCCGCTTCAGGGAAGCAAATCGATGAATAAACCCTGACCATAGCTGTTATAGTTAAATAAATGTACTTAGTTATGTTAGTTGGTAAGGTATTTATATAAAGTAGAATGTACCAAAACCAATTCCAGGGTTTTCACCCCTCACTATTAACAAAGAGTTAATAAAAAGATTGTATCAAGAAAAATACTTAGGATTAATAATAAACGACAAAATGACATGGAAATCACTTATTGAAAAAATAAAGTCAAAATTAACTTCAACTTTAGGAGCTTTTCCTAAAGTTAACAAACTGCATACCGGAAAAAGTAAAAAAAATAATTTACAATTCTCTATAAAATCACATTTGGAATAGGTACTTAATAGAAATCTGGGGGTCAGCTGCAACCACTTATCTTCAATCACTACAAAGAATTCAAAACAAAATTATTGAAGTATTATTTCATAATTACAATACGCCAACAAAAGATTTGTATAAAAAGACTAAACTGTTCAACATAAATAATCTATATCAATATAAAACTTGCATCTTAATAAAAAAAATAACTACCAATAAAATCAAAACTAATATTACATTGGAAAAGATAAACAACCAAACATAACTTAAGAAATAAACACAAATTAAACTTATCATACCAAGAACTAATTAGGGGAAAAAATCCATTTTATTCGAAGGAGTCCAATTATTTAATAAATTACCAAATGACATCAAGGAGTGTCATAGTGTTAGCGTATTTAAAAATAAATTAAAATTACATATTGCCAAACTGTAACTAGGTAGTTAAGGAGCGAACCATGTACTTATTAACCATATTTAACTAACACTTTAGTTTATATAAATCTTATTAATATCATTACTTACCTATGTTACTAACCCTAAGCACCAGAGGTGTATTACAAATATTTATTACATTGTTATCTGTATCTCATTTTAATTGAACTGTATGTTTTATGAGAATAAAGATCTTTAAACCTAA
Organism: Cyclophora albipunctata; assembly: GCA_963082685.1. Lineage (NCBI taxonomy): Eukaryota > Metazoa > Arthropoda > Insecta > Lepidoptera > Geometridae > Cyclophora > Cyclophora albipunctata. The sequence continues at coordinate 7,228,761 of OY720115.1, read as the reverse complement.
CCTAATGTAAGCTATATTTTATTGTTGCTCGGTTTGAGAGGTATCACCTTTCCGTGATACAGTTTATACTAGTATGGGAGGTGATGTCTTGATGACTGAGCCAAATATAATGTAATTACATTTGAAATAAATAAATAAATGAATTGAATTGAATTGAATTGAATGTTTCTTCTTTGCTTTATTTACAGAAATAACTGTAGTCTCTAGCTTCCAATTATACATTACACATTCAACACAATTGTTGTATTTAGTGTGCCGAGCGGTAGAGACGGCGTGAGTTCTAGTAGGATCTGCCGGAAAATTATTTTAGTCACTCTAAAATGTTGAGTAAAAAGAGATTCCGGTAGATCTAATGGATTACTGCAATCCCTCAGCCGTCTCCGTTCTAGTCTGAGCGCCTGTCTTTGGCGAATATCTTCCGCGGCACCTAATATAATTGCACGAGCCATTTTAATAGAAACTAGCAGCGGCCTGCGGTTTTACCCGCATTGTGCCCGTTCCCGTGGGAATTTCGGGAATTTTTATAGGTACTTATAAACCTTCCTCTTGAATCACTACCTATTACAAAAAACCGCATCAAAATCCGTTGCGTAATTTTAAAGATTTAAGCATACAGACAGACAGACAAAAATAGCGACTTTGTTTTATACTATGTAGTGATTATTAGAAATCAATACCTAATCATAATAGAAGAAATTATGTTATGCTTAGAATTATTTGGCGGGAAGAAAAAGTCAACCCTACTAATTTAAAAAGGTTTCATCATGACTCATAGATTCATACATTATTAGTTATTCGCAACATGGTAGGGTTATAGTGATTTATTGTTCCTCACTACTGGATAGTAGTTGCAATCAACGAAGGCCAGTGGTTAAACACTATGGCCGTATGAATACCGATTTGAGTTTACCGGTTTTTTTTTCTAGTACATTGATGAGCATAGTGGCGTTGAGTGTTTAATTAAACACTGAAATGCGCGCACCGGAGCTGTCAAACGCTTAAATGGCAATCACGAACGCCACTATGACGTCATCTCAGTGCGCACACTGGACTGTGAATAGGCCTGCTGGAAACAAAGAGCCGGCACCTAAGCAGGAGGCACGGCAAACTTCGCGGAGTTCCCGCCTTTTTTCTTTCTTCCATAGATAACATAACAAATTCCGCGGGTTTCTTCTTTTTTTGTTTTTAAATGGCGTCTCTGCCACAGGGCTACAGATTATTATATCCGTGGCAAACAGAGGTTTGCTTGCCACGCAGGTACTGTACTATATACTGTACTGTATCTTTGGGGATAAAAATCAGCCTCAAAACATTTCTAAATATTGGTACCTAACCTAGGAACACTAGGTATTCAAAATAATTTCAGCCAATTATAAACATTAGCAAACGAGTAGTAAACATTATTTTCGTATACACCAAATGCCTATTGGAAATAACTGCGGCTAGCTATCGAAATCGAATGGTCCTTGGGCTATTGTGGTTGATGGAAGAATGCAGGAATGTTTATTCGGATTATTAAAGAGTTCGAAATGGATCGCCAGTAAATATGAATTAATGTGTTTTTGGGATGTAGGTAATTTATTCCGAGTCTTTAGAAATAAATTACTCTTGGTTTAAGAGTTAAATTATATGTTGTTTGGTTTCTTGGGGCCTACCTAGGTCCCTAAAGTACCTACTTTATAATCAAGAAATTCAATACTTTTGTGTACTAGATAAAGAGAAAGGAAATCAAAAAAAATTAAGTAACCTATAATTTGCTTTGATTTCCTTTGAAGAGGTTGTCAATTAGTAGGAGTTTTTTACAAGACTTTTAACGGCTATTTTTCAGATTAGGACAAAGCTTTACTCATTAAACCACAGTAAACAACTACACTCATACTCATATCCCAAAAATATGTCACTAGGTCAAAACCAATGCATCAACAACCACAACATTGCTAATACCCTGACACATTCTTGAAGAATCGGCAATTCATTCATTAAAACGAATCTGGTTCCATTCAAGGCAATCCCTTGCACAGGACCTTCGTAAACCGAAGATGTTCATTCAAAACTCATCTTTATTATCACTAGTGTTAAGGCATGTTTTTTGTTTACATGTGACATTTATCCGCGTTCCGAAACCATGGGTGCTGTGATGATGTCATACGTAGTAAATTAACATAGTTGTGTGTACTCGCGAGTCGCGACATTGATCGGTGTTTGGTTAAATGACGGCACTCGACGTAAGATTTTATATGGCAATAAAATGAAGCACTCTGTTAAATTTACGAGAATGTGGATATTTTTGGTATCAGCTGGTTATCAGTTAGCTAACCACTAGATTTTGAACTGGATGTTATTTCTTGAAGAGGATTAGTTTTCCGTATATCTTTAACTAATAACTTATACAAATACTTACCTACCTATTAAACAAATAAAATACAGGAAGGAAATCACAGAAAAGAATTATTGATAAAATCCCTCAAACACCATGGAAATTACTAAATTATGACATAAAGGAATTGGTACATTGATTCATTCTTATAACTACTTAGTAATCCTTGGTAGGTTAATTACGTATTATAATAATGGATATTTTTGGTAGGTAGGTACATATTAAGATACATATTCACAATTAACGATAACTTAATGACTAACAGATTCAAATAAGTATAAGTATGACGTTAAACAAATATTTAGTTGAATAATTGACAGCATCAACTGATTTGCTTCGTGTGAATAGGTGCTTACGTCACAGGACATTTTGTAAGAACTAAGTAACATATTTTAATGAATCATGATACCTAAAACAGTTACGTGGGGATGACCCGATGTATTCTCGTAGTCCAGTTGATAAGAGGTCACAAGCGTAAATTCTTAAATATTGAGGCTGCGTTCCTGCGCAGAAACAGCTCAGTCGCGGCTAAAGGCGCACGCGCATCTGACAAAGAAAAATTACGTTGTCAAGTAACGTGAAGTAAAACGTATTAGTGGTATATTTAAGAATAATAATTAATAGCTTTATTAAAGTGTTCATTAATTAAACTACTTCTTTAAGTCGTAATTTAACAAGTGATTTTTTGTTAAATCTTATGAATTAATCGTGTGTGTTAAAAATATTTTGTAATACAAACAATGGGTAGTGTTAAAAGTAAACTTTCGCACTGCTGTGCTCCGAGTCGGTGCGTTTGCTTTGGGTCCAGATCAGATTCTTATGACCTAAAGGAATTGCCTAGACCTCCTCAGCTGGACGACTCCATAGGTAAGGACTAGTCAAATATTATAGTAGACAATCATAAGTCTGACTTACTTGATGCAGTTAACATACGTTCGTTAAAAAGATCATGACGAACATTTACGATGTTAAATGTCTGATAAATACAAAGTTTTGTTTGTTTTCTATCTTAAATGGTAGTTTGTTAAACTTATTCGAGAATAAAGCCACAGTTTTTCACAGTTGAGACAGACATTTTGTTTTAACGTTTACTGGTGCGTAAACGTAAGAAGCAACTCGCCGTAAGTCTGTATAATAAACATAGCCTGTGCTGCTCAAAATTCTGTTCTTAGTGTGATTTCATAGGTGTTCAAAGACCAGAAGTGAGTCTATAGACGAAGGTCTATGGTTTTCGAAGACTCAGTCGAGGTCAAAATATAACAAGTTAATAATGTAAACAATCTATCAATGTACGATGATATCATAGTTGTAAAATTTTTAAATGTATTGCTTTACATAATATTAGCACGTCGCAAACACATTTTGTTTATTAGCAACTGCGTTTGTTGGTTTAGCTGACTATGATACGAATAAAACTGGGTAGAGCACACAAAATAGACGTATTTTTCTTGGTGTTGGTTAAACGTTTTCGCTTTCGCGGTACCTATCTATAAATCTACATACATAAGTACTCTCTAGATTATAAATCTACCTAAATCCAGACAGAAATATATTTGTAGGTACTTAGTATACGAATTTAAGCATCATCACTACATAGTATAAAACAAAGTTGCTTTCTGCTGTCTGTCTGTCCCAACGCTTAGAATTTTTAAAACTAACCAACGAATTTTTATGCAGTTTTTTAAATATGTAGATAGAGTGATTCAAGAGGAAGGTATATACGTATAAAAAATCCCGAAATTCCCACGGGAACGGGTACAAAGGGCACGGGCGCGGCCCGCAGGCACGGCCATGTAAAACCCCGGGTCGATGCTGGTATATACATAAAACTGAAGAGTAAGGTTTTTCGGTTGTTCCGGGTGAATTTCAGGAACTCCTTGTTTGAATCGAATAATTATTTTTGGGTTGCATAACTGTCAAGAAAAAACTTTCAAGAGAACTTATCTATGTTTCTTAGTATCTTTAGCTTAGTTATCTAGTTTTAAATTAGAACCTTTATTTAATAACTTTGATATAGCTTAGTACAGAAGTTAATTAATTAATATTGCATTACCAAGAAAACCAGTATTGTGCCGCACTCGTTAATTGACAATGGAACATTAAATTCAAACATTATGACTAATTTAAATTACATGAGTAGGTATCAGTAATATGTAGCATTTGATGATCATCTGTGCAGGTAAATATGTAGATTCCTATGTAAAGAAGATTCCGAAGAATTGAGAACCTCCGCGAACTAACATGGAACTAATAACGAACTTAGATTTTGAATGTCGAAATGTCAAATTAATTTGACATTTCTGAATGCGACAGTAAACTCAAAACTTATAAAATTTATCAACCTTTATTCAAAAACATAACTAGAAATCTGCGGCAAACATCTAGTAGTAACTATATACTAAAAAATGTACTGTTTGTTTTATATTTAGCTTCATATTATAGTTGAGGTCTCTAAAGGCCGTCGGTCTGTCCGCCACCGTTTATACTAACTGGTTAGCACTTAGCATTCCTTATTAACAAGCTTTGTTGAACATTGGTATAATCAAGTATAACGTAGAGATACTGATTTACTTTGCTACTTAATTAGGTAACTGGATTTAGCTATAAAATGTATACTATACGTACCGAGTACCTAATGTAATATAATAAATCGGAAACATTTGATTTTTGTTTGTCTTATCTCTATACTCTATCTATATTATCTTTGGTCAGAAAATCGGCCATATTTGTTTACATTTTAGGATTGCTAAGAAAAAATTGACTATAGAAGAATCTTTTGTATTGGAAACTAGATTAAACAGAAAGTTCAAATCTATTTTTTATCTCAAAATTCCTACGGGATCGGGCACACTGCATGTCAAGCCGCGGGGTGCGACTTTCAAGAATAATTATTCAAATCAGATTGGTAATTTCTGAGATTAGCGCGTTCAAACAATCAAGAAACATCTTCAGCTTTACTATATAGATAAATAGATGTTGGAATAGAGCATCATCATCTATCCGATCTCACAGAAGCCTCAGTTCATTCAGAAAATAACACACTGAAGTAACAGGAAGATAAACACAATAAGCCTTAAGTATGATTGCGAAGATTTAATTATCTGAGTAATTTCTTAGTAAATTATCTGATTATGTATTATTTACTTGCAGGTATGTTATCGTAATACAAACATTGCTTGCTATATATTAATGGCGATAACTTTATTGGTTAGTTATTAATATTTTTTGTTATCTTTATTTGTTAGGTGACCTTCGATCATGATGGTTACCGAACAGCATCTTCGCAAATAAGTACCTATCTATCTATACTTCTATACTAAGCTGAAGAGTTTGTTAGAACGCGCTAATTAGGAAATAACCAAATTTAATTTGAATAATTATTTTTGTAATGGATGGCTATTTTTGATCCCGAAATTCTCACGGAAACGGGCACAACACGGGTAAAACCCCATGGCACTGCTAGTATACTAAATTCTGTCTTTATGTAAGGACAGGTCTTCTATCTTTAGGCCTCATATAGAAAGAAAGCTACTAGTCTTCACTAGTAGGTATAGGTACTAGATGTATCTGGAACCAACGAACCCGCATTGATAGGTGATGAACGCACCGATTCAACATGGTACTTATATTAACTAGTAGCTAATTTTAAGCCTATTATAATAATACCCTGTAATGTGCAAAGACTTATCATTTCATTGAAGATATTTATCAGTTAGCCCCAATATGACCGTTACACTGAACAAGATCAGTTGAACGTAATCCTAGTTCATGAGCTAAACTGACATCAAGATTTTAAAATGTATTCACTATGATCGAGATCATTTGATTGTAGTTCGAGATGGAATCGGTGAATTTGGATTCCAAATCTAAGAAAGTGAAAATCTAAGAGAGCGAATCTAAAAAAGAGATCAAATGTTGGACTATCTTGTTTAAGGTGAGATGACATTAGAATATTCAAAAATCGAATAAAAATTCCTCCGCACGTCAAAACTTGACTACTTCTGACTAGTTTCACTTCACTACTTTCAGCTGTGTGTTTTAGGATATTTCTGTTAACTGCATTTATAAACATGCATGTTTATGAAAACTGCTTTAATATTTGATACTGGCCAACGCCTTGTTTCCAACATGTTTCTGGTTGCTAAGACGTAAATAAATCTAGATTATACAATGCATTATTTAGCACCACAAGCACGTTCAGATTACATAAACAGAAACACCAGTAAGTTTACAAAATTTTGACATTTTGACTATGAAATATTGTAAACGTACTACTTTGTGGACATTATGACACTCAAAAAGTACCCTTATATACATTACTAGTTGCGCTCCGCGGTTTTAACCGCGTTGTGCCCGTTCCCGTGGGAATTTAAGAACCGATAGACCGATTTTGAGTAAACTTCACATAAACCATCTACTAAATAGTCCGAAAAAGGACTAAACATTTGGTTTGGATAGGTGACCCCGTTCTTGAGTTATAAAATTAAAACGAAAAGTGGCATAGATTTTTATATATAGAGATATGTTACAGTAATACTGTATTATTTTATTACTGAAATTGTAGCAGTCATTTTGGTACAAAAAGTTTGATTTTATTTCAATTACTTTTGTGTTGAAATGTCACTTATCGTTTCCGTTAAATGTACTTAGTTTACTCTAGGTAATAAGTTATTTTGATAGTGGTGAATTCCCTTCTGCTTTAGGCAAGTATTGTTCTTTGAATGTATGCTCAATGGACCTGATAAAGTAAGTTAAACCACAGGTCAATTTCTCAGATGAAAGTTCAAACTCTTTATTGCAATTTACGACATAGAACAAACAGCGCTTTTCTACAACGCTGTTAACACATTAGATAACAACGGATATTTGAAGTCGGATGCTGTAGTGTATTGTGTTGACAGGAAAACACATTACTTCTTACGATTGTACACAATATTTACTATGTCAAACTAAAAAACCGGCCAAGTGCGAGTCAGACTCGCGCACGGAGGGTTCAGTACTTTAAAAAACGGTAAAAAATCACGTTTGTTGTATGGGAGCCCCCTTTGAATATTTGCTTTATTTTATTTTTTATTATTATTTTATTTGTTGTTATAGCGGCAATAGATATACCTCATCTGTGAAAACTTCAACTGTCTAGCTATCACCGTTTTCGAGATACAGCGTGGTGACAGACGGACGGACGAACGGACGGACGGACGGACAGTGAAGTCTTAGGAATAGGGTCCCGTTTTTACCCTTTGGGTACGGAACTCTAAAAAGCATACGTTTTGTAGGAGTTTTGTAAATGCATTTATCTTATTACGTCATGTCAAGGTGAACTAGGTCTCGTAAGAAATACTGTGAATGTCGGTGAACAAAAAGCTCAAGAATCCGTCAGCCTCAAACACTGTCCATAATGAGACGATAATGTATTAATGTCAAATTGTTAATGGACCATGTTTCATTGAAATAAACAGTCTTAACATGGGTTACCTAACCTACTACAAGTTACAACTTAAGATAGGTTGTAACAAGTTAGATCTTATATATAAAACTAGCAGCGCCCCGCGGTTTTACCCGCGTTGTGCCCGTTCCCGTGGGAATTTCGGGAATTTTTTTACATAAAAACCTTCCTCTTGAATTACTCTACCTATTACAAAAAACCGCATCAAAATCCGTTGCGTAATTTTAAAGATTTAATTTAAGCATACAGACAAACAGACACGAAACAGAGACGACTTTATTTTATACTATGTAGTGATTCTCGTGTCACAATGTTCGTTCCCGTACTCCTCCGAAACGGCTTGACCGATTCTCATGAAATTTTGTGAGCATATTGAGTAGGTCTGAGAATCGGCCAACATCTATTTTTCATCCCGAAATTCCCGCGGGAACGGGTACAACGCGAGTGAAACCGTGGGGCGCAGCTAGTAATATATAAATACTTATATAGCATAGGTAGGTACAAGAAAAAATCTTCAGCTTTATTATGCTAGTATAGATTTCAAAGAAATTCATGTACTTAGATACGTACTAACTTTTCATCCCGAAATTCCAAAACGGGCATAAATCAGGTAAAACCGCGGGGCGCTGCTAGTGCCATCACAACCACCGCCTAATAACGTCGGCTGAATGGGGCAAGATATGGCATAAATACGCGTTGATTGATTGAATATCTTAACTTTAATTTGTGCTCTAATTCAAGTCACAGTAGGTAACTATTTATCATACTATGTCACGTGGCAGCTAACATGCTTGAATTTACTCATAAATCATGTTCTGCAACAAAGAGTCACCGTCGATGTTTTGGGTTAGGGGAATCGATATCGTTCCATACTCCAGAAGTAGGTAACTTCAATGAGATCACAGTCCTATATACATACATAGCTGGGCAAAGGACCACTCAACCTATTCCAACAGGAACGGGCATAAATCAGGTAAAACCGCGGGGCGCTGCTAGTGCCATCACAACCACCGCCTAATAACGTCGGCTGAATGGGGCAAGATATGGCATAAATACGCGTTGATTGATTGAATATCTTAACTTTAATTTGTGCTCTAATTAAAGTCACAGTAGGTTTACTACTATTACTATTTATCATACCATGTCACGGTTGGCAGCTAACATGCTTGAATTTCCTCATAAATCATGTTCTGTTACAAAGAGTCACCGTCGATGTTTTGGGTTAGGGGAATCGATATCGTTCCATACTCCAGAAGTAGGTAACTTCAATGAGATCACAGTCCTATATACATACATAGCTGGGCAAAGGACCACTCAACCTATTAGCACAGTGAGGATTGTTCACTAAGAAAGATATTATGTCTCATTCTTTCTCAAGCTTACTAAAGAGTGGCAATGATGACATAAACAATATGACACTGAAATGGCTTTGCTTAATAAATGTACGTGACTTTTTAACGACAGAAAACCAATAAGAATCTATACAATGACATGTAAAATAATCTAGGGTAACTACTAATGTATTTTCTTAGTAAAATAAAATTTATCACCGACATCTGTCGAGATTGTCAGTCTCTGTAGATGAGGCAGTAAATAAAAAACACAATCAAACTAAACATAGAATCTGTCAAAGCATTGTTATTTTATTTTTTAAGTTCTGACGAGTTTTAAAAGTATAATGAATAGCAGAATTTTACTCTTGAGAATTGTTGTAAAGGGAGCTTATATAAATATCTAACTAATGAGTATATTATACCAACGAATAGGTAAGTAAAGTTCGTGTAGATAAGTAGCCAACTCTACTGTTGGAGTAAATAATAATAAATAATAAATAGTTTATTGCAAACAAAAATATACATACACTGTGGCTTACAAATTACATTTTCGTACGTATTTATCTCTAGAGGGTTGACCAAATGATACCTAAGCTAGGAAAACCTGTATGATAGGTATCAGTGATTACTCCATTATGCATTTTGATTTAACTTATGGACGTGATGTACAAAAGACGGTTACGTAAAACTTACGATCTAGACTTAGAGGTAGACTAGTGTTTAAAAACCAACAAGTTCTTTGATATGGTCTAATGATTGAAACAATCGGAACTAACTGTTTAACATGCCATCGAAGCACTCTCTAACATAGTAACTTCAGTAGATAGAACTAGCATTATCGACTATCACCCAAGTAGTGACAGCTGATTCTGATTATGCTTAAACATTCGTTGACATAATTTATGAAAGACGTGTTTTGTATTTTATTATTCCAACATTCTCACGAAAACGCGGGAAAAATCGCAAGGCGCTACTAATAGTCTTTAAAAACTAAATTACACAATCTTATCGGTGGGTGCAAGCAATAACACAGGCTAATTAATACCAATTATGTTGCTGTTAATTGGGTGTATAGAACAACTAAGATGAGCCCACTACAGATCCAATCATATATCATTGCATAATACGGCATTTACTTCGCATTTGTATAAACCTACGCTTTACCGTTTGCGGCGCGTGTAGGTTAGTTTATATTCATTCTATGTATATTTTCAAGGCAGAGCAAGCAGAAATCTCTATGAATCCCACTCTAGAATAAAACCATATAAGTAGATCGATAAAAACTGAACTATTTAGGTCTAATTTAACTTGGTGGGCGTAATTAGAAGATGAATTTTAAATATGAGAACTCTATGGAATTAAAGAAACTTGCGAAGATGCGCGATTTTTTGTTTTGTTTTCTTTTTCGAACGCGCTAATCTCCGGAACTATTTACCAATCCAATTTGAACAATTATTTTTGTAATAGATAGCCACATTCAACGGGAAGGTTATAAGCTATTTTTCATACCGAAATTACCACGGGAACGTCTGCAAAGCGGATAAAACCGCGGGGCGCTGCTAGTATGGTACCTATGGTTTGGCATTTTGCATTGACCGGCTGGCATAACTCTTATTCAGTAACTAAATATCATTAAAAAACTAACGAAATTCGGCTTAAATTATGATTTTATAGACCATATTACAATACATTACCCAACTTTTATTTACGAACGTATCTATTTAGCACTTATAAAACTAATATCATTCATCGCAAGCCGCTCGTAAATTATCATTTAGTAAACGAATTTTATCTATGGCTTACTGACTGATAATCTTAGTTACTTAATCAACTGCCGTACCCGAGATTATTATTAACTAGCTGTGCCCCGCGGTTTCACCCGCAGCGCCCCCGTTCCCGTGGGAATTTTGAGATTTTTATTCCTTATTTTTCTTATATAAAAACCTTGTCCTGACAATAAGGAACACATTAAAAATAGAATCATCCAATTGGGTGCAGTCGTTCTGAAGTTATGCGCTTAGCAACAGATTCAGCGATTCATTTTTATATTATAGACTAGCTGGTCTGCGCGATTCTTCCACCCGCGGTGCAATAGACGGCGCTAGGGAGAGGGAGAACAATGTGAACATTTTGTAGATCACGCTTACGTTATTTTCCTAGATTTAGTGGGGTCGCGCCCATACATTTAGTTAAGCAGGTAAACAACTCTCCTCTTTATAAAATTCGTATAGATTAATTGATGCAATTGTAAATACATCACATTTTAAAAATACCTATAAATTACGGAATCATCTGACGTCTCTAAGTGTAGTAAGTGTTAATATGAGGTCACTTCACGGTAATTCCTCACAAAGAATTCTATTGATCACCACCAATTGACCTTTTGAATGGACCTCCATTAACAAATCGCAACTGTATCATGCAATTAACACCCTCATTTGGTTTTGTCCCGAAGCTGTACTAAGTACGAACTTCGATTGAGAATGTGATTGAAGAACTTATGTAAATTATGTAAATGTTAAGTAAGAATTCGCTTCTAACGTCTCACTAACGAGTCGGTCCCGGCTGTTTAAATAGTTTTACAATGCTGGAGGCCTTTAGACGGCCAAAAACTCCCGATACTAGGGTTGGTCACTTTGACACATTGTTGTTGGGCAATTTTAATACCCTCTGACCATGCTCTGACATATTTTTGGCGACCGACCGACCAAATTTTTATGTTATGTAGGTATTACTGAACACAAAAGTTCCGCTTTTGGATTGGCACAAAATGTGGACCAATGTCGTCAATTTTCCAGCCGAAGACGATTGCTTCTGACGAGGAAAAAGGTTTAGAGATAGGGTAAGAATGAAATAAAATCACTAAACCTTTTTCCTCTTCAGGAGCAATCGTCTTCAGCTGGAAAATTGACGACATTGGTCCACATTTTGTGCCAATCTAAAAGAAATAGAGTATAGTATGTCAACAAAGATGAGAGTGGAAATGACAGAACTGCTTGCAAAAAAGCTGCCATCGCGTTGGTCTATTGAAAATTATAGGTACGGTTTATAAAGTATCTCTACTTATTAAGTACTTATGCAATTAAAACGATATCAAGAAATTCCAGGCTAGTTTTGACCAGAAAATGTCGTCGAAGATAAATGAAATATTTATGAGAAGCAATTACTTATTCTATTAATATGCAACTTGCGATATGTTATGTCAACTGCAATCATATTATTGAGCTCAGAAGGTTATTCAAACTACGACTATGACCAATCCAAAGTACGTAGAAGATACCATGATTGGTTCAGGGTTTTCCATGAACAAATTGTCTCAAATTGGATATATTTTGTCACTACATGAGTAATATTTGCAGTACTTATTTATCTTTGGTTACCTCTCTCAAAAGATGAATTTTAACGTCTTTATGCCTTCATGACATCATCATAGAACTGAGACTGCAGTACCCACGCTGAACTCCAGTCTTTGACTACAATCTCGCGGAATTAGACGTTGATACGAACAATTAGCGAGTTTCGAACGAGGAATGATTGAGTAGGAAGTTGCGTCGTTGTGATATTTTGTGCGTTATGTACTAGCAAGGACTGATAACAGTGGAATCATTGAATCATGGATTATTTTAAGAATTTCTGGAGGCAATACTTTGATAGGAAACGGAAATACATTATTATTCCTTTTCAACCTGGTAGGTTTTTAATTGTTATGTCATGATTATTAAAAATATCAACTTTGGGTAAGTTTTTATAATTTTTTTGACTCCAGAGATGTAGGTATATTTTTGCCAAAAACTTGTTCAGCTAATATTAATAAAAGAAATAAGTGCCTACATTTTAAAATTTACAAAAATTTGTTCAAGGATAATATTTTGATATATTCTACTTAATAACTTGAAAAAGTATCATTTTACTAAAATTCAAAAAGACCTTTATGTATTTTGTGCAGAATTGTTTTAGCATTTAAATATTAGGTAATGTTTATGATTGATCTATGATTATATTTCCATATGCATTAATAAACCGAAATGATTTTAAGAAGTGGTAAAGGTTATCGTCGGATGCCTTGTCTTACGCGCTGGCTGGCCGCCAACAAACACTCAGCCGCGATGATTTTTGTCGATGACGTATACCTGTTTAACAATTCCAACGTTACGTATGGACAGCTTTTACCGCAAAACAATTAATAAACGTAATCAAACACTTAGTTTGATTGAAAGGGATCGTAAACAAAAGTGACTAGAATTTGCGTAGAAAACTATATAAATAAAAAAAATCTTTTTGCTTTGTCATTACTAGATCAAGACATGTAAAGAAAAACTATGCCATCAAAGACATCATAAGCACATCAAAGACTAATGTAATGCAATGTTTTTCCAGATGTAGTCGACGGAACAAAGCAAGGCGTTCTCTCAGTGCAAGGCATTGACTTCTGCATCGAAACCAATGGAGAGAACCATCATACGACCAAGTTCAATCTCATGACAAGATCTGAAGACCGCTGCCTCGTAGTCAGGCGCGGACAGTCTTTCAAACTAGATCTGCTTCTAAATAGACCGTACGATGCTAACCGAGATGCCATTTCCTTCATTTTCTACGTATCAGGTACGAAGGCCACTCAATACATCAATAAGTTTATTTTAAGATCACCTCGTATATCAAATGCATAATGGAATGATTTGCAGACGTGGAGAAGCGTGGGCCGTCTGATGACACATCGGCTGCTGTGCCATTACTTGAGAAGGGATCGGAGACTGTGGGAGCATGGAATGCAGTGTACGAAGGTCAGATGGATTCGCACCTGATGGTGGCGGTGACTGCAGCCGCTGACTGCGTAGTGGCTGCGTGGAAAATCGACGTTGATACCAAGCTCACTGGCGGCCGTTCGTTGAGCTACACCCACCCGCAACCCATATACGTACTGTTCAATCCTTGGTGCTTGAACGATTCTGTTTATATGCCAGGTATATAAATTAAACAACGTTTATGTCTTTGATTAATTGCAAAGCACCTAAATAAATAATAAAATATTTCCAGGCCACAGTCATCGCGAGGAATATGTGCAGGAAGACGGTGGACTAATGTTTAGAGGAGTGTACAACAGAATCAAACCGACTCCGTGGAACTATGCACAATATGAGAGGGACATCTTAGATTGTGCTATTTATCTTGTTAGGGAAATTGGAAAGGTAAATAAGAAAATGAAAAAAGCATAACATAATGATTTTTAGCCGTACTTATTAAAAAAGGAGGAGAAAACGATTTTCAAAATATATTTTGTTACAAAGATGTTACATCCGAAATGATATCATTTACATCGAATTCTGTTTAAATTAAAAAAAGTGCTTGTTATAATCATTTAGGTCAAAGGCAAAGCCAGGGGTGACCCAATCCGAACATGCCGAGCTCTCTCAGCATCAGTCAACGTACAAGACGACAACGGAGTGTTGTTCGGTAACTGGGGCGCTGAGCTCAGTGACTACGACGGGGGCACACACCCGCTGAAGTGGGTCGGATCGCTGTCCATATTACAGAAGTACTATGAGAAAAAGAAGCCAGTGAAATACGCGCAATGTTGGGTGTATGCAGGGGTTTTGACTACAAGTAAGCGGTGTTTATGAATTAATGTAATGCTGTTAGTAATGGTGATGTCATGGTTTAAGATTCAATTGATACAGTTGTATTCCCCGCTCTACTTGCTGCACATATCTAATTTGCTATTTAATATCTATCTGTTACTCAATGAGATCATGAATTGTTAAACATAGTTAGTAATAGTAAAGAGAAGCTTGGGCTTAGGGAATCTGCTTTAGCGCTAATTGAACGATTTTTTCTTTGCATGGAGGGGGACCTTAAAGTTCCTAAAGACTTAATTATCATTATTAAAAAAATTATCAACTTTGTTGTTGATTTTCCCCATCAGTATCCCCCTCAAGACATCTGACGTCATCCTAGGCCAGAAAGGTCTGCATTGCCTGCACATGCCTTTTGCATCTAATGAAACTAAAAAGCAACATTTTACAAATAATTTCAGTTTGCCGCGCTCTCGGCATACCGTGCAGACCTGTAACAGGATACGACGCAGCTCACGACAGTCAAGGCAGTCTCACTATTGACATCATCAAGGATGAAGATGGCAACACACTTGAAGAATTTACGAGAGATTCTGTCTGGAATTACCATGTTTGGAATGAAGTAAGAGGCCTTGAAGATAGGCAATCAATAGCAAATGAGCAATTAGCTTAATATTTGTAGTCTGATTGGTACCTATCAATAGCTTTAAGATGAGTTTCGTTAGAAACGGGGCGGAGCTTAATAGGTACTTAGGGCTTCTTTCTATCAGAGCTATGCTTAATTTGATATGATTGGTCGATACAAACTATCAATGCCCTGCAGGCACTTCTTGATTTTAGTTAGTCAGTGTCATACGATCCTTATAATATTTTTTTGTTGCTTGTCATTATATGAATATTATTTACAGGTATGGATGGAGCGTCCAGATCTGGGCACCGAGTACGGAGGCTGGCAAGCAATAGACGCTACTCCTCAAGAGACTTCGGAAGACATGTACCGATGCGGTCCAGCTTCATTGCGGGCTGTTCGGGACGGCGAACTGCAGAGGCCTTATGATGCTGCTTATGTCTTTGCACAAGTCAATGCTGATAAGGTATACATAAGACAAATTTGTATTTGTATAGAACAAAAAGTTCATACGAAGACATCACATAGTTACTATGGCTGCACTTTATGCCCTGATCCAGCTTGGTCAATTTGGTAGCTCATCATGTACTAAATTGTATTTAGTGCCAATTGCGGTGTCTTTTTTTTAAATAAAATTTTACACACTTCCCGTACCATGATGAATCGAATACATGATGAATGAAAAAATTAAAAGTAAGTATAAAAACTACTTAATATCAAATTCTGTTTTTACGAATATTTTTGTAATAAGTAAGTAGAGATAATAGCACTAACTTTTATTTGCTTTCAGGTGATGTGGAAATACGCTGGAGAGATCCAACCCCTGAAGCTCCTCGCCCGAGACACCACGTCAATCGGCCAGAATATATCGACGAAAGCTATTGGAAAGATGGAAAAAGAGGTTTGTTTGGTCCTTATATTGCACAGCCTGCGTTGACTTCTGAAGTAAACACTTACTTATTATTCAACATAGTGTCCGTAAGGTGCAATCAGTCTTGTTCCTTATACAGACTTTATTACTCAAGAATCATTATTGAAAAAAGTGATGAACCTTAAAAAATCATTAAATACTATAAGGCCAATAACTAAACTTTAAAAAACTTTCGTTACAGTAATCTATTTTTTATTTTCAGGACATCACAAACACGTATAAATACCCAGAAAGAACGTTGCAAGAGCGACAGACAATGGAGAAAGCTTTACGGAAGTCGGAGAGCATCTTCGCTAGATATTACTTGAACGATGCCTTCAACGATGTCTTCTTCGAATTTGAGCTAAGGGACAATATCAAGATTGGACAGGACTTCTCAGTCGTAAGTTACGAGATAATAGTATTTATTTAAGAGAATATTGGCTGGAAAGGTTAAGGAATGAATGTGATTGCTTCCGTAAAACTGAAGAACTGTGAGAGTACTTATAACTTTACAAGATTTTTGAATATGTTGCTTTCATTGATTAAAAAACAAGTATTTTTTGCAACAGATATTTAAAGTTTCAGTTTGTACATAGGTATGTTCATACGACAATGTTAATGTATTAGCATGTAATGTCCAACTGTCCTACTTATATGGTGTATCTATATCAGCTTGTATCCATAAATCCATCATATTTCATCAACTCCCTTTCCATTTCAGGTGCTTCACGTGAAGAACCGTTCCTCTCTCAACCCTCACCGCGTGAAGGGCGTCCTCCGCGTGGACACGGTCACCTACACCGGAGTCACCGGCGATGGAGTCAAGCGGTCAGAGTTCGATATGAACTTGGCGCCAGAGGGCAAAGAGCAAGTGGACATGATGGTCACCTATGACGACTATTATAAAAAGCTTATTGATCAGGTAATGTGGGAGTTGTGTAAGGAAGATAAGAGATTGGAATATGTAAAGTACTCGTAAGTTCGGATGGATTAGTGGCCAACCCTGGTGATGGAGTTTTTAGACCGCCCAAAGACTCTGACATAGTCTAAAGATAAGATATTAAAGATAAAACTGGTTTAAACTTACAAAATTAAGTGGTGGCCAGGTTATTCCAGAAAGTCGAAGATTCAAGAACTTTTTAAACTCGCATGATTTGCACTAATTTTAACAAATGAACCGAGACTGATAGCGTTTTAAATATAATGTATTTATTAAAAAACCCGACATTTTGAGCGATTACCACCATTGATTACGGGAGCAGCGAGCTTTTACTAAACTACCCGCCTAAGATTAATCGCATCGAAGATTTTATTGAAAATATATTTTTCTTTTCAAACTGCCCACATGGCATGACAGTACATTTTTACATTTTTTTAAGTAAATTTTTATCCTTTTTACAGGCTTCCTTCAACATCGCCTGCCTGGCTACAGTCGTAGACACACAATTCGACTACTTTGCCCAAGATGACTTTAGAGTGCGTAATCCCGATATCAAAATATCTATTGACGGCAAACCAAAATCAAGACAAGAATTTACCGTAACGGTTCAAGTCGAGAATCCATTGCCCATTCCATTGAGGAACGGAAAATTCTACATTCAGGGTCCTGGTTTGGATAAACAGCTGAAGATTGAATTAAAGGAGGTACGTAAAATCAGAATTATTTATTTACATACCTTTATGATGTTGATTAAAAATAATAGCATGAAGCGCCATCTGTGCAAAAGACTTGGAACTAAATGATAGAGTAGTTAGAGCAGGCCCTGCTACGAGCGCTATGGCACGGCTACGACGTAGTACTACCTATATGAAAAGCTTTTATGAATTTACGGTAGAGGGCGCTACTAGTACGTAAAGTGTATTTATTTTCTTCTTATAATCTAGTCAGAAGATTGTTTCTCTGGTAATTTAGGCAATTGTTGTTTATATATTTATTTTTTTATTTAGGATATCTACACACTTAAGCTTGCCGGCAAATACCGGTGTGGCCTTATTTCTAAACAATTTATCTTATTTAAACAAGTTCGCCGTCAACTCCTTTACAATCAAGAAAATTCCACAGATTTTCTTCATGTATTATGTTTCTTTCAGAACGTCGCCCCCGGTGCGATGGCTAGAGCCGAGTTCAAATTAACACCACCCTGGGCTGGACGGCATCAAATATCAGCTAAGTTCACCTCCAAAGAAATGAAAGACGTCGACGGTTTCCTATCAGTGATGGTTGCGATGCCTGACCAAGAAACTAACGGATATGCCACAGATACTATAGAAAGCAGACAGATTTAATTCAACCGATAATAATGGTGGTATATAATGGTATGACGTTGGTGGCGTACGCCGGTAGTTTTAATTCTGCGTTCTTTAAAGCAGTACCAAGGACATAAACCTATTCACTTTTTCTCTAGAATATTTTTATTAACATTTTTACGTACTGACATTGGGGCGCGTAATATCACACTACGGAAGATTTTGGTGCCATTGACGCCAATGGCCGACGATCGTACTCAGCTACTGACGGTAATGTCTGATGTCAATAACAGTAATTCAGGCCTAAAATTTTTCTTGCTATTTAACAACCAAATATGAGTTTACCTAACTTTTATATTTCTAGTTTGTTCATTTTGTGTATAGAAATAATAAAATACTTTCCATTTGTTGTTGTCTAGTACAATTAGCTAAATACTTTGTTTAAATAATTTTGAAAAATATACTTGGATTTATGAAAATGTATTAAATTAATTAATTTTCCTAATTTAAGTTCGGGTTAATATCATATTAAGCATAATTCATGTTTTTGTACAATATTTTTGAGATAATCTGAAGTACAAGTATTATTAATATTAAACCTAGTCAGGCGTTTAGGTAACTAAATATGTAATAAGAAACATTATTAGCTATAAGAAATATAATAAAAATATAATAATTTGTAAGCAATTATTTATTACTCTTCCATCAAAGAGCGTTTATATTGTGCTATCATTTGTTAAAATATGTATCATACATATATAATTGTATAATCAAATACGAATGCGTGACGTGGCTAAACGTGGCTTTCAACACCGTTATTCGAGTTTGTAGAATCAGATGTTTCAGCTAAAGAAATAATCATAAATTAGTGTTAAGTGTTCGAATAAATATTACAAACTACACGTACTTGTTTCATTTGAAGTATCTTTCCGTCAGATTAGATCGGGGACTTCCGGATTATCAACGAAATCTGGGGAGGGTTCTTTTTCTCCGACCCTAAGCCTTGGATCGATGTAATCGGGCACGGAGCTCTCTTTAGTCATTTTAGTAAAGTCCAAAACACGCGTCGACGGGCCTATCTCGAGGAATTCTCTTCTAGTCTGTTCTTCGTAACAAGATTCCCTGTCGCTGTATAATTGGTCGTCCTTGTTTTCTATTTTCTTTTCGTTCTTGTTAGTGTTCTCCCGTTTCTGGATCACGTAGTTAGCCTTCGGCATCGTGACCAGTAGCCGACCAGTGATTTGTGACCGCTGAGCGGTACTCTTTGAAATGTCCACTTCCTCCGGTAAATGGAGTTGGAATATCTTGCCTTTAACAAGAACACGAACGTAGTTCGGTTGTACGTCAACGTCGACTAAGCTTGTATCCATGTGTTTGTAAATAGCCAAGTCGAGAACATAACGACTGGGGTCGTCGTAGTCAAATAGAAAATCTATTTTAGGCTGGTTGATATTAAACGGTCTGCCGTCGGCGGCGAAGAACTTGTATTGTCGTTTTTCTTCTTTCTTTTCCTCTGTTTCGTAGCTTTTCAGTTTCAACTGCCGCATTTTTTCTATTTCGTGGCGAACTTCAGGTGCATGTTCGCACTTTTCAGCCCAAAACTTTTTGTTCCTCTCCTCTGGATCCATGTCCTTATACTCATTTTCCCATTTGTCACTAATATCTTTATTTAATCTGTTTTTTTGCTTTATTCTTTGATGTCTGTAGTTTTCCTGCTCGAACAAAATGTCTGATCGGATCAATCTGAGGTTCTGAAGAGCTTTGATGCGGCCAGACCTTGGGATATCGACTCCATCTAGAGAAATAAGTTGAGGAAGAGTTCCAATTACAAAATCCCTGTAGTTGTCGTAGTCAGTGCAAGGATTCCCGGTCAAATATAAGTGCTCTAAATTATAATTACCGACCAGACTCTCCACACTGACAATTTCTCCAATGAAATTAAGTGTGAGATCCAACTTTTGTAACGACTCACATCTTTCCAAATTCTCTATGACTTCAATGTTGTTAAGAGCCAAATTGAGGTAGACGAGATGTTTCAGTTTGTTCAGGTTTTCTATTTTAGCAATGAGATTGCTCTGCATGAGGAGTATCTTTAGTTTCGGGCACCAGTCTTGCAAGTATTCGATCTTCTCAATGTTTTCTTGATGTAATGCGATTTCTTCCAAAGGTGCAAGCATTCGCTCATGATGTTCTGCCTTCTTACGAACCATTTCTACAGTTATCATCACCATATTTGTTAATATAATATTATTATAAAAGAAATATCAGCAGCACAACTCGAACAACGAGAACGTAAATACAAATTGACATGAATTTGTTTATTGGTGTTGCTATGGAAACCGTTGCTAACGTAGCAACGGTTACCTTAGCAACCTACATACGAAACTCCATCGAATTGAATTTGACGTTTTCCCATTTTTCCATCAGTACCTTTATTAAAAAGTTTTTATTAACATCGAAAACGAAATGCATTTTGTTTTATTTAACGTTTTATTAACGTTTTTAATTACTTTGACTGCATTAATAACTTAACTGTCATTGTTTAGTATCTACTAATATATAAAGCTAATCTCAGGAACTACCAGTCCAATACGATTTATTTTTATTTTTATTGGATATAAGAGGATAGTTATAGGTTATTTTTATACCGAATTCTCATGGGAACGAGCACAACGCAGGTAAAACCGCGGAGTGCGGCTAGTAAGTAATATAAGTGAGACCACCAGAGCTTATGCATTGGTTTCGATGGAAAGGCATCCTAGACATTTACGTACATTATGTAGATATATCCAGGTACTTACATAAACAGAGATACAGCTAGGCCCGTCTACACAACTCCTTGTTCGTTGTACGAATTATCCTTATCGATAAAATATAGGTACACACATATGTATATAGCAGATTTCAAGAGCATGGGTCGTTTGTAGTTGTGGTTTATAGAATCCACAACGCTTGAGACGGTTATCTCTCGATCGCGGCGGTCGTGTAATCCGTCATTTAACATTCCACCGGCGACCGACGACCGCTCAACTCGACCGTACCAAATTAATATCGCTCTGATATACACGGTATTAAAATATTTTAAACGACGTCATTTATAATGTGACGTTCGAACATCAAGTGGCCACATAACAACATATATTATTCCCAGAAAATGCCAAAAGACAATGAAGATGAAGGATTAGTATCATCAGAGAGCCGTTTTAATGTTATTGTTCGTGTTCGATTTAAAAAAGATGTGGTAAAAAACTTGGAGATGGTAGTTTGGGAGGAAAAGACGGTGTTGTTCGGGGTGAAGCCGAGGCGCCCCGCGGTCTGTGTGTGTTTAGGGGCCGGCGCTGCGGGGCGCCGCCAACGGACGCCGCGAGCCCACTTAACAAACCAGCCAATTTAACATTTTGTTGTTTAAACAAACATACACGACCCCAAGTGGTCTAGTTCATTATTGAATTTAAATAGCTTGTTGATGGCATGTCATCTATTTATATATTCTTGGCGTTTTCAAAAGTGAAGTATTTTGACGTGTCCTTTTCTCATGCAGCAGAAATATATTCGTAAAACAGGTAGCCATCATGCGAGTTGGCAAATGTTTTTCGGTTCGCTGATTCCGATGGTACCTACTGTCTTGAGGAAGGCCGGGCCCTGAACACGCAAGTGTCGGTCCACGTCAAAACAACCGTCATCACTCCACCATACGGCTAAAATAAAACACGATCGCTTCTCAGAGCTCAGCTGGATTCGCAGTTTCGCACGCTCCACTTGACGCTGTAACTTTTCTGATTGTCTTGTTAATTAAATTAGAGATGATATTTTGAAATATTAGGATTAATATTTAGCAACTTACATGCTAATTTATATCTTATATTTGTTACACGAAGCTAAAGAAACCTAAGAAAGGATTTATGCATTGCTTCTGTTGCTTTCATTCCTTAAAGCAACTTCTCTTATATTTCAAGTACACAACCTAATTACAGAATCTTCATCATCCGTTACCTGTCTATTTGTCACGTAGCATATAACATTGATACGTGGAATCAATGTTCGTATGTGTACGGAGTGGTACCAGTGTGGATGAGACGACGCGCGGAGCAAGCATCGGAGCGTGAGGTGCAATCTAGCGGCGGCATCGACTCTCGCGCAATCACCGATTCGTTCCGGAGGGAGAGGGAGGGGGAGAGGGGGGAGGTATCCACTGGACGAGTGGACCATTCTCACGTAAATAATTACCGGCGAGTCTCAAATTACAAGGCGCCGCTGCAGCCCGCCGATACATATTCATCACATGTTCGCGCCGCGCGTGACAGCTTCCTCAGACCAGACTCACACTAAATGTGATAGTCTCGCCGCGCTGCTAACATTAAAAATGTCCGCCTCATTCCAATCAATTACCTTCTAACATTTGCGGTTAATAACTGGGTGATACCTACATCTATACTTACCTAAAGCTTTCAATACTCAGTTCATATTCTAAAAACGAGGTAATTGAAATAATTAGGATCATAAGATATTACCGCAATTAAACTTTGTCATTACAATGTTTAATTGCGGTAATATCAATAATTTAGTGTCCCTCCCGTTCCATCTTACTAAACAGTTAATTTCAGTGGATCATCAATGTTAATGAATGTCTAATTAGAAATATACCAACTTTACCGCCGGATGTGGCTTAAGCGATAAATTATGCACTCTGAGAGGAGTACTAATTTCGATGCCGACAAATTTTCCACAACCGCGATTTTAATGCGTTTCAAATAATGTCTGTAGGCAACGTTAAATGATAAATCGTCGGCGGAACGCCCCTGAGACGAGTTTAGTATAAACGAGTGGAGGTCCCTCTCGGGGCGCGCGCGAGCGAACAAGACGGAGGAACCGCTAAAAAAGGAATGGGTTAGTGAGAGCCGATGGTGTTGAGATAATAACAGTGCGGTGCCGGCCGGCGCTCGCTTTGAGCCTCCGTTGCCGAATATCACCATTAGCCGCAATTTGAATACTCCCAGAGCGAAATAGTTTCAATTTCACAGCCGACCGCCATCGACGAGATCGTTTAAAGGAGAATGATGTCGTATTGTCGTTGTAAGTGGATGTATAGTCCGGGTTGGGATGGTATAGCAGGAATGTGTCTCACGCCGGAAGGCCGGGTCACGACGGGCGTAACGGGGCGAGTAAAACAAACAAGTTAATTGTATTTATTCAAATGCGGTGGGGAGCTCCGGGGACGGCGCGCAGCCGTCGCTCCTCATGAATATGCGCTCGCCCGGCCTTCCTCGCTATGTGCATCGTCATTGTCCTCGGCGTCGTATCCCAAACTTGTCTCTTACATGATAATATGCAAATTCTGTACGTTATTGGAATACGAGCCTCACAAATTAAATTTCTTTATTGTGATCACGAAAGTTTTACGATTTGAGTAATAACGTTTTATTAATCATGTAATATGAGGAGCTTACTGATGCCCGGTTAATATTTCAGGAAGTAATGAAACGAGAGGTCGTTTGGTCGCACCTAAACATTCACAGTGAACATTTACATAAGGTTATTGTGTGAAGATCGTGCGCTCACTGGGCGGAGACCTGTCTATGAGCAGCTTCCCGACTCACAATGATAATGCTCACCTATTGTTACGACCATTCGGGCCACTCCATTAGATTGTTTGTTTTCGGTAGTGCTATTAACATTAGTGGAAACTTACACGTAGCGTCGATCCAGTAAAAGGTATTTGAACGTATGAATAATGTTTTACTCAAAGCAGAAGACCGTTTCATAACGAATAGCTCGCCACATAAAGAGATGGCTATCAAATGATACAGTCTTGTTCCGCTCGATAAATTCTTCTTTTACAACGTCTAATTACATCGTATGATATCACTACCGCGCCGCATAATCCGATTTGTAACAGCTACGCTCTCATCCCCTGACAATAGAACAAGCCAAATGTTTATTTGCACAAGATATTTAGCCACTTCCCTGCCGGATTAGTGGCGGACAAAGACGAGGGGAGCACATCCAAACAGATAAAGTAAGTGAAGCTAATAGGAGGGGCGTGGACTCCCCTCGCACTGACGTGCAATAATTGTGCGATTTCAAATGGATTACAAGGAGCGCGCTGGGAAGGTGCACTTGATACGTTTAATCCACGTTTAATTAAAAACTAAATAACTTTAGTTAAGGTCATCTGTAACTGTAACACAGTATAGTAAGATTAAATAATATAAAAAAGTGGTACACCTAACTGAGTTAAAATTTAAATAGGAAGGAATTAGTTAAGTAAATACATGGATAGACTACAACGCTTATAAATAAGGCATCCTAGAGTAGGTAACTAAAGTAGGTGTTCTTGGTGTCATTTCTAAAAAACGTAAATTATTGATTTGGCCGGAAATGAAAAAGCGTAAAAGGAATTTTGGTCATCTCTTTGGGTATGTTACATGACTATAAAAAATGAATTGTTTAGATTTTGAATGTTCCTTAAACAACATTAGGGAATAATGGTTAAATTGTCACTTTGTCAGTGTGGTGGATAGAAAGACTCTGTTGGAGCTCGTAGGGGCGGAGGGTGCGGGGGGTGAGGGCCCCAGGGGCGCGGCCGCAGGGGGCCCGCACACTTACTTGGTGACATTACTTTAAACTTAAAGCTTTACTACAATGTTTAGTTTCCTTGAATGTTAATTTGTAATTGAGAATGTGTTGCTTTTATAGCTGTTATTAAATTTGATTACTATAGTTATGTGTTTTTAAAGTTAGTTTTTAATTAATTATTAATAAACTACGAGTTTGTGGTTAACAACTTTATAGCAACTAGTTCGTTTAACAAATTAAATACCTACCTTAAAGTTATTTTTTGTATGAGTCATAACAATTAGGTACAGAATAGGCAGGTATTCTTCTTGTAAGAGTTGTAAGACAGATTCTTAAGCATTATTTCTCGTTCTTAACCCAGAAAACTACCTATACGAATCTACTTAGTCGATATCCTGTACCGAGTAGTAAGTAAATAATATTAATAAAACACATCCAACAAAACAATTTTAAATTCGTTGAAACCCAACAATCATCAAAGAATATTTCGCTCTGCAAATACAACGGCAGCTGTACAGACAGCACAAGAATTCATTATTATTCTATTATTTAATTTGTCGTTACATTGTACGGTCGGTTCGTATAATGTTTCCATGTTTCCGTATTTACGGTTTACATGCGGATTTTGGACAGGAGTCAAGTTTGACAGTGTCAACATGTCAGTGTGACAATAGATGTCAACGTCACTCGCTGTCAATGGAAGAGTGCATGAGAAGCGGGCTCGGGGGACCCACTTTAAAATGGTAATGTTCTTTCAACTTAGCTGATGAACGATTGCTCCCATAAGGTTCACCTTTCAGGAATAATCTCTTTGACTTTTTCCGCACTTTCTACAAGGTATTTATGAATCGTCGAAGAGAGAACGTAACATACCTACTCACAACTTGTTCAGAACGTTTTAAATCTTCGTTAATAGACAAATTAATGATGAACCTATTTAATTAATTTGCATAGAAGACGTTCTTTTGAAGGACAATATTTTATTTAGTCTACAATGAAATGTCATTAAAGTTGCGATGAAAATACCTAAGGTTTGCATTGAAACTTGAAAGGCATTAATTAGACTGTTAGCATAGGCACCAAATAATTTGATCAGGTTGGTGCAAGAATAATGTTTTAACAAGCCGATGTTTTAATAAGCCGAATTAAAGAAAACGCAGGAGTCATGAG